>CM077006.1:36825000-38025000 GCA_039090855.1 Macrothele yani
CAAGAAAAAAACCCCTCGTGCTTTTATTGCAGCATCCACGTCCCATTCACCAGAATTCTCCACAATGTGTTAAAAAAATTCAATAAGTTGACTTCTGTGACACTTTACAGTGTTCGTTAAATGGGAAGTAAAGTTTCACCTGGTTGGTACCATGGACGGAATTTTTTTAGAAACAAAATCTTGCAAAGCATATACTCTTTTTGATGATTTGAAAAGTATGCTGCTAATCCACTCATAGTTTGAAAAAATGCCCGACCTTCCTTGATATTCCTAAGACTTGCTTGTAGAATTCTTGAGGAGTTATTACACTCTTCTTCAATGGGCAGTCGACGACAACTGCTGCGTGAACGTCCTAAGACTTGCTTGTAGAATTCTTGAGAGCTATTGCAGGCACTGTTCTTCAATGGGCCGTCGTGACATCAAATTGGAATACATACGTGATATTGCGCACAGGTTTGGCTACCCAGGCTATCTGGTCACGAGTCTATTCAGGAAAGCTCTGAAGGGGGACCTCTTTTAACCCTCCCCAAAGTACAGAAGAATATATGTTACGTGGGCTCATAACCTTTATTCCTACTCTGACTAACTCATTAGGAAATATTTACAAAAAATATAACTTGGGATTTGGTCTCAAGACTCGAAACATTGTGATTGTGAACGGCAGAGATACAGTTCCAGTTGGTGATCGACATAGTGTATACGCCATTCCTCTTGCAGCCTTGGACCCTGACAATAACAAAAGTTTATATGTAAGTCCTACACTTAGAAATATTAAAAAAGCGAACCTATGAATATAAATATAATGTCAGGACCAACTCACTGACTACTGCCTTATCAAGACGTTGTACTGAAGGAACTTTCAGTCTCTCTTGGGAAGATATTAGGCAATTAGATTCTCACAACACTCGGACCGAAGTTCTAATGGCGGAAAGCCTCCACATATACGTGGGTGCTGTAACGACGATACACCTGTACAGATCCCGTTGCCCTGGAAGATACTGCTGAACCTTGTCAAAAAAGGGTAACTCAATTAAAGGTCCTATTTTGGGAGCGTTGTGGGAGTAGGGGGGAGGTTTTTATTGTAGCGGTTTTCTTTTATTTTGTCTTGGTCGTAGGGGGGGTTGTTGAGGTTTGTAGAGGAGGTGGGTGGGTTATTTTTTATTTATTTGTTGAATTTTTTTTTGTGTAATCAAGCTGTATGTGTTGTGTCCTTTGTGTTGTGCGTGTATCTTATTTTTCTTGTACGCCCTTGAGTCTGTGCACATGAGCTAAAAGTCTCTGTTTGTCAGCTATATAAACTAGCACGCCCATGGTATGGTCACTGCAGTAATAATAGCCTCAGATGAAGGAACTCGCGTAGCTCCGAAAGATCTCATGGGGCTTTTAATGTAACTTTTTATTTTAACTGTTTTTTTAAAGCTCATTAAAATTTTATTTGTCTCGTGTGCTCAGACGATGTACAGAGCTATTGGTCTTGAATTACCGTTTGACTCACTGGTGCCAATTCCTTACGGACAATACCTTTCGAATCAAAAAGAGCTTTCAGCATTGCCTTTGTCTTTTATTGTTGCATACGAGGCTTCCTTGGTTCATGGTGAGTGGGTACCTCTCGATTCAGCGCTTTGTCGCTTGGTTTGTGGATCATACTGTGGGCACCATGTTTCATCTCCTGAAATAATTCTATCTGGAGCAAAAATCAGGATCATCAGCTGCGGTGTCGAGCAGATCGGAACATATCGATGAACGAGCTTCCTTTTCGTCACCATTCAGAATGCGGGGTACCAATCCGACACTGAGTTTTCGTTTTCCCAGATCCTCGCGTAGAATCTTAAAATCTCATGACAGATAGATTTACTGATGCCCACCGACTCAACCAAAGAGAAGTCTCACTGTGATTCGGTGATTTTTCTTTAACTGATTCCGCACGTCTTCGATTTTTTCCGCTATCCGCACACTGGAGGGACGCCCAGGATCTCGGACCATCATCAAAGGGGTTCCCGCCTGTCACGAAACTGTGCATATCATTGGGAAACTCTCCTGACGCTTCTTTTAGCATTCTGAAAGTTTCAGTTGCTGATTTATCAAGTTTCCAACAAGAACGGATGCTTACTCTCTTCTCTTTCATGGCAAGAGTGAAATAGGACGAGAAGGTTTGCTATGACTCCCTAAATGCCCGTCTGCCGCCTGTCGGTACCGGTACAAACCGGTTCCAGCTGTTCGCTGATTAGCCAAGCACTACTGTCTTCTGGCATACACGTGATATTCTTATCCCGCTACTGTTACGTCAGTTATGCTGTTGGTCTTGTAACTGATTTATTTGACTGAAGGTTTAACCACCACCGTGAGCAACTCAATGGGCTATAAGCAGTCGTCCGTCCCTAATTTAGTACCACTGGTTCCAGGGAAGGGGGAAGAGCCGTAAGACAAACACAACATCCATGCCTCACCGGGATTCGAACCCAGATTCTTTCTCGGACGAATGGTCATAAGCCAGCGTTTAGACCACTGCGCCACCAGGGCGTCACCTGGAACTTATTGGACGTATGTTTTCAAAGACCTTTAAGATACATAGACTGGAAAACCGCTAAGTTAACCTTGTGCGACATTTGAAGTTCAGCCTCGTACGGCAAGAATCTGTCACATGTCGTAGTTTACTAAAGACGTTCGCGTGTTTACATCAGTTACATCCCCCTTTTTTTTTTTATATATATATAACCAGTAAAATTTGTTATTTTTTTTGCTTTTATAACATATATTGTAAAGTATTTCAGAAAATAATATAGCCAGATTTAATGAGCTAAACAAATTTTCAGTTAAACAAAACTTTTTAATGAACTACAAATTTTCTCAATTTAAACAATTCTCTTTTCCGAGACTTTTTAATCCTAGAGATTTAAAATTGTCTAAACTCTAAATTATGTCAAGAGGGCATTTTTTTTTATCACAGTTAATTTTATTTATTTTTCTCCGGTTGAGTAGCTATTACGAACACACATAATACTGTTGGGAAAAACCTACAAGTAAAAGTTTTGTTCTCGGCAACTTCCTCTTGTAAGAATAAACAAATGTCAGCCACATTAAGATGATTTTTGACATTACTTAGAGTGTGAAATACGAATTTCATGCAACTAGATCACGCAGTTTGCGAGAAATAAGAGGAGAGAATACATTTCTACACGTAGGACAAGCGACGTTTCTCTTCAGTTATTTCATATCCACCAAAATTACGAAAATGGTGTTTTCTTTAATCGTAAGTTAAAAGGTGCAATGTCCAATTTATCCCTCATTGAAACAAAAAATTAATACGCAGTATTACAACAACGTAAAATTCCTTCTTTCTCTTAGGTAAAGAGCTTAATTAACGTTGTTTACATAGGAAACATGCCGTTTTGCCGTACAAGCTGTGCGATCAAAATGTCGCCAACTGCTGCCAATCATTTACATATAAGAACTTCCAGTCTAAAGGTCTTTGTAGGTTGTATAAATGCCAACGTCAGCTTTTGCAACTACGTTTTCAAAAGAACTTTTATTATATGCTAAAAGATTACAATATAAAATACAGTCACCGTGATCACAACATGCCTTTTGGCTCACCGGTCCAAAAACAAAGCACAGCTTACACAAACAGGCAAATACGAACCTTGACTGCAAAAGAACAATGGTCAAATAGCCGAGACATGAGCATTTCACAGTATGAGCAAAAACCCACTCTGCGGGATAAACGGAAGTGCGCCGACCAACGCCTGCAGCCGACGTGAGACAAAAAGAAAAAAAAAAAAATTAAGATGAATAACATATGCAAAGTATGAAGAAGTAACTTGCCGCCCCGGTGGCGCAGTGGTCTAAGCGATGGCCTCTGATCATTCGTCCGAAAGGGGTCCGGGTTCGAATTCCGGTCAGGCATGGATGTTGTGTTTGTCTTACGGCACTGGCTTTCTCCCTTCCCTGGAACCAGTGACCCTAAATTAGGGACGGGCGACTGCTTATAGCCCATTGAGTTGCTCACGGTGGTCGTTAAACCTCCAAACAAAAAAACTCTGCCATTTAACATTGTTTTTGCAGTCAATGTGGGCCGAGACATGAGCATTTAATAGTAAAAGCAAAACCCACTCTGTGGGGTAAACGGAAGTGCGCCGACCAATGCCTGAAACCGACGCGACGTGGGACAAAAAAAAGTAAGATTAATACCATAAGCAAAGTATTAAGAAACATCTCTACACATTGCAAAGACAAATAATAAAACCACACGCTACACAGAAGAACATACGTTTTGTTATCTTTTATACCAAGCGTGAAAGATATTTTGGGTACGTGGAATTCTCAGTTGTACGGAAACGTACACAGACTACAAAATTGATAGAAACAGTCGTGAAGGTTTTTAATGTTCTTGGTTAATTACGTGTGAAGAACAGTAAGCCTCATTAGAACATTGTATTCCGTGAGTCAGAATACTGCTTCGATTTAAACGTTCCGTAGCTGTTATGTGATGCTGCAGATAGCTAAATATCCCACACAGGTATTTCTTAATTACACAATGGTTGGTTTGAACGGCCAGTATACAACAAATCTATTTACTGAAACTTTAACATCTTTATTTCATCTAACACCGGTCAGTTTAACGATTAGCACACTTCACTATGTGACTGGTAGCGTGTAACACTTTTGAAGAATAGTAAGCTTAGTAATAGGTTAATGCTGTAAGCTCGAAGCAATACAGCAATGAACTAATAAACTCGAGCCTCAAAATGAGGCTTAAAAATCTAACCAGCAAAAGACATTCAAGAAGCAGCAATCAACTAGAAAGCATCAGACCAAAGCCAGCTCTCGCCATCGGACATACATTGTACGACAGTTGATTGACAAGTAAGGTCTCCAATCGTATAAAATAAGTTTCCGGCAAAATGAAATAACGAAAGTGGATAAAAATGAAGGACATTTATTTCTCTTAGACATTACAACCTTATTTTTCAACATAGTAACCATTTACAAATTTTGAAGATGACAATCCGATTTTTGGCGTAAATGTGACAAGGATGGTAAGTCAGATAATATCCGAAAACTTGAAAATTTTCATCGTCCTGGAGCGGAACTCGAACCCGCGTCTCCCAGATAGCGCCCGGGTATGCTAACCAAACCACCACCCAGAACGACCAAGTTTCAAGTTTCCGATTAATTTGAATATAACCATCACAGGATTCGCTAGTCGAAGCAAACGACATTCATGTTTTGCGAATCTTGAGGTTAAGAATATTATCCCGTGATTGTCCGGAGAAGCAGATAAATCATGAAAGAAATACGGGGTTACGCCATATAATGCAAATTTTGAAGATGACAATCCGATTTTTGGCGTAAATATGACAAGAATGGTAAGTCAGATCATATCCGAAAACTTGAAAATTTTCTTTCATGATAGTTACCATTTACTTCTACACATTTTTCCAAACGCGCTGTCCACTTTTTCATTCCATCCTTGAAAACAGTTTTTGGTTTGCTTTTAATCCATTTGCGCACAACAACTTCAATTTTAGCATCGCATGAAAAATTTGATCTTCCAACATCTCTTTCAATTTTGAGAACAACCAAAAGTCGGACGGTGCCAAATCTGGGCTGCAAGGAGGGTGTAAAACAAGTGTGAATTTCAGGCTTGCCACTGTTTCCATCGTTTGTGCAAAAGTCCTCCTTTGAGGCTTGATTCTGCGGGTGAGTTTCTTGAGTGCTCGTAATGTTTCACAATACCTTTCGGAATTAATCGTCAGGCAGAAATTCCGTGTAAATCACGCCCCCTGCGTTCCAATAAATTTAAAATTAATCCTCAGGCAGAAATTCTTTATAAATCACGCCCATTGCGTTCCAATGAATGGAGAGCATGACATTCTGCGCTGAAGGAACGCTTTTGAATTTCTTTACGCTCGGAGAGCCTGGGTGACGATATTCCATTGATTGCCTTTTGTGTTCTGGGTCATGATGAAGAACCCGGATTTGTCTCCAGTGTCAATTTCTAGTGTCAAAAACTCTATTACTGATCGCTGCTTCATGCGTAACTCGGAGGTAGCACTTATGACTAACGAACGCTATTACTCAAGGACGTCAAACAGTGAACTGAAACTAAGCTCGTTTGCACTACACAGAATCAGCTATCGAACACGCATGCGCAAACGTTTTGCTCCCCAACTACTAGCAACACCACTCGGTAGGAGACTTTTCTTATCAATCGACTTTCTTATATATGTTATATCTGTTTTTCTCACACATACGTCATTCTACTCCCGACCCGACCTCAGCTCAGGTTGACACAAGACATTCTTTCGAAAGAGAAATGTAGCGTTAAGTTTAGAAACTGTCGGAGAACGACCCAAAATTGAAAAAGGAAAATAATATTAGAGTATACACTGAAGAGCAATTGAATTAGAGATACGTGTCTAGTAACGTGTAGCACCACCTTTCGCCCTGATGACGGCGGCGATTCGTCTCGGAATGGACTCGACAAGACACCGGAAGCGTTGGGAATCCATACGGATCCACGCCCCCTGAACAAGCTCCCACAGTTCACGATTTGATGGAGAGGGGGTCAGAGCCTCGAACATCTCTCTTGATGGCATCCCAGATGTGCTCGATGGGATTGAGGTCAGGGGACCTAGCTGGCCAAGGAAGCGAGGTCACGTCGGTGGAGTGTTCATCCAACCATTCGGATACAATTCGGGAGCGATGGCACGGTGCTTTGTTTTGTTGCAGGATGAGGTCCTCAGTGGGATGTTGAAGAACCACAAACGGGAGCAAATGGTCGTCCAGGATATCCCGGTAACGTTGACCTGTGAGGGACGATGTCACACGTACCAAGGTCCTATTTTAGTCCACGTAAACAGTCTCCAGACGAGAATGCCACCCCCACCAGCATGAAAAGTACCTTGCTGGCAAGGAGGATCCATCGCTTCATGTGGTTTGCGCTGTACTCGTATCCTGCCATCCGCATGTACCAACGTGAATCTCGACTCATCAGTCCAGACAACATTTTCCCACATGTCTAGGGTCCAGTGGCGATATTCCCGCGCACATGCTAATCTTTGCACCCTGTGATGTGCGGTCAGCAGCGGTACCCTCGTGGGACGACGACTTCTGTACCCCATAGCGAGGAGATGGTTCTGGATGGTGTGGCTGCTTACATGTTTTTGTGCACCAGCGTTAAATTGCCGAGTGATTTCTTGCACTGTGGCCCGTCTATCCGCTACTACAATGCGAGCTAACCGACGATGACCCAGCTCATCCACACGCTGCTGTCCATGGCAATTGGCCGTTGCAGGGATAGTTTTACCGGATTTGATGTACTCACGGTGCACCCGTGACACTCGTGAAAATCCCAGTGCCTGCACGACTTCCGAGATGGAGTGTCCCATTCGTCGGGCCCCGACAATTTTCCCACGATCAAATGCTCTTAGATCCATCGTCTTACCCATACTGCGTCCGACTCTTACTGATTCCCGTCGCATCACTCTTTATATTAGGGACTGGCGACTGCTTATAGCCCATTGAGTTGCTCACGGTGGTCGTTAAATCTTCAGTCACAGAAAAAAAAATCGCAAACCTGGACTACTGTTTTTACTGAAGTGGTTCAATGAATTTGTCAATCAAATAAAGTTTACATTTGTTCTTGCATATAAATTTATTATTTTCAAAAAACAAATAAAAAAAACCTGTCGATTCCGACGGGTTTCGTCTAGTGTCAATAATTTCTGTATCATAAATTTTATTTTCCCCCGTCATTATTGACGGGCTTTCATCTAGTATAGAGTATATCCATAAATGCACATATTTTTTTATTATCGCAAGCAGGATTTAAAAGTGTCAACCTGCCTAACGTTGCTGGGAACGTAGTCACAGAAGGGTAACATAAGATGGCTATCGCTCAGGAGCGTCGGCTTCAGAGCTTTATGTAGGGATTGCTTGTTATGCTCCCCACCTTATTCTATCCTCCTTGGCCTGGGCTCCGAAACATCGTCATTGGACGCAAGATAACGGGACACGTGAAACTTTGTCCGTCGAATCGGAGTACCAGAATTTTCAGGCAAATGGTCGACTCCGGGTGTGGCGAAAACCCCACGAGGCAATGGATCTTTTTTTATTATTATTATTATTAATATAGGGTTAACGACCACCGTAAGCAACTGAATGGGCTGGCTATAAGCGGTCGCTCGTCCTTAATTTACGGTCGCTAGTTCCAGGGAAGGGAGAGAACCAGTGTCGTAAGACAAACAGAACATCCATGTCTCACCGGGATTCGAGCCCGAACTCTTCACGAACGAATGATCATAAGCCAACGCTTGGGCTAAAAGCATTCGCCCGTCCTTAATTTAGGGTCACTGGTTCCAGGGAAGGGAGAGAGACAGTGTCGTAAGACAAACACAACATCCATGCCTCAATGGAATTCGAACCCGGATCCTTCACGAACGAATGATCATAAGCCAACGCTTGGGCTATAAGCAGTCACCCGTACCTAATTTAAAGTCACTGGTTCCAGGGAAGGGAGAGAGTCAGTGCCGTAAGACAAACACAACACCCATGCTTGAGCGAGATTCGAACCCAGACCCCTTTCGGACGAATGATCAGAGGCCATCGCTTATACCACTTCACCACCGGGGCGGCCAATGGATCTTGCATACCTAACAAGGGACAGCGCAGATTGAGGGTGGCTCTGCAATGGTGTGGGGAAAGGAAATTGAAAAATTTAACTCATTCGACTGACTTATACTCCACATGGACTTTTAAGCCAAAAAATACGGTAACTGCACACAGGACAATAAAAATAAATCCAAACAGATCCTTCAAATCCACGAAACTTCCTTATCTTATTCTCTTTCACATATTTACTTGTCGCAAAATTTACTTCATAAAGAATAAAATAATTTTACCGTTTTTTTCATGCAAGAAGAATTTAGTCACTGATTTAGCTCTACGGATCGCCTGATGTCTTCCTGTACAATCATAATTTATTTCTCCCATTTTTAAATTCTCGCCATGCGGCTCTTTTTAGTATTATCTATTAACTTCGTTTATTAGTGTTTTTTAACTCATACTTAGCAGTGAGATACAAAGCAAAAATAAGGAATAAATTGCAAGAAAAGAAAAATTAAGGGAAGGGAAAGTTCAAAACCTCTTTTCGGGGCTAAACTTACCTGTTGCGTAATAGCTAAAAGTACGCTCGTAAAGAGATTTTGTAACTTCGTTCATGCTGTGAAACCCCCAGCGGAAATGAAATCTCTTCTCAGTATTGCGCACCAGGTGCCTACCCTTCACACCTGTGGGTTCACTCCAAAAGATTCTGTTTAGTCTCCAGTTAGTTTCGTGGCATCCGCACGCGTTCGTAATACCAACGTGCTGAGTTTTCTATAAAATATAATTCCTTTGCATGTAGAAACTTTGGGAGATCTCTACACTCTGTGACTTACAATGCGAAAATGTTTAAAACAGGAAGACGAGCTGCTGACGAACTTAAAATGTAAGCGAAACACGTCTGGAGCAGCTGCTGTTATGGGAGCTACCCTTGGTTTCATGCACTGCACATGAAGGTAAAACCTCGGAGAAGAAGCAAGAGGGATGCCCTCGAACTCCCGCGAGTAGCGAGCGCGTGATTTGAAAAAAAAGAAAAAAAGTGAAAAAAAAAGTTTTATATTTCAAAATCCTGTGGTTCTTCCCAAATAGCAACATTGCAACTAAAAGATATCTTGTTTACAGATAACACTGTTTTCCGGCTGGCAAAATATTCACCAAAATATAAAAAAATGAGAAAAAATAAGAAATAAAAACAGATGAAATATCTCATTCTATTCCCACGTGATCGCAACTTTGTTTTTCATTTAAAATTTCAGAAATCTTCAAAGCAATACACTATACATATCACTAAGCTGTTCTCTGATATTCAGAGGTTAGCTCCACTAAGAAATGTAAACTACCAGATAATTTTTACTTACTCTTGCCGTATCAAACTTCTCCATTTACAGCGATCTTCACATACTACTCAGGCTTCACTCACATCCATCACGCGCCGTACACAAGATCTTCTATACTTCATACTCATAATCTTTTTCTCATGCAGACATTCCCGAATCTGATCCTCCAATGACTTCCTTGGTCTTCCTCTACCTTTTCTTCCTGCCACTTGGGCTAAAATAATTTTCTTAGTAAGCATCTCATCACTCATTCTTTCAACATGGCCAAACCACCGAAGCATATTAATCTCCACCTTGCTAACAACATTTTGTTTCACATTACACAACTGCAACACATCTTCATTCCTCACATGATCAGAACTTATCTTGCGACAACCCCCGTAAGTAACGCATTTCTCCAGCACACAAATAACTCCTATGTTTCTTCTGTAGCACCCAGGTTTCACTGCCATACATCAGAGTAGGAACAATTACACCTTCACGCACGGCCATGCGGGACTCTCTTGAAAACCTATCATTCTTGTGAAAACCTCCAAAAGCAGCCATGACTTTCAATGAAGATTTCACTCGGCTACAAATTTCACCATCCAATTTGTTCTTTCTGTCAAACATGCTTCCTAAATACACAACTCATTAACCTAGTCAATCACTGTGCTATTTAGACATACATTACATTCAGTACTACCAGTTCCTCTCTCAAAAACCATAACTTTGGTTTTTCCCTTATTTATACTCAGTTTGAATTTCATGCAAACTTCGTACATCCGGGACAACATACTCTGCAACTCGCTTTTACTCTCTGCCAACAGGACAGTGTCATCAGCATACAACAATCCGCACACACGGATATCACCAAGACATAAACCAGTATTATCTACACTGTGGCCACCCAAAATGCAACACCAAGAAGGACACAAGAGTGTAAAGCCAGATTTACTGGACACATAACAACAGATACAAAAATGAAACGATTGAGCTTACAGGGCCGTGCGACTTGCGGAAAACGCAGACATCAATAGTTCGTATAGCCCCCATGGCTGGCAATAACGGCCGCTACGCGCCACGGCATCGAACGAAAGAGACTCTGGATGTGGGCTTTGGGTATGTCGGTCCAGTCTGCTTCCACACGTTGCCACAGTACATCAGGCGTAGCCGCGGTTGGTGCTTGCCGGGCCACTCGGTTGCCGATCAGCGACCAGACGTGTTCGATGGGCGACATATCGGGAGAACAGGCGGGCCATGAAGGATTGTTGCACAATGCGTGCCACGTGTGGGCGCGCATTGTCGAGTTGAAACGTGGCCGCTGGCAGGTCCTGCAGGTAAGGGAGGATTACAGAGTCCAAAACGTCGGAGATGTAGCGGTGGCTGTTGAGTGTACCGGCGATGCGTATCGGAGGGGTGCGGGTGTAATATCCAATTGCGCCCCAAACCATAACGCCAGGCGACGGACAGGTATGGCGACGCATAATGCAAGCGTCATACAGTCTCTCGCCACGGTGTCGCCACACGCGGATCCGACCATCGTGGTGTTGCAGGCAGGAGCGGGATTAGTCGGAGAAGAAAAGGTCGTGCCATTCTGTAGTCCAGGCGCGGCGCTCAACGGCCTACTGCCACCGCACTCGCCGCTGGTGTAACGTCAATGGTAATCGGAGCAATGGGCGCCGTGCGACTAGTCCCCGCTCCTACAAACGACGTCGAACGGTACGTGCTGACACAGGTTGTTGCGCAACACACCCTAATTCCTGCGCTAACGTTCGGGATGTGGCGGTGCGAGCCGTCAATGCCTGTCGCACAACATGCCGGTCCTCTCGTTTGGTGGTGTGCCGCGGCTGCGGCAATCGCTCACGTCGGTCCGTCCGTCCCTCCTGCAGCCACCGAATCCATACTCGCCTCACTGTCGCTGGATGTCGTCCCACACGGGCGCCGATGTTTTGGTACGATAAACCGCTGTCGCGATAAGCTACTATTCGTCCTCTGTCGAACTCCGAAACGTGATGGAATGACTGCCGTATTCTGCTACGAGGCATCAGGAAGCTTCCCACGCACAGGTCCGGCAGCACAACACACTTCCACTACTTACACCCCGCCTTCTGTTCACCCTTCTTATAGTGCTTCTCGGTGGCGTGCCGGGCGCACATGATTTGCATATACCCTGCAATGCTAATCGTTTGCATGTCCTCTCGCGGGCGACGCATGCTGAAAATTTCCGGCAAATCGGATGCTTCTTTCTTGGTGTTGCATTTTGGGTGGGCAGCAGTGTATTTTGGCCTGACGCATGCACGTATCCATCAATATAATAAATAGTCATCTTGATATTACACAACCCTATCGGACTCCTGCGCTAATATAAAACCATTTTGATAAAGCGCCATTCACTCGTACAGAAGCTCTACTGCCAGCTTACATGACTTTTACACTTTTAAGTAGATTTTCAGTAACACCATATTCATTCAATACCTTCCACAAAAGTGTCCTATTTCCGCGGTCGTAAGCCTTCTCTAAATCTATGAAGGCAGCAAAAACGTTTTTACCCACAGCCAGATACTTTTCAATCATCATGCGTAATGCAAAAATTTGGTTAGTGCAGCCTTTACCAGGCATAAAACTACTCTGAACATCCCACACTTTCTCTGATGTAAGACCCCTTACTTTTTCGATAACGACCTTACCAAACACTTTCCCCGGCACACTCAGTAGGCTAATACCACGATAGTACTTACAGTCTGTCTAATCACCTTTTTCCTTATACAAGGGAACAATGATAGCATACTTCCAATCCCGAGGGACCATTGCTAACTCCCAGCACAACTGGCAAATTTCATTTAACCAGTAAATTAGAGTCACCACCATATTTCAACATCTTGGCAATTATGCCATCGATTTCCGGAGCCTTACCATTCTGAAGATATTTTAGAGCTTTACACACCTCTTCTCTTATCCCTCCTGTGCTTCCTTCACTGTGACATCATCTGCTTCTGCCTTTGAATCACCTTTGCTTTCCTGATCTAAAAACTCACAGAAGTACTGACCCCATCTTTCACTTAACTCATTGGACTCCGATATCATACCCCCCCCCCCATCCTATTCTTCACACAACTTAAACTTTGATTCCGCTATTTTCCTGATTCTCATGTACTTCCAGAAAGTTTTGCTATCTTTCCAAAAAGCTAAATCATGCCTTTCCAACCTCTCCTTCCTATCTTTTGCCTTACTCTGGCGAACCAGCTTAGCGGCTTCACGCTTATTACATGGATATTCATCCACAGAAACTCTACCTTGCAATAAACCCAAATAGGCTTCCTTTTTTCTCTTTACTGCTTCTTCAATCTCACTATTCCACCAAGCATCACCTCTATTCTTACCCACTATTGTGGTGCCACAGACCTCTTCAGCAGTAATGACATCACAGTTCTTAAAACATTCTCACTTCTTTTCTACATCCCTCTCACAAGACTTCAGTTCCTTCAGTCTTTCTCTGAGTAAGATACTGATTTCATTGTCCCGTTCCGCCAATCTGTCTTGGCTCCACGGGGACTTATTGAGCACCTTGGATGTTATTTTGACATGTTGCGACAATTATCCTGCCTTGAGACGCCGGTTCGGACCCTGGCCACCCCAATGGCCCAGAGACCAGCCCGCGGTGACGTGCTGGCAGGCGACCTAGTATACCTTGTCTGGGTTCCCGCTCTGTCTGGCGGGATAGGTCGTTCATTTATTTAGTATTGACTGGGAGATTCCTTGCCCTCGAACTTTTTGGGGGAATAATTTCCCTTTATTATTTTTCAAAACACCTACACACATCAATTACACTGTCCTCATGCTTAGGACTTACAACATTGAGAGATTTAAAGAGTATTTACATAGTATGTACACTGGAGGGATTTTTTGTCTGCTTTCCTACAGACTTCTGCCCTCATTCCTCTTCCGAATCGCTTTCGGTGTGCACGTTCACCTCCTGCGTTTCGGTCCCCGTTTGATTGGGGAAGATGGTATGTTGCTGGAGGGTTAGCCTTTCAACCAAGGCTATTATCCCCCTCCTGTTAACGGAAGATTGGATGAGCAGATCCAATCTTCGCGTTCTTTGCACACCTGGGATCAGTGTGTTTCTCCATTCGGCGAAGCCACTGCATTCAAGTACGCAGTGTTTTATGCTTGCCGTTCTCTTTCCACAGGGACAAGTGCAGTTCCTGATGGCAAATCTGCCTAGGTATTCAGGGCTGATGCCATGGCCACTGAGTACTTGATTCAGGAACTTATTTGTCTGTGCTCGTTTGGTCGAGACCTTCGGAAACACTCTGTGTGTCTTCCGCCCTGTCTCTCTCGTGTCCCATCTGACCTGCCATTCGGTCATGGTCCGACGTGCTAATGCTGCGCGAATACTCCTTCGCGGCGTTCTGCATTGCACGTCGACCGTCTCTTTCAGCGTGGCTGCCTTCGCCAGCTGATCTGCCCTTTCATTTCCTAGGGTTCCGACATGGCTTCGTACCCAGTGGAAACTAACTGCCCCATCTCCCTCTGCCCTCAAGAGGGTTTTGATCCTCTGGACGATGGGGTTTCTTCCCCTGAATCTACTCAGAGCCTGCAGTGCTGCCTCACTGTCCGAGTAGAGTTTTATTCTTTCGTCACTACGCCTGGGGAGTGCCCAGGTGAGTGCCGTCTCTATCGCCAGAAGTTCTGCCTGGAAGACAGAAGCGTTCTGCGATAATTTCACGCTTCCTGCAGTGGCTTCGTTCCCATCCGAGAACGCACAGAAGCCTGCCCCCACTTGTCCCTTCAACTTTGAGCCGTCCGTGAACAGCTCATGCCCAACTCCCGTGGGTTTCTCCTTGTCCCACGGTGGGCAAATTTCCTCGGCAGGGTGGATCTGCCAGTCCACGCCTTTCCATCTCCATGTCGGAGGCTCGATGCGACGCACCGAGAAGGTAGGCGTCCTCGCCTGACCTTAGGCAGTGCATTGCTGCCTCCCTTTCCGCTACTAGGTCTGCCGGCTCGCACCCCGCCAGCACTTGGAGTGCTAGGGTCGACGTTGTGCGAAAACAACCGGTTATCCCTAGTAGGGCCAACCTTTGGATTTGGTTTATCCCCTTCTTCATTCTGACTGTGGGAGTCCACCATGCTCCACTTGCATACGTCAGAATTCTTTCAATTCCTCTCTGATAGATGGCCTTCTTGGTTTTGCCCGTTAACCTCATGCCATTCAATCTATTGAGAATCACCGTGCACCTTGTTCTAAGGTGCCTCAGGTGTGGCAGCCCTGATAGACTCTGATCCAGGACCACACCCAAGTACTTCATTTCACGCACCGCCTTGATAGTGCACCCTTGGAATCTGCACTGAGGTGGTGTTTTCATTACTCCTCTCTTAGCTATTGCTAGCAGAGTGGTCTTCTCAGGAGCGAAGCACAGTTTGCTTTCTCTGCTCCAATTGTCTAGCACATCCAAGGCGCTATGTGCTTCTCTTTTGAGCACGTGTCTCCCTGAGGCGGAGACCACGAGAACGAAATCGTCCGCATAGGCTTGAATCTCCACTGCGGGCCCCAGGTCTAGGTTCAGTGCTGAATCAGCAACTATGTTCCACCAGAGCGGCCCGGAGTTGGAACCTTGCGGACACCCTCTGTGGTACGAACGCGAGGATTGCCCATTCCCCGCTTCGAACTCGACTCTTCTATCAGACAGGTAGCTGCTGATCAGTTTGAACAGGTTCCTTGGACAGCCAAGTTCTTTAAGTCTGGTTAAAACCATTGGCCACCAGACACTGTTGAAAGCCCCCTCACGTCTAGTGAGATGAAGCAGGTATGGAGCCCCTCCGCTTTGTTCCTCTCTGCCCTCTCTCGGAGGCTGCGAATTGCCTGCGTTGCGCAACGCCCCGGAAGGAAACCGAATTGGTTCCTGTTTAGCTTTCCCTGCTCCATGAGAAAGCCAAGCGCTCTGTTCGTTATGAGCTTGTCCAGCACCTTGCTCCACGCCGAGAGGAGGCAGATGGGCCTATAGGCTGCGGGATCACTTTTTGTTCTTTCCGGCCTTGTTGAAAAGAACTAGCACCGCTGTTTTCCACAAGTCTGGGAAGATTCCCTCCCAAGGCATTCATTTAGGAGCGCCACAAAATACCCGGGATTTGCATAGTAGATTTCTCTGACTATGCTGAGGTCGAACCCAATCCTTGCCTGGTGCTTTGCCCGTATTTAGACTGGAGAGGGCATTCTCCACTTCGTCTCTCGTGAAGGGGGGGGGGGGAGGGTTCTCACCAGTGTCCGGCGGGATCCGACATTCTTCCCTTATTTCTTTTTGTTGAGGGGAGTCCCCTTCTCCCTCGTCTCCTTGGAAGTGGTAATCCATTTCTCTGAGTAAGTCGGAATAACGCTGATGATCTTCAGGGAGCCTTTCAACTTTTATTATTTCCATCCTGGGCCTCTTCCTATTCCTTTTCCTCCAACCAACATTCAGTTTCACTCGTGACACTACCAAGTAATGATCTGAACCAACATCTGCATCTCTCATCACACGGCGGTCAACAGTTAAGTGCTTCAGACGCTGATCATAGACAACAAAATTTATCACACTCTTTTGACCAAGAGTACAATTTTTCCAAGTACATATGTGAATATACTTGTGGTTGAAAAATGTATTAGATACACACAAACCATTCTCAATGCAGAGTTCAATTAATCTTTCACCATTGCAATTCACACAAGAATCATTAAACTTACCCAGAACATTGTCAGGAATTGCATTCTGCACACCTACTCTAGCATTGAAATCCCCTGCTATTATAACTTTCTCTTTAGCACCAAATCGGCTCAAAACAGGTTTTAGCTCATTCCGGAAATCTTCCTATCAGAAGGCTCCGAGTCACAAGGTAGAGTGAGTGTAAGATTGGTGTATGGAATTCTTCTAGTATTCTATACATCAATCACACACTCACTCATCCGATATCTCTTTCTCATATGCCGTTTAGAAAGTCCTGGTCGATTCCGTGGTAGACCGTCCTTCTCAAGGGTGGTAGGTCCACCATATCCCACACTTGAGTCAGTTTTTATATTTCTTAGTGTCTTTTTAATCAAGTAAGCACATCAGTGTGAGGCAGTGGTGGCTCGTGGCAACTGAAACAGGTGGGGCCAGTAGCCAAACAATGAAAAAAAAACTCATTATTAGGCCAACTATTCAAACCCCACCCCACCCCTACCCCCAAGATTCCTTTACTCTGCCTCTGTTTACCCCCTTGACTCACAATAATGCCAAAATAAGGTAGGAATGTGTCAACTATTGTATTGCACACGAAAAAAAATTCCTCAGAATAGAATGCATAACTATTAACAGAAAGATGTTAAAACTCCTTAAATAAAATTTTTACCTTAAAACATATGAGCATTAGTTTATGTTAGTTGTGCTTTGTGTTTCTTCAGATTTCTCAATTGAGGAATAATCACAGGATTCACATGATAAAAAAATGTAGTGAAAAAATAATAACTCCAAATATATGCAGGGAAGGAACGTTTCGTGAATTTCGTCCCATATAGAATGAGTACCATATACCATTTGCATTATTTGAAAGGTTTAACTTTTTTTTAAAGAACTTGTGAAACCTAAAAACATATATGTACTCATGTGCAAATTATACTTACATGTTTTCTCATTTATTTATTTATTTATTTTTAACATAGAAAATCATCTTTGTTAAGATTGAAATTAGTTCTGCAAGGCGTTTGTAAACTTCATACTCTTGGAAACTCAAATTCTTATGCTGATAAGCACAGAGTTTTTTTAAGCGAAGCTTTTCGACTCAAATTCTTGGGCTGATGAGCACTGTTTTTTTTTAAGTGAAGCTCAAACTAAACATTCTTGGGGTGATAAGCACTGAGTTTTTTAAGTTACAGCAAAGAACGGAGATTTTAACAAAATATCCACTCCATTCATTGTACTTGACAAGCAAAAAAGTCCCGACACGAAGAAACAACACACCACTGAAAGAGACACACACAGAAAAAACAACTAACTGAACTTTGCTACGACATTCAAAACCCTCCCGCCACCTTTGAGCTTGGTCGGGGTAAGCTTCTCTGTCAGCCCACGGCGTTAAGGAAATGAATACACTCCCGGCCAATCAAATTAGCGCGGGGCTAGATAAATCTGGCCCCACAGCTTTTTTTGCACACGCGGTTAAGACAGTGTTGTATGTAGGTCTTCATACTGAATGAGACGGGGAGGAAATCGTCTCCTCTTCGCTTGCGTAGTGATGTTACTGGGGCCTGTTGGAGCTGGCCCCAATAACCTCACACTCTGAACGTGATCTCTTTCCTCAGGGAATAGTTTATCGTTTTTAAAGGAAAATTTTCCCTTAGGTAATGGTTTTTGAAGGAGAAGGTTTATCACCATGTAGTTAAAAGAAAGAATAAGAATCAGGGCAAAAGAATATATATATATATATATATATATTTCTAGAAGTAGAAATTTTTAGGTGGGGCCTGGCCCCTCTTGCCCCTAATGACGGACCGCCCCTGGTGTGAGGGTTAGCCCAGAGCTGCCGGTTCCAGTTGGTCATTCAACCTAAGGATTCTGGAACAAAACCCTGTGAGTTGGGATCTTTTCGCCAATGTCACACAGAACTAGCTGGCACCTCTCCAAGATTCACACAGGCCCTAGTTGCTGTTTCGTGTGCCATTGTTACCACGGAGCGCCCCGAGGAGGCAAACCCATCTCTCACTTAGATTGCCCGCCTTCAAAGCAATGGAGTCGTTATATTTAAAAACTGGTAATATTAATGTAATTTGTTTTGCCTCGTTTTCAACTTTATTAAATTTATAATAAAAAACAAGGTTCAGAAAAATTTAACGGACAAAAACAAGGAAATCTTGTCTTGTGTCTTTTTTTTCGTAAACAGTACAAAAAGTGTAATGTTTTAATGTTGGGTTTAGAGATTAATCGTCATACGAGTCACTTTAGTTCTGGCACTTAAACACATACATCATGACTCGAGTTCGTTTGAATGAAAACTATATACTTATGTAAAGTGTAAGGGCGAAAATTAATAATGAGATGCATATCATTTAAGATATGATCTAGTACTAATTTATGTGCATAAAAACAAGGAAATAACTTTATTTCATTAACTGTGTGCATATACAATGCCCAAGGTTAGAAGGGCGCCAGCCTGTCTGGGAAGACTGAATACGTCCTTTGTGTAAAAGAATGTCAGTATTGTTGTATGTTTTGTTCTGTTTGTATAGAGTCTGGTTTCCACGTACAGAAGCTCGTCAGGTGGAGTTTGTGGTATGTCGTCGAGCACGGAGACAATAAGCGAGGGAGAGCGATTTCCCCAGAAGCAGGAGCGGCTGGGGTGCAGATTCGAAGAAAGGGTGCCTGCGGACAAAGGTCAGGTTCGCTCCAGGACCTGACAAGGTCAGCGCCTTGTAAGAGGTCAGCGCCTCGTGGTAGAGGGGGCCGAAAAAAGAAAGGAGGGTCTTCTAGAGCGAGGGGGATAAGAGATAGCTTCGGGAGAGAGAAGAGAGATTGACGAAGCCGCTTGGAAGGCGAGTAGACGTCGGGAGCTTGACTCCGAGGAATGCGGTTCCTGGTTTTTGCGTGAAGCCGTGTGCTTCGGGAGAGAGAAGGAGGATTGCGAGGTGCGCTTGAACGGTGGGTAGACGAGCGGCGTCTATGCTCCGAGGAACGTAGTTCCTGTTATTTGCGTGAAGCTAGAGGCTTCGGGAGAAAGCGTAAAAGAGTGCAACGAGTGTCTGGAAGACGGATAGATTGTGGAGATTTTATGCTCCGAGGAACGCAGTTCCTGGTTTTTAGCGTGAAACCGAGTGTTTCGAATTACAGAGTGGCGATAGGGCAACGAATTTAATGTTGAACACTTCGTGACGGACGACGCATGCCACAAATTCGTCGACGCGGACATTGGCACCGGAACCAGACTCTCACTAGTGCTTTGATTCATTAAATTTATTATCTTTATTATTCACGAAGTATTTATTGAAGTTGATGAAGTGCCTTACAGTAGCCATTCTCTCCCTTCCTTGATTCGCGGATAATTACACAAAAAGGCGGAGGAAGAGGGGCCTGGATGATAAATTTATTATTAATAAATTACGAGAGTGAGAACCTCAGATTATTTGCTGTGGGGGAAGTTGTTAACTTAACTCACGGACGCCTATCGGAAAGAAGGCGGGACTTAGCACGAAAGTCTATGTCTCACCCCTACAGCAAAGTAATAAATGGCGCAGCCGGTAGGATGATTGTTTGATACCAGGTAAACCCGAGGAGGAGAAGGCGAGGCGAAGAAATAAGTGAATAAGTAATTCTGGTTGTGAGGAACAACGGAAGGCAACCTCGACTACTAGGACTCTGTGCACAAAGAAAAGTGGTGATTTCATCGACGTCAGCGACAGGGAGATCCGTAACCAGGATCCACGGACGAGACCGACAGACGTCAGTGACAGGGAGATCCGTAACCAGGATCCACGAACGCGACCGACAGACGGCAGTGACAGGGAGATCCGTAACCAGGATCAACGGACGAGACCGACAACTGCGAAGATCGCAACCGGATTCAGGACGAGAGGAGCCGGCAAGGCGCGTTACCAATACACGACGGAGAGAGCCGACGAGGCTCGGACCCAGTGTGCAAGACAGAATTCCGGGAGACCACGTCTCACATCACCAGTGGGACCGGACTTTCCCTGTTTAGGGAGTCCCATCGCGGACCGCAGTTTAGCTGCAACAGAGAAGCTGAGGGGGCCCGAGGAGCCCGGTAAGTACTACTTTTGAAGCCGCAATTTGATTACCTGTGTCGATACCTGTGTATAAGTTAGAAATAGCTGAATAAGTTTCATCAGGACACTAGGAGTACTAGAGGTAACCTTCCTAAGATAAATTTAACTTAAGAGTAGTGTGGATATAGTAAGAAGAATTTGAGATAATAAATGGTGAAAGTATATTTTTTTATGTGAAGAAAGAAAATAGCGGACAGAGAAGGATAGGTACTAGCCTAGATAAAAAGAAAAGTAAAAGGTAGAGATCAAAATGATATTTAACTAGGTATCTCAGCGAAGTAGATAGAAATTAGTAGTGTGAGAGCAAAGGCTAACCATCGGGGAATTGTATTGTTTTATTTCAGTGTATATATATTTTTGTATTAAGTGTATATTATTGTTGCATGATAATGGCGGAACAGTTTATGGAAGGGAAAATTAGTGAAGAACTCGATGAAAGGAATTCCGAGGGAAGCAAAAGAGAAAATGAGGGAGGAACAGATAATGAATTGAATTCTAGCAATGAAGTAATAATTAATGACAAAGGAATAGAAGGGAATTCGATAAGTCTAGAATGGGAACATAAATTTAGGGTATTGGAGATGGAACAGAAAAAGCTAGAATTACATTTAGAGCAACAGCGAATTGAGATGGAGCTAGCCGATAGAAAAGAGGCTAGGGCTTATGAGCTAAAAAAATTAGAGATAGAACAAGAACGGGGCGTTGCATCAGCGTCAGGGAGACAGTCAACAAAGCTGGCCGACTACATCAGAATTCTAGAGAGGAATTTACCCAAAAGCCCTACAAAACCCGAAGAGATATTGGATTTTTTTGACACCTTAGAGAGAGCGTTTATTCTGCATGACATACCAGAGAGCATGCAAGGGCGGTTAGTGATTGCGTTATTCAATGCGGATTGCGTAAATCATTTGTTCCGACGTCTGACCGTAGAGCAATATGATAATTATGATACCGTCAAGGAAGCTATTCTCAGTGAATGTCATTTGACTCCAGATGTATATCTGAAGCAGTTCGAGGCGATACGCCGGAACAAAGGGGAGAGCTTCCAGCAGCTAGCGGGACGTATTGGCAGGTCTCTCAGGTATTATGTAGCCAACTGCGGAGTAACCGAGTTCGACCAATTAGTAAATCTGCTAGTGTGTGATAAGTTTAAAGGATTACTATCCCCATCCTTAAAAACCTATTTACTGCAGAGAGGTGCGGTGGGTAAGCTAGTCTTGGCTAAAGAATTGGGGGAGTTATGTGATTCATATGAGAGTCATGTGGAAGCACTAGAGATAGGAAAGGTGAAGGATAATTTTTCGTCGAATTACAATGCCAAAGGGAGTCAGTATATTTCTACGGGGAGCGGATTCGTGAAGAGAGAGAGCGGGAACAGTAGTGGGCAGTTTCAGAAGGAAAAATTCCAAGCGCCTGATAGGAAGTTCGGGAGTAAGGTAGAAGGAGGACGACCTATGGGAAGTCAGGGTAACAATAGTTTAGATCGAGGCATAATCTGTTTTTATTGTAGGAAGCCTGGTCATCGGCAATCATTATGTCCCCAGAAGGGTAGCGTAAGACCGGAGGGCCGGAGTAATTCCTATTATTGGCGGAACGACGGGGTGAAAAAAGTAGGAAGGGTAGCTGTGGAGAATAATCAGGAAGTAGAGAAACCTAGAGAGGACACCGGAGTAAAAGTAGAACAGGAGGTGAGAAAGATGAGCGCAACGGTGGGAAGAGTTTTCGGATCTAACCAAGCAGAGATTAAAAAGATAGAAATACCTGTAGGAGAACAAATGATGGTAACCACAGAGGCAGGGCTCCAAGCCAATATACTGGTAGATAGTGGGGCAGAATTCAATTGTTTAAAGAGAGGATTATTGGGAGAAGAAAAATTGGAGGAAATTGGGAAGGTAAAACTGACAGGGTTTGATGGGAGAGCAGCAGTTTTTCCCATAAAAACGGTTGGAATTAGGATTATGGAAGCAGGTCTAGAAAAGGCGGGGAGTAAAACGATAGGAATCAGTGAAATTGTTTGTGCCATAGTACCTAATTTGAGTAATGAGTTTATTATTACTCCAGAATATTACGTAAAAATGTCAACGGTTAGAGACTGTAGTCCTGAGTGGGCGATTAATTTACAGAAAGCGCTAGAACCTAAACAGGAGAGGGAAGAGCGAAAGTACGAAGAAAGGGAGGATTCGATAGCGGAGAATGAGAGTACGGAAGGCCGTACCCACCGAGCTAATATCGCGGTGAATCAGGTAGGGGTCGAGGAGGAACTGGAAGCGCCTAAGGCAAAGAGCGAGCCGCCGCCGATAGAGGAGGGCGTGGTCGAAGAGGAGGCGAAGTCGGACAGCCAATCAGGAGACGAAGAGGCAGGCGCACGGGGAGAAAGTAATCAGACGGAGATAGCTCGCTCGGGCTCCGGCGAGGCGATTGGAGATTCTCGGCAAGTAAGCAGATCCGATCACGCGGTATTCGCAGGCCAACAGGAGGAAGATAGGACCTTATCGGAAGCTCGTAGATATGCTAAAGAGGAAAAAGGAGGTTATGTTTACATAGAAGGGATGCTCTACCATAGAGAAAGCGTGTTGGGGCAATTGACAAATCAACTTGTGGTCCCGGAGATTAGGAGAAAACAAGTGCTAAGCCTGGCCCACGATTCGGTATTTTCGGCGCACTTGGGACACAAAAAGACGCTAGAGAGGATTCGATATTCGTTCTATTGGCCAACCGTGAAGAGAGACGTGCGTCAGTACTGTGACGTATGCGAGGGATGTCAATTACGACGTCCTGTCACAAGAGGAGATAGAGTACCTATAACCGCAGTTAGAAGGCCCGCTCTACCTTTTCAGGTCGTCAACGTGGATCTGATCGGCCCAATGGAACCGCCCTCTAGCAAGGGGCACAGATGGATTTTGGTGATGATGGACCAACATACACGTTGGCCGGAGGCCGTATGTCTGACCTCCTTGAGCGCGAAGAACACTTGTGATGCGCTTTTGGAGATCTTCCAGCGCACGGGCATTCCGGAGGTAGTGGCGATGGACAGGGGCACTAATTTTGTGTCGGGACTGACACAAGAGATCTTGAAGAGGTTGGGTTCGACTCCCAGATTCTCGGTACCAGGAAATCCCTCCTCCAATGGGTTGATCGAGCGCTTCAACAGGACCCTCAAGGGGATGTTACACCACATAATAAGGGAGGAGCCAAGGCAGTGGCATAAGGCACTACCTTATCTTTTATGGGCGTATCGGGAGGTGCCCAACGTGACCACGGGCATAGCGCCGTTCCAATTATTGTACGGTCGGGAACCAACGGGACCGCTAGCAATCTTGAAAAAGAACTGGGCCGGAGAGTGCAAGCTACCCATTGGTATTTCAGTGTCGGCAGGGCAGTACCTCCAAGAAATGAAAGAAAGAATGGAAAAGGTGGCGCTCCAAGTAGAGGAGGTGGCGGAGGAGCAGCAGCGTCGGTACACTTCCTACTACAACCGACGACTGCGGCAGAAGTCCTTCGAGGTTGGGGATCAGGCTATAGCTCTCATTCCAGATTCCCGGAACAAACTTTATGCCAGATGGACAGGCCCCGTGCATATTGTAGAAAAGAGGGGGCAAGCAGCTATGTGATTGAGGTAGGCAACGGGCAGAGGCGCCACGTTCACGTAGGCAAATTGAGAGAGTTTAAACCCCAGATGAATGTGGTGGGGGTAATTTTTGAATCAGATGGAGAGTTCGGAGAGATTCGGGAGGTGCCCATGGAGCCGAAAGATGGAGAGAGGAAGGATCCCAAGCAGCTGAACGTAGAAAGTCCAGAGATCACGCAGCAACAACTTTGGGAGCTACAGGAGTTGGTAGATCGCTCGAAAGTATTTTTTTCGGGGAAGTAGGAAGAACCACGTTAGGTAACCACGAGATAACGGTTAAACCGGGGAGTGTGCTACGTACTCTGCACAGATACAAAGTGCCACAATCCATGCAGCGGGCGGTGGATGATCAGATTCAGGAGTTATGTGACAGAGGGATGATAGAAGAGTCGGGGGAAGAGTATAGTCATCCAATTGTTTGTATTGCTAAACGTACAGGGGAAGTAAGATTGTGTTGTGACTTTAGAATGCTCAACGCGCACACCGTCGCAGACGCATTTCCCATGTCACACATCCCGGATCTTTTAGCCAAGGTGGAGGCAGCAAAATACATCACAACTTTGGATATGCCGAAGGGATATTATCAAATACCGATGGACCCCGGAAGCAAGAAATACACTACAATTTGCTACTCACCGAGGATTGTTCCAGTGGAACGTAATGTCTTGTGGATTGTCGGGGGCCGCTGCAACATTCCAGAGGATAATGAATAAAGTGTTAAACCCTCATTTGGATTATGCAGTAGCTTACCTCGATGACGTTGCAGTGTTCTCCAAGAATTGGGAGGAGCACTTGCAACATTTAGAGAAGGTAATCGGTAGCTTGGTGGAAGCGGGGTTTACGGGGAACCTAGAGAAATGCTGCTTCGCTAAGGAAAAAGTGCATTACTTAGGGCACGTGGTCGGTTCTGGGAGTCACCAGCCGGACCCGGAGAAGTTACAGGCGGTCAGGAACCTGTTACCGCCGAAGACGAAGAAGGAAGTACGTAGTTTCCTGGGACTCTGCAGTTATTATCGGGAATACGTACCGGGGTTTGCCGAGATCGCGAAACCGCTAACCGATTTAACGGGAAAGAAAGCCGCGGAGAAAGTGAGTTGGACAACAGAAATGGACATCGCTTTCAAAAAGCTAAAGGAATGTTTATGTTCGCACCAGTACTGGCGACGCCAAGCTTTGACCGTCCGTTTTTATTGTACACGAATGCGATTTCATTTGCCGTAGCCTGCTGTTTAGCGCAGAGAAGTAACGGTGGAGAAATCCGACCGGTAGCTTACGCCAGCCGGAAGTTGAACGGCACGCAGGCCAGATGGGCCGCCAATCACAAGGAGGCCTACGCCATAGTATGGGCACTCCAGAAGTTCGAAGGATGGATTTTCGGGCATCCAGTGGAAGTAATGTCCGATCACAATCCGCTAGTTTATTTGACTAGCGCAGCATCCCAGAGCTCTAAACTACAGAGATGGAGTTTGGCCCTCTCACAATTGAACATCAAAATAACGCACATAGCAGGCAAGCTAATCCCCCACGCTGATGCTTTATCTCGGTTATCTTTTGAGGCAGGTGATCAGCGTCCTGATGAACACAAGAGTATCACTACACAGGTAGAGACTCAGTGAGGCTCGAAGGTGGTACTGTTACACAAAAAAAAAAAAAAAAAAAAGGAGAAAGGAACGGGGGAAGTGATATTATTATTTTCGCCTGTTTGTGTCTGTATGTGAGGTGATAAACTGAAAAACAATATATATATATAAAGAAACTCAAGTGAACAGGACTCACCATGCGAAGTAAGGACCCCGCATGTTTCGTCTCAGGGGCCGAGGCCTGTAAGGGCGAAAATTAATAATGAGATGCATATCATTTAAGATATGATCTAGTACTAATTTATGTGCATAAAAACAAGGAAATAACTTTATTTCATTAACTGTGTGCATATACAATGCCCAAGGTTAGAAGGGCGCCAGCCTGTCTGGGAAGACTGAATACGTCCTTTGTGTAAAAGAATGTCAGTATTGTTGTATGTTTTGTTCTGTTTCTATAGAGTCTGGTTTCCACGTACAGAAGCTCGTCAGGTGGAGTTTGTGGTATGTCGTCGAGCACGGAGACAATAAGCGAGGGAGAGCGATTTCCCCAGAAGCAGGAGCGGCTGGGGTGCAGATTCGAAGAAAGGGTGCCTGCGGACAAAGGTCAGGTTCGCTCCAGAACCTGACAAGGTCAGCGCCTTGTAAGAGGTCAGCGCCTCGTGGTAGAGGGGGGCCGAAAAAAGAAAGGAGGGTCTTCTAGAGCGAGGGGGATAAGAGATAGCTTCGGGAGAGAGAAGAGAGATTGACGGAGCCGCTTGGAAGGCGAGTAGACGTCGGGAGCTTGACTCCGAGGAATGCGGTTCCTGGTTTTTGCGTGAAGCCGTGTGCTTCGGGAGAGAGAAGGAGGATTGCGAGGTGCGCTTGAACGGTGGGTAGACGAGCGGCGTCTATGCTCCGAGGAACGTAGTTCCTGTTATTTGCGTGAAGCTAGAGGCTTCGGGAGAAAGCGTAAAAGAGTGCAACGAGTGTCTGGAAGACGGATAGACTGTGGAGATTTTATGCTCCGAGGAACGCAGTTCCTGGTTTTTAGCGTGAAACCGAGTGTTTCGAATTACAGAGTGGCGATAGGGCAACGAATTTAATATTGAACACTTCGTGACGGACGACGCATGCCACAAATTCGTCGACGCGGACATTGGCACCGGAACCAGACTCTCACTAGTGCTTTGATTCATTAAATTTATTATCTTTATTATTCACGAAGTATTTATTGAAGTTGATGAAGTGCCTTACAGTAGCCATTCTCTCCCTTCCTTGATTCGCGGATAATTACACAAAAAGGCGGAGGAAGAGGGGCCTGGATGATAAATTTATTATTAATAAATTACGAGAGTGAGAACCTCGGATTATTTGCTGTGGGGGAAGTTGTTAACTTAACTCACGGACGCCTATCGGAAAGAAGGCGGGACTTAGCACGAAAGTCTATGTCTCACCCCTACATAAAGAAAAAAAGTTGTCTTTATTTCCTTACCACTATATACACAATTTGTCATGACAATTGCAACTCCATGAAGAACTGCTAGTATTAGCTTGAAACTTACAGGATACACACAATAGGTTAGGAAATGCGTGTTACTAAAATGTCAGTGAAAATGCGCATGCGGTTTCGGAGAAGCGCTCTCTGAACTTTTTGGTATTGCGTATAAGGAGCTGGCTCAAACGAGATGTTGCTATCAGTGAAGGGCCAACATTGAGGCGTAAGGGTGTTTCTGGTTAGAGATGAGCTCGGACTCAATTTTAGGAGCCTGGGCCCGGCCCGCTTTCTTTGATTACATGTGTTTTGCTGAGCCCGGGCCAGCCCGCGGCCCGGTTCTTGGAAAATTTTGCTTAGCAAGGCTTGTATTTATGCATTATACACTATCTAAAGATATGGCCCAAGCAAGGATTAGTTTTAAAAGTTTAGTTCAGTTAATCCACTTCACAATATTAATATGATTTTAGAAATACTACGCATAAAGCCAAATGTTCTAAAATGTGGATTTGAAAATAAATAAATAATCAACTTGCCCTTCGACCGTGTCAGGGGAATCAGTAATTTTGGTAAAAGCTGAAGAAAAGAAAATCGTTTAGAAACAAAAAATTCCATTCGTTATCTGTTTTTGATTTCTAAATTTACTTTTATTTTGAATAAATTGCATTATAAAACGTACAACGCCGAACAGACAGTTGCAAGTGTTTGAAATTTTGACTCTAGAAAACTAATCTTTGCAATATAATTTACATAAATGCTAATTGGTAAAGGTAGTTTAGAGTGATGTAGAATATAAAAAAAACTGAAAAAAAAACATGCAGGGAAATTTCCAAAATTATAAAAAAAAAAAATAACGTAAAAGCATTCCAGACAAGATAATTCTGCATTTTGTAAAATTAACAAAGCTTTGCGCTTAACAGTATAATAATCACAATATTATCATATGTGTGTGTGCAGTTTCCAGATCAAGTTCATCATGAAAAAACACACAGAGAGAGAGAGAGAGAGAGAGAGAGAGAGAGAGAGAGAGAGAGAGAGAGAGAGAGAGAGAGAGAGAGAGTGTGTGTGTGTGAATGAATTGCATCTAATGCCTCAGCGCTTCAACTTGATCTTCTTTTCTCTAAAACACGACCTGCTGCACTTTTTAACCAACGTCACCCCAGAAATTGCGGGAGTGAGGAAATTTTAAAAAATAAATAACAATACTTCTAATTGCACAATTTTGGAAATTAATACATCATTTTAAAGATAAGGTTTTTGATTTTTCCCCCAGTTTTTTTATACCAGACCTCCTTAAATTAATCCTTGCTTGGGCCATAGCTTTGGAAAATGCATAATGCAAGTCTTGCTAAGCAAAAATTGTCTTGCAATGGTAGCTAGCTTAGGAAATTCAAAATCCTTCCACCATGATAAAAAATCCACAATGAAATTCAACACGTGTAATTCAACCGGGCTCAGAATTACACGTGTTCAATTAACTACAGTAGTGAAATTCAAGACGTGTAATCCCGAGCCCGGGGCCTAGTTTTTCGGTAATTAATGAATTCTGAGCCTGTCCAAGCCCGGGCCTGAGTTCATCTCTATTTCTGGTGTCTCAGTAAGTCCCGTCGTCGAAGAGGATGTCCCCAGATGATCCCATATCATATATTAAAATTTCATCGAAATCGAAACATTTTTACGCGAGTTATCGTGCGGACGGACAGACGGACGATGCTGGAGCATATAAGCTTCTTCAACCTAAGGTTGGAAAGGGTAAAAAAGACATCCGGAGCCTGCAAACTAATGAAAGAAACATGGAGAAGTGCATGCTTGGCATAACCAAGAAGGACTGGAAAAGGAACTCGCGGATCAAAAAATGATAATAGTTGATGACATGATGATCAAGGTAAAATCTCTAAATCACAATATGCTAGACATGTTTCTCGAAAAACGGACCACTGTTGGAGAACTGAAATGTTAGACTGGATCCTAAGGGACAAGAAAAGACACAGAAAGGGTCGTGTGGGAGATGGGTGGACGAAATCCGAAAGTATGTTGGAGTGACAGAAGATAAGCTCAAGACAGAAAGTTTGGGAAGAAATTTAGGTAGACTTTTATCCAGCAGTAGATATTTAATGTTTGATGATGACGATTTAAAAGCAAGGTCAGAACATGCTCAGTATACGAGCACAGTCTAATTATCAACTCCACCTTCTCGTGATGCATCCTGTTCCCACGGAAAAAAGCTCTGGTAACAGACTGTAGCAGTATACCTTGTAAAACCCAAATTTACCTCTGGCGAGTTTTGAAACCGCATCCTTCGGCTCCGGAGACGAATGCTTTCGCAATTAAGCTACGCCGAGAAGGGCTTATCATTGCTACTTACAGTCTTGACATGTGCTTCACCCTCTGTAGTACGTCACGTACACATATCCCTCCTCTAAGAAAGGAGGGAATACGAAATCGCTGGTTTCGGGTCCAAAAACATGTTTGAAGTGACTCTCTGGTGAAGGCTGTACTGAGTGAAGTGACTCTCTGGTGAAGGCTGTACTGAGTGAAGTGACTCTCTGGTGAAGGCTGTACTAAGTGAAGTGACTCTCTGGTGAAGGCTGTATTAAGTGAAGTGACTCTCTGGTGATCGTCTGCAATTCTCACTAATTCCAGACGATGTGTGAAAGAAGAATCACGCATTTTTCGAAGAAACTAACGGCCAGTAGGTCCATATTTTACGTTCCGGGAGCCAGTAAAAACACGAACTTACCGGTGTCGGGGCTCGAAACCGCACCCTTCTGCTGAGCCGAATGCTTTCCCAATTAAGCTACACCTGCAAGTGGTAATCACTGCTACTTGCCGTTTGACATGCGCGTCACCTCTGTAGTGCGTCACCAACTACTATGCCACCGGGATTAGGGAAAAATCTATCTCCAGTGTGTGGTGAGTTATGCCCAACCCCTTCTTTTTCCCAAATGAGTACACTACTGAACGCATCACAATCAAGACAATTTTAATATTGATATTTCGTGTAACAACTCAATAACTAATCAATTTAACCAACTACTAACTACATCTGGGTTTCTGAATACAATTAATTCCTCAACTATGAATAGAATCACCCCCAATACTAATACTACAATTGACTTATCTATAACTAATGCTCCAGTTCAATTTACAACAACAGGAATATTACAATATGATATTAGTGATCACTTACCAATTTTTTAATCTACCGGAAGGGAAATACATTTAAAGCTACACCTATACTTCACAAAAGTCGATGCATAAATAAAATAAATCTTGATAAATTCAAAACACTTTTAGGAGTGGTAGCATCGGAAGAACTTGAAATGTATGAATCTCCAAACTTAGCTTATAATAGGTTTTTCACGATTTTAAAAGAAACCTATGATAAAGCCTTCCCAACAATTTTCAATAATACAAGACGGAGAAAGAAATTTCAGAAACCTTGGATTACCTCACATCTCTTAAATCAAATAAACAAGAAAAATAGGTTATACTCAAAATTTATTAAAACACACTATTAGAACAGTAAAAAGAAACTATTATGCACATATATTTGTTCAAAATTCTTCGAAGCTGAAATACTTTACTTGGTAATCAAACTGGAATCAGAACTCCTTAATACATAATTGATAACATGCAATCAAAGCTAACAAGAACACAAGATATTGTAAACTACATAAATCATCATTTTATTTCTATTCCGCATACTCTTAAACAAAATTATTTAGCTGGAAATACCTTATACATACAAAATTCAAATACAGTACACCTTTTTGATTCATTCTTCCTTACCGGTCTTGGCCACGATGATATTCACCCTATTGCAATCAAACATGTTGCTGAATTAATAATAACTCCATTATTAATAATCTTTTACTTAGTATTCCACACAGGATTTTTTCCGGATGCACTAAAGATAACAAGGGTTACTCCCAAATATAAATCAGGCTCAAAAATGATATTAATAATTATCGCCCCATTGCTAACCTGTCCATATTTGCTAAAATTTTTGAAAAACTACTATACACAAGATTAATAGCATTTACACTAAAATATAATATTGTAAATAAAAATCAGTTTGGCTTCCAACCCCATAAATCTACTGAAATTGCAGTCCTTCATTTACAAAATACTATTCAAAAAAATTTGGCACTTAATAATATAACACTAGCTATTTTTTTAGATCTAACAAAAGCATTCGACACAATAAACCATGAAATACTTCTTCATAAATTATATACTTTGGGAATAAAGGGAACCCCTTATAATTTATTTAAAAGCTATTTAACAAATAGACAACAATATACACAAATTAATCAATTCGATTCCACTTAAGAGCAATCACAATACGAAGTCCCACAGGGATCGATTTTGGGACCTTTGTTATTCAATTTATATATTAATGATATATTCACCATAACACCAGACAATGAGCTCATACTATATGCTGATGATACAACACTACTTTTCAGCGGACATAATATAAATGACATTATCACTAAAGCTAACACTTATTTACATCTTTACTCAAATTGGCTAACTACTAACGAACTGATAATTAACATTTCTAAAACTAAGGCTATGATCTTCTCTATAGACAGAGATCTGAACGGGGCCATATCATAAATTTATTATTGGAAAATCAAATAATTGATATGGTACCACACGTTCATTACCTGGGAGTGATTTTTACCCCTGACGTACGTTGGAATAAACACATAGAAATACTTTCGCATAAATTATCAAAAAATATTGGACTCATTAGTAAACTAATAACAACTCTCAGTTAAAACGCTAATTCTCCTGTATCATTATCATTAATTCAGACTCACATTAACTACTGCTTTTTACCCTGGGGTCAAACAACTAAAACAAACTTAAATAAATTACAAGTATTAAAAAATAAATTCATTAGATTAATAAACCTACTTTCAAAACGAAGTACTGCTATGACAACACACATACATCCATATTTACACCCTCCAGTTCATCCTAATGATTTCCGAATCTTAACAATAGATCAACTTTTCCATTACAACCTAGGGAAAATTATGTTTCAAAGATTGGAGATTAACTTACATGCAGACTTAATTGAAATACACTGCAACAGACATAACTACCAAACAAGAAATAGATTACCTCTACGCCCAATACAGCCTAAAACCCAGCTATTAAAACAAAGCTTGAATTACTCTGGACCGGATTATTGGAATTCATTACCTGTACACTTAACAAATATCAATGACCAAAATCTCTTTAAAAAAAAAACACTTAAGAAACACTTACTGAGTTAGAAAATAAAAAATACTTTCCTTAATTAATCCAAACACCAAAACTAATTAATTACTAAAAACACAAAGTCATTTCTAAATTTATTATTCTGAATTGGATTCATCTACTAAAACCAAACTAGCTTGTCTTGCAATTTGAGGGAACGAAGAGCTTGCCAGAACTCCTAAGAGTCCTTTTCCCTTATTCCCTTTGCTGTTCAATTAATAGCCTTTGTATGCATAATTTATTGTAACTTAATATTGTCATGTCGCAGCATAAATAAATAAAACTATTATTATTAAATACTTGAAATGGACTGAATATATGGCTAGAACTGACCACCGTTGGAGAACTGAAATACTACACTGGCTTACAAAGGACAGGAAAATACCCAGAATAAGACAGCGTGGGAGATGGGTGGATGAAATTCGTAAGCAGGTCGGAGTGACGTGGAGAAAACTGGGTCAACAGAGAAGTTGTGGAAGAAACTTAGTGTAACCTTCATACAGTAGTGAATTGGCAATGGTTGATGTTGATATTTAAACAAATTTGCAGTTTATATTCTACATTAAATTAAAATCTGAAGGTTGCTGGTAGCTGCATGAAAGTTAAAAAAAATATGCGACATTCATTTAGAGCTTAATATCGTAGAATTATCTTCTGTTAGGAGAACAATGAGTCGTAAAGAGTTCGACAGTTCAACTTATTTGCCCACGGACATGCGCACAAAGAGCTGATCTCACACCATGGCCTCAGGAGCCATATAGAAGGGTCAAACTCGTGTAACCCCTTCCTTTATATGCCGTGGGCTTACACAGAGTTAACTAGTTCTGCGACTGCTCAATTGATCCTCCACTTCGCTGCTACCTTGTTTCCTTCAGAATTCCCCTTCCATTACCTAAATTGTCTATATTCACATGATTTCTCATTTGCTCTGACAAACTTACGAGAGAGAGAACCCGCGCACGCACGCTACTCTTCTAGGCCATGAATTTATTAACCGAAATACCACTGTGATTACCGACGGATTATTATCAGCAATATAACACCCCGTTACCCTGTTTTCATTAATATCAGTGCCTTCCACACGATTCGCTCCACCGCGGACATTTCACCAGTAGTACTATTTACGACTGGAATGAACTTTAAATCCATTTTAAGAACGCCACTTGAATTTCTGAGCTCTCTCGTCTCGCAGCGATCCATATGTTGCTCATAGTTAAAACATGAATATGATTAGTACTCAATACTAGATTGTAGGGATGTATAATGGTTGAATTTTTGTTCACAAGGCATAACTTTGGTAGGCTATTTTCTCTGTTTGGTGTTTTGCACATTTTCTGGATCATCCGGAATATGAAAGGGGATTTCCAACTCTAATTCAGTTATTGGTTTCTACGCAGGGAAGGAACCTGAACGAAGAAACTAACAAAACACGTATTACTCACCAAAACTCAAACACAGACACATGGAAAGCAAACCGTTACTCTTACCGCTCAATGAACTTAAGTCGCTTTGTAGAGAAACGTTCAAGTTATTTTGATGCATTTAGTTTGAAGACCCCCTATAAAAGGAGAACTTAGAGTGTCAGAATATCCTAAAAGCAGTACTTTGAATGTCACAATCCTCTAAAGAGAACTTCGAGTGTCACAATACCCTAAAGAGGAGATCTTCGAGCGTCACATACCGTAAAAAGGAGAACTTCGAGTGTCACAATACCCTAAAGAGGAGAACTTAGAGTGTCACAATCCGTAAAATGGAGAACTTCGAGTGTGACATACCTGTGAGCGTCTAAGATTAAAAGAAGTACTTTTTCCCGAAACATAGCCACTGATTTCAGGGCAACAACAATAGCAGCGAGCGGAAAGCAAACAAGATCCATGTATGAGAAAAAGCCCTCGAGAAAGTACGGGAAGTCAGAATTCTGCGCCGGTAGTACGAGAAATCAGATGAATCCTGTGCCTACACTACGGAAGGCCAGAATAAGCCACCGTATATATATATCATCATCATCATCATCATTTCAACCATTATCAATCCACTGCTGGACGAAGGTCTCCCCAAGTTTCCTCCACAACGGTCTGTCTTGTGCCAGTCTCCTCCATGTCACTCCCGCATATTTACGAATTTCATCCACCCATCTCCCACGTGGTCTTTTTCTGGGTCTTTTCCTGTCCCTTGGAATCCAATCTAAAATTTCGGCTGTCCATCTATGGTCTGTCCTTCTGGCAGTATGTCCAGCCCATTGCCATTTCAGGGATTTAACTCTGATCATGATGTCTTCCACTCTCGTCATTTTTCGGATCCACGAGTTTCTCTTCTTATCTCTCCTGCTTATACCAAGCATGCACCTCTCCATGCTTCTTTGAGTTGTTTACAGCCTTTGTATGTCTCTTTTAGTTAAGGTCCACGTCTCTGCACCATACGTAAGCACTGGAAGGATGCATTGATCAAACACTTTTCTTTTAAGACATAATGGCATATTGCTCTTGAAAATTATGCTGTTTCTTCCAAAAGCTCTCCAGGCAAGTTTTGTACGTCGATTAATTTCTTCATCAATGTGACCCTCACTTGATATCTGCTGTCCAAGATAAACATACGTATCTGTTATCTCCAGTTTTTCTCCATCAATCGATAAATCTTCATTTCTTGTAAAAGCATTGAACATCACTTTTGTCTTCTGAAAGTTCATTTTTAATCCCACTTCTTTACTCTTGTCAGCAAGTTCCTGGATCATACTCTGCAGCTCTGATGGGGTAGTTGCAAAAATGACTACGTCATCAGCAAAACGAAGGTGGGTTAGATAATCTCCATTAATCTTTATCCCTTTGTTTTCCCAGTTCAGTGATTGAAAGACATTTTCCAATGTGGCATTAAAGAGCTTCGGAGATATGGTGTCACCTTGTCTCACTCCCTTTCCAATTTTTATGTGTGTTGTATTTTCAAACAGCCGAATCTTTGCACTTGCATTTTCATAGATGTTATTAATAATATTAATGTATGCATCTTCAATACCGCAGGATTTCAGAGCCGTGGTAACTGCTGATGGTTTCACCGAATCAAAGGCTTTTTCATAATCGATAAAAGCTATGCACAATGGAAGTTCATATTCCCTCGCTCTTTCAATTAGTTCTCTCAGTACGTGGATATGATCTATTGTGCTGTAGCCACTCCTGAATCCAGCTTGTTCTCTCGGTTGAGCCATGTCCAGTGTTACCTTCAAGCGGTGTGAAAGAACTTTAGTGAAGATTTTATAAACCACTGATAGGAGGCTGATAGGTCTGTAGTTCCTGAGATCCTCAATGTCACCTTTTTTATGTAGCAGGATCATTGTAGCATTGTTCCAATCCTCAGGAATCTTCCCTTCATTAAGGCATCGAGTGAAAATTTGGGCGAGTACTGTTTCAATTTCTCCACTTGCTTCTTGTATGATGTCTATAGTAATTCCATCTTCTCCTGGAGCTTTCCCCCGCTTCATGTTCTTGATTGCATGAGCAACTTCTGCTGGGAGTACTGGAAGAACTCTGGTACCTTTCATGATGTCTGGAGTACATGTATCATCCCTTTCATATAATTTGGAGTAGAAATCTTTCACTCTTGTCAAAATTTCGCCTCTATTTCTTGTTATCGAACCATCTTCTTTTCTCAGTGCCATAATCTGTTTTCTTCCCTTACTGAGATATCCCTTTGCTATCTTAAGGCTTTGGTTGTTTTCAATTGCTTTCCTCACTAGCTCACAGTTGAATTTCCTTACGTCTTCAGTGATACTTTTTCGTGCTGTCTTGCATAGCTCTATATATTCCACTTTGGAAGTCACATCTTCTTTAGTTGTCCTCATCTCTCTTCTTTTTTGCATCAACATTTTCGTTTTTCCTGATAATTTGTTCACATGCAACTTGTTCTTAGACCCAGCTGTTGCTGTTTCCATAAGAGCTTTGGTTACTTTTCTGTTAACTTCCGAAATATCCACTTCTTCCGATGTTAGGCCTTCTAAAGCAGAGAATCTGTTCTTCAGTTCCAACTTGAAAGTATTATGGTGTTTTTTAAGGTTGGTTATGTCAATACATTTTGTTTGTCTTATGAGCTTGCCACGTTCCAGTTTAGTGTTGAGGTGCATCTTACATCTCACCAATCTATGGTCACTACCTGTGTTGAACTTGTTCAGCACACTGCAGTCTTCGACGACGAATTTTTTGTTACACATAATAAAATCAATTTCACTTGTCGTCCCAATTGGATGTCTCCATGTCCATTTCCTATGTGGCTTTTTCTTGAAAAAGGAATTCAAGATGAAAAATCCTTCTGCCTCTGCAAACTCAACGAGAGTATTTCCACGCTGGTTTCTGTTGCCGTGACCGAATTTACCTACTGAAGTTTCATTGAAATCTCCCATAATTATCTTCAAGTGCTGCTTACCTTTATTATTTAGATGACGAATTTCCTCATAAAATTCTTCAATTTCTTCTTCAGGATGACTTGTGGTGGGTGCATAAGTTTGAATAATCTGAGCCTGGTATCTTCTCGATAGTTGGATAACGAGTCGTGCAGCTCTGTCAGAGGAACTTTCAACTTCTACCACTTTATCCTTCAGTTTCTTGTTTATTATAAATCCAACACCACTAGTCCTGCCAGTATCTGTCCCACGATAATAGAAGAGATGTCCACTTTTCAGTTCAATGAGATCTTCTCCTTTTCTCCTTACCTCACTTAGCCCCACGATGTCCCACTTGATCCTTTGTAGTTCCTCTTCCAATTCAAGAAGCCTTGAATCAGAAGATAGGGAGCGTCCGTTATAGGTAGCCAAGGTCAGCATCAAATGGCAGCCTAGTCCGGTCCTCCGGGGATTCTTAGCACCCTCTGCCTTCATGTCGCACTGGCCGCTGCCTTGGCCAGGTACATTCCAGCTGCCGGAGACTGAGGGCCAAGATTTAAGTTGTAGAGTCATTTTGGAGGTGTTTGGCCATAACTCACCACGCTGGCCAAGCGGGTTGGTGAGTGTGGGATAGCATTTCCTCTGATCCCGATGGTATAGTTATACCGCTATTGGCGGTCGTCAGAGCCCCTTTATTGGGAACAGGATGCACCACGAGAAGGCGGGGTTGACATTTGTCAAGGAGAGGCTGTGATGTTACGCATCACCTGACCTTACATCCCATATATATATATAAACACTGACGGAAAAAAAAATCCCAACACCAAGAAGGGGTTGTGTTAGATAAACGGCAGTTGGTAGGCGGTGAGAGTGCATGTGTAAGATGACGTCTATGCAAATTTCGCACTCGGCGCATACGTGTGGCGCTAGTAGCATCCCTAGGAACATACAAAGCAGGTTTGCTGTAAATACGCGCTGTAACGTTCGTGAGCGTAAGTTATCTTTTTTTTTTTTTTTGATTGGAGGTTTAACGACCACCGTGAGCAACTCAATGGGCTATAAGCAGTCGCCCGTCCCTAATTCAGGGTCGCTGGTTCCAGGGAAGGGAGAGAACCAGTGCCGTAAGACACACACAACATCCATGCCTCACCGGGATTCGAATCCGGACCCCGTTCGGACGAATGATCAGAGACCATCGCTTAAACCACTGCGCCACCGGGGCGGCTTAGTTATCGTTGAGATTCGACGTAGGGTGTTGATGTTAGTCAAGAATGTCTTTAAGAATACGAAGAAGCCATTATCAACTGCTCACGGAGTTTGAACGAGGTCGTGTAATAGGGCTACGAGAAGGTGGATTTTCGTTCCGCAATATTGCAGAACGACTTGACAGGAATGTAGCCACTGTGCATGATTGTTGGCAGCGGTGGTCAAGAGAAGGTACTGCCTCAAGAAGACCGGGTTCCGGCCGGCCACGTGGCACTACTGAGAGGGAAGACCGCCGTGTACGGCGTATGGCCGTGGCGCATCGTACCGCGTCTGCGCAGCAATTCGAGCTGCAGTTGCCACCACAGTGACACAACGAACTGTTACAAATCGGTTTCTTGAAGGACAGCTTCGAGCCAGACGCCCTGTAGCGTGCATTCCACTTGCTCCAAACCACTGCCGTTTGCGACGTCAGAAGTGTCAAGCTAGAGCTCATTGGAGGACGGAGTGGAGATCTGTTGTGTTTTCTAATGAAAGCCGGTTCTGCCTGGGTGCCAGTGATGGCCGTGTGTTGGTTAGAAGGAGGCCAGGTGAGCGCCTGCAACCAGCCTGTCTGCGGCCGAGACACACTGGACATACACCTGGAGTTATGGTCTGGGGAGCAATTTCCTATGACAGCAGGAGCACTCTCGTGGTTATCCCACGCACCCTGACGGCACAGTTGTACGTCGGTCTGGTGGTTCAACCTGTTGTGCTGCTATTCATGAACAGCATTCCAGGGGGTGTTTTCCAACAGGATAACGCTCGCCCGCATACCGCTGTTGTAACCCAACATGATCTACAGAGTGTCGACATGTTGCCGTGGCCTGCTAGATCACCAGATCTTTCACCAATCGAGCACGTATGGGACATCATTGGATGACAACTCCAGCGTCACCCCCCAACCAGCATTAACCGTCCCTGTATTGACCGACCAAGTGCAACGGGTATGGAACTCCATCCCACAAACTGACATCCAGCACCTGTACGACACAAGGCATGAACGTTTGCGTGCTTGTATTCAACATTCTGGCGGTTACATCGGTTATTAATGTACCAGCATTTCACATTTAAAATGGTTCTTCTCGCGCTTACAATGAGCTGTGATCTTGAAACCGTAATCGATTAAATATGTTACCTATACAAATGTATTGCCGCCATTTCATTCTTCTACAACTATTTTTTCGTGGTGTTGGGATTTTTTTCCGTCAGTGTATATATAGTGGTTTGTGGAATCTGAGACCATGCTTGATGAATAGCACTTTCCAGGAGTGTGAGATTGCAGGGTTGTGTATCCAGCTGTCTGATGGCTCGTTCAACTTTATCCCACAAATTCTCAATGGGGTTGAGATCTGGAGATTATGGGGCCACCTAAGCAAAGTAAACTCACCGGCATGTTCCTGAAACCAATCCTGTACAATACGAGCACTATGGCAGGACGCATTATCTTGTTGAAAGTAGCCATCGCCATTGGCATAAACCACCCACATGACAGGATGCACTTGGTCCGCAACGATGTTTAGATATCGTTGCGGACCAAGTGCATCCTGTCAGTCAGATGTTGATCAACACGAATTAAAAGGTCCAAATCATGCCAGAAAAACATTCCCCAAACCATAACGTTGCCTCCACCAGATTGAAGGGTTGTAGCAATGCATTGGGGTCCATGCTTTCGTGTTGTTTCCGCAAAATTCTCACTCGGCCATCGGCATGGTGCAACTGAAAACGTGATTTATCGGACCACATAATTTGTTTCCAATTATCAACTGTCCAATCCTTGTGCTCCTCTGTGAACTGGAGACGTTTTCTCTTGTTAACTGCAGACAGCAAAGGTGTTCGAACAGGCCTTCGGCTGCCAAGTCCCATCCGGTGCAGTGTACGGCGAATAGTGCATGCAGAGATCATTTGAGGGGATCCTTGATTAAGATGGTCTGTAATTTGCTGCACTGTTACCCTACTGTTGTCTGTTACCAGTTTGGACACACTCCGTTCCGCTCGAGCAGTCACTAGTCGATGACGACCACACGTTGCACGTAGAGACCCAGTTTTTTGGCTGACAGACCAGTCTTTATGCACTTTAACAACAGCTGCTCCGGAACATTTCACGAATGCGGCGGTTTCGGTGATATTCACTCCATGGCTCCGAGCTCCTACAATCATCCCACGTTGCAAGTCCGTCAAATCGCATTTTTTACCCATCTCGTCACCCAAAAATCACTTCTACTACTGTCGCAAGCACTAAGTTTTCCCTTTTTATACTAGCCTCGCCCTCTGGCGGCAACAGCGTGCAGCCATAGCTCATTTGCTTAAAACGAGGTGGTCATAATAAAGTGGCCACTCAGTGTATATATATATATATGTAATACGAGAAGTCAGAAGAAGCCTGGTCTAGTAGTACCGGAAGTCAGAGGAAGACCACGGATGTAGAACGAGAATTCAGAAAGAGCCTGTGCCTATAGTATGTCAGAAAAAGACTGTGCCCGTACAACTACAAGCCAAAAGATGCCTAAGCCTATATGTGGTACGGGAAGTTAGAAGTAGCCTCTGCTTAAACTACGAGAAGTCAGAAAAATGCGCTTGTAGAAATGCAAGTCAGAAAATGTCTGAGCCTTTAGTACGAGAAATCACAAAAAGCCTACGCCGGTAGTCCGAGAAGTCAGAAGAAACCCGCGGCTGTAGAACGACAACTCAGAAGGGACCTGCATCTGTATGTTGTACAGGAAGTCAGAAGCAGTCTGCGCCTGTGGAATGACAGATCAGAAGAATCTTGCGCCTGTGGAATGGCAGATGAGAAAAATCTTGTGCCTGTATGTACTTAGTACGGGAAGTCAGAAGTAGCCTGCGCCAGTAGTAGCAGAATTTAGGAGAAAGCAGGAGAGCGACAAGTCAAAAGACGTCTGGATCTGTATGTACATTTGTAGTACAGCAATTGTAAGTTAAGTAGCCTGCGCTAGTGGCACGAGAAGTCACAAGAGGTCTGCGCCTGTGCAACTACAAATCAAAAGAGGTCAAAGTAGTATGGGAAGTCAGAAGTAACTTCTGCTAAAAGTACGAGAAGTAAGAAAACTGCGCTTGTAGAGCAAGTGAGAAAATACCTTTTCCTGTAGCACGAGAAATCACAAGAGGCCTGTGCCAGTAGTACAAAAAGTTAGGAAAATACAGCACTGGTAGAGTGACAAGTCAGAAGATGCATGCCTGAGCCTGTATGTAGTACAGAAATTTAAATCTAGCCTGTGTCTGCAGTACGAGAAGTCAGAAGAAGACTGCGGCTGTAGAACAAATCAGAAGCGGCCTGTAGTACGAGATGACAGAAGAAGCCTGTAGTGCGATAAGGCAGAAGACCGAGTCTGTAATACGAATAGTCAGGAAATGCCTCAGCCTGCAATACGAAAAGTCAGAAGAAGCCTGAGCTAGTAGTACGAGAAGTCAGAGGAAGTTCGCTGCTGTAGAACGAGAGGTCAGGAGGAGCCTACGCTGTAGAACAAAAAACCTGAAGACTGCGCTAGTAGAACAAGTCAGAACAGACCTGACCTTTTATGTATTTATGGGAAGTTAGAAGTAGTGTCTGCCAACAGTACGATAAGTAAGAAAACTACAGTTGTAGAAAGACAAATAAGAAAATGCCTGGGCCTGTAGTACGACAAATCACAAAAATCCTGCGTCGGTAGTACGATAAGCCAGAGGAAATTTGGAACTGTAGAACGACAAGTGAGAAAAGTCAGAAGATGCTTGGGCCTATATGTAGTACAGAAAATCATAAGTTGCAAACCTAGTAGTACACGAAGTCACAAGAAGACTGCGCCTGTACAACTTCAAGTCAAGTCAGAATACGTCTGCGCCTGCAGTACGAGATGTCAGAAAAAGCTGACTTTACAGACTTCTCGAGCATTCATCAACATTTACACGAGATGGATTGAACGAAAAACTGGATGAAGTCAGGTCGAGTGGTCTACGGCACACAGATCTTTGACTTCTCATGCTGTTAGACCGGGGATCGAATGTTGAGGTTTTCTTTCCCACGGAAGTTGTTTGGACGGTTTTGCTCACTTGTCCCATATTCTAACATCTTGGGGATCTTATAGAATGATTTGAGTCGATGTGGAGCACTTCTGCAAGACGTTACATTCGAAAAACCGTCTCGTCCTTAATTTTTGCACGCCAGTGTATTATTACCGCTCTGTTATAAGAAGAAGTTCTGAAAGGCAATTCATCGAGAAGGTGTCTATACTTTAAAGCAAAGGAACAAGAAGAGAAGTCTAAAACGAGCACAAAAGATTTTGGTTCTGGATATGTTGGTATATGAAAATGTCTTGGGACCACAGAGCAACAAAAACGCACTATGAGTCCAAGAAAGGAAACACGATAGATCGCATCAGATTTTTTCATTAATGACCAAAAAAATATTGAGTAATACGATATCTCGTCTCATTATAAGCTTACTAATTATATATTCCCTTCCCCAGAGAGAGAGAGAGAGAGAGAAGAGATGAGCAAGAGCGAGAGAAGAAGTGAGAGAGAGTAAGAGAGAGGGAGAAAGGAGAGATGAGCAAGAGCGAGAGAGAGTAAAAGAGGGAGAGGGGGCTAGAGATGAGAGAGATGAGAGAGACAGAGGAAGAGAGAATAAGTGTGAGGGAGAGGTACAGACAGAATAAGAGATAGGGAGAGATACAGAGAGAATGAGAGAGGAGGGGAGGGAGCATAAGAGAGGGGGGGATAGAGAGAGAGAAAGAGAAATGTTGGCAGGCACTAATCACAAGTCTTAAAAAATAGAGACTCCTGATGAAATTAATGTTTAGCACCATTAATTTTTGCACGAATGCTTGAATAAAAAAACACCTTGTATTTTGATTGAGGCCCTCAGACGCTTTCCGTTAATGAAACGAATTCAGTGAGTGAATAATGATATTGAGGCTTTGTGTTGCGCTTATGCGAATATGTGAGTTGTTGAAACTGATATTTGAAAAAATTATACCCATAAAATCTACATTAAGTTCTCAATGAATAACGGCCACCACCAATACAAAAAAAGTTTGACCCAATACTAGCGTAACGAGTAGGTGGTCGTGGCCTGAAGGCTAAAGGGGTGTATACACTCAATAGACAAAACATTACAGATAGGGGTGATGGGTAGTTGACATGGGCATACCCCATACAGAGTGGAACATACCCAAACCGAACGCAGGCGATAAATAGGCGGGCAGCGTATTGCGATCGACGAACACGGGTAAACGTGGTGGTATGAGCGACTTCGATCGTGGACGCATTGTTATTGCAAGACAGATAGGTCATTCTATCGTCCAAAGTGGCAAGGATACTAGGGATTCCGACGGCAACCGTATCAAGGCTGTACCGCGAGTATACCATCGTCGGACGTACCAGCGCCCAGAGAGCAAGCGGCGACAAACCACACGCCATTGATGACAGGAAGAGACGTGGACTATCCTGACTGATACAGACTGACCGCTTGGCAACGGGGCTCAAATCACATCCAGGTTAAATGTCGGAGGCCCAAGCAGCGTCAGCGAGTGAACGGTATGGCACACAATGCATACCATGAGCTATGGGAGCCGACGCCCTACTCGTGTACCACTGTTGACTCCTCGTTATCGAACATTACGCCTCACCTGATGCAGGGAACCTCAAATCTGAACATTTGCAGTGTGCGGTCGACAGTATAAAGCCATGGCCTCCGTCGTGCCAGGTCGGCTCTCTTCAAGGTGGTGGTGGCGGCTTTGTGATGGTTTGGGAATCCTTCTGAAAACACACATTAGGTCCTTTAGTATGTTTGGAGAGGTTCTTGAAAGCTGCGCCGCCCCAGCATGTGCAGGCTGATCACCTACATGCTTCTATGGCCTTCGTTCACCTTGCGGCCGATGATCTGTTTCACAGCATAATGCTCTGCTCCACTGGGTCGCAATCGTACAGTCATGGCTCGAGGAATACTCGCCTGAATTCGGAACTATCCAATGGCCCAGGATTAAAACCCTATAGAAACTCTCATGGATACCGTGGAACGGAATCCATGGATCATGGACCGACATCTCAAGTGGAGTTGTAGACATAGAAGCTCTCTTGGATGCCGTGGAGGACATCCATGGATCATGGACCGACATCTCAGGTGGAGTTGTAGACATAGAAGCTCTCTTTGATGCCGTGGAAGGCATCCATGGATCATGGACCGACATCTCAGGTAAAGTTGTAGACATAGAAACTCTCTTGGATGCCGTGGAAGACATCCATAGATCATGGACCGACATCTCAGGTGGAGTTGTAGACATAGAAGCTCTCTTTGATGCCGTGGAAGACATCCATGGATCATGGACCGACATCTCAGGTGGAGTTGTAGACATAGAAGCTCTCTTGGATGCCGTGGAAGACATCCATGGATCATGGACCGACATCTCAGGTGGAGTTGTAGACATAGAAGCTCTCTTGAATGCCGTGGAAAGACATCCATGGATCATGGACCGACATCTCAGGTGGAGTTGTAGACATAGAAGCTCTCTTGGATGCCGTGAAAGACATCCATGGATCATGGACCGACATCTCAGGTGGAGTTGTAGACATAGAAGCTCTCTTGAATGCCGTGAAAGACATCCATGGATCATGGACCGACATCTCAGGTGGAGTTGTAGACATAGAAGCTCTCTTGGATGCCGTGGAAGACATCCATGGATCATGGACCGACATCTCAGGTGGAGTTGTAGACATAGAAGCTCTCTTGAATGCCGTGAAAGACATCCATGGATCATGGACCGACATCTCAGGTGGAGTTATAGACATAGAAGCTCTCTTGAATGCCGTGAAAGACATCCATGAATCATGGACCGACATCTCAGGTGGAGTTGTAGACATAGAAGCTCTCTTGAATGCCGTGGAAGACATCCATGGATCATGGACTGACATCTCAGGTGGAGTTGTAGACATAGAAGCTCTCTTTGATGCCGTGGAAGACATCCATGGATCATGGACCGACATCTCAGGTGGAGTTGTAGACATAGAAGCTCTCTTGAATGCCGTGGAAGACATGTGGAAGACATCCATGGATCATGGACCGACATCTCAGGTGGAGTTGTAGACATAGAAGCTCTCTTGAATGCCGTGGAAGACATTCATGGATCATGGACCGACATCTCAGGTGGAGTTGTAGACATAGAAGCTCTCTTTGATGCCGTGAAAGACATCCATGGATCATAGACCGACATCTCAGGTGGAGTTGTAGACATAGAAGCTCTCTTGAATGCCGTGGAAGACATCCATGGATCATGGACCGACATCTCAGGTGGAGTTGTAGACATAGAAGCTCTCTTTGATGCCGTGAAAGACATCCATGGATCATGGACCGACATCTCAGGTGGAGTTGTAGACATAGAAGCTCTCTTGAATGCCGTGGAAGACATCCATGGATCATGGATCATGGATCATGGACCGACATCTCAGGTGGAGTTGTAGACATAGAAGCTCTTTTGGATACCGTGGAAGACATCCATGGATCATGGACCGACATCTCAGGTGGAGTTGTAGACATAGAAGCTCTTTTGGATACCGTGGAAGACATCCATGGATCATGGACCGACATCTCAGGTGGAGTTGTAGACATAGAAACTCTCTTCGATGGCGTGGAAGACATCCATAGATCATGGACCGACATCTCAGGTGGAGTTGTAGACATAGAAGCTCTCTTGAATGCCGTGGAAGACATGTGGAAGACATCCATGGATCATGGACCGACATCTCAGGTGGAGTTGTAGACATAGAAGCTCTCTTGAATGCCGTGAAAGACATCCATGGATCATGGACCGACATCTCAGGTGGAGTTGTAGACATAGAAACTCTCTTCGATGGCGTGGAAGACATCCATAGATCATGGACCGACATCTCAGGTGGAGTTGTAGACATAGAAGCTCTCTTGAATGCCGTGGAAGACATGTGGAAGACATACATGGATCATGGACCAACATCTCAGGTGGAGTTGTAGACATAGAAGCTCTCTTGAATGCCGTGAAAGACATGTGGAAGACATCCATGGATCATGAACCCACATCTCAGGTGGAGTTGTAGACATAGAAGCTCTCTTGAATGCCGTGGAAGACATGTGGAAGACATACATGGATCATGGACCGACATCTCAGGTGGAGTTGTAGACATAGAAGCTCTCTTGAATGCCGTGAAAGACATCCATGGATCATGGACCGACATCTCAGGTGGAGTTGTAGACATAGAAGCTCTCTTGAATGCCGTGGAAGACATCCATGGATCATGGACTGACATCTCAGGTGGAGTTGTAGACATAGAAGCTCTTTTGGATGCCGTGGAAGACATCCATGGATCATGGACCGACATCTCAGGTGGAGTTGTAGACATAGAAGCTCTCTTGAATGCCGTGAAAGACATCCATGGATCATGGACCGACATCTCAGGTGGAGTTGTAGACATAGAAGCTCTCTTGAATGCCGTGAAAGACATCCATGGATCATGGACCGACATCTCAGGTGGAGTTGTAGACATAGAAGCTCTCTTGGATGCCGTGGAAGACATCCATGGATCATGGACCGACATCTCAGGTGGAGTTGTAGACATAGAAGCTCTCTTGAATGCCGTGAAAGACATCCATGGATCATGGACCGACATCTCAGGTGGAGTTGTAGACATAGAAGCTCTCTTGAATGCCGTGAAAGACATCCATGGATCATGGACCGACATCTCAGGTGGAGTTGTAGACATAGAAGCTCTCTTGGATGCCGTGGAAGACATCCATGGATCATGGACCGACATCTCAGGTGGAGTTGTAGACATAGAAGCTCTCTTGAATGCCGTGAAAGACATCCATGGATCATGGACCGACATCTCAGGTGGAGTTGTAGACATAGAAGCTCTCTTGAATGCCGTGAAAGACATCCATGGATCATGGACCGACATCTCAGGTGGAGTTGTAGACATAGAAGCTCTCTTGAATGCCGTGGAAGACATCCATGGATCATGGACTGACATCTCAGGTGGAGTTGTAGACATAGAAGCTCTCTTTGATGCCGTGGAAGACATCCATGGATCATGGACCGACATCTCAGGTGGAGTTGTAGACATAGAAGCTCTCTTGAATGCCGTGGAAGACATGTGGAAGACATCCATGGATCATGGACCGACATCTCAGGTGGAGTTGTAGACATAGAAGCTCTCTTGAATGCCGTGGAAGACATCCATGGATCATGGACCGACATCTCAGGTGGAGTTGTAGACATAGAAGCTCTCTTTGATGCCGTGAAAGACATCCATGGATCATGGACCGACATCTCAGGTGGAGTTGTAGACATAGAAGCTGTCTTGAATGCCGTGGAAGACATCCATGGATCATGGACCGACATCTCAGGTGGAGTTGTAGACATAGAAGCTCTCTTTGATGCCGTGAAAGACATCCATGGATCATGGACCGACATCTCAGGTGGAGTTGTAGACATAGAAGCTCTCTTGAATGCCGTGGAAGACATCCATGGATCATGGATCATGGACCGACATCTCAGGTGGAGTTGTAGACATAGAAGCTCTTTTGGATACCGTGGAAGACATCCATGGATCATGGACCGACATCTCAGGTGGAGTTGTAGACATAGAAACTCTCTTCGATGGCGTGGAAGACATCCATAGATCATGGACCGACATCTCAGGTGGAGTTGTAGACATAGAAGCTCTCTTGAATGCCGTGGAAGACATGTGGAAGACATCCATGGATCATGGACCGACATCTCAGGTGGAGTTGTAGACATAGAAGCTCTCTTTGATGCCGTGAAAGACATCCATGGATCATGGACCGACATCTCAGGTGGAGTTGTAGACATAGAAGCTCTCTTGAATGCCGTGGAAGACATCCATGGATCATGGATCATGGATCATGGACCGACATCTCAGGTGGAGTTGTAGACATAGAAGCTCTTTTGGATACCGTGGAAGACATCCATGGATCATGGACCGACATCTCAGGTGGAGTTGTAGACATAGAAACTCTCTTCGATGGCGTGGAAGACATCCATAGATCATGGACCGACATCTCAGGTGGAGTTGTAGACATAGAAGCTCTCTTGAATGCCGTGGAAGACATGTGGAAGACATCCATGGATCATGGACCGACATCTCAGGTGGAGTTGTAGACATAGAAGCTCTCTTGAATGCCGTGAAAGACATCCATGGATCATGGACCGACATCTCAGGTGGAGTTGTAGACATAGAAACTCTCTTCGATGGCGTGGAAGACATCCATAGATCATGGACCGACATCTCAGGTGGAGTTGTAGACATAGAAGCTCTCTTGAATGCCGTGGAAGACATGTAGAAGACATCCATGGATCATGGATCGACATCTCAGGTGGAGTTGTAGACATAGAAGCTCTCTTGAATGCCGTGAAAGACATCCATGGATCATGACCGACATCTCAGGTGGAGTTGTAGACATAGAAGCTCTCTTGGATGCCGTGGAAGACATCCATGGATCATGGACCGACATCTCAGGTGGAGTTGTAGACATAGAAGCTCTCTTGAATGCCGTGAAAGACATCCATGGATCATGGACCGACATCTCAGGTGGAGTTGTAGACATAGAAGCTCTCTTGAATGCCGTGAAAGACATCCATGGATCATGGACCGACATCTCAGGTGGAGTTGTAGACATAGAAGCTCTCTTGGATGCCGTGGAAGACATCCATGGATCATGGACCGACATCTCAGGTGGAGTTGTAGACATAGAAGCTCTCTTTGATGCCGTGAAAGACATCCATGGATCATGGACCGACATCTCAGGTGGAGTTGTAGACATAGAAGCTCTCTTGGATGCCGTGAAAGACATCCATGGATCGACATCTGAGGTGGAGTTGTAGACAATGCTGCAACAGGTATGGCTCGCATTACCTCCGAAAAAACCTCGGGATCTGGTGGAGTCAATGCCTGGCATGAACAGGCTGTTATTCGTGTGAGAGGAGGATCGACACACTATCTGATAGGTATCTCTAATTACACTGAACAACAGTGGTTTTGCTACGAAGGTAACTTTAACGATTTTGTGTGTATTTACGTCTTCTGAATCCAAATATGAAGTCACCATTGCTCCACTGGGCTCGAATTTCTTGTAATCGAACTCTCTGTTGGCGTGAATGTTGAGTTACTTAAAGGAATTTTCCTATGTTTCCCAACGGAGACATCTATCTGTCTGCAGTCAGGACAGCTCTGTCTCAGAGTTGACATACTGGCGCCATTACTCCCTGTTGTGCAAGGGGGGGCAAAGCAAATTTTTTGTCATTCGAATGCATTTAATCGGTATCGGAGTATGTGCATTTTCTCGTAGTTTTAAAATTAGTGTGAATTGTGTACAGTGTACGTTAAATAATGCCGTGTACTTGTGTGGACCATCCAATCAGTTTCTGCCACTTTGTGTACAATTTACTTAAGTCTCAAAAGCGACATTTCACACCGGTGATTAGAAAGTCGTATGAACTTTATTTCCAGTGCAAAATGGGTGATGAAGATAAATCTTTGGTGCCTCACATTTGTTGTAGTTCATGTGTAACTTTGTTGACTAGCTGGTTGAAGGGATCAAGTCAAATGCCATTTGCGATTTTGCGGTACCAATGGCTTGGAGAGAAATGAAAGACCACTCAACAACTGCTACTTCTGCATCACTAAGATATCTGGAATTTCTGCTAAGACGAAAGACACGATTCAGTATCTCAGTAGTCCTTCAGCCATAAGACCTGTTCCTCATTGTCCAGATCTTCCTGTTCCCCCACAGTCATGGAGTTTAGATGAAATAAATACTTATAGCGAAGAAGATATTGAAGTACAACAAAACCCTAATTTCTCGTAAGATTCTGTGCCTCAACTTATAAGTCAGGAAGAATTAAATGATCTGGTTCGCGACCTTCATTTGGCAAAAAGTCAGGCTGAAATATTGGCTTAAAGATTGAAGGAGTGAAATCTTTTACAACCAAGTACAAAAGCATGTAGTTTTCGCCGACGACAGCAAGAGTTTGAACAATTATTTTTGAAGAGTGGCGATTTTCTGTACTGCTATGATATACACAGTGCGTCAAAGAATTTTTAAGACTGGGTCTGTAAAATGAAATAGAAACAAGAAATTATAATTTCTTTTGGTTTGTTATTCAAAATAAGTCCCTCCGGCTTCAATACACTTGTTACAGCGATTTATTAATGATTCGAATGCCTGTTCCAGTTCACTTTGCGGAATTGCCTCCAAAGCACGCGTCGAAGCTGTTTGTATGGTCGAAATATCATAAAAAAACCATTTAACGTCATTTTAAGTTTTGGGAACAAGAGAAAAGTCGCAGGGTACTAAATCAGGCAAATACGGTGGATGATTCAACACAGACGTTATTTTTCGCCAAAAATCTACGAACAAGAAGTGAGGTGTGACTGGGTGCATTATCGTGCAACAAACACCAACTATTTTCATCCCGATATTCTGGACGAATGCGACGAATTCTGCCCATCAAACGCCTCAAAACATTTAAATAAAACTCACCAGTAATTGTTTATCCACTTGGAACAAATTCTTATCGAAGACTGTAATGAGCATTGTTTTGATTTTCGATGGAACTTTTCCTGTTTGTTTGGCTTGTGGTGAGTTTTTTGACTTCCATTCCGCACTTTGTCACTTTGTTTTAGGATCATATTGAAAACACCATGTTTCATCACCTGTAACAATCAATTTTAAGAAGTTTGGATCATTTTCAGCGGCTGAAATGATGTCTCTGCAATGTGCACTTCTCCTTGATTTTTGTTCATTGGTTAACGTGTGTGGAACAAATTTAGCACAGACTTTTGTTTTGCCCAAATCTTCATGCAGGATGGTTCGAATCGTTTCTTTGTTGATATTTAAAGACTCTTCCATCATTCTTAGTGACTCACGTCGATTGTTTGCCACGAAATCACGCACTTTTTCAGTAATCTCAGGTGTCGTAAATGAACTTGATCTTCCGGTATCCGGTATGCTTATCATCTTCTATGGTCTCTCTTCCGCCCAAAAAAAGGTTGGGCCACAGAAAAACATTTGATCTACTTAAACAAAACTCACCGTAAACTTGTTTCATCATTTGGTACGTTTTTGAGGCGCTTTTACCAAGTTTTGCGTTAAATTTAATAACAGCCCTTTGTTCTATCTTAATAATTCAACATGAAAAAAATTGACTTCTCTAATGAACGGCCGTTTCGTTTGAGTTAATTTAACAACTGCGCAGTACTTTTGGCAGAAAGCAAGCAGATGGTCACGGTTTATAACGCATTCGCGATTACACTGGTGGCGTCAATGTAGGCTGAAATCTATCGCCAGTCTTAAAAATTATTTGACGCACTGTGTAGACTTATTGTTTGGAGCCTTACGACAAAAACGCAAACCTGAAGAATGGAGACTTCTTATAGATTCCGCAAAAATATGCTTAAAAGCTGTCCTTCATAACGGAAACATGTATCCGTCAGTACCTGTTGCATATGCTGCATACATAAAAGGAACATGCAATTATGAAACTGTTGTTTCAAAGTACAGTATACAAAAAGTACTCGTGGAATATTTGTGGCGATCTTAAAGTGATAGCTTTACTCCTTGGTCTACAACTTGGATACATAAAATACTGCTGCTTCCTCTGTGAATGGAACAGTAGGGACAGAAATTCTCATTACATTAAAACGACTTGGCCTAAAAGAGAGTCCTTAATTCCAGGTAATAAAAATGCTGTTGCTGAGCCTGTAATAAGTCCTCAGAATGTGTACTTACCACCGCTTCACATCAAGCTAGGTTTGATAAAAAAAATTTGTAAAGACATTGAATAAAGATGGAGGAGCTTTTCGTTTTCTGAAGAACAAGTTCCCCAAAACATCTGAAGACAAAATTAAACAAGGCATTTTTATCGGTCCACAAATAAGGAAAGCTATGCGTGATTTTGCATTTGAAGGCGCTTTGAATGAGACTGAAGCTGCTGCATGGAAGTCCTTTAAAGATGTGGTACTGAACTTTTTAGGTAACCGGAAGGCAGAAAATTAATAGGAACGTGTCACTTATTTGTTACAATTATACGAACTTGTTACTGGAATGCAATATGTCCATTAAAATACATTTCCTTCACTCGCGTCTGGACTTTTCCCACAGAACTTAGGAGCTGTAAGCGATGAGCACGGAGAACGTTTTTATCAGGACATATGTACCATAGAAAACCGCTATAAAGGAAAATAGAGACCTAAAATGCTAGCTGATTTCTGTTGGACTCTAAAAGAGAATGTAGTACAACCAAAAATGCTAGCTGATTTCTGTTGGACTCTAAAAAGGAATGTAGTACAACCAAAAATCTAAAAAAGAATGTAGTACAACCTAAAAAAGAATGTAGTACAACCAAAAATGCTGTTGGACTCTAAAAAAGAATGTAGTACAACCAAAAATGCTAGCTGATTTCTGTTGGACTCTAAAAAGGAATGTAGTACAACCAAAAATGCTAGCTGATTTCTGTTGGACTCAAAAAAGGAATGTAGTACAGCCAAAAATCTAAAAAAGAATGTAGTACAACCAAAAATGCTGTTGGACTAAAAAAGAATGTAGTACAACCAAAAATGCTGTTGGACTCTAAAAAGAATGTAGTACAACAAAAAATGCTAGCTGATTTCTGTTGGACTCTAAAAAGGAATGTAGTACAACCAAAAATGCTAGCTGATTTCTGTTGGACTCAAAAAAGGAATGTAGTACAGCCAAAAATCTAAAAAAGAATGTAGTACAACCAAAAATGCTGTTGGACTCTAAAAAGAATGTAGTACAACAAAAAATGCTAGCTGATTTCTGTTGTACTCTAAAAAAGAATGTAGTACAACCAAAAATGCTAGCTGATTTCTGTTGGGCTCTAAAAAGGAATGTAGTACAACCAAAAATCTAAAAAAGAATGTAGTACAACCAAAATGCTGTTGGACTCTAAAAAAGAATGTAGTACAACCTAAAAAAGAATGTAGTACAACCAAAATGCTGTTGGACTCTAAAAAGAATGTAGTACAACCAAAAATGCTAGCTGATTTCTGTTGGACTCTAAAAAGGAATGTAGTACAACCAAAAATGCTAGCTGATTTCTGTTGGACTCAAAAAAGGAATGTAGTACAACCAAAAATCTAAAAAAGAATGTAGTACAACCAAAAATGCTGTTGGACTCTAAAAAAGAATGTAGTACAACAAAAAATGCTAGCTGATTTCTGTTGTACTCTAAAAAAGAATGTAGTACAACCAAAAAATGCTAGCTGATTTCTGTTGGACTCTAAAAAGGAATGTAGTACAACCAAAAACGCTAGCTGATTTCTGTTGGACTCTAAAAAGGAATGTAGTACAACAAAAAATGCTAGCTGATTTCTGTTGGACTCTAAAAAAGAATGTAGTACAACCAAAAATGCTAGCTGATTTCTGTTGGAGTCTAAAAAGGAATGTAGTACAACCAAAGTACAGAAGAATATCTAAAATAACTACTTTTTAAGTTAAGTGAAATTATTTGCTTGTAGCGAAACATACATGCCAAAATGAAGACTTATTGTACACTGAAACAACAGGTTATTCGAGAACTATGCCCGATAGCGCAATTTAGCAAGCAGATTTGTAATCAGCATGACAAATACTGTACGATTCGGCATACGCAGTCTTTGTAAAAAACAAAAAGTTCATTTTTGTTTTTCAGTGAATTATTTGACCACTGAGTGTATACGAGATTGATGGTTTCGATGAGTAAAACCAAAGATTCATCAGAGTTAACGTAAATCCAAATAGTGGGTGCACAAAGGGTTGGCGCATTCATTTCGGAAACGTCAAGTTTGCGTTTTTTGGGGGCCTTTGTGGTTAAAGTGTACCAGGATTGGTGCCAAAAAGGCTAAGTAATCAAAGGCGGTCACAATTTTTTTCTTTTTTTTGATTGAAGGTTTAACGACCACCGTGAGCAACTCGGTGGGCTATGAGCAGTCGCCTGTCCCTAATTTGGGGCCACTGGTTCCAGGGAAGGGAGAGAGCCAGTGCCGTAAGAGCAACACAACATCCAAGCCTCACTGGGTATTGGTATTGATAACTGTGGGTACCAAAGTGGTACCCAGTTTATTTCTATAACGAAATGCAAACATAGGAGATTCATTGAATGTTGCAGTACAGAAAACAAAAGTGCGGCAATATATGTATATCCACGATGCAGCACAAAATTACACAGAAAGAAAATGAACATGCACACGAACAATGCATGGCATAACGGCATGTCAAACGATTTGAAATAACACATGTGCACAAGTATATGAAATGTACTATGCCATCATAAATCATCCGAACGGAACTTAAATGTGGTTAGAGCGCAAAGCATTATTGAGTTACTCATGAACTTTATAAAAATAACAAAGGTAACAAATGTACCACTATCGTAATCCGCGATCGAGGAAAGCACTAACACAGCTAAAACTCACAAGTATAGGAAATTTAAAAAAACAAGGCACAAATTCAGGAAACAACAGATAAGATAATGATAAAGAGATGCTGGGAAGCTCACACACGTAACGAGACCGATTATTCTTGAAAACACAGCAAAAACACACAATTATAGCAAATTGAAAATACATTACTTGTGAAACACAGTAAAAACACAAATATAGCAAATTTAAAATACATGGAAAACACCAGAATCAACAGGCACCAAGTCTACAAAAACCAGAGATTTTGCGAACTGGTTCGCAAATGGGGTTGTAACCAGAACCCTCCTCATTCGAATGGTGATAAAGCCATCGTTAGACCACTGCGTCACCGGGGGCGGCGGTCACAAATGTAAAGGGAAACGATACCTTTATTTGAGAGGTGAGCGACTCGTATGTCGGTATGTACAGGACAATCGGCGCAGAACAGTTTCGCAGTAAACAAACAAATGAAATTGGAAATTCAAAAGCATTATTGCATATTTACATTAGCAGTTCTTATCTAAAGTTTACGAAAACACTATGGAGGAGACGGGGTTACTTACGCCCATCAGACCATTTTATCTGGGGAGAAAGAAAGAATAAAAAAACAAAACAAAACAACAATAACAAAAAACGCCACAGAAATTTCTTTTGTATGGAGCACGTCTTTTGAATCCTTTCCGACGCGAATAAAATTTATCAAAGTTATTCGTATAAAATTATTTCGCGAATAAAATTTATCAAAGTTACGTGCTTTTTGCGGACGTGCCAGTTGCGGACAAACCGAAATTGAATAGATTCAAAGGGTTTGTCGCGCCAAATGGAGACAATTCACACTGGTGGTTTAAGAATTGCAGGAGAATAACTCCTTATGTCATTTTAACGATACAAATTTCAAATTATGTTACAAAACTTAAAGGAACAGTAAACTCATTTCGGGCATTTTTTTCTCCGCGTGAAAATGTAATGTCGAAAGAGACATGAAAACTGACGCAATCAGAAATGCTTTATCATATAAGTAGTTCACCCGCTGGAGCGTTTTTTTAAGCTTTCCAACCGTAGGTTGAAGAAGCGTATATGCTCCAGCTTTGTCCGTCCGTCTGTCCGTCCGCCTGTCGGCACGATAACTCACGTAAAAATGGTTCGATTTCGATGAAATTTTAGTATGTGGTAGGGGACCGCCAGGGGACGAGCCCCTTTATTGAAAATGGGTGAAGTGGGGTCAAAGGTCACAACATAAGAGCGCAATTCATTCAATTGCCCTTATGCGTCACAACTTGCGTAAATATGGTTCGATTTCAATGAAATTTTAGTATGTGGTAGGGGACCACCAGGGGACGAACCCTATTAAAAATGGGTGAAGTGGGGGACAAAGGTCATGACATAAGACCGGAATTCTTTCAATTGTCCGTATGCGTCATAACTTGCGAAAATATGGTTCGATTTCAATGAAATTTTAGTATGTGGTAGGGGACCACCTGGAGACGAACCCTATTGAAAATGGGTGAAGTGGTGTCAAAGGTCAGGACATAGGAGCGGGATGTATTATATGGCTCTTATGCGGCATAAGGTGCGTAAAAATGGTTCGATTTCGATGAAATTTTAGTATGTGGTAGGGGACTACCTGGAGACGAACCCTATTGAAAATGGGACAAATGGAATCAAAGGTCAGGACATAGGATCGGGAGCCATTCCATCGCCTTTATTCCACACTATTAAGGTGGACGTCAAGTAATTTTGCTTCCTATATTTCCAATGGGAAACCTTTTGTACACATTTCTTTCACAATTAGTGTGTTCCCAAGGATGGAAATTTGAACATCGATTAAAATAACTTCATACTATAACTTGGAATACTTAACATTTTCTAAAACATAAGCATAATTATATTAAAAAACAATAACGTTTCCTTTGGTTGTGTTGAAACCAGAAAAAAGATGGCGCGATCTGTGCTTTGATGACGTCAGTGGACAAATAAATGTTGGATTGCATAATTACGGTTATGGTTTAGAAAATATTAAGTATTCCAAGTCATGAAATGAAGCTATTTTAATGGATGTTTAAATTTTCACCCTTGGGAACGCATTGTTTGTGAAGAAAATGTGTACAGAAGTTTTTCCATTGGAAGTATAGGAAGCAAAATTACTTGACGTCCACGTTAAAGTAGCAATTCTTATATGTATGTGTGTACATTTTATTTTGAAAACAGCTCTAAAAATTTTGATGAAAGTCGTTAACCTACAGTCTTCTGGTACTAGAAATCGATTTATCTTGATCTAGACTTTAGGAGAATTCGTTCAGTGGGTTAAATACATACCCCGAATTATAACGTTTTTATTGGCATGGCGTCGTTCCATTAATGTTACCAATGCTTAGAAAATCTTATGACATCACAATCTCGCGTTTGAGAATGTTGACGCGCGGTCACGCCATCGGTCTGATTACGTCACGCGTTGTGTGTGGATCCTATTAAAGTTTTATGACGTCACACTCTTGCGGCGAGCAGATGGTCGCGATTCCCATCTGCCTGATTACGTCACGCGTTGTGTGCGTATGTCCGTCCGCACGATAACTCGCGTAACAATCGTTCGATTTCGATGAAATTATAGTATCTGGTAGGGGATCACCTGGGAAGGAACCCTATTTAAAGTGAACGAAATGGGGTCAAAGGTCAGTACATAGGAGCGGGATCCTTTCCACTGCTGTTATGCGCCATAACTAACGTAGAAAAGGATCGATTTCGATGAAATTTTAGTACGTGGTAGGAGACCACCTGGCGACAAACCCTATTGAAAATGGGCGAAATGGGGTCAAAGGTCACGACATAGGAGCGGAATCACTTCCATCGCCATTATGCGTCATAACTTACGTAAAAATGCTTCGATTTAGATGAAATGTTAGTATGTTGTAGGGGCCTGCTTGGGGACGAATTTTGTTAAAAATGGGCGAAATGGAGTCAAAGGTTAGGACACAGGAGCGGGATCTATTCCATAGCCTTTATGCATCATTACTTACGTAAAAATGCTTCGATTGCGACAAAACTTTATCATATTATTTCGGAGGTATACCGAATCAGTTCTGTTGAATATCATCGAAATGGGATCAAAGGTCAGGGTACAGGACCGAGATTTATTTCACAGCCATAATTCTCATAACTTGAGTGATAACTTGAGTAATGATTTCTGGCATGTTGGAAAGTGTATCATAAGCAATGCATTGCATGATTTTACTAACTTGTTAAAATCAGCAGTGACGTCACACTAGACAAGAGACCGGACGCTCAGCGTGCGTAGGGCTCCAGTCGGTGCAGGCGATACCATCAAATTGTAAAATGGCTAGTGTAAATAGTTATTCATTTGAACCACGATATTCTACCGGTACAGTACAAATGTTTAACAAGAAATGCGAAAACAAATTTTATTGTAGAAAAGGTTATCTTGACGGGTGTCGATGTTATAACTGCGAGAGAATGTCAATAGACGCTGAGTGTTTGTGTTGAACGAGAGTGATCAGATGCTGAAAATAAAAGTTAGTGCCCAATGTATAATAAACCACGAATCATTCGACAGTGTTGTTTTAAACATCCACGCCTTACAGGCAAGTCGTTATCAAATGATTCTTCGGGCTGAAAAAATATATAAAACTTGTATGTAGTAAGCTATGGAGACACGTTGCGTACAAACAATTTGTATATTGGGTGAATGCCTGGTTTACCTGTAGGGCGAAAAATTAGAAAAGTAATCCCTTCTTGCGTTGTTAGAATGCTTTCCTGAATCTAATGAACAACAGCATTCGGGTTTTGTTGGTTGCTCTGGAAATGACACAGACTATTTCAATTAACTCCCACTGTCACTAAAGATTTGTCAGCTACTGTCTATATACGAGTATATAAAGGTATTTTTCATTGAACTAAGCGCATATATATTTTTTGAAATTTCTCCTATTGTCATGGTAGAAATAACTTTATGAGTATTTCTCGTAGCCCAAGTGCGAAGTCATTAATGACCCCCGCTCCACGAAAATAAAAATACCGCAATAGTTATGGAAAACAAGAAGAAAAATATGAACTAGAAATAACAGTTAGATAAAAAGGCAGTTTATCTAACTGTTATTTCTACTGTTGTTACAGTATGGCAGGTTAGTCTGAGATAGAAATTTTTCTTCCAGCAGTTCAGCATCTCCATTACACGTTTGAGCTGACCACCAGAAATGGTTGGTTATACTGGACCGCCATGCTTCTAGTAAAGGAGCTTTCTTTTCAGCAGCTTTTGGATTTTTAGTCAAACCTTTGGTCATGTGATGATCAATTTGGGATATTTTTTCTTCATGAGGGCACGAATGCTTCTATGTCTATCTGATAAAAAAAACTAATATCTTTATTTCTTCATAGAGGCCTGAGAGTAATAAATCGCACGCATTATTTTCCAAGTCCCCATCAAAAACACCTTTTTGGACGACAATAAAATCTATAATATTTCCCTTGCGAATATCCATAATGGAATACGTACAGTGTTTGGCGCAAAAACCTGGCGAACGTAACTGTCCATCTCCGCTCACCTAAATTTCGGAATCGCATATTCTTAAATCATCAGTAATTTGTTTTCTCATACTGTGTCACGTAAATTTGAATACTGGCGTGGTCTGACTGACCACTTGTCTAGTGTGACGCCATCACCAGAAACTTTGTCAGCTATTTACTCAGCTCCCAATGGCCGTAGGGAAACAAATTTCGGCTCTATGAGCATCATCCAGTCACCCGCATAACATGACAGCAAAAATTCGTATTTTCGAAAACCTTTTTTTTAAAGTTTACTGTTCTTTTAAAAAATGTTGAAAAAAATTATGTTACAAAACTCAAAAACATTCTTTTTTCAAATTTAGTCAAAATTTGTTACAAAACTTAAAGCTTTTAATCAATTTCTTAAGTCCTTGTTTTTTTTTTCAGATGCTGAAACAATATTTCAATTCTTTTATAAATATTTTCATATATTTTCTTCCGTTTTGTTACAGATTCTCTTAATTTTTTCATTTTCAAAAAATGCCATTAAGAATTACTCTGCCCGCATCCGCCACTGTCCGGAAGTGGCAAGTCCGCAAAAAGCACACCGTCAATAGAACTGGTTAAAAAAAAAAGATTTCTACAATAGACAAAGCATTCAGAAATACGTGGTAGAAACAGCTACTCACTTTTACCAGCGGCTGAAAGATATGCCATAAAATTTAACAAATAGGGCACAAAAAGTCTCTCATAGGAGAAGGAAGTATCAGACACAAAGAGATTTACAAATCGAGAAGTTAAAAGAAGAAAAATAGAAGGGAACATGATATAACTGTTCACGCTTCCTAGCGGAAGAATTTCGCATAATGGAAAATTCGAAAATATGCGAAAAGTATTCTTCATGGCAAAAGTTATGCAAATGAAAAATAACTTTTCCTATACGTCTCCCGGAAACAGAAATAGCGAGAAAAAGGTTTTGACATTTACGCCCTCTAGTGGCAAAGCTGTGCATTATTTGCAGGGGATGATGTTCTCCATCTTTATTGTAGCGAATGACACACTGAAAACGAAATTTCTCAATAGGGTTTTAAAAGCGGAGGTATAGCTACAAACAGAAGTACAGAAACACCACATAGCGGCAGAACGTTGAACTGCAAAACCTTCAAGTACAAACCTTAAGTACTTCACAAGGTAAATGGTATCCGGTGTTGAAAGAATTTTTTAAACCGGGCATTTAGAAGAGAGAGAGATCGGGAAAAACAGATTAACATTTGTGCTCCGTAGCGGCAAAGTTGTGCTTTATTTTGGAAAGCAAATAGACACAAAATGTTTTCATAGTTAGTAGCATCTGTCAGAAAAAGAATTTTTCAATCGGGTTTTGAATCTCGCAGATATTGCTGCAAACAGACTGTGAACAGAAACGTGTAACTTCCGTCCTCAAGTGGCAAAGAAAAATTTGAAATTGTATGCAGAACATTCCGCTTCGAAATCGCTCTTCGATAAAGAAAAGATTTTTGAAATCGGGCTCTTAGATCAGACATATCGACAAAAATTAAGATATACATCAACGCCCCCAGCAGAAAAATTATGCATTATTTTAAACTGAAGGTATTCTCAAAAGGTTTCCCGAGATGCGCGGTATCGGTCTACAAAATAATTTTTTTAATCGAGTTTTCAGAAGCTCAGATTTTGCTGAAAATACGTCAGAAACAGAAATAAACATTTACGCTCACTAGTGGACAAATTATTCCCTACCAAAAATTATATGTAGAACATTTGTCACTAGAAACTGTATCAGAGGGAGGAAGAATTTTCAAGTAGGACTTTTAGAAGCAGAGATATCAGAGAAATCGCAATTCGACTTTACGCCCCCTGGCGGAATATCTATACATTACTTGAAAAAAGAAACTGTACCCAAAATAGTCTTCGTTATGAAGGCATCGAAAAGAAGAAATAATTTTTTCAATCGGATATTTAGAAGCAAATATATGGAATAAAATGCATTTCGAATTCAATTGCATCTGAATTTACGCCCTCTAGCGACGAAGTTATGCATCGGAAATAAACCAAAATGCAAGGATCATCGTTCTCATATTTTGGACTTTCCAATGCAAAAAGAATTTTTGAAATAGGACTAATATTTGCATACAGATGGTGTCGACAGACGGACAAAGTTAAACACGTACATTTTTACAGAAGACGTGGTGAAAAAAACAACTGAATAAAGGACTTTCATTGATGGAGAACACAAAGCAACTCAAATTTCACCGTTTACGAGGGAACTTTCACGAAAGCAAAGCAAAACAAATAAGTGCGCAACATAACCGGTGAATTTATTGTTTTTGAATAATCAATCGAGAAGAATTTATAATCTGAAGAGCATGGCAACAATGGTCTGCCAAAGCTATAAATTGCTGGTCTGCATGAAATTTTTGACTTTTTGTTCGTTTGAGAACTAAAGTTTTCGAGTGCAATTGCGAGTTGTGAGTAATTGAAGAATTTTAAGCTAAGGCGACGATTGACTGCGTGCAGTGAAGTGAATATGGATTACGTCTTACTATTAGGAATCGTGTGGTTGATATACCACATCTTCAAAGCTTTTCTGTAAGTCCTTTTCCGTTCTTTTTTTCAATTCGGGTGATGTTTCCAGTAGGGACGCTGTTAGTACTTTATGAGCTCTTGGAGACGTCAGGCACTGTCTATTATGATAGAAACCACAAAGTGAAATTGGTTCCTTTTAGTACCTTGGTTTGTTTCCTGACTCTCATAAACTAATTTCTCATCGTTACAGTAGGATAAAAAAAAAAAAAAAAAAAGTTATGTTCACTTCTGATTGGCCCGTCAGTTTGGAACGTAGGAATACGATCAGTATGTTGGAATTTTTTTTTTTTTTTGTTTGGCGGCGGCTGCCGCTTTCCGGCGTTCTCGATGAACTCTAGCTCGTTGGGCTGCAGTCTTCTTGGGCTTCTTCCATTCCTCATCACTTGCTCTTGCCTCTCGTTTTGATTTTCTCTACTTTTGCTTGTGCTCATTCTGCGAACTTCGCGGCACTGTCGAAAATGTTAACCCGTTCACACGAAAACAATTTTCAAAAAGTTTAGTTCAAACCACTGCGATATGTTCTTTATATATTTGAACAGATATTGTCGAGAGCTTTAAAACGATACCACGCACAGTCGTTTTTCACTCACAGTTGTCCACATATGCTGCGATATTGTCAAAAGTGTTCACCGGTTCACACGAAAACAATTTTCAAAAAGTTTAGTTCAAACCACTGCGAAATGTTCTTCTTATATTTGAATAGATCTCGTCGAGAGCTTTAAAACGATACCACGCACAGTCGTGTTGCGCTCACGGTTGCAGAGATAGACTGAGTCAAACGCGGCGGTACCCCAAAAATAATGCGTCATCTCCCCCCTCGCACAGGGAGAGGAGGGAGCGTCGCGCGCACGATGTATTGCGCAGTACACGAATTGGGCTCCATGCTGTTTACGAATATGCTAACACGATTAATGTGCGCCACGTATTTTTAACGCTATAACGATTTCAATTGGGACCTATCTTTGTCACAGGCGCTCGGCTGTAAGTCGCCCCATACTGTCCGCCGAGTTAGACGTAGTTCTACGTCAAAAGGAAAGGTGGAATTTCGTCAAATTTGATCCGCCATTTTACGGAAGCAACGACGCCATTGTAACTAAGTGATCTCAGGCGCAGCGGGCCTTGGATGTTCCGTCCGGGATATTCTCTCGGCTCCAGCCCGGTATGAGATATGGACGGAGCACCAGTCAGATGGAGCTATCTCTGTCCTATCCCTAAATTAGGGACGGATGATTGCTTGTAGCCCATAGGGTTGCGCGTGGTGGTAGTTAAACCCCAAAACGAAACAAACAAAAAAATTCGGGAACAATGATTCTACTCCGGAATCGCTTGTTGTTTTACCATCTGTTTCCTTTGTTCAACAAGTGTCCCATTTTTACGAGCTCATGACAAATGACGCCTAGTTTAGGTAGAATGAAAAAATTGGAAAGCAAGCATAATGTTTACTCGTTCGTTTTTGTTTTTAGTAATGTTTACTTGTTAAAAAGTGCACAGAGATGCGCTATCGAGGTGATACAGGAACTTGGCTCAGTCGGTGTAAGCCTTGACTCGACAACAAACAAGACGGGACTTTCAGGCGTTATGCGCAATAGTAAATAGTTCCTCTTTACGTGGTTACTTTTATTTTTAATCGTGGAAAACACAAAATTAACTTCTAAGAGTCACCAATGTAAGAAATGAAAAAAAAAAAAAAATATTGGAAAATTTAGCCGAAGTTAACGGCTTCCAACATAAGATTGCCATACTAACTAACCAGAAACGGGCTACCATTTTCATTACATACCTTCTAAATGTTGCACAATGGCATACTATAAGCTCACGCAGCCCTTGCAGTGCTGACAAAGGACCTTTACGATTTTGTGAATGCGATCACTAAAAATAATGCTCATCATCATTGGTTTAAGCACGTAAAGAAACGCAGAAAACGAGGATTTTTATCGGCGGACCGTAAATAAGGAAGGAAATAAATGATTTAAAAGTTCGACGAAATTGTTCTTTTGATTTGTCTTTTTTGGCCACTGGAGGCGCTGAAGTCAACACGAACTGCAGAGACTGCACCGCAGTTCATAAAATGTGATCACTGTTCCTTCCATTTTTGTCTGAATCACACAATCATCTTACGGTACGCAACAGTTGCAATTAAACATGTATATGTCCGTTGAAAATGCAGTAATTCTGTGAACTTTGAACATTGTAGGTTTCGTCTTATCAGCGGTCCGCTGATAAATGTTGTCTCTTTTTTTTTTTTTTTTTGATTGGAGGTTTAACGACCACCGTGAGCAACTCAATGGGCTATAAGCAGTCGCCCGTCCCTAATTTAGGGGTCACTGGTTCCAGGGAAGGGAGAGAGCCAGTGCCGTAAGACAAACACAACATCCATGCCTCACCGGGATTCGAACCCGGACCCCAGACGGACGAATGATCAGAGGCCAATGTTGTCTCTTTAGAGGTTTCTTAAGGTGCTTTATTGATTGGTTCTATGCATTTTCAACGATTGAATTCGCAAAATCGTGAAGGTTCCTTGTGAAATCAGAGGGCTTCCGAGGGAAAGAGCCTCCAGATCCTTGAAAATAACATTTTCCTCAATATTTAAGGTAATGCTTATCATTTTAAAGATATTTTTCAGAGAAAAATCGCCTCTGTTTAAAGCAATCTGCGTAAATAACTTTTCACCCGTATTTTATTAGCGCGGGAAGGCTGTACAAGATCTATTTGTTTCTTATTAAATCCAAAATTGAAGATGTTATCACCATACCTGATCTCTTTATTAGGGTTTTAACTGCTTTCCCAACTGACTCACACCTCTTCAAGCCTGGCGTACTATGCGATCGTTCATGAGTTGTATAAGATTAACGACGGTCTTCTGTTGGTTCCTGAAACCGAGAGACAGCTCCCGTGGCGCAGTGTTCTAAGCTCTGATTATTGACCATCTCAGTGAAATGGTACCAGGTTCCATTGCTGGTGGCGCAAGGATGTTGCGGTTGTCTTGCAGCATTGGCCCTCTCTCCCCCCTGGAATAAGTGACCCTACACTTTTTTTTTTTTTTTTCATATGTAGAGGATTTTAGGAAGGGAGTGTCTGACCCCAGGTCTTAAACAACCCTTAGAAATAGGAAGCTGGAAGATTTGGGCTAGAGTGCCAGATAGGAAAGTGACGCGGAAGCGAAGTAGAAAGGGGAGGAAGACGCCCTTATTTATTACTGGGGGCCAGTACCCGGAGTCCGACGGCTTAACGTGCCCAACCGACGCACGGCGGATAATTTAGTGGATCGAGCTTTCGTACCTGCCTGGGATCGAACCTGAGGTCCCTTCCGCGGCAGTCACGAATGTTGCCCACTAGGCCACCCGCGACCCCTGACCCTACATTTGTGACGACGGACTGCTTATAACCCGTCAAGTTGCACACGGTGTTCTTTACCCCCCCCCCCCCGAAAACCAGCTAAATTGTTAAATCGCAAAATTCCTCTTCCGCAATCAGTCTCTTCTACTTAAATATAACCTGTGGCCTAGCACTGAGGTGACTCAAGAGTCAAAACGGTAAGCTGCAGCAATAAGCCAAAGTCGGCGTAGTTCAGTCGGGAGAATAACCTACGTAGCATGTAGACGCGGTTTCGAATTCCACCACCGCCAAAAAGGGGTTTTACGCTATAAAAATGCTTTTTTTTTAGTGTGTTTTTTGTTTACCTGAATTTTTTTTTTTTTTTTTGATTGGGGTTTAACGACCACCGTGAGCAACTCATTGGGCTATAAGCAGTCGCCTGTCGCTAATTTAGGGCCGCTGGTTCCAGGGAAGGGAGAGAGCCAGAGCCGTAAGACAAACACAACATGCATACCTCACCGGGATTCGAACCCGGACTCATCGCTTAAACCACTGCGCCACCTGACTTTCCTTCACCCTCAGTTTTTCTTCATTTTCATACGTCATCTTTAATAATATGATATACACTATATTATCGAAAGTATTCAGACACTATCAAATATTTCCATAAATACAAAGAAGTCTTCCAATCTGATAGGCAGGTTTCGATCTGGCGACAGCCCAGCGGACGATTTTCGTCGGACTGTGTTCTTCCAACTGTTAAGCTCGGCGGAGTCTCCATCATGGTATGGAGCTGTTTTTTGTGGATGGGACTCAGCCTGTTGCTTATTATACCACAAACAACGAACTCTGAAGCGTACCTCGACGTTCTGGATAATTCTGCCTTACCAAAGATGCGGCAGTATTATGGAAATGACTGTTGTCTCATCCAACACGATCGAGATCCCTGCCACACTGGTTTCTTGAAAATAAGGTGGAATTACCAGACTGACCTGCTCAGAGTCCTGATCTTTATCCCATAGAACACCTCTGGAATGAACTGGAGCCACGGATACGAACTCGACCACAACGACCGGTTTCGCTCTCCACTCTGACAGCAGCTTTGCAGGACGAATGGCAAGCCATTCTTGTCAAAAGCTACCGGAAATGGATTGATAGTATGCGTCGATGTGTTGCCACCGTCATTCAAGTAAAAGGTGGACCGACTAACTACTATTTGCGATAATAAAGTCATTTGTCCCAAAACATTGTGGTGTCCCAATGCTTTTGTTAATATAGTGTATAATGTTATGCATTTTTTTATATACTAACACTTACAGGATGTGCGGTTAAAAGCTGTCACGGTGTATTCGAAATCTTCGGAAGTCAGAAAAATGAGGGAAACTATTTGTTAGGTAGCTCGCACTTTTACGCTACGCCTCTGTCATTCCATCACGTTTTTTTTTTTTTTTTTTTGTGATTGGAGGTTTAACGACCACCGTGAGCAACTCAATGGGCTATAAACAGTCGTTCATCCCTAAGTTAGGGTCACTGGTTCCAAGGAAGGGAGAGAGCAAGTGCCGTAAAACAAGCGCAACATCCTTTTCTCATCGATATTCGAACCCGAACCCCTTTCGCACGAATGATCAGAAGCCATCGCTTAGACCAGTGCGCCACCAGGGCTGCATATCACGTTTTTAAAGATTTTTTATTATGTAAGTCGCTTTCGTTTTGCATTTTTTTTTAAGTATGGGTTACTTTTGGGAGAGAGGTTGTTAATACTCCTGTTTAAGTAATTTTCCATTTCCATTTAATTTACCAAATAAATTTTATATCTTATCCAAATGTTTTTATCGTGTAATGATAAAGCATTCTACCTTATTTTCCTACCTAGGGACAGCGGTGATGATGAAAAAGAAACGGGAAAAGAGAAAGCTTACACCTTAAAAAGAGATGGAGAACTAGTTGGAGCAAGAGAAAAGGGTGAAAAAGTCAAGAAGAGAGAGAAAAGCAAAAAGGCACAGACAAGAGAAGATAAAATACCAAATGATGTCTCTTACCTCGGTGTTGAAGGACTTCCGGAGGCTTCAGTAAGGTAAGAAACTAAAAGCTAAGGTAGAGAATCGGGAGATTAAAACCTACAATGAACTACATGAAATCAGCGATAAGGGAATTTAGGGAGCATGCGCCTTGTCCCTTGAAGGCATGCGAAACCATGTCCTGCGTTCTGTAATGCATTACTATACTGTGCAAATTAATTGGGACAAAATAAAAAAAAAACTCTTTTTTTCCAAAACTATGCCTTTATATAATTCTATGATTGATATACACTGATAAATACCTGTATTAGTATGTCCTCCTTTAGCAGAAATGATATCTTGAATTCGTTTCGGTATTGAGTCCACTAATTGAGTGCACATGTTTTTGACTTCATAATCGTGGAACCACGCTTTTATAGCATTCGTTATGATGCGTTATTTGGTTGTACAGTCCATTTTACCTAAACGTCTCTTCAAAATATTCCACAAGTTTTCTATGGGATTTAAGTCTGGTGAATTTCCAGGCCAATCAAGCAAATCAATTTGATTTTCCAGCATGAAATTCTTTACCAATTTCGAATTGTGACATGGGGCCAAGTCATGTTGAAATGTCCCGTCAAAAGTTTGATAGAATGGAACAATCCTACATTGTAATATTTCTACGTACTTGGCTGAATTCATCATACCTTGAACAGGAACTTCCAGTGCCACTTGATGTGAAAAAACCCCAAAACATCTGTTTCAGAGGTTGTTTTACAGTTTGTTTGACATGCTCAGGTGTTAAGAGTTCACAGTTGCTTCGTCTAACGACATTTGCTTGGTAACCCTGCACAAATAAATGAGCTTCATCACTGAAAATTACCTTTTTCCAGTCGTCAGCAGTCCATGATTTATATGTTTTGGCCCATGCTAAACGTTTTATCTTCATTTTCGCATTCAAATATTGTTTTTTCGTTGGTCTTGTTGCCTTCCGGCCAACGTCCAGAAGCCTGCGGCGTACAGTTCAATCACTAACATCACAAACACTAGCCAATAAATCTCTTTGAAGGTCGATGCTTGTTTTTTTTGGATTCATTTTACTATTTCTGATTAGATATTCATCGGTTCGTGGAGTTGTTTTTCGTTTTCTTCCACATTTACCTCTGCTTTTTGGAGACGATAATACAGATGCATTGTATCGCGTAAGCAGATTTGATACACTTGATTTGCCTACACCAACTGCAGAAGCGATATCTCTCACTTTCATAGAAGTGTGGTCCTTCAGAGCAATTATTTTTGCGCGCTTCCTTGGGGAAATATCCGTGTTTTAATACACGAAAGCAACACGTACTCACAGAGAGCAAAAACTGACATCCTCCTGTCACACACAAAAGATCACAACTGAAGCTGAAGTGCTTATTTCCTGTTTGAAACCGGTCAAATCACATCTTTACTACCAAGTTCTAAGAGTCACACCACCTCACAGCTGATAAAACCGGTTTACGTGGATTTCCGACATCAACTGGCGATCACATTACAATTCTGAGAATAAAATAGCTTGTCCCAATTAATTTGCACGGTATAGTAAATATATATCTCAAAGACAGCTCTTCACTGTGTCACGGCATTCAGAAGCCGTATTCACTCATTGGTAAGTCGGGCGTTCAAAAACCAAGGGAGCTGGGTTCAAAAATACGATGTGAAAGAAAATATTCAGAAGAAACGTGGGAGAAAGAGAAATGCTTAACAATACCTAAGAAAATTTTTCACCCATGTCGGACGCGGCTACTTCAAAATGAAGAAACCAATACCTAGCTCTCGGATGCTTCGACTTCAAAATGAAGCAAATGCTGCTAAAATGGGTTTTCAAAAGAACCAATACCTAGCTCTCAAAGTGTATACCAATACCTAGTGTGTCTGTTGCATAGAAACTAGAACCGACCAATCAGAAACGAGGAAGAAAATGCGCAGTTAACTTGCAATGAAGACATTTATAATGCATAAAAAATCTAACTTTTCAAATGTCTTTTAGTTAATACTATAATATCTGAGTGAGAAGTGTCCTTTCAAAAGAACCAATACCTAGCTCTCAAAATGTGTCTGTTGCCATAGATACTGGAACCGACCAATCAGAAAAGAGGAAGAAACTGTTCAGTTAACTTGCAATGACGACATTTATAATGCATAAAAAATCATAAACTTTTCAGTTAATACTGAAATCTGAGGGAGTAGTGTCCCTAATCGCACACCTAACAGGACTTTGGAAATAACTTTAAAAAATAGGGAGGAGAGATAATTTTGCCGAAGATTATTTTTCTCGTGCCTATAACGAAGTTAATTTCTCCGTCATTTTTGCACACGCCGGGGCTCGAACTCGGGTCCCCTCATTCCGGAATAAGTCGCTCTACCAATTGAGCTACGCGGACGTTCGTTCTGACTGCTATCTGCCTTTATGTCGTGTGCGTCTTGCTGGGCAGGCACGTCACAACTCCCCCCCCGCGAAAGAGGGCCGGAGGCATGGCCCACGGGTCAGCCGTGACCATGAATCGTTGCAGGCAGCATCCACTGAAGAACGTACTCTTGAGAACTCCCAGTCAATCTAGTGTGTGGAATGCAACATCACACACTTTTTTTATTTTTCGAGGCGCTGTAGAAGGGATTCTCTGATTTTTCCTATCTCGCGGTGTGGAAAGAACATCACACCATTGCAAGATCTTGAACGGCCGGGTCATTCGGGAAGTTCGGGCGCCTTTATAATGAAGTTAATTTCTCCATCATTTTTGTCCACGCCGGGGCTCGAACCCGGGCCTCTCATTCCGGAATAAGACACTCTACCAATTCAGCTACGCTGACGTTCGTTCTGACTGCTATCTGCCTTTATGTCGTGTGCGTCCTGCTGGGCAGGCACGTCACATGCCTTTATATGTTTCTTCGTGATCTACTGATAAAGATTGAGATTTATAAAACAAAATGCATCAGATTTTCAGGTTACGAAATATTGGTGAATCGGATTACCGAAAAACATACTGATAGTTGCTATCGATCGGTTCTCGAAACATTCAAAATAACAGTACTATTCTCACTGTTATCAATGGGTGCTTTTTTTTTTTTTTTTTTTTTTTTTTTTTTTGATTGGAGGTTTAACGACCACCGTGAGCAACTCAATGGGCTATAAGCAGTCGCCCGTCCCTAATTTAGGGTCACTGGTTCCAGGGAAGGGAGAGAGCCAGTGCCGTAAGACAAACACAACATCCATGCCTCACCGGGATTCGAACCCGGACCCCAGACGGACGAATGATCAGAGGCCAGCGCCTTAGACCACTGCGCCACCGGGGCGGCTCAATGGGTGCTAACGTGCCCATCAGTACAGCTCAGCAGGATGAGTAATACTAAACAGAGAACTTTCGCAGGTAACAACTCTGGAGCGAGTGAATGAATGAACCTCACAATTTTTTTACGAAGTGTCAGTAGGCTTGCATAAAATTTCATTCGAACCCTTCAACCCCCCTTCCTCAAATGAGGCTTGAAGTACAGATACCTCTTTATCCCTCATTTGCGGAAAAAGACAGACGTACAGAGGTAAGGGGGGGGCGTCTAGCGACAATCACAGAGCGGCAACAGGAGACTATGCAGACGCCGTTGATGGCTCTTGAAAAGGTCCTGGTCTATCTTTATGGGGAGGAGGGGAGGGGAGTTCGCTTTGATGCCGAAAGTTACAAATTCTTAAAATTGAGGGTACTACACTGAAGAGCAATTGAATTAGAGATACCTGTCTAGTAACGTGTTGCACCACCTTTCGCCCTGCTGACGGCGACGATTCGTCTCGGCATGGACTCTACAAGACACCGGAAGCGCTGGGAAGCCATACGAATCCACGACCCCTGAACAAGCTCCCACATCTCACGAAGATTTAATGGAGGGGGGGGTCAGAGCCTCTAACATCTCTCTCGATGGCATCCCAGATGTGCTCGATGGGAATGAGGTCAGGTGACCTAGCTGGCCAAGGAAACGAGGTCACGTCGGTGGAGTGTTCATCCAACCATTCGGATACAATTCGGGAGCGATGGCACGGTGCATTGTCTTGTTGCAGGATGAGGTCCCCAGTGGGATGTTGAAGACGCACAAACGGGAGCAAATGGTCGTCCAGGATATCCCGGTAACGTTGACCTGTGAGGGACGATGTCACACGTACCAGGGGTCCCATTTCAGTCCACGTAAACAGTCCCCAGACGAGAATGCCACCCCCTCCAGCTTGAAGAGTACCCTGCTGGCAAGAAAGATTCATCGCTTCATATGGTTTGCGCCGTACTCGTATCCTGCCATCCGCGTGTACCAACGTGAATCTCGACTCATCAGTCCAGGCAACATTTTTCCACATGTCTAGGGTCCAGTGGCGATGTTCCGGCGCCCATGCTAATCTTTGCACCCTGTGATGTGCGGTCAGCAGCGGTACCCTCGTGGAACGATGGCTTCTGTACCTCATAGCGAGGAGATGGTTTTGGATGGTGTGGCTACTTACACGCTTTTGTGCCCTAGCGTTAAATTGCCGAGTGATTTCTTGTACGTCTATCCGCTGTTACATGCGAGCTAGCCGACGATGATCCCGGTCATCTACACGCTGTTGTCCACGGCAGTTGGCTCTTGCAGGGATGGTTTTGCCGGATTTGATGTACTCACGGTGTACCCGTGACTCAGTGGCTCGTGAAAATCCCAGTGCCAGCACGACTTCCGAGATGGAGTAACCCATTCGTCGGGCTCCGACAATTTGCCCACGATCAAATGCGTTTAGATCCTTCGTCTTACCCATATTGCGTCCCGTCGCATCACTCCTTATATTGTCGGATCGCTACATACGTCATGTCGTTTCCGTTTACAGGGCCGCCCACAGCGCTACATTTTCATAACGCCAGTTGTCTCTAATTCAATTGCTCTTCAGTGTATAGCCTAAAGAAAAAGCCAACTTCAAGGTTCTTTCGCTTTTAACTTTCAGAAAAGAATTGTCCTATTGAAGTCAAATTGAACCTGATAGCTGTCGATATTACGGCTAGTAAGTGTGCTGAGTCGTGAGCTACAATCTTACCAAACTTGCTGTATTATGACAATAGCAAACGCTTAAATTTGACATTTAATAAGTCTTGCACGAGTAAATGAAAACAAAACAAACTTAAAGTTCTAAATACGATGTGACCAACTTGATCTCAATAGGAATGCAACGAAATTTCATTTAAAATTCCCGCAGGTTTTGAGATATGGATACCTCGTTTTGCCACTTTCATTTAGGAGACGATGAAGTAGGAGGTGACTTTTGACCATGATGAAGACTCTTTAAAAAAATAATGATTTCGGTTGTAATTTCCTACGTGAATACTGTTTTTCTAACAAAAAAGCGGTATGTTTACCAGGGCTGTTTTACGTCGTACATTCAAAGAAATCTAATTCTGGCATGTAGAAGTGTGTGGTTTTAACGCAGAAAAGAAGTGACGTCACACTTATTCAATTTCTCAGTTTTGATCATAGTAAAGAACATTTTGGAAACAAATGAAGGTATTTATTAATAAAACTTGGTATTTCCTGTCATTTCTTGTGTATCTAAACACAGGGGATGGGTGCAATGAATAAATAAGCTGAAATACATTACAATGTAAAAAAATAAGTGGTGTGAATTCACGGAACATTTCTGAAAATAACGTGCAGCAAAGCTGCCGTTAACTCTCCGCCTGTTAAACGAAATTTTCGTTTTTAAAAGTTCCCCGTTTCTCCTAACTTCCGCATTTTGACATATTTTCCGTAGTTAGTAATTCCTTCTACTTCAGAAAAGTCAGCTCCTGATTTCTCCGCATTTATACAGAAATTTCGCACAATCGTTGATTTTGACTTTTCCAACCCTTTTACTAGCTTTTTTCTGTTTTGCCTGGTGGGGAACGAGCCGACCGACTTCGTCTTCAACTGCCACCGCAACGGCGCACGCTAATGTTGAGCCAGAAAGACACGTAACGCACAGTCACGTATCAGGTAGAAGTCTGCTCGCGGAATGCTGAGAATTTTTTTTTCCCTATTACTGCGGATGAATGAGTTACTTATTTTTCTGTTGGAGCTCATTTTTCTGAATAGGTTTGTAATAAATTATATTTTATCTGTTTTTTAATAACTTATTTTTATTTTTTAATAACTATTTTTTATTACAAATTACGTAGCTTTCTCATATTGATTTTTCGAAGAAGCAGAGTGCTTTGAAACTCGAGATCTTTTAAAAAAGCTGAATGACTTAATTATGTTTAGGAAAAGGTGAAATGTGCTACTTTACAGTATTATTTCGCAAAACTCCTAAATATCAAATTTACTCTTGATAGGTATAATAGCTTTTGTCTTAAATTGTCCACAGACTTATACGCAGACATCGTACGATCATTTGTACAATAATTTAAGCGCCCTGCTTTTTACGGTAACACTATACCACTACTGGTACACCAAATGGGGAAAATGGAGAACGAATTCTTTATGCCCCACATAACCAAAATTTCTTGCCATATGCTGTCCAAAATATCCTATCGCTACATAACTTCAAAATCATATTCTACGATAGACGATTGAATAGTTGATCAAACCTCAAGTATATTCCTGCGAATCGCTCCTACCACCGTAAATTTTCCGTCATACGGATGAGGAAAAAATTGAGAATAGAATTTCCCCCTAAATATAGGAAAGGAATTGTGGAGAGATCTGAAAATTCATAATTTTCCAGGTGCACGAAAAATCCGTGAAATTCAGATTTTTTCCGTTATTTCACAGAAAAGGTCGTATCGGAATATGCTTCATTAATTCACAAAAGGAAGCACGGAAAAAAAGGCCCCTGAATTTCAGAACTTTTTTTTTTTTTTTTACAGAGTACATACGTGCATTTAATAATGTTATTTTGAAATTTTGAAAGTCCAGTTGTGACTGATTGCCTTGGGCTTCTCCCAAGATGTGATCTGTAACAACGCGAACAAGACAACATGTTGTATAACGAAGTAAATTTCTCCGTCATTTCTGTCCACGCCAGGATTCGAACCCGGATCCCCTCATTCCGGAATAAGTTGTTCTACCAACTGAGCTACGCAGACGTTCATTCTGATTCCTATCTGCCTTTATGTCGTGTTCGTCCTGCTGGCAGGTACGTCACATCTCCCCCCCCCCGAAAGAGGGCCGGGGGCATGGCCCACGGGTCAGCCGTGACCATGAATCGTTGCAGGCAGCCATCCACTGTAGAACGTGCACTTAAGAACTCCCAGTCAATCTGGTGTGTGGAATGCAACGTCACACACATTTATTTTTCGAAGCGCTGGAGAAGGGATTCTCTGATTTTTCCTATCTCGCGGTGTGGAAATAACATCACACTATTGCGAGATTTTGAACGGTCGGGTCATCCGTCCCTGTTCGGGCGCCATTATAACGAAGTAAATGTCTCCGTCATTTCTGTCCACGCCAGGATTCGAACCCGGATCCCCTCATTCCGGAATAAGTCGCTTTACCAACTGAGCTACGCAGACGTTCATTCTGATTAATATCTGCTTTTATGTCGTGTGCGTCCTGCTGGCAGGTACGTCACAGTTGTTAAGCGTTGTTACAGATTGGTTTTAGAACATGAGCTTCAGAAAGTTTGATTGGTCACCCCAGAGTCCTGACCTGAACCCTTTAGAGAATCTTTGGAACGAACTGAATGAAAAATCCGTGAAATTCAGATTTTTTCCGTTATTTCACAGAAAAGGTCGTATCGGAATATGCTTCATTAATTCACAAAAGGAATCACGGAAAAGGCCCCTGAATTTCAGAATTTTTTTTTTTTTTTTTTTTTTACAGAGTACATACGTACATTTAATGATGTTATTTTGAAAGTCCAGTTGTGACTGATTGCCTTGGGCTTCTGCCGAGATGTGATCTGTAACAACGCGAACAAGACAACAGGTTGTTAAGCGTTGTTACAGATTGATTTTAGAACATGAGCTTCAGAAAGTTGGATTGGTCACCCCAGAGTCCTGACCTGAACCCTTTAGAGAATCTTTGGGACGAACTGAACGAAAATTCCGTGAAAGATTCTCTAGTGGGTTTTGACCTAAACCCTTTATAGAATCATTGGGATGAACTGAATAGTCGGGTGCGAGGAAGGAGGTCTTCGCCAACAAACAAGCTGAACTGGTCACTGCTTTAAAGGTAGAACGGCGGACAATTACAAAAAAAAAAAAAAAAAAAAAAAATTAGAGAATATACTCTATTTTCAAAAGTAGGCGGACACTTACTGATATTTGCATAAGCGCAAAGAACGGTTACGCATGAAGGTGCGCTGTGGGTGGGAAGATGCGTATAGTATAAAGCTGAGAGGTTCCGTTGAAGTGAGGATGCTACTACTTGGACTTGCGGAGATGTCTGCCTCTATATACATGGTCGAGTCACATTATTGCAACCACCAGCTAATATCCAGAGTAACCGTCGTGTGCAGCGCGGACAGCAGCTAGACGGGCTGGGAGTGACTCCATAAGGTGCTGGAAGGTGTTCACAGGTATGTGGAGCCATGCTGACTGCAGTGCATCTGACAGCTGCTGGACTTTGCGTGGTGGAGAAACCATAGAGCGAACAACACGATCGAGGTGGTTCCACAGATGCTCAATTGGGTTTAAGCAGCGGCGTATACTCGAGTCTAGCAAGGCCAGCTGCGAAGCCCAGAGAATGCACAAATAAAACTGAATTAAATATGCACAAATAAAATTCAATTATCAACGGTATTAAAACATGTCGATGGTTTCGGTGCGAAAAAAAAAAACGCTTGCGGATTCGCTTCTTTGACCCAGTCTGGCGAGCGAAAACCAACGGCATAACGCAAGCAGCTCTTCCAGTCTTCGCAGTTCTGATTCTAAAACCTTCCGTACCATCGTCTGCTAGCGTTTCCATGACAACATGAATCAGCTGGTAGAGGGGAATGGGCCGTTGCTTTGGGAAACGGTTCGCTCAGAAAAAAGAAGAATTAACTATCTCCGTCACTCGCATACTCCTGCCCATAAATGTTTCGCGAGAGTTGTTTCAGTTTTCGTGAAGTGTCAGTGAATTAAAATCAAAGATAGTATATCTTAAATTCGTAGCTTTGTTGGATTCGAATTGTTTTGATAAATGTTGTGAAAGCTTCCCTGAACATCTACTGTCAGAACTTAATTCAAATTATGCTTCAAATTTTGATACAGCTCGACTAAAAAATGAACTGAAGGTGTTTTTTTTTCCTTTGATGAATACAAAAACAAATCAGTAAGAGACTTTACGTGTTACATAAAGTTGAATAAATTGGACATAGTGTTTAGTGAGATGTACAAATTAGCAGACCTCATATTAAACTTTCCATCAACAACTGCAACTGACGAAAGAAGTTTTTCAACATTAAAAAGAATCAAGATATATCTTAGAGATACACAAGAACATGCACATTCGAAAAACTTAGCTGTTTTGTCGATAGAGAAAAACATTATTTTTAAATATGAAAAAGTACTCGGAAGAAATATTTTATGAAAACGTAGCACTCAAGTTTACACAAAAGGAGAAAGAGAAAAATGGAGTTCATGTTCAAATCCTAATCTTCATAATTATTTGGTATCATGTGAGCAATGACATGTACCTAAAATTTAGAACAAATGTTACCTCTATTACTTAACAATTAAAAATCAAACTTAGCAATTAAAATAAAAAACAGTACTGGGGGGAGGGGTGAGATAGCCTTGGTCTGGGACCCAAGATATGCCACTGGGTTTAAGTCTGGGGAATTAGGGGGCCGGGGAAGTATTTTGAAGTCTTCATCGTGCTCTTCCAACCACTGTCGGACATTTCTAGCTGTGTGACAGGTCGCATTGTCGTGCTGGAAGACCCCATCCGCCCCAGAAAAGACAATCAGCATGTATGGGTGCGTACCTGGTCTGCAAGGATGGATTCATAACAAATTCGGTCCAGAGTGCCTTCCACAGGTATGAGTTGACCCAGAGAATGCCATGAAAACATTCACCAGACCATATCGCTGCCCCCACCAGCTTGTGTTCTGCCAACAACGGTTAAAGAGTGTTTGTTCTTCCCCTTTTTTTGTCTGATACGTCAACGTCCGTCCGTTACATGAAGCAGCAAACGTGACTCATCGCAGAAGCCAATTCTTTGCCAATCAGCGGAGGTCCAATTCCGATACTGCCGTGCAAATGTAAGCCTTTTCTGCCGACGCACCTTCGTTAGCATAGGTGCAGTGACCATCCGTCTGCATCGGATTGGCTTTCCACACATTTTACAGGTGTCATATTTACAACTTATATTACGAGTTCCTTGTAGTGCGGTCTCGAATTGCAATGGAGAATCCTTTGGTTCCCGGAATAAAGCTGATCTTTTTTTTTTTTAGCCATTGTAGTGAGGAGTTTTTGTCAATGTTTCTCAGATATAAGGAGTTTGGGTATTTATCATGCAGAGTCTTCCTGTATAACCGCAGATGCTTGCACAAGATTAACTAGACTACTAGAGGGGGAACTTGCTTCTAAAAAAAAAAAAAAAAAAAAGCAAATTTCACGAAGTCCTAGGAAAAAAGGATAATCGATTAATCGATTTCACCTTAATTTAATTTTGAGCTGTACATTTTGTCTTTTCCAACTTTGCAGTGGTTCCTTTTTTTCTAAGGTGTAGTTTTCCAAATGATGATTTTGGATGGTGGCATCTTCATTTCGTTAAAAATACTTTAGTGAGCCTGGCCCGTTTCTGTAGATCAGTATTGGTCTATTTAAGCATAACAAAAGAACTTGTTAATATAGGTACTCCCCAGAGGTTAATAGCGATACTTTTATTTTTCGAGTATAATTTAGTGTTCAGATTATTTTTTTTTTAGGCGACTGCTGCATTTTGTTGTAAATTCATTTTTAAGTGTGCTATGATTGAATATTCTATTTGCTCTGTTCATAAATTCTTATAAGTTTGATCATCTTTAAGATTGTCAATCAACTGATTTTCTGAGGGTGGGATTTTATGCAATTTTCCTCACTTGATATTTAATATCGCGCATTTGTTGAGGCCAAATTGCATACCTAAATCATCAATAAAATTTTCATTCTGTGGATTAGGAGGCTGTCGAGTTGCTTTCTGCTGTTGGCGTGTAACTTTAGGCCGTCCGTATACACAGTAGACAAAACATTACGAAGTGGAGTGATGGGCTGCTGACATGGCATTCCGCGCGCAGAATTGAACAAAACGGAACGCACGTGATAAATAGGCGGACAGTAGAGCTTCCCAACAATGTCTCAACGCTCGCGACTGCCACCGAGAAACCTCAGGTTCGATCCCAGGCAGGTACGAACGCTCGAACCACTAAATATCCGTGGTGCGTCTGATGGGCACGTTAAGCCGTCGGACCCTGGGTACTGGCCTCCCGATAATGTATTAGGTGCACAATTAAGTTTTAAAGCGTTTTAAGACAACGCAACATACAGTTTGAGAGAAAAGAACAAGAAAAACCATGTTGCATCGATCAGAACAAATGATAGTCTGAAGGGGCTATGTTGGGACTGACCATACGCCGGGTGCTCCAAAACTTCCCAGCCAAGCGTCAGTAACGTTTCCATGACCGATTTCGCGACATGAGGTCTAGCGTTATCATGCAGTAATTTCACGAGAGGCAATCCTTTGCATGTGAATGGACGTTTCCTCCAGATTTCCTGGTTCAATTGCAACAATTGTTGCTTGTAGCGATCAGCAGTAACAGTCTGACATTGTTCCAATAGTTTATAATAGAGTACACCCTTCATATCTCACCAGATGCACAGCAGAACTTTATTGGGGTGAATATTGGGTTTCGGTGTCAAAGTCGTTGCTTCACCGGGGTCTACCCAGTGATTTTTGTGTTTGAGATTGTCGTACCATATCCTCTTTTCATCACCTGTAACGATTTTCCACAGGAAAGACTTTCTGTGTTGTTTATTCAACAAATTCAAACACTTCATTACACGCTCATCCTTGTTCCTCTGGCTCAGGTCATGTTCCACCCATTTTCCTTCTCTCTGAATATTTCTCATTACGCGTAAACGATTGGAAATGGTTTGTTGAGTTACCCCCAGTAGTTTAGCTAGTTCTTTTTGCGTTTCAGACGAATCTTCATCAAGCAATGCTTGCAGTTTCTCATGTTAAACCTTCTGCGGGGCGCCGCTACGTTCTCGATCGCTTACATCAAAATCACCTGCTTTTAACAGTCTAAACTAAAACTCACGCCTGCTTTTCGATACAATATTCTTCCGCAGAACAGAACAGACCGATGCGCATGCTTTTGTAGCATTTTTTCCTTGATGAAATTCGTAACGAATGCAGTATTGGTTGCCATCTTTCACCTATCAATGCGCAAGTGCGTTTGACTGTTGGGCAAACTTCTGTGTCACATTTTATAATATGGACCAGTTACGGTCACATGACAATAACGCGGGGGAATGTCGGATATGCAAATTGGCGGTATACGTCATACAAAAAAGGCTTTGAAACTTATTTATACACCTAATAAATAAATAGGGTATCGTTCACTTGATCGAAAGATCATTTAACCGAAAATAAATTCGCCGAAAATCACTCGATCGAAAGGTACATTTCGCAAAAGGGTCACTTGACCGAAATGTTCATTTCACCGAAAGGTCACTTCACCTAAAAGTTCATCTCATCGAAAGGTCATTTTGATCGAAAAGTTCATTTCACCGAAGAATTACTTCACCTAAAAATTCATTATATCGAAAGATCATTTCACCGAATGGTCAGTTCATCGAAAACTTAGAATTTTGTTGTTAGGGGTCTGTTGGAGTGTGGTGCGGGTTTTTGAAAAACTGGCCACCTAAACGTTATGGGAGTGTATAAAAATGCACTTTTAATTTCTATGAAACACCTCTCCATAAGTAGGTTTTTTGAAATATATGACATTAATTATAAGGCCTAGATCTGGATCTTTTTATCAAATTTTAATCCCTCCGAGCTTATGTTCATAAGGGTTACATAGCAAGTCAAGTAAATAATGTTCCATCTTTTACTCAACCACAAAACATTAATTTTCTGATCGAAGGCCTAAATTCAGGCCATTTTAACAGATTTTAACCTTACTCATAAGCGTTACATAATATTTAAAGTAAAACATGTTGCACTCTTGCTCAAACCTAAAACATTAATTTTAAGGCCTTAGACCTAGATCTGGGAATTTTTAATGTTCTTAAGGTTTTTATGTAAACCTTATGAACATGAGCACGCACGATTAAAATTTACTAAAAAGGCCTAAGCTGAGGCATAGGGACTTAAAATTAATTATTTTTGTCTTAAAATTAAATCTTTGCGGTCTTTGTGGAGAAATCAAAACTGCATTTTGAGTATGATCCACTAACGTTTCGGTGGTCTGTCTGCCGAACTTGCACCACGCTTCAACAGATCCTGTAAGCAAATCCAAAGATTTCGATAAACTCACCCTTCGATTAAATGAACTTTTAGCTAAAGAGACCTTTCGGTGAAATGAACGTTTTGACCAAGTGATCTTTCGGTGAAACAATCTTCTCGGTGAAGGGATTTTCGGTCAAGTGACCCTGCGGTGAAGTAAACGTCGGGTAAATGAACCAGACCTTAATAAATAAGGGCGTCTTCCTCCCCCTTTCTACCTCGCTTCCGTGTGACTTTCCTATCGCAATCGACAAAAATGAGTAAACGTGGTGATCCGAGCGAAATAAAAGGTTGCGAAACGAGATTTAATATCTATGCCTAAAATTCTAGTATTAAATCTCCGTAATACGACTTTGTTCGTGGTCGCATTATCGGTGCAAGACAGATAGGGTCATTCTATCGCCCAAGTGGTAAGAACCATAGGATTCCCGAGGACACTGTGTCAAGGATGAACCGCGAGTATACGATCGACGGACGTATCAGCACTCAGAGAACAAGCGGTGCCCGATCACACACTACTGATGACCGGGGTAGACCTAAGACTATCCAGGCTCGTATAGACCTACCGCTTGGCGAAGGCTGCACAAATTCCATCTAGCTTAAATGTCGGAGGCCAAAAAAGCGTCAAAGAGCAAATGGTACGTCGCACCTTGCACACCCTTGGCTACGGGAGCCTAATCGTGTGCCACTGTTTACTTCTCTTCGTCGGGAATTACGCCTCCCCTGTTTGCTCTCTCTGCAAAACTGGACCTCTGCGAAAGTGGCGCTGCGTCATGTGGACAGATGTGTCCCGTTTTCAGCTGAACCGAGCTGACGGGAGGGTTCGGGTGTGGCGTGGACAGCATGAGTTCATGGCCTTATCGTGCCCGTTCAGCTCTGTACAAGGCGGTGGTGGCTCGGTGATGGTTTGGGGAGCCTTCTCATGGGACACATTAGGTCCCTTAGTGTGTCTGTAGATGCCCTTGACCACTGCGTGCTATCAGCATGGGCTGGCTGATCAGCTACACGCTTTCATGGCCTGCGGCCGATGGTCTGTTTCAGCAGAAGTGCCTCCCCAACGGGCCGCAACCACCAAGGCATGGCTTCAGGAACACTCATAGTAAAATTTTAATTATCCAGTGGCCCACATGGCTACGGATTTAAACCCTGATGAAGCCCTGCGAGATGCCGTAGAGCTGGACATCAGATCCATGGATCCTCGACCAACGTCTCGGGCAAAGTTGTGGACAATGCTTCAAATTGCATGGCTGGCTTCACCTCCGGAAACCCTCCGGCATCTGGTGGAGTTGATGCCTCAGAGTGTACAGGCTGTTATTCGCAATAGAGGAGGACCAACATGATATTAGGTAGCCATCTCTAATGTTTTACCCTTTGAGTGGGTAACATCAAAGCAAATGGGTAACCTTGCTCTGATACATCTAAATATTAATATGGTACACCCCTGGATTTTGATTCATCAAACTGGAAAGAGACTTTAAAGAAAGCTCAACTACAGTGGGCTTAGTGCGACCATGAAAAAATACCACGACTGATAGCAATATCTTAAATTTTAATTTCATTCAGTATAAGATTATTATTATTATTATTATTATTATTATTATTATTATTATTATATTTTACATATGTGTAGATGCAACGTTACAAAAATTAACTTTATATATTTTATGTCGAAAATTAGAAATGCACATTTTGTGAGCACAAACTTTTTATAGACAATGTCTGGTAATATTTTGTTACAAGAAATCTTTCTATGAACGTTGTAAATGGCAGTTTTAACATGTCTTTTTTTCGAATATGCCATTCGAAGTGAACTCATTATAATGAGACAAAAAATTTGTTTTTTGTTATTGGCAAGAATAACTTTTCATACGTAATCTACATCCACGATTTATATCTTAAATAGTTAAGAGTGTTCCACAAGAAAAAAACATTTAAAAAGTAAAGTTCAACCGATGGTATATTTTCATACCCTTCTCTCGAATGTTTTCATGCACAAGTAGGATTCAAACTTCAAGCCGACTGATAGTTTTTGATTTACACGTTCAAGTGAAAGGAGTTCGTTTTTGTTTCGTTGTACTGAGGGCTGTGATTTTTCGAATGCCGAAGGCTTCAATTTCCCTCAGATTTCGGAATTTCACTCTGTCTGTAAATAAAACGAAGTAATATTTTTTATTGGCGTAAAGGTTAGGTGAACAAATTTCCTGGGCTTACGCTCTGGCTTGTTCGCAACTACCTCCATATTACCGATGCAAAAAATACCATATATGAATATTTTAAACAGCAAGTTGATGAATTTTATTATGTCCTACATTGAAGCTGGTTCTAAAACTAAATTAACATCTAAAATTATGGAAATATGTATTTTCCTTGGGAAATTATATAATCAAAGTCAAATCATAACGGCATTTTTTGTCAGTCTTTTAGGAGTTTCATAGAAAATCTTACATGAAAGAATAAATGACATGTGTATCAGAAGAGACATTTCGTGAATTTTCTTATTCAAAATTACCCATCACCTTATATAGACAAAAATAAAACAGTTAGGTCTTTCTTATCAAAAAATGTTGTCAGCTATAAACTTGATGTCATCAGCCTCTGAGAGTTTGCCATAAAAATATCCCCATTACGAATATCTTATTTAAATTTCCAATTATATGTAGTTTGACTACACTGCCAAATCGATTAGTCTAATGAACTGATTTCCCTGAGATTATGACTTGAGGCACTTCTCTTGTATAAAATTCAATACTTATTATCATTTACATTCATTAGGACAGCTGTTTTTCCTGAATAAGCTACACTTAAGTTAAGGATGCTTCTGTATAACATAAAACTTGAGTGAGTGGCCAATTTATTAATGCCACCAACGTAATAATGTTTTGGACTACCTTTGGCTTGATGATGAGCACCACTTCACCTTGGCATTGACTCGACTACCTTTTGGTAAGATCCTGGTGAAATATTGGTCCTCGCGTGTCGAATAGTATCTTCTACTTTAGGCAGGTTGGAGGGCAGATGTCCCGTCCGATCTTATCAGATAAATGCTCCACGCGATTGAAGACTGGGCTCTGAGGTTTCCAGAGAAGCAGGCAAAAGTTACGTCACGTTCTTGAAATCACTCCCAGGCAATGTGAGAATGTGCCACAGTACACTGTCCAGCTAAAAGGATTAATCACCACAGCGATAGAGAATGGCAAAGTGGGCATTGTGACATCATGGCGCATGGTCATTCTGCAAATATCCACCACCACAGGAATAGTCGTGACAATGTGGACATTGTGGCATTGCGCATTAGAGTTCCAGGAGTATCCGTCATCGCTGGGGTAGAGAGTGATGTGCGGGCACAGTGGCATTGTCTATCTGGAAGTATCCGTCTCCACAGGATGTAGTGAGTGACAGTGTGGACATTGTGGTATGATGCATGGCCCTTCTGGAAGTACACTGAAGTGCCAGAAAAACAGGTTCAGACGAGCTTATGCAATACACATAGCAACGTCACCCATGCGCGTACTCGGTTGCGTCCGCCAGTGCGTGTATAAAGCTATAGACATCCTTGCCAGCTGTCGGAGCTGTTTTCGGCATGAGAATGACAAGTAATAACGATTTAAGCGATTTTCAACGCGGTGTCATAGTTGGCGCTCGTGAGATGGACCATAGTGTATTTCGGAGGTAGAAACGAAGTTCGGATTTTCACGGACGACCATTTCAACGGTGTACCGTGACTACAAGAATTCCGGCAAAACCTCCAACCTACGATACCAGTGTGGCCGTGAAACGACATTGGGTGAACGTGACCATCATCGCCTGTCAAGAATCGTTTCACGCGACACTCTCGCAAGTATCATCGGAATTCAATTCTGGAGCCTCAACAAGCATCGGCGTCCGGACTGTGCAACGTACCCTGCACGATATGGGTTTTGGGAGCCGACGCCCAACTAGAGTCCCCTTAATGGGTGCACGCCACAGAGCTATGCGCTTTTCTCGGGCACGGCAACACAGCCACTCGAGACTTTTTGACTGGAAACAAGTAACCTGGTCTGACGAGTCGCGTTTCCAACTGTATCGGGCAGATGGAAGGATTCGTGTGTGGCGCAAACCCCAATGAAGCCATGGATCCCGCCTGGCAACAGGGAACTGTACCGGCAGGTGGGGGGTCCATAATGGTAAGGGATGTTTTTATTTGGACTTCACTGGGACCCCAGGTACGTCTACAAACGTCTGTGACCGGCCAACGCTATGTGCGCATCCTTTCTGACGAGGTATACGCGTTCATGTCCTGCATTCATGCTGAAGGGTTGGGCCTGTTCCAACAGGACAATGTACCTCCCCACAAGTGTCGGGATGCCTCATTATGGTTAGAGGAGCATTCATCTGAGTTTGCGGTGTTGCCAACCAACCCAAATCCCCAGATCTGAACGTGATAGAACACATTTGGGATGCCATGCAACGCGCTATCGAACACAGGAATCCGAGACCTCGGAATACACCCGAATTGTGGAAAGCTCTGCAGGAAGTATGGTGTGCATTGCCTACAGCATATTTCCAGAAGCTGGTGGAGTCCATGCCCCGCCGTATTTCTACAGTCCTGCGCTCCCGTGGGAGACCTACCAAGTGTTAGACTGGTGTACCAGTTTTTTTGGCACTTCAGTGTATTTATAATTACGGATTAGAGCATGATAGTGTGGGCATTGTACAATGGTGCATTGTTCTTATCGGCATACCTTCACCACTGGGGTAAAGAGTGACGTTGAGGGCAGAGTGAATCATAGTGCATTCCGCTTCCTGAACTATCCATCACTACGATGTGTAGAGAGAGTGATAGTTTGGGTATTGTAACACGGTGCATTGTTCGGGAAGTATTCATCACCGCGGGGGGGGGTTGTGAGAGTGAAACTCTAGGCATTGTGGTACGGTGCATGGCGCATCTGAAAGTATTCCACCACCGGTGGGATAGAGTGGCAGCGTGCTGCATTGTGAAATGGTGCATTTCCCTTCTAAAAGTATCCAACACCACAGAAGTAGAGTGACAGTGTGGGCATTGTGGAGCATATGGCATTGGAGTTCTGGAAGTATCCATCACCATGGCATAAGAGAGATACCTGGGCACTGTGTGGCATGATGCATTGGATTTTTAGAAGTATCCATCACCACGGGGGTATAGAGTGATAAGGCAGGCATTGTGGTATGTGGCACTAAAGTTTTGGGAGTACAGGAAGTGTGGTACGATTCATTGCCGTTCTGGAAGCATCCATCACAAAGGAAATAGAGAGTGAAAATGTGGGCATTGTGGCATGTTGTATTGTCCTTCTGGAAGTATCCATCACCACAGGCTGTTGAGAATAACAGTGTGGGCATTGTGGTATGGTGCATGGCCCTTTTGAAAGTATCCATCATTACGGGCGTAGAGGCGAAGGTATGGATATTGTATTTTGGCGAATTGTCCTTATCGACGTACCATCACCACGAGGGTAGAGTTACTGTGTGGGAATTGTGAATCACTGTGCATTGCCCTTCGGGAATTATCAATCACTACGAGGCATTGTGACATGGTGCATAGTATTCACAGTATCCATCACAGAGGGGAGTAGAGTGTGAAAGTGTAGGCATGGTGCACGGTTCCTCTGAAAGTATCTATCACTACAAGAATAGGGAACGACAGTGTGAGAATTGTGACATGGTGCATTGGTCAGCTGTATGTATATATCACCATGAGTAATATAATGGGTCAGTATGGACGTTCAGGCATGACGCATTGTCTTTTCGCAGTTTGCAGGTATACATCGTCACAGTTTTAGAGTGATCTTGTTTGATTGAACTTCATCAGAAGCAATGCTTAAATAGCTTAGGGATTCTTTTTTTTTTTTTTTTTTTTTTTGATTGGTGGTTAACGATCACCGTGAGCAACTCAATGGGCTATAAGCAGTCGCCCGTCCCTAATTTAGGGTCACTGGTTCCAGGGAAGGGAGAGAGCCAGTGCCGTAAGTCAATCACAACAACCATGCCTGACCGGGATTCGAACCCGGACCCCGTTCGGACGAATGATCAGAGGCCATCGCTTAGACCACTGCGCCACCGGGCGGCCCTTAGGGATTCAGGCATGACTCTACTCTAAACAAGGGGCTTATAGTGTCCAATGAAAACATATCTCGCCGCATGTATGAAGACTTGCGACGATACGAAATGAATCCCATCTATCACACACTCACTCCAAACTATACTATAGGAATCAGGACCATCTCTCAGAAGCTCTATGAGAGATATATAAAGGCAAACCACCGTATATTTGTGGACGTACTGGATGAAACATATTATGAATGAACATATCAATCTTCAGTTAAAATTTAGAGCATCGTCACGTGACGCGAAGAGCTACTTACTTTCTTGGATGCGAGTTTATGGTGGAAGTTTCCTTTTAACGAAGACTTTGTTGTAAACTAGGTAGATTAGAATGTTGAAATAAACTGTGATGATCACTACCGAGAAGTTTTCATTATAATCTTTCATGTTATAATAAAAGTGCCACAAACGTATATATTTATCTGCACGAAGTGACTTGCCGTATATCACATAACGATATAGGAGAAACAGATATGAACTGATATCGGCACTATCATCTTCTCAGTGACATTCCAGTAAAATCACCTCACACCACAATTATAGATTTTTGGAAGGCTGTAACGGGGTTAGAGGAAACCACCGAAATACCTTGCAACCAACGGATTGTGGAAAGCAAATAAAAGGAATTGGGACAAATTTGACTGTTCTTCGACTCTCACTTTCACAATTGAAATTACGAGTTGTGACAATTTAGTTCCCGGAGAATTGGCGCAATGTCGCTTTTGTGGTCATACGGGCAGAACGATAAGACTACGCGTGTCTGAACGTTTTCAAGCCGTACTTACGTTATACGCAGACTAGTAGAGCCTTTCGTGAATGAGCAGTTACGAAAGCAATGCAAGTCTGTGTGGAAGTTTTAGGGTAAAAATGAGTGAAAGAAATTTGCAGCAGAGCATTAACAACAAATTCTTTGTGAAGATCTGTAAAAGCGCTACTGAAACGTCAGAGCTGTTGAAAGTGGGGTATGGTGAGATCAAGTGTTTCTGAGTTGGCATAAGAGCCGAATAAGGCGCGCTTCTCAGGCTCGCAGTTCAAGACCATGCTTATGTGTTGTTGTTTTTTTATCACAAGGGAACAGTTCATCACGAATTCATTAAACAGGAACAAACGATCAACCAACAATGCTATTTAGAGGTCTTGAAAAGGTTACGGGATTCTATTCGAAGGAAAACAGCTGAAACATGTCATGACAATGCCACAAGCCATAATGCGCTCAGTGTTTGCGACTTCCATGCTAAGAAATTCAATTCCCCAATTGGATCATCCACACTATTCACCAGACTTAGCCCCATGTGATTTCTGGCTCTTCCCCAAAATAAGAACTCCCATGAAAGGACGAAGATTTTCAGACATTTCTGACATCCGGCGTAACGTGACTAAAGAATTCAATATTATTCCAGGAACAGGTATGTTTCCAGTAATAGCAAGCCATGTTTCCAGTAATGGCAAGCTATGTTTACAGTAATGGCAACAGCGTCTAACTAAATGCATAGCTGAGGAAGGGGATTACTTCGAAGGTGACACAGGAACTCAGGAGTATTCCAGAAACAGAGTTCCAAGTATGTTTCCAGCAATGGCAACAGCGTCTAACTACGTGGAAAGCTCCAGAATATGATTGCTTCGAAGGTGACAAAGGAAATCAAGAGTATTCCAGGAACAGAGTTCCAGGTATGTTTCCAGCAATGGCAACAGCGTCTAACTAGATGCATAGCTGTGGAAATGAATTACTTCGAAAGTGACAATAGGAGCTAATGCACAGGTATGCACGCATTTTATTGTGTAGGTGCATTGCGGGAATTAATTTGTCACACTTCATATGCTGAAGAGCTGTCGTTCGTGCTCAAGGGAAAATACTGAACAAAGTCAGTACTGGAAATACAACTGGGGATTTCTTATGCAGCATGACATTTTCTTTCCCTTTTCTTGAATTACTGGAATTAACGACCCTATCTATATCTTCGGGCCACTGGTTGCACAAATGAGACTGAGCCAATGTCGCATGGGCAGATGCACCACTCATCCAGGATGCGCAGTGCTGTATGTATATATGACAAGGATGGTAAGTCAGATAATATCCTAAAACTTTAGAACTTTGTCGTCCTGGAGCGAGAATCGAACCCGCGTCTCCCAGATAGCGCCCAGGTATGCAAACCACTACAACACCCATGAACGACCAAGTCTCAAGTTTTCGATTAATTTGAATATAAGTATCATAGGATTCGCTAGTCTAAGCAACTGGCATTCATGTTTAGCAAATCTGGAGGTTAAGAATTCTATCCCGTGATTGCCTGGAGGAGTCACACTTGGAGCGGGTTCGATTCCTGCTCCAGGATGACGAAATTTTCAAGTTTTCGGATATTATCTGACTTACCATCCATGTGATATTTACACCAATAAACGAATTCACATCTTCGAAATTTGTATTATATGCTGTAATCCCGTATTCCATTCATGATTTATCTGCTCCTCCGGGCAATCACGGGATAGAATAATTCTTAACCTTCAGATTCGCTAAACATGAATGCCGGTTGCTCCGACTAGCGAATTTTGTGATGGTTATATTCAAATTAATCGGAAACTTGAGAGTTGGTCCGTTCTGGGTGGTTTAGTGGTTAGCATACTCGGGCGCTATGCGGGAGACGCGGGTTCGATTCCCACTCCAGTACGAAGAAATTTTCAAGTTTTCGGATATTATCTGGCTATCATTCATGCCATATTTACATCAATAAACGAATTCACATCTTCAAAATTTGTGTTAGATGGTGTAATCCCGTATTCCATTCATGATTGAATATTTGTTTTCATGAACCTGCATCAACCTGAGAACATAACGGTGATATACGATTCGTTTCTTTTTCTAGGAAGAGTCCTCCACCTGTATCATGTCTTCCACGAATTATGACAGAAGGAGATGATGACAGCCCACAGTCCAGAGACCCATCTCCCGCTATTTGTGACTTCGCATGTTTTGTAAGCCCACAGGTTTTGAATTTGTTGGGAAAGGAATCAGCAAAGTTCTCTACTGATGCCATAGGATCGCACTTTGCAGGGCCATCACACGCAATTCCGAGGAGGATGATTACAAGCTCCCGGACAGAGAATGATGTACCTTCAGGTATCCATGAGTGTCCACGTCTTGCGCCGCCTCCACCTCTACGTCGAAGGAGAAAAATGACGGAAGACAGAAAGGTAGAAAGGCTATCTTACCCAGGCAATCCAAGAGTCGCAAAACGGTTAGTCATTTAATTTGAATGTTTAATGAGTTACCTTTGAACCTTATACCTGTTGTACTTTAAAAAAAAAATAAACGCGAAGTATCAGAGAACATAACACACACACCGCTTGCGAAAACTTCGGTGGACATACGCGAGTTCCATTGATCACGCCAGGTGTTTGCCGGTACTAATCACGTGACACGGGATCAGCACTTAACGCAAAGCAGTAATAAATAATAAACTTTTTTTCTCCGCGCGTGTAAACAACGTTTGCGATTGCTGTGAAACGTATTTATGACTTATATTGCCAACAATGCTGTTGTCAGCAACGTTTTCCATTTATCACTTTATCTTGTCTACATTAAGGTGACCAGATTTTTCAGAACGAAACTGAGGACAAAATGCCATGCTGTCCTACATTTCAATGCAAAATTGAGGACAATTTCTTTTCAGAATGAGGACATGATTGCGGACAACGTCTAACACATTGTGGTAAAGCCAAAGATTAGCAAAAAAGGGTATGAATTGTCTCAGGTAGCACAGCCTCGCAATTTAACGTAGGTCCAACACTGAGCCACCGTCTTTTAGAAATACACTGCTGGCCACCCAAAATGCAACACCAAGAAGGACACGAGATAGCGAAGCAAGATTTACTGGACACATAACAACAGATACAAAGATGAAACGATTGAGCTTACAGGCCCGTGCGACTTGCGGAACACGCAGACATTAATAATTCGTGTGGCCCCCATGGCTTGCAATAACGGCCGCTACACGCCGCGGCATCGAACGAATGAGGCTTTGGATGTGGGCTTGGGGTATGTCGGTCTAGGCTACTTCCACACGTTACCACAGTTCATCAGGCGTAGCCGCGGGTGGTGCTTGCCGGGCCACTCGGTTGCCGATCATCGACCAGACGTGTTCGATGGGCGACATATCGGGAGAACAGGCGGGCCACGGCAGCAGTGACACCTGGTGGGCCGTGAAGAATTGTTGCACGATGCGTGCCACGTGTGGGCGCGCATTGTCCTGCTGAAGCGTGGCCGCTGGCAGGTCCTGCAGGCTCTAAAACGTCGGAGATGTAGCGGTGGCTGTTGAGTGTACCGGCGATGCGTACCAGAGGAATGCGGGTGTCATTTCCAATTGCGCCTCAAACCATAACGCCAGGCAACGGACCGGTATGGCGGTGCATAATGCAAGCGTCATACAGTCTCTCGCCGCGGTGTCGCCACCAGCGGATCCGACCATCATTGTGTTGCAGGCAGAAGCGGGATTCGTCGCAGAAAACAATGTCGTGCCATTCCGTAGTCCAGGTGCGGCGTTCAACGGCCCACTGCCGCCGCTCTCGCCGGTGGTCTAACGTCAATGGTAATCGGAGCAATGGGCGCCGTGCGACAAGTCCCCGCTCCTGCAGACGACGTCGAACGGTTCGTGCTGAAACAGGTTGTTGCGCAACACACCCTCATTCCTGCGCTAACGTTCGTGATGTGGCGGTGCGAGCCGTCGATGCCCGCCTCACAACATGCTGGTCCTCTCGTTCGGTGGTGTGCCGCGGCTGCGGCAATCACTCACGTCGGTCCGTCCGTCCCTTCTGCACCCACCGAATCCATACTCGCCTCACTGTGGCTGGATGTCGTCCCACACGGGCGCCGATGTCTCGGTACGATAAACCGCTGTCGCTATAAACCACTATTCGTCCTCTGTCGAACTCCGAAACGTGCTGGAATGACTGCCGTATTCTGCGACGAGGCATCAGGAAGCTTCCCACGCACAAGTCCGGCAACTCAACACACTTCCATTACTTACACCCCGCCTTCTGTGCAGCCTTCGTATAGTGCTTCTCGGTGGCGTGCCGGGCGCACATGATTTGCATATGCCCTGCAAAGCTAATCGTTTGCATAACCTCTCGCGGGCGACCCAGGCTGCGAATTTCAGGCCAAACTGATGCTTCCTTCTTGGTATTGCATTTTGGGTGGCCAGCAGTGTAGAAGACGATGGCTTAGTGTTCGGCTCACGTTAAATTGCAAGGCTGTGGTGCTACCTGGGGTACCACAATTGTCCAGTTTCACGCGAAAACACAATTAATCTGAAGGATGATTTTAGTGTCTAATAAGTATAAAATAGCAGTAAATTATTACTTCTGATAAATTTTAGATGTCACTCATAGGGGGCAGCACAAGCAAACAAAGCTAAATTTTGATTTTGTTCTGAAATTTTATCGTGATTCTCTACAAGAAAAAAATATCTGAAGCCAGAATATTACAATGCATTGAGTGACAGAAATCATGGAATACCTGTAGGTTATTTCTATGAGAAGGAATATTCCAAATCTCTTCACTTAAAGAAACCGTTTAACGAAACAATTTACTGAACGAAAGTTGAAGAATTCTTAATGGCATTAAGGCCATCTTTACGCCTCAGGGTATAAAGATTGCATAAAAATGGCCTTGATGAAAGGTATAAATTAAAGTGTAGTATAAGATGTTATAAGTAACGTTAGATGTAAAGATGGCCTTGATGAAATCTAACCAAATGCAGATTCCATCAAAGCCACATCGACCAGCTATTTGCTTGGTGCAAAAACATAAGAATCAGTCTAGAACTCTCAATGTGGAGTGGTATAGCAAAATATCCTGATTAAGTAGAAACGAGAGCAAATATTTTGTTTTGTTTTTACTGTTCACTGCTGTTTTGTTTCTACTTTTTTTTTTTACGAGATATGTTATACAGCACTTCATATACATACATTTTTGTTTTTACCTCATTCAATGAGGTTAAGTATGATTTCAACAGGTAACCTCACAATCCTCTGAAATTATATTTCACGGTACGGAAGAAGGTGGAGAACAATTTTAAAACTATTTAGCCCCAGGTAAATTTTAGGTCACCCTACGCCACTGGAAATAATTGAAAAATGCAGACTCATTCCTTCATTTCAAATCATTTTATAATCATACATCATCTCGTATTATTTTTTTTACTTTCCTGTTGTAGGATCTGGTAACACTATCGAAAACTTCACGCTTCGCCGTTGACTGTTAGTGAATTTAGTTCTGCGCAAGTACCATGCCATAGCCCTTGTTAAACACATGTTCACAGGGCTGTGATGAGACAACACCCGAACTGTGAGTGTAAGATACCTTGATCGACAGTTAACTTATTTGCAGCTCGGACTGATAAAATAGGAGGTCACGTAAGAAAACGCGTCGTACGTGACATTTCAGTGGCGTTAAAAACCCACAGGTATACGTTTTTTTTTATGGAATATGGAAATGGCAGCTGACTGGAGCTGAATCTGCCAAGAAACTACCCGGTATAACTCCGAATCTAACTGAAAGTTACAAGGCTCTACAAATTGGACACTCAGAACGCAAATTGACAATGTCTGAAATCACGCATACCTTACGTGAAATTACTGGACCGATATTAGCACACCAGTACAGACGGATGTCGCTAGGCATCGAAATCAGGGTGTGGGCGTGTATTATTTTTGCTGGAGTAAGTATGTTAGCAACTTTATTTACGAAAAACTGAAAAAAATAATTTTTCATGCTTTTTACTACCGGCTACAAAGGAGTTCCTGCAATATCCCCTACACACACCTGGATCCGACAAGTTACGCCACTGGTAAGCCAACATGATAAAGGGTACGGGGTTAATATCGTAAGGTACAAATGTTGGTGGAATGTCGCCCTCAACGTTTTCCTGCTGTAAATGCATTGTCCTACAAATAGACGATCTCATCGCTCTGTCCACGTTATTTAATAAACAACGCATAGCAACTGAAGAATTGTTCTTCCGACACCGCTGGGATCGAACCACAGATATCTCGATGTCATTAGACGAGTGCGTTCGCTTTACGCTACGGTGTCAACAATTCACAGCGCTATGCGTGGTTTGTCAGTCAGCATCTGACTGCATAAATCCTTATTGATGGGCTCAGCAACTGATGTGTCGTAAAGCGAACGCACTCGGCTAGTTATCGAGAGATCTGGGATTCCATCCCAGAGGTGTCGGACGAATAATTTTTCAGTTGCTATGCGTTGTTTATAAAATAACGTGCACCGAGCGATGACATCGTCTATTTCATTATCTCCACGTATTTGAAATACATTCACCATTTGCATTGCCCTAATTGCTTTTCAATGTTTTGCATTTTTACTTATGAAAATAGTACTGTACTTGAACAGCTTCGTTAAAGAAAAACATTCTTTTTTTTTTTTTTTTGCCTAAATCAAATTTTAAAGTCCTGACACGTAGACACAGCACCTTCCTTCTCCTTTACTCCCTTCCTTCGAGCCAGAGACCTTGCCTTGCACTCTCTCTCTCTCAAAGCTGTCGTCAGTCACGTCGTGCTCCTTCATTGTCCCAGGACAAGCTCGATAGCACTAGTAGTTTTTCACTCCACTTTCCGTGTTGGAATCCCCTACTTAGTGGCACAAACAAACAGCAGAGCAATTAGTAATGACCTTCCTCAGGGAATTCCTGCATTCTTATCCACCCTCTTCATTTACCCTTGAGCTTACTAACATGAAAGAAAGGCTTAAACTAAGGATGTAGAAGAGTGGAAAACAATTGCATTTTAATGGCCCTGCAGATATTATTTTGATAACTTTTCTACGGAGAAGTAAACAACGCACTTCCTAGAGGGAAATACATAGCGCTATATGACAAAAGACAGAAGACTTGTTATTATTCGGCCCAGTCCACATTTTAAAGTTAAAACAATTAAAAACTGGTTCATCTTGAACTGAGTGGGCGGTAGGGTGAGCAAGAAAAACATTCAGGATGGGCTCGCATCCCCTTAGCGACTTCCCTGCCAGTTCATTGAGCAGGACAATGTGGACGACATGTTTTTCCACGGTCGATCAGCCATCCATAAGCCGCTAAGTGCACTCAATGAACAAAATATTGGAGATACCTATCTAACAGCGCTTTGGTCCTCGTCTAGCGCTAATAACAGCCTGTATACGTCAAAGCATTAACTCCACCAGATGCCGGAGAGTTTCCGAAAGTAATGGCAGCCATGCCTGTTTCAGCATTGTCTACAATTCTGCCCGAGACGTCGGTCCAGGATCCAATATTCCGCTCCATGGCATCCAGAAAGCTTATACCGGATTTAAATCTGGTGGCCACTGGATGGCTTCAAACTCAGATGAAGGTTTCTGGAGCCATGCCTGGGTGGTTGCGGTCCGGTAGGGTGGCGCATTGTTCTTCTGAAACAAACCATGAAAGCGTGTAAGTGATCAGCCAGCACATGTCGGTAACGCGTAGTGGTTAAGGACCTCTCAAGACATACTAAGGACCTAATGTGTCCCATGAGAATGCTCCCCAAGCCATCACAGAACCACCACGGCTTTAACAGAACCAACCTGGAACGAAGTGGTCACTGACTTATGCTGTCGACGCAACATCCGCACCTTCCAGTCAGCTCGGTACAGCTGAAAACGGGATTCAACCGCCCCGGTGGCGCAGTGGTCTCAGCGCTAGCTTCTGATCACTCGTAGCTGCCCCGGTGGCGCATTAGTCTTAGCGCTAGCTTCTGACCACTCTTAGCCGCCCCGGTGGCGCAGTAGTCTTAGCGCTAGCTTCTAACCACTCGTAGCCGCTCCGGCGGCGCAGTGGTCTTAGCGCTAGCTTCTGACCACTCGTAGCCGCCCCGGTGGCGCAGTGGTCTAAGCGATGGCCTCTGATCATTCGTCCGAAAATGGTCCGGGTTTGAATCTCGGTGGGGCATGGATGTTGTGTTACTCTTACGGCACTGGCTCTCTCCCTTCCCTGGAACCAGTGACGCCAAATGGACGGGCGACTGCTTATAGCCCGTTGAGTTGTTCACGGTGGTCGTTAAACCTCCAATAAAAACAAAAAAAAACGACCTCACGACGCTGCGCCACTCTACAGTGGTCCAGTTTTCATGTTCCCGGCACCAGACGAGGCGTAACGTCCGATGACGAGTAGTCACCAATGGCACACGACAGGGCGTCGGCTCCCGTATCCCAGGGTACGCAGCGTGCGTCATACCGTTCGTTCGCTGACGCTGGGTGCACCTCGGATATTTAACCTGGGATGTGATTAGCGCCGCCGTTGTTAAGCGGTAGGCCTGTACGAGCCTGGGCAATCTATCGTTACCCCGTTCATCAATGTCGTGTAGTCAGGCACCGCTGCTCTCTGGAAGCTGGGACTTCCGTCAATGGTATACTCGCGGTACACGCTTGCCCTCCGGGACGCTAAGGTTTTTACCACTTGAGCGATAGAATGACCAATCTGTCTTTCGCCGGCAATGAATCCTCGATCATAGACCACGTTTGCCCACATTCGTCGATTGCGATCACTGTTGGGAAACCCTGCTGTCCGCCTATTTATCGACTGCGTTCGGTTTGCGGCTGTTTCAGGGCCGCGGGTGGCCTAGTGGTCAGCGTTCGTGACTGCCATGGATGTAACCTCAGGTTCGATCCCGGGAAAGTACGAATGCTCGAACCACTAAATACTCGCCGTGCGTCGGATGGGCACGTTAAGCTGTCGGACCCCGGGTACTGGCCTCCCGGTAAAAAATAAGGGCGTCTCCCTCCCCCTTTAAGCAGTAGGCCTGTGTAGCATAACCAATGAGATCTATCAAATTTATCTCATTGGTTATGCTCTAACAAATTATCACTTAATATTCTAAAAACCAACGCCGTATATTTCCGAAACGTTCATAAAAGAGAGGACATACATAACTTTCCAGTCAGGATTAATGATCTCCCCCTTCAAATTGTGGACAAAGTTCAGTACCTTGGTGTTAGGTTTGATGAATTCTTTAACTGGAAGACGCATGTTCAGTTTGTTCAATGTGTCGTACATAAATAAACGTATACTCTCGAATCATTTGTTTTATTTCACACCCACAAAGGTCTTGGCATGCCAAAAATGCATAGCTTAAATTTTTTCACTGGAGGGACGTAAATCGTCGTTTCTAAAGAAGCAGGAGCACGGATTGGAAATATTTAAATAGAGACAAAAAAAAAAAAGCATTCAAAGTTAATCAGTACGTTCTAAACTTTTCTAAGAACTGCTCGTTGCAATTTAGAATTCAGCACCTCCAGTATTACAATTCAACTTTTGCACCATAGTGTAGTTATGATAGTGAACGCTTAGGCGAAATCTCAGCATTGAATAAACTTCCGTATTTGATGTATTTGAATTGTGATTACATATATTCAGTCATCGTTCGCTATCATCATAGCCATTCTCAATACATTGTTGGATAAAAATCTACTCAAGTCTCTTCCACATTTTTGTGTTTTGAGCAACTGTCTTGCATATAACTCCGACACGCGACCATCTACCCCCTCCCAGGTGGCCTTTTGAGACTTTTCCTCTCCTCTGATATCTAATGTACCCATCTCCCAGGTGGCTTTCTTATGGGTCTTTTCCTCCTCTGGTATCCAATGTACCCATATCCTAGGTGACCTTTTGGGTCTCTTCTCCTCCTCTGATACTCAGTCTATCCATCTTCTAGGTGGCCTTTCGGACCTTTTCATCTTCTCTGGTATTCAATCTACCAATCTCCTAGGTGACCTTTTGGGTCTTTGCTACTTCTCTGGTATTCAACCTACCGCTCTTCCAGGCGGCCTTTTGGGTATTTTCCTCTTCTCTGGTATTCAATCTACTCATCTCCCAGGTGGGCTTCTTTTGTGTCTTTTCTTCTCCTCTGATATCCAATCTACCCATTTACCAGGTGGCCTTCTTTTGGGTCTTTTTCTCACCTCCGGCATCCAATGTATCCATCTCGCAGGTAGCTTTCTTTTGAGTCTTTTCCTCTCCTCTGATATCCAATGTATCCATCTCGCAGGTGGCTTTCTTTTGAGTCTTTTCCTCTCCTCTGATATCCAACGTACCCATCTTGCAGGTGGCCTTCTTTTGGGTCTATCTTCTGGTATCCAATCTACCCATCTCCCAGGTAGCTTTCTCTTGGGTCTTTTCCTCTTCTCTGGTATCTAATGTACCCATATCACAGGTGGCCTTCTTTTGGATCTTTTCCTATCCTCTGATGCCTAATCTACCCATCTCCTAGGTGGCCTTTTTTTTGGTCTTTTCCTCTCCTCTGGTATCCAATCTCGTATTTCAGTTGCGCATCGATGGTCAGTTCTTCTAGCTACTAGAAGAACTGACCATCTAGAATCTAGCACTATGTTCGGCACATTGCAACTCGAAGGTTTTAACTTTCATCAAGCTGTCATCCACTTTTGTCATTTACATGTTCCACGAGTTATTTCTTCGTTACACAAAGCCTGCACCTCTCCATGTTCCTTTCAGAATCGAATCGAAGGACACCTAAAATAGATTTAGACCCTACACACGACCACTCAATGAACATTTTCAGAGGAGTAAGAAGGAATGCTAAGACAAGGCAACAGAGTGCTCTGATAGGAAAGGAACACCGAAAAGCTCAGAAAAAATATAGTTTTAAAATTATACGATTTCCTGCTAAGCGCATGAAGTTGTAAGCGGCCATACATACTTACCTTCACTACAGTGGCGTCTCACTTCTCAACAACTTAAAAACCATCCGCAAGGGAAAGGGCAGAAAGAAACGTTAAAAAAAAAAAAAAGAAAGAGTTGTGCCTCTTTACATATATACAGGGTGTTTCCAAAAGTCGCGGACCACTTTAACAGCTCAAAAATGAATCAGAACAGAAAAACAGAGTCCAACGGATATCAATAAGAAATGATGTGATCTATTTAAGGGATATGTGAATGACCACAAGGCCTCTCTAAATGGGGGACCTGACGAGATATCTCGTAAACAAAGAAAGCTAGAAAAAAGGTACAAAGTTGTACAGCATTCTTACCTCAGTGTAAATCCGCAGAAAAAAATTCCAATAACTCTCCAAGGTCGGGCTGTGCGCTTTTGAGCTATAACATATTTACACGGAAAAGCTGTTTTCCCCGCAAATCTTGAAATGTTTCTTACTTATGCAAATACTTGTTAATTTGCTCCTACCATATGACCATGACAATTTACAAAGTTACTTTTTATTCTGAGTACGAGGTTTGTGGAAGTAAAAGTTCATTTGCGAAGAATGAGTTACAATATTAAGACAAGTTTATGAAGTTCAGCGTTATTTTCGACAATAAGCCACTGCGACATATGAGGACAACTGCTTTTTTTAATCCAGCTATCAGGTTGGTGGTAAAAATGTTTGATATATCAGGACAAAACAAAAAAGATGAACAATCACTATTGCCAGGGTCTCTTAGTTGAGTTGCTTTCCCCCTACATATCTACTGATTTTTGTAGTTGTTGAGCTCCTGAAGGGGTGTAACCACAGGAAATAATTTTTTTCCGGGGATTTGGGGAGAGCTTAGGGACATCGTTTCCGAGATTTCCTTCTAAAGTTCTAGCTACATGAATCAAAATCCTAAATTTATTGCACAGCGGGATTTTACGCAAAGCTTAGGTGAGTTTGCAGATTCTTTGTGAAAACTGGGGAAAAGTCGGACGGGGAAACTTATTTCAGTGAGGGGTGCTTTCGAACCCTTAACTTCACCAACGAAAACCATCCCCTCAGATACCTTTACCGCCAAAGCTCAGGAAAAGGCATAAACTTTTCAAGATTTGCGGGGAAAACAAATTTTCCTTGTAAATATGTTATAGCTCAAGAGGGCACAGCCCGACCTTTGATAGTTATTGGAAAATTTTCTGCGGATTTACACCAAAGTAAGAACGTTGTACAACTTTGTAATTGGAATGTTTTTTCTAGCTTGCTTCATTTACGAGACATCTCGCCGGGCCCCCCATTTAGGTGGGCCTCATTCACATATCCCTTAAATAGATCATATCATCTCTTATTGATATCCTTTGACTCTGTTTTTCTGTTCCAGTTCATTTTTGAGTTATTAAAGTGAGTCGCGACTTTTGGAAACACCCTATATTTTAGTCAAAATCCAGGCCTCTGATCCATAAATAAGAGCTGAAATAATGCATTGATGAACTCTTTTCTTTTAATAAATGACGATGTGCCCTCCAAAATTGTAATGTTCATTTCAAATGCACTTTAGCCAAGTTTGATAGGCTGTTAATTTCTTCGGTGTAGCGCTCTCTTGATGCAGTAGATTTCAGTTAATTGGGACATTGGTTAATCGGGGAAGCCATTTTATTTGGGACAATTCTTGAAGAACAGTTAAAATTAGCTCTCTGGGATAATGATTCGCATAAATGAGGCGCATGCTTAATTAAAGCAAAGTGTTCTAACCCCGATGTGCTCCAATTAACTGGAATCTATTGTATTTGTTTTCTAAGATAGGTAATGGCACCATTTACTTCTAAATTTTCCACATGCCCATTCGTTCTTGTGTTTGGCATACGCCACTCTTTCCGTGAAATCTAAGTTTATTTAACGAATGTTATCAAATTCCAATGAAAATTAAACTGTTTTATGTCAACGCCATTGAAATTTCATGGACTGAAATTTTAATTTATCTGTGTATTACCGTAGACGACTACCAGTGTCATCCGAGGGGCGTAAAATGGAACAAGCATTGACAGCCTCCGGTCCTGTGTGGCAGACAGCAAGTCACATTTTTGCTGGACACAATATGGTAAGTTTTTGATAAACGTGTTCTTTTTACTTCTTAACCTTTTCCTTACTCCTTCACAAGTGCTATTTTCATTCACATAGATATAACTTTAGTAATACAGGAAAGGTGCCTAATAGATAGATTTAATGGGCACGTTCTTGATGTGACATATTGTCTCGCTTGTCTGTGCCCCTACCATCTGGTTTAATTGCCCAAACTCAAAACACCGAAAATATTCGATGGTCTTGAGATCTGCCAAATTAAATACCATAAAAATTCAAGAACGCCAAATGCGGAATATTCGTGTAGTTTATTAAATACCGTGTCTTCTGCATTTTTGCAGGTTTGATTCCACACAATACTGTAGTTCCTCTATTCGAACAAGCCTTAGTCCTTTTCCCCTTTTGTTCTGCGCGTCCTTCCATTTTGTCTTGACGACTTTATGTCCCTCCCCATGTTTTCCCAGAAGCTTTTTCTTGGTATTTCTAATCCCACATTTCCTAGTTCCTTTACTTTGCTTTGCTTTGCTTCTCGAATTGGGTTCTCCTCTACTCCAGAAATGTACACGTCATCTTACAAGACGGTCTCTCCCTCAATTTTTCACTGGGTTTCCTGATTCGGAGTCACGTTGTAATAGCATTAACATCCGGACACCATGTTGCCACAAAAAAAAAAAAAATCTTTATTAACAGAAAATGTAATTTTGTGTGCTATAACCTTTGGCCCTTGTGACCAGAGTTGGGAACGGGTCAAAAATTTCGGACCCGGACGACCCAAAACTGGACCCGACCCTGGCAAATCTGCTTTGAACTATAAATTCGAAACTCAATTTATATTATATATATATATAGGATTGGAACAACGCTACAATGATTCTGCTACATAAAAAAGGTGACATTGAGGATCTCAGGAACTACAGACCTATCAGCCTCCTATCAGTGGTTTATAAAATCTTCACTAAAGTTCTTTCACACCGCTTGAAGGTGACACTGGACATGGCTCAACCGAGAGAACAAGCTGGATTCAGGAGTGGCTACAGCACAATAGATCATATCCCCGTACTGAGAGAACTAATTGAAAGAGCGAGGGAATATGAACTTCCATTGTGCATGGCTTTTATCGATTATGAAAAAGCCTTTGATTCGGTGAAACCATCAGCAGTTACAATGGCTCTGAAATCCTGCGGTATTGAAGATGCATACATTAATATTATTAATAACATCTGTGAAAATGTTAGTGCAAAGATTCGGCTATTTGAGAATACAGCACACATAAAAATTTGAAAGGGAGTGAGACAAGGGGACACCATATCTCCCAAGCTCTTTAATGCCACACTGGAAAATGTCTTTCAATCACTAAACTGGGAAAACAATGGGATAAAGTTTAATGGAGATTATCTAACACCCTTTCGTTTTGCTGATGACGTAGTCATTTTTGCAACTACCCCATCACAGCTGAAGGGTATGATCCTGGAACTTGCTGACAAGAGTAAAGAAATCGAATTAAAAATGAACTTCCAGAAGACACAAATGATGTAGAATGCTTTTACAAGAAATGAAGATGTATCGATTGAAGGAGAAAATCTGGAGATAACAGATACGAAAATTTATCTTGGACAGCAGATATCTAGTGAGGGTCACATTGATGAAGGAATTAATCAGCGTATAAAACTTGCGTGAAAAGCTTTTGGAAGAAACAGCATAATTTTCAAGAGCATAATGCCATTATGTCTTAAAAGAAAAGTGTTTGATCAATGCATCCTTCCACTGCTTACGTATGGTGCAGAGACGTGGACCTTAACTGAAATAGGCATACAGAGACTGCAGACAACTCAAAGATCCATGGAGAGGTGCATGCTTGGTGTAACCAGGAAAGATAAGAAGAGGGACTCGTGGATCAGAAAAATGACAAGAGTGGAAGACATCATGATCAGAGTAAAATCCTTGAAATGGCAATGGGCTGGATATACTACCAAAAGGACAGACCATCGATGGACAGCCGAAATTTTAGATTGGATTCCAAGGGACAGGAAAAGACCACATGGGAGATGGATGGATCACATTCGAAAGTATGCGGGAGTAACGTGGAGAAGACTGGCACAAGACAGGCCGTTGTGGAAGACGCTTGGAGAGACCTTCGTCCAGCAGTGGATTGATAATGGTTGACGATGATGATGATGATGATGATGAGATAGATAGATAATATTCAATCCTATAACTGCTTGATATTTAATAACTGAAATCCTTTTTTTAATAATAAAATTTGGTTACTTCCTAAATTTTAGTGCCATTTTTAGTGCCACTAATTTGCGTAATCCAGAAGTAATGCCTGACTATGACCGCGACCGTGGAGTATATTACAAATGGGAATCATTATTTACGATTACACATATTTTTTTTAAATGTATTTAGATTGTTCTCTCTTTCCACGCTTTGATGGAGGTGCGGAAACTTTTATATGGTCCGTTAGATTTTTGGTTCCATAATCTTTTATTACACCGACAACATCTTTCTTTGTAATTTTACACTTTCCACATTTTGAACAAGCAAGAGCAAACAACACAGAATCATTCACCGGTTCCTTAATGAGACGAAACAATTTCCAGCATTCACTCTTCCCCTTGTGGATTTCAACAAGCACGTATTTGTTGGCCTCGACGCCTTTCTGAACCTCCTAATGTTAAATCCATCCATAATTAACAAATTGGGAATTACTTTCGACATGACATGTCATGGAAACGCGATGTTTCGCACATCAATCGAAAACCTCTGAATGCTCAATGTAAAAGATGCGATGTGAAAAGTAACTCTCAGTCATACAGTGAACTTCGCACGGAGAGAGTGAATCAGCTGAGAAACAGGCGAATGACTTTTGCCTGTACCTTGCCCTGGAGGACGGCACTGTAACAGAACGTAAATGAAGTATCTTTTTACGCTATGGTGTCGGTGTGTCTGATATCAGTCGGTGGAAATCATCTTAGCTTTGATACTACAATATTTTTGAGACTACAATATTTTTGAAAGAGACTACAATATTTTTGCATTGCAAATCATTATTCACTACGTGGACACCAGTATCCACTACAGAATTCCATAACGCGCATTTTTCTTTGGAATATATCTTTCTCTTTTCAAAAATAAAACGGGAATAAAACCGGGTCAAAATCGGGGCAGGAACACCTTGACCCGACCCGTTGGACCCGTAAGAAATTATCGACCCGTTGACTCGTGACCGGCTCATTTAAGCCTTCGTCAAATACTCTTCAGCTCTTTGTAAACTTTCGTCGATATGTTCTGCTATTTGACCTTCAAAGCAGTGACAAGTTCAGCTTTGTTTGTTGAGTGATCTGTTCTTCTACGAAGACGACTATCCAACTCGTCCCAGAGATTCTCTATAGGTTAGAGATCTATGTAGAGAATTTTAAGAAGGGAATATCTGACCACAGGTCTTAAACAACCCTTATAAATAGGAAGCTAGGAGATTTGGGGTAGGGTGCATGACAGAAAAGACCCTCGGAAGCGAGGTAGAAAGGGGGAGAAGGATGCTCTTATTTATAAGTGGGGAGCAGTGTACCCGAAGTACGACGACTTAATGCGCCCATTCAACGCACGACGAATAGTATTGGTTCGAGCGTTCATACATGACTGGGATCGATCCTGATACTTTTCCATGGCAGTCGCGGGCGTTGACCGCTAGACCATCTATGAATCTGATTTTCCATAGGGATCATGTGAGGGCTATATATATTGGGCACTCCAACTTTTCGAAGCACACATCCTCAAACCAATATATGTAACAATGCGAGTAGTATGAAATGGTGCGTTGCCCTGCTGATAGAGATATGGGCCTTCCTCAAAGTACTGACACAACGATTCAATTCGTCCCAGAGAGTCTCTTTAGGGTTCAAATCAAGGTGCTGGACTGGCTAGTCCAACGTTTCGAAGTCCATGTCCTCAAACCAATCTGTAACAATGCGAGTAGTATGAAATTGTGCGTTGTTCCGCTCATAGAGATATGGACCTTCTCCAAAGTACTGCCACAACTATCCATTCGCCTCAAATTCTATATAGGGTTCAGATCGGGGTACTGAGTTGGTCATGCAAACTTTAGTTTAATCCACTGCGATATGTTCTTTATATATTTTAATAGATCTCGAGGACAGCTTTAAAACGATACCGCGCACAGTCATTTTGCACTCACGGTTGTCCAGATAAACCGCAATATTGTCAAAAGTATTCACCGGCTCACAAGAAAAAATTTGAAATGTTCTTCGTAGATTTTATTAGATCTCGTCGAGGGCTTTAAAACGATACCACGCACAGTCGTGTTGCGCTCACGGTTACCGAGATAGACTGAGTCAAACGCGGGGGCACACCCAGAAACTGTGCATAATCTCCCCGCGTATTGGGGAGCGTCGCGCACTATTCGCTGCGCAGTACGCGAATTGGACTCCATGCTGTTTAACGAATATACTAACACGATTAGTGTGCGGCAGGTATTTTAAACGCTATAATGATTTCAATTGGGACCTATTTTTGTCACATGCGGTCTGCCGTAAGTCGCGTCATACTATCCGCGGAGTTAGACGTAGTAATACGTCAAGACCTTTTAATTTACACTCATGTTCTCAAAAAATAATCTTTGAATTAATATTCTGATTCTCCTAATTGAGTTCTTGTTTTCAGGATGAATGCGAAGAATGCAATGGATCGTGTGACCGGTACCCGGAATATAAGCCTCTAATTGTGGATGACGCAGCAGGAAGTATGAAGTTTGGAAAAAGAAGAAACAGATTCCAGATTTTTCGGGACAAGGCCAACGACAGCCCAGCTGCTTCAAAAGAACCTGACTACACGAGAGGCCAAAGGTTTGATGCTGATACCCGAAAAATGGTTTTGATCACCAGTTTGATGTGGAGTTGTCTGCAACGTCCACCAAGTGAAACTTCATCACAAGAATCTGGCCAAACAATAGGATCCCATAAAAAGAGAAATTTTCGATTCAAGAAAAGGAATGAAGGAAGGGAAAAGAACTGAAAGGACCCAGAGCTGGCTGGATTTTAGGGTTGCAAAAGTTATTGGCTCTAGAAAAATGCTGGAGAAGGGGGTTGAAGGCTGAGGAAGGGGGAATAAAACAGATAAAACATACTATCGTTTGTTATTTATTGTAAACGATACAATATTTCGAGAGAAGTTCTCCGAACATTTTTGTATTCTTTTTGAAAATTAATGCTTCACCCCATCTTGCATGTTTCTAATTAATTGATAACAAGTAACTAAACGCCAACTATGCATCAAATAGTAAAACTATATTATGTTTACATTCCTTGAAAAGGCCAGGGGAGGGAATAAAAAGAGATAAAAACAGATTGTAATTTATAGTAAATGAGAAACAATCTTTCCAGTGAAATTCCCCGAAATATTTTACTCTTTTTGAGAACTATTGCATCACTCGATCTTGCATGTTGGAACTATACACAAAATAGTAAAACTACATTCTGTTTACCTTCCGTGAAGAGATCTGGTTGATGCGCGAACGTTTGGAAAAGTTTATTTCTGTTTTTACAGCAATAAATCGGAATAAAAATATAGTTTTACTATTTCATGTTGCTGATCATTTTTCCCTACCGTGCAAGTTAGCAATAGTAAGATTTTAACATTATTGTTCATGATGTAGAGGCTATACAGGCTATGCACGGAAGATGTACGAAAATCGCCAGTGCACAGACGTAAAAAGCCTGATAATGAACCGGATCAAGGAGTTTTAATACAGAAGGCTATGCAGAACCGTAGGTTACACATCCGTAGTCCAACCTTGACCGGAGAAGAGAGTGATAAAGGCGGAGCATTGAGAGTTGTCAGCCCCCCCTAATGTTTGCGAGAAGGCCTAAAGGATACTCAAAGACTTCGTGCACTTCACCTTCCAGGATTGAATGTGAGGACGGAAGGTGAGTGTGCGTCCAAAGGTCAATTCTAGGAATTTCTGACACCACAGGGATGGTATAGTTCCCCAGACGGATATGAGGGTCTTGGTGAAGACCCCGTTTACGGCAAAAATGCATGCAAACGGGTTTCTCTAACCAGAAGCCAAAACCATTACTTACAGCTCAGGAAGATATCTTAGTAATGGCCGACTGCAATTGCCTCTCAATTGTGCGCATGTTGATGGAAGCACACGAAATCTAAAGGTCATCCACATACATCGATCCACGAACCATCGGAGGAAGTAATATGCAAATATGATTAACACGAAGAATGAAAAGAGTAACTGATAACATGAGCCTTGAGGAACATCCTGCTCTTGTGGACACAACGCAGAGAGGGTCGACCCGACGCTCACATGGAACATCCGGTTCTGGAGAAAACCGGCAATGAAAGTTGGTAAGTTTCTCCGCAATCCGCAGTCGTGCAGATCACGGAGAATGCGGTATCTACACGTCCAATCGCAAGCTTTTTCCATGTTCAAGAACACGTAGACCATGTGATGATGCCGGACAAAAGCCTCCCTCATAGATGTTTCAAGGTGAAGATTATGACCAGTGGTGGAGCGAAATCGACGGAAACCACTCTGATGAGGTGATAAGATGTGATGAGTTTCCAAATAAAACATCAAACGAAAATTGATGCAGCGTTCTAGCACTTTTACAAAGGCAGGTCGACATAGCGATGAGAGGGTAATTCAATGGATTTGTGGGATCTTTACCAGGTTTGAGGATATCTGTCCACCAAAATCCGGAAAAACGTGCTCTTGCCAAATTCTGTTAAACAGAATTAGCAGGCAATCCAGAGATGATGGAAAGAGGAGCTTCAGCATGTCATAGTGGATGTTATCCTGTACGACAGATGTTCGGCCAGACCGATTCAGAGCAATCTTCAGTTCCACTGCAGACAGCGGGCTGTTATAAGTCCTCCGAGGAAAACGGCCCGAAGGATATTCGTTTCCTCTCAAGTCGCGTCTGAAGCTACTGGAATGAAGAAGAGTAATTGCTGCTGCTGGAAACTGAAGAAAATGCAGTGCCAAAACAGTCAGCTGTACCCTGAGCGTTAGCAACCGTCCGTCCATCACTCTCGAGACGGGAGATCTCTTTAGATGGGTACTTTCCCCGAACCTTGCGAATACTGTCCCAAACGATTTTAGAACTGGTAAAAGTGTTGATCTTGGAAACATACTGGATCCAGGACTCCCGTTTATGAAGACGGCGGACCAGGCGCAAATAAGCCTTGGCTTTCTTGAAAGCAAGGAAGTTAGCGTCGGTAGTAAAGCGACGATACCGACCCTAAGCCTTATGCTGAGACAGACGCGCTGCCTGGCAGTCGGAATTCCACCAAGGCCTCGGAAGACGTGGATGATTAGTCGACGTCTGCGGAATCGAGAGTTCTTCCGCTTTCACAATACAATCCGTAACCGCTACAACAGCATCATTGATCGTATCCAAAGTCGCCATTGTAGGAGTAATGGTCGCCGAAGCAGTGAATACGTCCCACTTGGCTCGATCTACATCCCATCTAGCGAGACGGGTAAGGATGGAACACTGTAGATTTTATATCATTAATCACCTGCTATTAGTCACCTGCTAGCCAAAGGAAGATTGGAAAGTGACCACTGCCAAGGAGATCAGCAGACACGCTCCAGGACCAAGTATGGTGTACTCAGCAACATATCAATGGCTGAGTACGAACGGGTAGGTTCATGGAAGCAGGTAGTTGTCCCCATGTTATGGAGACAGTGTGACGTGTTGGGCAGGAGGGCTTCGACTCGACTGTGGTCCCCCCACAACGGATTGTGTGCATTAAAGTCACCTAACAGGATAAAAAAGGAGATGGTAGCTGGTCAATTAAATCCTCCAAGTCGAAAAGGCTTGCAGCTGCATCTGATGGTAAGTAAATAGAACAGACTATGATCGGAATGTTCACAGAAAGTCTCGCTGCCACCGCTTGCAGAGGCGTACGCAGCGGGATTGCAGTGACAGGAATAGGATGAGGAACAAGAACTGCCACAACGTCGCACGCGATAACCCCGTCCTCATTGTCTTTGCGAAAAATAGGATGCCTGCGCAGCGAAAGAGTGTCAGTCGTGCGGAGTGTTGTCTCTTGGAGACACAAGCACGCTGGCGAGAGCGAAGACAGCACGCCCTTCAAATAATCAATTCGTGGTCGAAGGCCTCGGCAATTCCACTGGATGATGGAAGCAATAATGAAGAGGAGGAAGAGTGACAAAGACTGGGACGCCTAATAGGTTCAACAGTCTACGAGTTACTCTGGGAGATCTCCAAGGACAAGACGTGGAGGTGATTGGCCTGGTGGGTATATGGGGCGGTGTTTGGTCTCGGGGTTCTTGGGAGGAATCTCCCAACCCTGATGTTTAGTTCCAGATCTCGGAGAGGAAGAGCGTGGTTTTGGCTTCTCTGTTGTCTTCTTTGCAGAGCCCATAGCCGGAGTGCCTGTGGTAGTTGTTGATCCTTTCGACGACGAGGTGGGTGCCGCTTTTGGAGCTTTATGGCGAGATTTGAAAGTCTCTAGTCCAGCAGCAACGATGTCCTCAAAATCGTAGGGATACCGCGGTGGGATGTGAACCTCAGTCTTGACTGCAACAGCAGCCTTCTGCACCACAACTGAAGCATATGATCGCCGGCCAAGTGGGCCAGGAGAATACATATGGTTGCCGACCTGATGGGTGTTGAATAGCCCGCTCCTCCATTCACTTTGGCATTCCTTAGAAGCAGCAGAGTGGGAACCTTCACAGTTGATGCAGAGTTCAGAAGCCGCCGCGCATTCCAGCAAAGGATGATCCTCAGAACTACAGCGACCACACCCATGTTACGACACGACTGCTGGGAGTGTCCGTAACGCTGGGACGTGAAACACCTCAGAGTATTGGTATATAGGGGCGAACGTCAAGACGAAAGTATCCTGCCTTGATGGAAGTCGGTAAGGTTGGGGTGTCAAACGTTAAGATGATATTGCAAGGGGAAACAAATTTCCCATCTCTCCTAAAAATGAATCGAACCTGCGTCTTCCGGTTTGCGCTCGAGTATGCTAACCACTACACCACCTAGAACGAGTAATTTGAATTTAACACATCGAAGAAATCGCCAGTCGAAGCAACGGCATTCATATTTAGCTAATCCGGATTAATAAAATTCATTGTCTCCCGTGATTTCCCGGAGAAACAGATAAACAGGGAGACATCGGTTCGATTCCCTTTCCAGGATGATGAAATTTTCAAGTTTTCGAATATTATTTGACTTTCCACTCCTGTCATAATTTTCACTAATAGACGGAATCACAACTTCAAATTTGTATTGAATAAGAAAGATGGCATAGAATTTTCGGTTGTAATGAGCACGTCTTTTGAATCCTTTCCAACAAGAATAAAATATTTCAAAGTTATTCATAGTCAACGGAACTCATTACAAAAAATACAAAATATATATATATATATCAACTACATTTCTACAACCGATAAAACATTTAGAACCAAAAACAGTTTCTTTTCCTAACAGCGGTTGAAAAGTATGCTACGAAAACTAATAAATTTTGCTCAAACCATTTTCTCTTTTAGCAGAAAGAACATATCAGAGACAAAGCGATTTTTATATAAAAGAGTTAAGAGAACAGATATACATGAAAACATGATCTAACTTCAAACCCCCTAGCGAAAGAATTTTTAATAATGGAAAAGCAGAAAATATGCGAAAAATATTCTTCACAGCAAAAGCTATATTAAGGAAAAATAATTATTCAAATACGTCTCTTAGAAGCCTAGATAGCGAGATTTTTTTTTATTTTGCCCCCTAGCGGGTAAACTATGAACTACTTTAAAAAGATAACATTCCCCATCTTTAACGTATCGAACGGCATACAATAACAAGTTAATAAAATCATGCAATACATTGATTATGATACGCTTTCCAACATACCAGAAATCTCGCTCCTATGACCTTACCTTTAACCCCATTTCGATGATATTCAACAGAACCGATAAAGTATACTTTCAGAAAAACATGATAAAGTTTTGTCTCAATCGAAGTATTTTTACGTAAGTTATAACGCATAAGGGCGATGGAATGGATCCCGATCCTATGTCCTGAAATTTGACTTCATTTCTTCCATTTTCAATAGAGCTCGTCCCCAGGTGGTCCCCTGCCACATAATAAAAGTTCATCGAAATCGAACCATTTTTTACGCAAGTTATGACGCATAAATAAAATGGAATGCATCCCGCTTTTGTATCCTGACCTTTGACCCCACTTCACCCATTTTCAATAAGGTTCGTCAACAGGTGGTCCCCTACGACATACTAAAATTTCATACAAATCGAACCATATTTACGCAAGTTATGACGCATAAGGGCGATGGAATGCATCCCGCTCTTATGACCTGACCTTTGATCCCACTTCACCCATATTCAATAGAGTTCGTCCCCTGGTGGTTCCCTATGACGTATTAAAATTTCATAGCAATCGAACCATATTTACGCAAGTTATGACGCATAAGAGCAATGAAATGCATCCCGCTCCTATGTCGTGACCTTTGAACCCATTTCACCTATTTTCAAAAGAGTTTGTCCCCAGGTGGTCCTCTGCCACATACTAAAATTTCATTAAAATCGAACCATATTTTCGCACGTTATGACGCATAAAGGCAATGGAATGGATCCCGCTCGTATGTTCTGACCTTTGACCCCATTTCGTCCATATTCAAATGGGTTCGTCCCCAGGTGGTCCCCTACCACATACTAAAATTTCATCGAAATCGAACAATTTTTACGCGAGTTATCGTACGGACAGACGGACAAAGCTACAGCATATACGCTTCTTCAACCTACGGTTGGAAAGCGTAAATAAAAAGACATTTTTCAAAATGAATTTAAACGCGGAGATACAGGATCAAACAAAAACACACACTAACACCACCTAGGGCCAAAACTGTGAACTACGAAACCGCAAGCGCAGAGGCAAAGTGTTCCACAAAGTAAATAGTACATGGCATTCAAATAATTTTTTTTAAATCGGACTTTTAAAAGCAGAGATATTAACGAAAACCGGTAAGACATTTACGCCCCTAGCGGAAAAATTGTGCGGTATTTCCGCGGTGAATGTACACAAAATATTTTGGCAGTTAGTAGTATCCAACCCAAAAAGGTTTTTTCGATCACGGTTTTACACGCGCAGATGTTGCTGCCAATATGCTGGAAACGGAAACGTAAATTTATGCCCTCTTAGTGGCACACTTGTGCGTTGAGAAAAATTCAAAAATGGAAGAAAGAACGCTTTCAATTGGATGTTCAAAAGCAATAATATTGAATGAAATGCATTTTGAGCTCCATAGCATCTGCATTTACGCGCTGTGGTTGCGAAGTTGTGCATTTTGGAAACACCGGAAGGAAAGGTCATCGTTATCACATTTGAATCCTTCCAATGCATAAAAGATTTTTCAAAGCGAACTAATAGTTGCAGTGATATGATGTCCACGGACGAACGAAAGGATAAAGTGATAACATATAGGTACGATTTTTTTTTTTACAAAAGACGTGCTAAAAATAATCGGATTCTTGATACAGGCAGTACCCGACTTACGTAAGTGGATCGTTCCTAGACTCATTACGTAACTCGAATTTTACGTAAGTCGGGGAACACTTTTAGGGTAATACAACTTTCCTTAAAATATAGCACTTTATCTTAAGATTTAATAAATGTCACATGTTACATTATATTGCATATTTATTTAAATACATATTTATGATACAATAATATCGAGGTCATCAATATGTATAAGATTTTTCAGAAGCTTGCTGCGCAACAGCAACAGGTAAGGGAACAGCTGATTCATGACTGTATAACGAAGTAAATTTCTCCGTCATTTCTGTCCACGATAGGATTCGAACCCGGGTCCCCTCATTCCGGAATAAGTCACTCTACCAATTGAGCTACGCGGACGTTTTATTCTGATTCCTATCTGCCTTTATGTCGTGTGCGTCCTTCTGGTAGGTACGTCACATCTCCTGGTACGTTACAACTGGTGGAAGGTGTTTCAACTTCCTTCATAAATCTATCCAGAGTGGTTTGGATAGCATCTCCCACCATTCTTCTAACTTTTAAAAAATGAGAGTTATTTGGGTCCATTTGCTCAAAACGAGACAAGGCCGAATTAATTTCCGTAAATGCTTAGGCCATTTCTTTTGTTATGAATCGTTTTGATTCGAAAGCTTCAGTATTTTCTTCTTCTGTAACTTTCGCAGCTTCCAGAGAATCAATCAGCTCCTCAACATCATCTTCACCCACTTAAAGATTTAGCTGCTTTGCAAGCATCACAATCTTTTCAGTCGTTGCTTCAAATTCTTCATTAACATCGAAGTCAGTGAAATCAGGAAAGAATTGTGGACATAATTTCTTCCAAACACCTCTCACTGACTTGTTACTTCATCGATTTGCGCCTTTGTGAAATTTTTTATTGCATGGAAAATATTATATGTCTTCCAAAAATCTCTCTTAGCATTGGTGATAATTAATATTCAGTGCATCACTTGCTTCAGTGAATGTTCTCCTTAAATATTTTTTTATTGCATGAAAAATATTATATGTCTTCCAAAAATCTCTCTTAGCATTGGTGATAATTAATATTCAGTGCATCACTTACTTCAGTGGATGTTCTCCTTAAATAATTTTTTATTGCATGGAAAATATTATATGTCTTTCAAAAATCTCTCTTAGCATTGATGATAATTAATATCCAGTGCATCACTTGCTTCAGTGAATGTTCTCCTTAAATAACTTTTTATTGCATGGAAATTATTATATATCTTTCAGAAATCTCTCTTAGCGTTGGTGATAATTAATATTCAGTGCATCACTTGCTTCAGTGAATGTTCGCCTTAAATAATTTTTTATTGCATGGAAAATATTATATGTCTTCCAAAAATCTCCCTTAGCATTGGTCATAAATAATATCCAGTGCATCACTTGCTTCAGTGAATGTTCTCCTTAAATAATATGCCTTGAAGTTAGCAATCGCTCCCTAGTCCATCGGTTGCAGCAGCGAAGAGGTGTTCGGAGGAATAAAAGCAACTCTTTAACATTTGGATTAACATCATCCAAATGCAGGGGATGGCATTGAGCATTGTCTACTAAAAGTATTATTTTAAAGAAAATGTTATTTTCTTTGTAATATTTTTCAACTTCTGGAATGAAATGGTTCACAAACCAGTCTTAGAATATTGCCGCAGTCATCCATGCTTTTTTTATTCTAGTAAGAGTATACTGGTAGTGTTACTTTTCACAATACCCTTTAATGCCCGTGGATTTTCTGATTAATAAATGAGAAGAGGTTTAAGTTTAAATGTTCCAGATGCATTTCCTCCTAATAAAAGCGTAATAATACATTATTCTTTGATGCTTATGACGAAGTTAATTTCTCCATTTTTTATGCCAGGGACGGAATTCGAACCTACAACTCTCGGCTCCGGAGCTCAGAGTGCTATCCACTATACTACACTACATGTACTCTCACTGCTATCTGCCTTTATCTCATATGCGTCCTATATGGCAGGCACACATTTTTATGCCAGGGGCGAGATTCGAACCCACAACTCTCGGCTCCGGAGCTCAGAGTGCTATCCACTATACTACACTGGCATGTGCTCTCACTGCTATCTGCCTTTAGCTCATGTGCGTCCTATAGGGCAGGCACACATTTTTATGCCAGGGGCGGGATTCGAACCCACAACTCTCGGCTCCGGAGCTCCGAGTGCTATCCACTATATTACACTGGCATGTGCTCTCACTGATATCTGCCTTTATCTCATGTGCGTCCAATAGGGCAGGCACACATTTTCACGCCAGGGGCGGGATTCGAACCCACAACTCTCGGCTCCGGAACTCCGTGTGCTATCCCCTATAATACACTGGCATGTGCTCTCACTGCTATCTGCCTTTATCTCATGTGCGTCCTATAGGGCAGGCACACATTTTTATGCCAGGGGCGAGATTCGAAATCACAACTCTCGGCTCCGGAGCTCAGAGTGCTATCCACTATACTACACTGGCATGTGCTCTCACTGCTATCTGCCTTTAGCTCATGTGCGTCCTTTAGGGCAGGCACACATTTTTATGCCAGGGGCGGGATTCGAACCCACAACTCTCGGCTCCGGAGCTCCGAGGGCTATCCACTATACTACACTACATGTGCTCTCACTGCTATCTGCCTTTATCTCATGTGCGTCCTATAGGGCAGGCACACATTTTTATGCCAGGGGCGAGATTCGAACCCACAACTCTCGGCTCCGGAGCTCAGAGTGCTATCCACTATACTACACTGGCATGTGCTCTCACTGCTATCTTCCTTTAGCTCATGTGCGTGCTATAGGGCAGGCACACATTTTTATGCCAGGGGCCGGATTCGAACCCACAACTCTCGGCTCCTGAGCTCCGAGTGCTATCCACTATATTGCACTCGCATGTGCTCTCACTGCTATCTGCCTTTATCTCATGTGCGTCCTGCGGAGCAAGCACGTCATATTGCTTCTTAATTTTTTACGTAAGTGCGGATTTGCGTTATGTCGAGCTTGCGTAAGTCGCGTACTTCCCATATGTGTATATATACTAGATGGCTCAAAAGTCCGTTTAAATTTCAAAATTTTATAAAAAAAAAAAAAAAAAAAGGAAAAAAATGCGCGTGCAACAGTGCGGTTTGCACGAAAAGCATCAGCTGGTAGGGAGATTTTGTTTAGCAACGGAGAAACTTTCAGTTCAAAAATATGACGACAGAGGGCGCTTTACAAGCATCAAACCGTGAATGATGTACAGATATGATGCCTTTGAAAGCACCAATTGATAGGCTGCAGATAATAATAGTTCTTTGTGAACTGCCTTCATCTCACTCGTTATTAAAACGGGTTTCAAGAAGAGTGTTGCCACGATATAAACTTTGCTGGTAAAAGCCTTCTTAGTGGAGCTTTTATACGTAAGATAGGAATCGACAACAGAAGCTTCGTGAAAGTTCTGAATACAGAAAGAACTAAAGAAGGGCCAAAGATCCTATCACCGGCTTCTGTTTTCGGTGTCTGGTGGAGCAATTTGAGGAAACTGGAAGTTTGCTGGATCGTCCCCGATGCTGGAAATCAGGGTTAAGGGAGTTCCGTTCAAATGCTATGGTATCTCAGATGGACGAAATATCATCTCAAACAAGAAGCGGAACAAACAGTGCGCGTGAAGATATTAGAACGTACCGAGAAAATCGGTAAATCGTATCCTTCACAGTGTGTTAAAGCTGTACCCAAACAAACTGCAAACTTTACATCAGATATTACGAGGAATTAGCCCAATAGGCTCTGGCAAAGACCACTGAGGATCCGATCCAAATGTGTCAAAATGTGTTGTTGGGAACACACGAAGCTCCGTTTTCGTTACATGAGCCTGTCAACATGCATAACTGCCGAATAAGGGCCCAAGGTAATCCACAAGCGTACAAAAAATAAACTACTGCATTCCTATGAGTTAAGGTGTGATATGAATTCACTGTAGCAGTCATTCTTCGGCCTTTTTTACTTTGAGGAACCGCACCCCAGAAACGGCTGGAGGACTTGCTCAGTGAATGCCAAACGCTACTTGAAATTGCTACGCGAAAACGTGATACTACTATGTTTTCAGGAACAAAATCCGCTGCACACAGTCCTGTTCATGCAGGGTGGTGCACCAGTTCACGTCACATCTCCAGTAAAGAACTTTCTTATAGCCACATTTGATGAAGAAAAACTAAGCAGCGGGCACTGCAGCACTCCATGGCCACCCGGTCTCCAGAACTGACAGCCGTGGATTTCTGGTCGTGGGGTTCCTTCCACGCAGCCGCAACTGAAGAAAGTCATTCGTCGCCAACACTGAAAGAAGCCTCCTATCTACATGTTAGTGGGCCGCGGGTGGCCTAGTGGTCAACTTTCGTGGCTACCACGGAGAATACCTCGGGTTCGATCCCAGGTAGGTACGAACGCTCGAACCACTAAATATCCGCCGTGCGTCGGATGGGCACGTGAAGCCGTTGGGATCAGAGTACTACCCACCCGGTAATAAATAAGGGTGTCTTCCTCCCCTTTCTACTTAGCTTCCGTATCACTTTTCTATCGGGCACTCTAGCCCAAATCTCCTAGCTTCTTATTTCTAAGGGTTGTTTAAGACCTGGGGTCAGACACTCCCTTCCTAAAATTCTCTACATATGATCTGATCTTAATGTTAGTGGTTTTCTCCTAAAGTACTGCAAAATTATCTTTACTTTTGTGAGAAAGTGCCGCTGGAGCAAGCATGCTGGTATAAATTGAACTACAGCTAACTGCTGTTAAAAAGCCGAGGATAGCATAGTGGTCAACATTCCTAACTGCCACAAAAAAGTCTCAGGTTAGATCCCAAGCAGTTACGAACGCTAAATATCAGCTGTGCGTCGGATGAGCATGTTAAGCTGTCGGACCCTGGGTTCTGCCCCCCCCCCCCCGATTATAAACAAGGGCGTCTTCCTACCACCCTTCAGTGCAACTTTCCTGTCGGGCTCTCTAACCCAAGTCTCCAGCGTCCAAATTCTAAGGGTTGTTTAAGACTTGGGGTCAGACGCTCCCCTTTCTAAAATCCTCTCATAAATTTCTCTAACTACTGTTGGACGTATGTCATTGGAGTTGGAACTCACGGTCACTGACACACCCTACTGTTCTTTCGTAATCTTGGGGACACTGTTACCCGTTTTGATGGGCCATCATCCACACAGAACACAAACCGATTATTCTAAAATCCTTGTGCCCCCCCCCCCCCCAAAAAAAAATTATTCTAAAAGTGACAACGATTTACCAGTAGTATTTCATGGTTCAAAATAATGGGCAGTCCTAGAAAAGGCATCTACTCAACGAGGATATAACAATACTATTTTGTGCATTAGGCGATCAGTGATCGAATAAATATAAAAAATTAACTGCGTAGGACAGTTATTATGTAATATGTGCAGAGAGAGAGGCTTTAACTTTTACAATGAACTACAGTATATGGTGATTATGCTGAATATGTGGCCTGCAAGATTCGCGATTTTTTTCAGTCAAAACCAAATTTTTCAGAGGAAAATAATTATGTGATGCAACTAATCGTTTTGAGCGTGTTTTGATGCTGCATTTAATCACGAGCGAATTTTTGAAATTCTTTTACCGTTAAATTGTTAAAATTAGTTCATGACTGAATTCGGTTCACAATGTGTATTTTAATTCTCTTTCATCCAGGATCTAACAGATTTTTGAGGCTATGCACCGTTTCCGACAGTAAATCCCAAGTAAAAAATTTCGATGTAACGAAAATGGGTAACAGAAATAGTCAGTCAGCCACCTAGGTTGATTTTTTTTTCAAATATCTCGAAAACAGTGCGTCGTAGCGAAATTTGGTTTCCTCTCAACCACTAGGGGCTACCTCAGGGGTGGCCAACCCCATGCCCGCGGCAAATCATTGGCCCGCCAGGACATTTTGAATTACCCCTCAGTAGCCCAAGCAATAAATTTGTTTTTCTAATTTAACTCTTACTGACAATAATAATTATTTTTATTTTATTCTGGATTCTTAAATATGTTTTATACATTATGTTTTTATATATTGAAGTCAACAGTTTTAAATTAAAGTTGAAATTGTTTTGTAACAATTTAGAGCAGGGCAAACTTGATCATTTCCCAATAATTCAGCAAACCTTCAGTAAGTACCGTAATTTTACCGTGGGTCATTTAAAATACAAATCAGTTGTTACATCTTTGTACGAGTCATTCTGAACTCGATTTTCTGCTTTTGAATCTGAAAAGAGCAGTGTAGACTTATTCAAAAATCAATTCTGTATATCAGACATAGGTCATCGCTCTTTCCACGTTTTTAAGTGAGTCACGGAAAAATTATCATTGGCTGCCACCGGGAATCGAACCCAGGGTCTTCCAGTTACGCGCCGGATATGCTTGCACTGCACCACAGCGGCTTCGAATTCCTCCAGACTCACACACACTATCTGCCAAGCCAATTTTTGGCAGGTTGCTTCTTGGAATCCCGTACACTGCTGGGGATTCACCAAAGATGGTAAGAAGCAACTGAACAAATAATTTGAAGGCGAATGAATAATTAATACAGACGTTTGACGTGGACCAGTAACATCAAGCAGAGGTCATCACTTTTCGACGTTTATAAGTGAGTCAAGGAAAAATCCGTGACTCACTTATAAACGTGGAAAGAGCGATGACCTCTGTTTGATGTTCCTGTCCACGTCAAATGTCTGTATTAACCATTTTGTATTTCGGAGTCTGATGTACATAAATATTCCCCATCAATGCAAATCAAAATATCAGATATCCAAAGCCACTTTTCTTCTTCGTGGTTACTCAGTCGAAGGACTGGTTGTTCAGTAGATGTACTCTGTCTCTCCATTTCTTTCTATTCTCCGACGTTCTCTTCAAGTCATAGTATGTCCTAGTATTAGTGTCTTGAAGTAACTGTGCCACAAAATTATTCCTTTGTCGTCCTCTTCCTCTCTTGCCTTGAATTTTCCCTTCCAAAACTTCTCTTCAAGTCATAGTATGTCCTAGTATTAGTGTCTTGGAGTAACTGGGCCACAAAACTATTCCTTTGTCGTCCTCTTCTTCTCCTCTTGCCTTGAATTTTCCCTTCCAAAACTTCTCTTGAAGTCATAGTATGTCCTAGTATTAGTGTCTCGGAGTAATTGTGCCACAAAACCATTCCTTAGTCGTCCTCTTCCTCTCTTGCCTTGAATTTTACCTTCCAAAACTTTCAGAATCGGGCCTACATGGCGCAATGTGTGTCCCATCCATAGCATTCTTCTTCTTTTAACATGTTGATCATGTTCCTGGATTCTCCCACTCTCTCCAGGACTTCCTCATTAGTCTTTCTATTGAGCTAGCTTATTCTCTCCATTCTTCTATAGCTCCACATCTCAAATGCCTCCAGCCTTTTCACTTCCCTCTTGGTCAATACCCATGTCTCAGAACCGTAGAGAGCTACTGACCAAACATATGCCTTTAAAATTCTCTGCCTCAGTTTTAGATCTATATTTTTGGATGTCAGCAGTCTTTGATTCTCTCTAAAAGCCGTTTTTGCGATCCCCAGTCTCATTCTAATTTCCTTTTCACATCTCGCATCTTAGGACTAAGTATTAAGTTTAAAGAACAATGAGAATCACCCACTGCTCCTAATTCCATTGAGTTCTGAAAATACGCCCCTAAAGAACAGTTTTCCGAGCTTCATAACCTTGCTCTGAGATTGATTGCAGATTCGGATACACATACGAAGAAATATTTTTTTCATCCACGAATGTTGTAAAAATTAAATTTCGTTCAACTATCACAGATGCACACCTTGGTGATATGCTTCTTTTAAGTGCATCGAGAATTAGACCCAACATTGGCAAATTGTCACGTGAAAAGCAGGTTCAAAAATCACATTAGTGTTGCAGGTGTGAAAAGTTCACAGGAACTTAATTTTTTTAATTAATTTTGTCTCTTTAATTTCTAGTAAAAAAGAAAGTTTTATTATAACAATTCAGTTTTGCATAATAATAATTTTAATATTATGTGAATTATTTGATAAAATGACTTTAAAAATGTATATGGGTTTCAATACTTTACAAAAACATAAAATAACCTCATTTTTAGCTGATAATAGTTGTCAATATTTAAGTTGGTCGTGGTGGCTCTTCAAATGATTTCTAAGGATTTACTGGCCAATTTCGAAAAAGGTTGGACACCCCTGGGCTACCTGCTACTAACGATATCTTTAAAATGTTATGCACTGAGTGGCCACTTTATTATGGCCACCTGACAGTTTTAAGCAAATGAGCTATCGCTGCACGCTGTTGCCGCCAGAGGGCGAGGCTAGTATAAAAACGGAAAGCTTAGTGCTTGCGACAGGAGTAGAAGTGATTTTTGGGTGACGAGATGGGTAAAAAATGCGATTTGACGTACTTTCAACGTGGGATGATTGTAGGAACTCGGAGCCATGGAGCGAGTATCACCGAAACGCCGCATTCGTGAAATGTTCCAGAGCAGCTGTTGTTAAAGTGTTTAAAGACCGGACTGTCAGCCAAAAAACTGGGTCTCTACGTGCAACGTATGGTCGTCATCGACTAGTGACTGCTCGGGCGTAACGGAGAGTGTCCAGACTCATCTTGAGATATGACTCCACGCCCCTTGGCGGGAAAATCATGCGTTATTTTAAGAAGAAATTATTCTCAAAAAGGTTTTCTTTGGAAGCGGTATAGGTCTACGAAAGAATTTTTTTTTCAATCAAGTTTTCAGAAGCTCAGATTTTGCTGCAAATACATTAAAAGCTGAAGTTAAAAGTTACGCCCCATGGTGACCAAACCATTCTTTACCAAATATTAGTAATTATATGTAAAACATATCCCATCAGGAGATGTTTGCGGTACAGGAAGAATTTTTCAAATCGGAGTTTTAGAAGCAAAGATGTCGGAGAAAACGCAATTTACCTTAGCGCCCCCTAGCGGAAAGTCTATGGATCACTTGAAAATTTTGAAATTATATGAAAATCATTTTGCACCGTGCAACAAAGAAATAATTTTCCAAATCGGACTCTTAGAAGTAGAGATTTTTACAAAAAAATAAGATATACATCTATGTCCCCTGGTGGAGAAACGATGCAATGTTTTAAGAAACTATTTCGAAAAGGTTCATTGCAGTGAGTGGCATCGGTCAACGAAATATATATTTTTTTTTTAATCGGGATTTTAGAAGATCAGATTTTGCTGTAAATATATCAGAAGCAGAAATACACTCTTACGCCCTCTGGTGGCCAAACCATTTTTTTTTTATCAAAAATCAGAAACTATATGCAAAAGATTTCGCATCAGCAGCTGTATCCACTGGAGAATTTTTCACATCGGAGTTTTTGAAGCAAAGATATCCGGGGAAACGCAAACTACTTTTACGGCCCCTAGCGGAAAATCTATGCGTAACTTGAAAAAGTGACTATACCTATTAGTCCGATTATTTACCTTTTCGATTCCATTTATGCCGAAGACGTCCTAAATAGTTTTCGACATAAATGGAATCGAAAGGTAAAAAAGAAAAAAAAAATCAATCGGATGTTTAGAAGCTAATATATGGGGAAAAAATGTATTTTAAATTCGGTATCTACATTCACGCCCTCTAGCGGCGAAATTTTGCAACTTAAACAAAAAAAAAAAAAGAAAGAAAGAAAAAAGAGATCATCATTTGCACATTTCAAACTTTCCCAATGCAAAAATAATGTTTTAAATCGGACTAATAGTTGCAGAGATATGGTGCCCACAGATGAACAGGCAAACCGATAACATAAGTACGACATTTTCGACAAACGACGTGCTAAAAAATAAAAGCCGAGCTTGAAAGTTCTACAGAGCAGCTAGATTTGTGCCCATTTTAATTACGACATGAGAGCGGATGGGATTGCAATTGACAAGAAAATCCCAGCAGTTTTGTATGAACGGGGAAGGGGAAGGATTCCAGTGCCACGATCTTCCCTGTTTAATGTATTTCCACTTCTATAGAGTAATCCAGTGATATTTTTTTGGCTTACAAGTCAAAATGGGGTATAACTCGAATGGGTTAAATTTCATAGTTTCCCTACCTACTTTCATAGATAAGACTATTCTGCGTACAATGCGAGGCTAGAAAAACAGTGTTCCGAAAATTCTCCGACTGTACTTTTAATGCTTCAATAAATATTAAAAGGAAGAGAAACTGTAGGAACTACACTGGTGTGCAAAAATTAAGGGCGAAGAGGAGAAATTAGCATAACACCGGAACGAGCAGGCAGAACAGACCGAAAGACCGCACTCAGGAGATTGACTAGGGTCCGGAACGGTAGGGCATGCGCATATATGCAGCATGAAGTAGCGAAGGGGGGGGGGAGTGTCGGAAGGGTATAAAGCACACGGGCGGTGTACGCTCAGCAATTCGGTGAAAGATTTTGCACGGTGTACATCGGTTTGAACGACATCGAGTTGCTGCCACCGTGTGATGTGGCCAACAAGCAATCCAGTATATTACATCTGGATCACTTTACCCGAGGTCGCGTCATTGGGAAGTTGGAAGAAGGTCGAAGTGTGACTAGTGTAGCCGAGGAGTTCGGGATGGCTCACAGCATCGTTTCACGAGCTTGGAGAGCATTTCAAACGACAGAAACAGCTGTCCGAGAGTTTAGCAGTGGTCATCCACGAGCAACCACAGCAGCGGACGACCGGTATATTGTCCTACAGGCGAGAAGGGACGGACGGCAGACAGCGGGAGAAATCGCAATGCACATACAACAGACAACTGAACGTCCGTTATCGCGTTTTACCGTAGTCAGGAGGCTGCACAAAGGTGGTCTATTTACACGACGACCAGAACGGTGTGTGCCATTAACGCCTGCTCATCGTAGACGGCGGTTTCTGTGGTGCCAGGAACACAAGAACTTGAAACATCAGCAATGGGGTCGAGTTCTTTTTTACGGATGAGAGCCGATTTAGTCTGACGAGCGATTCTGGACGTATACACATCTGGAGAGAGCAGGAAGACGCAATCACATCTCCAACATCATCGAAAGGGACCGGTTTGGAGGTGGCGGAGTTCTCGTTTGGGGCGGTATCATGCTTGGTAGCCGTACTGACCTCCACATCTTCCAAGGAGGTTCAGTCACTGGTGTCCGCTGTTGTACCGAGGTTCTCCAGCCTCACGTGCATCTGTTTGGAGGTGCTGTGGGTCCTGAGTTCCTCTTCATGGACGACAACGCAACACCTCAGCGTACAGTGGCTGTCGCAGAACTGTTGGAGAGTAAAAATATTCAACGAATGGATTGTCCCGCGAGGTCCCCGGACCTAAATCCAATCGAACATGTGTGGGACCTTCTCGGGAGACCCTTGGTAGCATGTCACCAGCCGCCAGCAACAATTCCGCAGCAACGATTGGCGCTACAAGAGGAATGTGCCGCGATGCCTCAACAGCTCCTTGACAACCTCGTCCTCAGCATGGACAGACGTTGTAAATCCTGCAACGCAGTCAGGGGTGATCATATCCCCTACCAAAGCCTGGATTTTTCTTGGCAGCCGCCTGTCACATGGACGTTTCTGTCTTCTGTCCAGTTGTGCTCGAAGCTACCTTTTCAATAAAGTTTTCACACAGTATTTATTAGAAGAAAGATACAGGAGATGTGCTTGAATAAATCATCTCAAATGATGTATGACAAAAGAAAATATTTACAGGTGCTTGTAGCTTACGCTACTGCTTATTTACACGGTTCTGTACATTGATGATAGTAAAAAACAGTTAATTACACTCGAGTGTCAGGTGAGGCAACAAAAAGTCTCTGACAAAGCAAAGAATAGGAAAACAATTCAGCTAGAAGAGCGTTATACAATATTAATTTTGCACATTGTGCATTGATGCAGGGAATAATACAGAATTCGAGCTTGCAGACATAGATTCAAAAGACAGGTGATGAGAAATTAACAGAATGTGCAGCTTGCGCTACGTTAATTACAGGATTCGGTGCAACGTTTTTGCATGACAAACAGTTAAGTGCAGTAGAAATCTGGCGAGGCAATATGAATCTCTGGTAATACAGAGAGTAAAATCAATCCAGAATGATGAGCACTATAGAGTATAAATTTTACAATATTGATGAAAAAAAAAAGTTCTGACCGAAAGGTGATACATTGTGGGTGACCTGGAAAACCAGGAGGTTGCAGGTGATCAAGGGACAAACATGAAATCGAAAGTTCGAAAGACAGATGATGAAAAATTTACAGATGAATGTGGCTCGCGGTACTACATGTTACATACAACGGTGATATGAAAAATAGTTATATACAATAATTTTCCTGAGAATACAAAAGAAAAAATAATCTCTGAAAATACAGAGAGAAGACACAACTCATCACAGTGAGTATTGGAGAACACAAATTTACACAGCTGAAAAGTAAAATTACACTGTTGAATCAGGAATTGAAGATAAGAATATACTGTAAAAACTACAAAGTTTACAGATGTCTGTGGTTCGTGAAACGACCTATATACATGATTCTGTACAATGAGAAGTTACAATTTATATATATTGATTTGTCAGAGGTGGTAAAGAAATAGTCTCTGACATCGCAGAGAGAATACATAATTCAGCAAGATGAGTAATGAAAAACAAAAATTTACACATGAGTTATACACGAAATGATACATGTGAAGAGGATGAGAACAGAGTCTTAAAAAAAGCGTGAAAAGAAATTGACAATTATAAGTAGCTCATGCTTCGAACAATTCATAGGATTCTATACAATAATTGATCTACTAAAAGTTATGTACAATAGTGAGACAAACAAAAAATTCTGATAAAATAGAGAGTACAAATAATATAGTGCAGTGAATGTTGAGGAACAAGATTGCACTCAGTTGCGAAGCAAAAAAAAAAAAAAAAAAAAACAGGAAATGTGTATAGAAAAATCGTCTCAAAATGACATATGAAAAGAAGATTTACAGGTGCTTGTAGCTGACGCAACGACCTATTCACAAAGCTCAATATAGTGGTGTGAGAGAATACAGTTTATGTATGATAATTTGTCGGAAAAGACAAAAAATAGTCTCTGATGAAGCAGAGATTGAAGACAAATCAGCATGGCAAAAATTGTATCTATCAGGAGGTAGGTGAAACAAAAGTTCCGACTGTAAGGTGAAGCGTTGTGGGCGACCCTGCAAACCAAGTGGTTGCTGGTGACCAAGTTGATAGGAACTGTGGTTCACTGCAGCGTGCAACTGCAGTGGTAAGTTCTAGTCGAAGGCGGGAGAGTAGGCGATTACGAAAATGACAAAGTAACGCAGTACTGACTTTATTTATGTCAGTAGAAGCTTCGGGGAGGACGCTGAAGATGATACACGTGAATTATATGTTTTACAAGCACGAAGATGTAGGAGCAGACTGCCGGAAGGTGAATAGGGCGAGAAGAGTTCAGAAGTAGTGTTCGGTAGGCGCTGAAGGTGAGGACGGTCTCACAGGATCGTTGTGCTAGCGTGAAAGCGAGATGGAGTATTGGCAATAATACTGTGCAATTCATGAAGACATGCTGAACGTCAGCCTCCTCGCCACAATACGGGCAGGAGGGTGAAGATAAAATGGTCATGCGATGTAAAATCGACGGCACAGGGGGGAGGCGGTTGTGTAAGAAAAGCCAATGTGAATTGACTTCAAGGGGTGCTGAAAGTGGGGAAAGCGCAGTGGACCACACTGCGGAGGTAGAAGAAAGTGGAATACCAGAAATGGGAAGAGGTGCGGAAGAGCGAGAGAGAAAACGGTAGAGATCAGCTGTTGAGAAAGAGACAAGAGGAAGAGGTGGACCAATGGACGACAGAAAAAATGGGAGAAGGAGAGAGGCAGAGTGAACAGAAATGAGGCCTGAGGGAGTAGCAAGCTCAGGGAACAGGGAGATTATAGTAGAAATAAGAGAGTTGTGAACAAAGTGAGCGTTGGCATTGAAACGGAGAGCAGAGGGTAGAGAAGAGAAGGGGAGCCAGGAAAGATCGGTGTTAACAAGATCGCTGACAGTAACGACTCCAGCTCTGAGCCATGAAGGAAAAGCAAAACATGGGAGATGGGGAGGGTGTAGCAGAGAAGAAAAAAAAGAGGTTCGGAAAGTAGGTCATTTTGTGGAGGCAGGGAGAGAGCGAGAAAGAGGGAGGGAACGAAGAAAGGAAATAGCCTCTTTGTAGACAGGAGGGAAAAGTGTGAGAAGGGGACAGTGGTCCATGAGTAAGAACGAAAGGAGAGTAAAGCGTGGGTTATGCGGAGATACTATGACATCACGAGCAGCAACTGCAGAGGGAGCAGGTGCCGCAAGTGATCGTAAAAACGTAGACACACGATAAGCCTTGTAATAGGATCTGACGTCGGGTAGACTAATGCCTCCGTTGGAAGGAGACAGGCTGAGTTGAGGTGCTCCGACCCAGTGATGGCCGGGCCAGATAACCTGAGTTTGACAGCGGGTGAGTTCAAGAAGACGTAGTGCTGGTTGCTTCGAAGCCAACCAGGAATACGTGCACATTGAAAGCAGGTAAGTGTGCGTTAGACGTGCTCTTTGAAAGACGGAGGTGCAGAATTGTGTGCGCGCCGCCAGATTGCTACCGAGCGATGTAGGCGTGGCCGGAGAGTCGTCCAGGTGACGAGTGAAGCAGTTGCTGGTTTTCCAAGGTGGACTCCTAGGAATCGTTGAGAGGTGTTGGACCACTCTGCTCCCCAAGGAGAGTCAGTGCGGTTAGTCCACGAACCGGTCCATAGGCCTGTGCTTTTCGTTGTGTTTAGCGCTGCTCCGGAACATGAGGCGTAAGTATTGTAGAGATTGTGGAGATCGTGAAATTGTGAGTCTTGCCGAATGCAGAATGTAATATCGTCGGCGTAGGCAACATAGGTAGCAACATGATGACGTGTGCTGGCTACCACCGGTGGTAGTGAAGCAAAGAAGGATCGATGGACTGCGCGTAAAAAAGGTTCTATTGCGAGGGCGAAGAGCTGCCCGGATAAGGGGCAACCCTGACGCACGCCGCGACGAAAGGGTATGGGAGCTGTGAGAAGGTTGAGCAGCTTGACGTGGAAAACTGCGTCCCGGTAGAGGGAGATGAGAAGAGAAGCAAAGGAAGGAGGAAATCCGAAATTTAGTAATGTAGCAAGAAGGTAATCATGAGAAATATTATCGAACGCTGAGCGTTGATCGAGGGAAAGAAGAGCAAGGGGTTCTGAGCGAGAGCGGGCGAGGTGAATTAGATCATTAAGAAGCTGAATATTATGGGAGATGGAGCGCCCGGGTACAGTATAGGTTTGATTAGTGGAGAGAATATGAGGGAGTATGGGGTTAAGCCGTCGGGACAGAAATTTAGTATAGAGTTTATAATCAGTATTTAAGAGTGAGATGGGACGCCAATTCCCCAAGTCAAGCGGATCACCCTTCTTGGGGAAAAGTACAACATGTGCGAGCGTGAAACTCCTTGGAAGAGATGTAAGATGCATGGCAGTAGAAAAGGCACAGAGGAGAAATGGAAGGAGGGCAGGAAGAAAAAGCCTTATAGAAAGAAACAGGGGAGACCGTCCGGGCCAGGTGAAGCCCGGGGGTTGAGGGACGAGAAAGTGTCAGAGAGCTCAGTTAAAGTGGGAGGATGAAGGAGGCTGGCTGAAAGATGAGAAGGGACCTGAGGCAAAGAAGAGAACAGAAGAGCAGAAGCCGTAGGGGAGGGAGGAGGAGTTTCACAAAATTTTGAAATGTAGTAATTACGTACCATAGAACAAATTGGAACTGGTTCGGATGAAACTACTCCAGTTGGAAGACGAAGGTGCTGCAGAACAGAAGAGGATCGGCGAGTTGACTCAAGTGACGTAAGGAATTCGTACGAACAAGCATCAGGTTTCAGGTGTTGTAGTTTAAGGCGTTGAAGGGCTTGTTTTGCAAGTGGCACCAAAAGTGAATGTAATTCTGCCTGGTAGACTTGAAATAGGGGATCAGCAAGATTGAGCAAAGAAAGCATTTGCCTAGTATGATCAAGTCGCATCCTCCGTTGTGTCATCATCGAGTATGACAGGTTTCGTACCAGTAATATGAGGTGGCGTTTTACTTCCAACCAAACGTTGAGGGGGCACGGTGCAGAATGAAGCCTTGTACGCCAATCCGCAAGAAAATCTCGCACCGATGAGCAGAAGGCTGAGTCATCTAAAAGAGTGTCGTCAAAAGTCCAAGGCCGGATTGTACGTGGCTGTGTTGAAGTAGCAAAAACTGTTATGGCAATGGCGCAATGATCCGAGGAAGCTGTGGGTGTACAGCATGAATCTGATATTGCTGGTAGAAGAAGAGAAGGTTGCATAAAAGCGATCCAATCTTGCTGTAGGAGGATCAATGGCTCTTGGTGCACGCCATGTATGTGTAGTCAGGGTTGGTGACAAATGGCGTTGAACATCTACTAGTGAGAAGTCTGAAGTGATAGACTGTAAGAGATGTACTACTTCCGTGCGGTGTTCTCTGGAAGAAGAAGAGCGATCAGTTAGGGGATGTAGAGTGCAATTGTAGTCACCTCCGATAAGTACCCGGTCGGTGATGGGAATACGTGACAGAGCCCGTCGAAGTTTTGCAAACAACTCTGGCACGTGAGTAGGAGTGCAAGGAACATAAATGTTGAATACATGAAATTTTTCAGCTGCGACGGTGAAAGAGACTCGCCGTTGTAATAAGTCTCGACATAAGTTTTTCACTGAGAAGGAGGAAAGAGTTGAACGAAAACGTGAGTGAACACCAACTGCCATGCCACCACGCGACAGTTGGCTGTAGGCGTGATGGAAAGTATGATCCCACTGACGCCATTGATGAAATTGAGTGGTGGAAGTACAGTTTGTTTCCTGCAGAAGTAATATATCAGCATTCAGCGGAGCAAGATCCTCTCGTACCAGCGCATTCGCAAGAGGTGTCGCAAAACCGCGACAATTAAGTGACACCACCTTGAATGTCTAGGTTAGTTGTGGGATGCAGTAGGAATTGACTGGCTGTAGTGATGGGAGTGGAGTCGACGGAGAAAACAAGCACTCCACGGGACCCTCATCCGCAGTGCGCCGAAGAGTGTTTTCAAGTGAGTGTAATTGAACCAGCACTTGTGGAAGAGCTGCTTCATACTGCTGAATGGAAGTGCGTGCTGAGGAAGGGCTAGAGGACCCTAAAAGGCAATCCAGCACGTCCTCGTATGGCAGAGGCTCAGCAGGGAAAGCATTTTCAGCAAGAAAAGTTGTGAATTCTTCTAGTGAGGGAAAAGCACCCTCACATGCTGTCTCAGAGGAAGTGTGTAGAGGCGACCGGGAGAACGGTCGTCGAGAGCTGACGGAGCGAGAGGATGAGCGGGTAGAAGAGCGAGATGATCTTCGGGATGCCAGAGTCTTTGCCTTCTTCGTCTTGGAGCGAGTAGCACCACTGCGTTTTCCAGCAACCACTAAAGCTTCATGATCGTCTGGAGAGTCTGAACCCGAAGCGTTACCTGTGACTCGTGTCATGGAGCCAACGGTAAAAGCTGAGGAGTGGTCAACATGTACATCAGCAGTGGTTGTAAAAGTACAAGGGGGAGTCGATTTTGGAAGCCTGGGAAAATTCTTAGGATCAGCAGGAGGTGGAGGCATCAAAGTCGTTTGTTGTTGACCAATGGCAGTAAGCTGACTTTTGGAAGATCTTTTGATTCCGCGACTTTCCTCGAATAGGAAGAAGTCTGTGAAGCGTTGGTGGACAAAGTAGAAGAAGATGTAGTGTGTGGAGCTGTTTGCAGGGAGGCACGTGGGCACTGGAGCCCTTATGTGACTTTCGCTCTGACATATAGTGCAATACTGTGAAGTGATTATCTCAACTTTTCTTCGGCGTTGCTGTCCACAGCGGATGTGCAAAACATTCGGAACCGCTTTCAGCTGAGCATCAGATGAAAAGAGGACTCGAGCAGTGCGGCGAAAACCTCGAATCGATTTGTCTTCAGGATCTCTGGGAGCCGCAGAGAGAGTTGTTATGGAGCCAACAACTCTGCCGTACCTGCTGAGCAAGGTGCAAAGTGCAGCGTCGGATACTTCTGGTGGTACGGGGTAGAAGGTCACCTGCACCGGGCGGTGCGCAACCGGTTGTGCTAACAGATGCACGTCATTGATGGTTAGACCTTCCGTAAGGACCTGGTCAGCATGCGCTTTATCCTTAAAATAGACCAAGACAGATCTGGGTTTTCGAGCTACAAAGTCTATTGCATCCTTTGGTAAGATAGTTTTGAGAGCTCGGCTATATTGCCACAGCTTAGTGTCGGGAAGCGCATCAAAATAGACGCCCCGTTCCATAGTGGAGGAAAAAAAGGCAGCCCAGCTCGGGAATCCTCTGGTATGTCAATTGTAGCAGTAGAACCGACGACAGTGACATAGGATTCAGGAAAAGGCATAGCAGATGAAACTGGGGGTGTGAGGACCTCCAGAAGTTGCAGAAGCATAGGATGCTTGGGCAGGCATGGGTCGAGAACTCGATGAAGCGGCTCTTAGCAGTGAGGGCGGATCAGAAAGTTGATGAAAAGTAGAAGCTATGAGCTCAGTATCGCTGATCACGGAGACGTCATCATCTGCTGAGTTGTAGATAGGAGACTTGGCACCACCGCACTTGGTGGGAAGGGAGGAAGTTATTGCTGGAGAAGAAGAGGTATCCATGACGTCGCAATGACGCTCGGGAGCCACCTCATTTAGCTGAGCAGGAGCTGCCGCCGTAGTGCCTTTGTATCCTTTGGATTCCTTGTTTGGACGGTTTTGCTCACTTGTCCCTTATTCTTACATCTTGGAGATCTTATGGTATGATTTGAGTCGATGTGGAGCACTTCTGCACGACGTTACATTCGAAAAACCGTCTCTGTCTTTAATTTTTGCACGCCAGTGTATTTTTCCGTTCCACCAAAAAGTTAAATTTAGGAAGTTTATTTATTTTTATTGTTTTCTTTTCTTAAGAACTGATGCTATAACATTCCTTCCAGGACCGACTAGTTGGAGAAGCCGCCGCGCGCAGAAGTGTAGAAAAAAAAAAAAAAAAAGAGGGGACATCTTGTAGCTGTATTTTCAATGTTTCGGTGAATATTAAAAGAAAGAAAATGAGAACTTTGGTTTTCTTTTCGGTAAAAAGTTGGATTTCAAAAGTTTAATATTTGTTCGCACGAATTGATGCTATTGTATTCTTTCTTCCGACCGGCCAGTCAGGAAAGCCGCCGTACACAGTTGAAAAAAAAAACTCGAAAGTTACGCAAGTGTTCTAAATCAATCATGCTTACAGAGCGAGTTATGACTCGCTGCTTTCTCACAGAATCCGATTGAAATCAGAAACAAAAGAGCTTTTGATTTCAGTCGGAAACGTGAAATAAATTAAGATAAGCATAATATACAGAAGCAATGGCTGATTTTGTTTCACATGAGCGACACAATTGAAAGATTGGTAGGGCAAAAAAAGACTGCTCTCGCTATCAGCTGGTCATTACTATTCTTAAAGCGTATGCATCGCCGGCTGCCGACACAATTGTCACCAGCCAATCAAATGCGTGGTAGCGACTTGTTTTAGAGGTTTAATCATTGCAAGATAAAAGACGTTCCCCGTTGAAATTCCGGCGGCTTTACAAAGCCAGGGGTAAATGCCACTTATTAAAGAGATCGCGAGACGGATGCAATTAACATACTGCAAATCACACTCCAAATCGGTCGTGGCGATTTTATTGTTTCTGTGGAAAGGACATATCCGTTTCAGCTGCTTTTAAACAAGCTTTTAGTGGATGGAATATTACACGGCCGTATCAGAATAATATGACCAGCTACCTAATAATGGGAATAATCACCCTTGGCCCGGATGACAGCGGCGAGACGGCGTGGCATGGACGCAATGAGGCCCTGGAAGGTTGCCCAAGGCACACGTGCCCATTCGGAATGCAGCAAAGCACACGGATGTCCCGGAGATGACGTGTTTGTGGGTCAGCACACTGAACCCGTAGATCCAAATAGTTCCCCATGTGCTCTATGGGATTGAAGTCGGGCGATTTCGCCGGCCAAGGGAGAACGGAGGCATTGCTGCCGTGTTCCTGGAACCAGTCACTTATCTATTTAGCGAAGTGGCAGGGCGCATTGTCTATTGCTAGACACCATCACCACTAGGGTAAACGTCCAACATGAAGGGATGCATGTGGTCAGCGAGGACGGATAGGTAGCCATTGGCGTTCAGGGATCCATCCAGTCGTACCAGCGGTCTCAAGTCATACCAGGAAAACATCCTCCGGACATGCACACTGCCTGCCCGTACTTAACCGACAAGCGTGTCCGGGTGTTGGTTCTCGTGTGTCTGACGTCATATCCGCCACCGTCCGTCACTTCTGGCGAGTAGGAACCTTGATTCACTGGAGAAGACAACCTTTTCCCACTCTTCCACTGTCCAGTGATGGTAGCCCCATACGAACGGCAGGTGTCGTTGCCGATGGACCTGGGTTAACATTGGCGCCTTGACGCAGCGTGGACTTCGAAACCCATGCGTAACAGGGTTCGCTCTAATGTTATCTGGGAAACGTACCTGGGTGCCCAAACATTCATTTGCATGGTCAATTGCTGCACTGTTGCCCGTCGATTGCCCTTTACCAGTCGACGGAAGAGACGTTCTCCTCTGGGATCGATGGTCTTCGGGACTCCACAGTTATGACGTCAGAAGGTACTCTGTGTGCCAGCGGTCCATTCTCGGTACACCCTTACTACAACAACAGCCCACGAAGTCTGCTGTTTCTGAGATGCTTCCATCCTTTGCGCGGTAGCCGATCATTTCTTTTCGAACGTGCGTCAAATCACTACCTCTCCCCATTGTGCTCACGTTCACACTATGGCTCATCTGTTCTGGCCGGCCGCTCATAACTCCGTGTGGACGACCTTGTCACGTGCATTATGCGACGCACCTGGGCGGGTACACTGTGATTCCGAGGGTGGTCATGTTATTCTGATACGACTGTGTACATATCGTACACTTTCTGAATGGTTTCTTATGAACGTAAGATGGAGTTTTTGATGCTTGAATTAAGACCAAAAACACATATATTCCCAACATATATTTTTTCTCATTGAAAAATTTCAATAGAGAAGTCCTTATGGCGTATAAGCCAAGATCCGGACCTCTGAAGAAAAAAAGCCTCCTCTTATATGCTGAGAAATACGATATACAACGTATAAATGCGGCTGGATGATTTACCACCTTAGTATGCAGCCTAAATACGCATGTTTGCGCTCTACTTTTAACGGCCGATTTGCACCAAATGAACGATGCTTTCCCATTTTGTAGGTAATTACCGTAGAGTTCGGAAAACTAAGTTTCGCGAATTCGCCGTTAGGGGCCGCTGGAATATCGTCGCTTTTGCATTTACATCAATCATTGTTGGATCCATATCGTTATAAGCCTCCTTACTCCTCTGAAACGACTGGTGCGCAACTTTGCAATCACTTTGCATATATCTGTAGGAAAGGATACCTTACTTTATGCTTATATGATTTATTTTATTTTCGTTAGAATTGGTGCTAGAACAAATTTCTAAAGCTCGACCACACATTTAGACACCTTGTATGCATTCCTTCGACTCAGTAGCGGATCCAGCTGGGAGGAGCTGAGTGTCCCCCATACCCCCCTCCCTAGAGCAGATTTTTTTTTTTTTTGTAAAAGTCCAATATCTTAATACAACCGTGGCCAAAAGTCCTGCACCGGTAGATTGAAAGCCAAATTTTTGATGTTTGAAGTCAACTTATACAGCTTAATGGTAAAGTCAGGAATACATATTATACCTCATTTTTAAGGAGATTTTATGCTGAATTCAAATATGTTATACAGAATGTTGTTACCAGTAGTAGAAGTTAAGTTACAAGCAAAAGGGCAGCGTCTAGTCATAAAAAAACAACAAATAGTGGAATTTGTGAAATTAGTGTACCATGGACTTTTACGTAAAATTACTGTGCAGTGCGTTACTGAAACTTGCAGGACACTTGAAATAACTGACGAACAAGCAAAATACGTTTTAATAATTTCATTGGATAACCACGGTTTCTTAGTAACAAAGTGAACCTTCTTGGCATGGAACTAATGATCTTCTCTGATTGTCCATTGGCAATAACACAGTACCATACGGCCCTTACAGACTCAATTAAAGACTAACTGAATCTAAGGGCCGTATGACACCGTGTAATCACTTATTGGACAACTAAGAGAAGCTCCTTAGTTCCATGCCAAGAAGGTACACTTCGTTACTTTGTTACTCCGGTTATCCAATTAAATATTAAAGCGTATTTTGCTTGTTGGTAAGTTATTTCAAGTGTCCTGCAAGTGCCAATAATGTACTATATACAGTAATTTTAGGTTAAGTGCATTGTACACTAATTTCACAAATTCCACTATTTGTTGCTTTTTATGACTGGATGCTGCACTTTTGCTTGTAACTTCACTTCTATTACTGGTAACAACTCCTCTGGGAAAATATTTGAATTCAGCATAAAATTTCCTTTAAAAAGGTGTAAAATATGTATTCCTGACTTTACCATTACGCTGTATAAGTTGACTTCAAACATCAAAAATTTTACTTTCAGTCTACTGGTGCAGGACTTTTGGCCACGATTGTATTTTGTAAAATAATAGTAATGATTTCGTAAAAAATTCATAACTAAAATTTGCTGGAAATTTAGAGATAAAATACCCTGGTTCTAGCTTTAGCAGAAAAAACAAACAACAGCTAAAGGTTCAGAAACAGAGAAAGATGAGAGCGGAAGTGAAGGGAGATTTTGACTGGTCATAAAATACAGTGGGTGTTTTTTTTTTTTTTTTTTTTTCTGTCTTTTAGTATTTTATGGTATCATTAGTAATTGGAAGCAGAGAAAGTTACCGTGTAGGGGTTGACTTCGGAGCGTGTTTGAGATAGCATGGACATCAGAGCGAAGTACGTGCCTCGATTGGGTCACAAACAAAAACTTGTAACACATTTCCAAGCTAGAAATTTTTCTGTTAAATTAATCGATCTGAATAGAACAGATAAAATTTTAACTTGAAAGATTTTATCCAGACGTGAGATTTAAGGGCATCAAGAGAGCAACTGAATGCCATGAAAACAGAGCTGATTTTTCAGTTCTTGCTCACAGTTTGCGATTTAAAAATTTAGGATAGTTCATGAAAGAAATACGGGATTACGCCATATAATACAAATTTTGAAGATGACAATCCGATTTTTGGCGTAAATGTGACAAGGATGGTAAGTCAGATAATGTACGAAAACTTGAAAATTTCATCGTCCTGGAGCGGGACTCGAATCCGCGTCTTCCAGAAAACGCCCGGGTATGCTAACCACTACACCATCCAGAACGACCAAGTTTCCGATCAATTTGATATAATTGTCACATTTACGCCAAAAATCGGATTGTCATCTTCAAAATTTGTATTATATGGCGTAATCCCGTATTTCTTTCATGATTTATCTGCTTCTCTGGGCAAACACGGGATAAGATTCCTCCAGATTCGCTAAACATGAATGCCGGTTGCTTCGACTAGCGAATCCTGTGATGGTTATATTCAAATTGATCGGAAACTTGAAACTTGGTCGTTCTGGGTGTTGTAGTGGTTAGCATACCCGGGCGTTTTCTGAGAGACGCGGGTACAAGTCCCGCTCCAGGACGATGAAATTTTCGTTTTCGGATATTATCTGACTTACCATCCTTGTCACATTTACGTCAAAAATCGGATTGTCATCTTCAAAATTTGTATTAGGATAGTTATTTTAACGGCGCTGTGGTGTAAGCGCTGGCTTCTGCGCATTCGTCCAAGATGGATCCGGGTTCGAATCCCGGTGGGGCATAGGTGTTGTCTTTGTCCCTTTTCTGGAACCAGTGGCCCTAAATTAGGGACGGGCGACGGCTTATAGCCCGCTGAGTTGCTCACGGTGATCGTTAAACCTCCAATTAAGAAAAAAAAAAAGGAAAGCATTTATAAAGCCTTGCAATGGCAGGAAGGAACACAGCTGCAAGTTTGTGTGTGCGTGGGGGTGGGGGTGGGGGTACAAAGTCTTTTTTTTTCTTGCTTTAGACTGGAGCAAACCCCCTCACCCCAGGCCAGATTCTGCCCGTGCTTCGACTTAACATCAAAGGAATTTAAAACTTCGTTTCATGTTCTTGCGTAAATTCACAGGTGCAACATACCTTACTTCCAGTTAATGCATTATTTGCGAACAGTGAAATGTAAACTTGTTTATACCTGACGTAGAGCAACAATATTCTGCGTGAACTATAAATAGCTCGTCAGCTTGTTGTTATCGGACATTTTTTGTTCGACTGGTGCGGTTTTCTGAAGAAAGGAATTTGTTATTTCGGTTTTCTGAAGAAAGGAATTTGTTATTTCGGTTTTCTGAAGAAAGGAATTTGCTATTGCGACTGCCACTCAAACTATGGACTACATATTATTAGTTGGAATGTTGTGGTTTTTGTACCACGTGCTGAAAGCGTTCTGGTGAGGAGCAAATAAATACATTTATAATTACGGTATAGAAAAGGGAAATTTTTATATTCTAGAAGTACCGTTCACGTAATTTTCGTTAAAACACTTTTTTTTCATTGAAATTAAAGAACTAACATTACTGTTTAATAAGACTTAGTTCAATAGAATTAATCGAACCACGCAAAGTTGGAATGATAGATTTTTCTTTTCTGTATATTAGTTGTTTTGTTATAGAAGTGTAGAGTGCGTTCTTTATCTTTATTTCGCAGTAGCGGCCCTATAGAAGATCACAACGGCTTAGGACTTGAATTTCGAAGAAACAGTTCCACATCAGAAGAGAGAATGGAAGATGTGAAAAAAGAAGGACACAAGAAAAACGATGTGGATGTAATTTTTGACAAGGATGTAGAAGGACCTCCAAAGTTGCAAAGGTGAGTACATGTTTCCATGCCGGGCATCGTCTCTTATCAGGAATCAAACAATATAGTTTTTAAAGAGAACTCGTAACAGAGCTAAAACGGCGGAATGAGAAATAAGTAGAATTTCCCTCCGTTCCTCAGTAGCTTAGAAGTCGTGTATAGAGAGAAAGAATGAAATTCACAATTTTTTTCTTACGAAGGCCGATTCTAATAGATAATAGAATAAGCATTTCCGACTGCTACCAAATTATAGGATATCGGACCAAATTATAGGATATCGGGAAAGCATGGAATAAAATCATTTTTATGAAATGTTTTATTCAGCAGAAAATATCTCTTCATATTTAAGGAAATAGCCGTTTCTTTAAAAAAGAAAAAGAAAGCTTCTGAATTTGTGGATGCTTTGCGTAGTTCCGTCTCATCTAGTACCATCGCAACTAGAGAACACGACTATCGCTGAATATACCAAACAAAACGATCGTCCAACTTTAGCACAGTTCATTTGTAACACTCAAAATGCGTATAAGAAGCCAATCATGAATTTTTTTTTATATGTAAATCATAAAAAGATTCTTAAACTCCTATTCCCGATAACGAAAAGCGTGAAAAAAAAATTCTTCATTCAATAAAGCCACTGTGAATATAAGAAAGGAGCGAATCGGATTCATAGCGCGCACTATGAGTTTCTGGAGTAACCATATTTCGAAATACTTGATTTTGGTAATTCTTCTTTCGACAGGAGGAGTCGAAATTATGAAGAGTCACACTGTGCCGAACAAAACCATCTCCTAAATTTAATGGAACCCCGCAATTAGTAACACTTGAAGTTGCCGCAAACGCTATGAAATCGCTTCGGAGTTCATTTTTCCGAAAAGATCGGCAGAATATTTCGCTTGCTAGCGATGAGTTTCCTATCAAAAAATATGTTGCCTGTTGAAATTCTCTAAATTATGGAGGATGTGTAGCCTGAAGACAGTTGGCAAAGACAAGACTCATGTTTCATGTGTGAACCGTGCCCAAAACTCCAGCAAGAGGAGCGAGCGTCAGCACTCGAATTCATTTCGGTTTACCGTATACATTTACATTTTGTCTTTAGGAAGAAGCGACTTAAACATGCGCAGCTTTGAACTCTGATCACAAGAACAGCCTGCTTTCCAAAACTCAGCATTCGAAAGTTAAACATGAAAAGAAAAGGGGAGGGGAGCTTTGCAGACTTTTTATAAACTTTAACACAAACGTCTTTAGTCTCCAAAACAAAGGAAACTTCTAAGCTTATTTCGAAACTATGAAAGAACAGATGTCTTTAGAAGAGGTCGGTCTTGAGGAAGAGGGAAGTAATGCTCATATTTTCCCCGAATAAATAACGTTGATTGAACTGTAAATTACCACATTTTTATACAGGCTTTATTTATTTCTGGGATACCACCATGAAATGCATCTGGTAGCTTTATTTGAAATTGAGGTTTGTTACGTTTCTAAACTTTTAGATGTACTTTACATTTTTTTTTTCCTTTTCGGTGGTGATGACTATATCTTAAACTGAGAGAAATTGTTAGATTAGCATTTTTGTTGAAGAATGCAATATATATATACATAGGTAATTTGTTGATCTTCAGATAGAATTAAGGTTCCATTGTTTCGTTTTTCTTTACTTTTCTGAGCCTTCAAGATTTTGTTTTCTTTAACAAGCCACTGCTCACAAATAAAGCAGAGGAACTAGAGAAGGAATAAGAAAAAAAAAAAAAAAGCACTATCGTAAAGTGGAAATGGGAGAGCCCTTACCCCACGTGTATTCGGAGTGAAGGTCACATTTTATAATTAAAATGAAACGCTCAATACATGCTATTTTGCAGCATACATATACTGATGTGCCATTACATCATAACCACCTACCTAATAAAGATGTAGGACCTCCTTTAGCCCGCAAAACAGCTGCCACTCAGCAAGGTATTGGATTCGATGAGGTGGCGATAGGTATCCTGGGATATCTGGTACCATAATGATAACAGCAGGTCCTGCAATTCCGGAACATTTCGCGATGGTGGTGATTTAGCGGGAACCCGCTCTTCGAAGTCGAACCACAAATGCTCGATTATGTTCCTGTCAGGTGAATTTGGAGGCCAGGGCATTAACAGAAAGTCACCAGAATGTTCCTCGAACCACTCTTTGACGATTCTGGCAGTGTGGCATGGCGCAGAGTCCTGTTGGTAATGGCCATCACCAGCAGGGAACACAGCTGCCATGAATGGGTGAAATTGGTCAGCAAGAATGTTCAGATACCTCACACGCTGTTGAGATAATGGGGCCCATAGTGTCCCAAGACAAACATTGCCCAAAGCATAACACCCACGCCGCCGGCCTGTTTCCGCCCAACAGTGCATCCAGGTGCTATAGCCTCCGTTGGTAATCGGCGTATCCGTGCTCGGCTACCTACGTGATGCACCAGAAATCTTGATTCGTCAGACCAGGTCACTTTCTTCCAATTATCCACGGTCCAATTTCGATGATCTTGGGCCCATTTCATGCATTGCTGGCAATGACGTACAGTGAGAATGAGAACCCGGCTGGGTCTTCGGCTACGCAGGCCCATGCGCAGAAGGCTGCGATGAACTGTGTGCTGTGACACATTGACTTGATCACCACTGTTGTAGCTCCGGGTGATTTGTTGCACTGTGGACCTGCGGTCGCTGTGAAGAATGCCTGATAGCCTCCGCTCCCCTCTGGGATCACTGAGCTGAGGACAACACCCGGTTGGGCAACGGTTCTTCGTTTGTTGATCTGTGTACCACTTTTGATACGTACTCACTACAGCCGAACGTGAAATCCCCACAAGCCACGCCCTTTTCCGAGATCGTAGTTCCGAGGCGCCGTGTCATCACAATTTGTCCTTCATCAAACTCCGATAAATCGACAGATTTTCCCATTCTGACTCCGAACACTCTACTAACCGAAAGCCGGTCCTCGGGTTGTATATATATCGCTCTATGTTAACTTCGCCTGTGCCACCATTTGGTCTAAGGCGCGCTCATTTCTCTAGGCTGGGGGGTGGTCAGAATGTAATGTCTCGTCGGTGTAAATCCCTTAAATCCAGGTTTCTACACAATGTACCAACAAGCAATTAGACACCCCTGCAATCGACGATATCTGCGGTCCTCATCACGTCACGGCCGCCGCCGTTAATATCGTTTGGGAAGCAACAACGCAACCAGTCGCATGCAAGATGCCACGCAGTTCGGAGCTCTCCGATTTCGAGAAAGGTCTAATCGTCGGGTATCACAGAAATGGCCGATCCATATACGTGACATATCCAGCGAGTTGAAGTACCCAAAATCGACAGTGGCCTACGTGATTGGCAAGTGGACGATGAGAATTGACTGTCGGAATGTGCCCCGACCCGTCAGACCCACAAAACTGGGAGTTAGAGACCGACGGTTGCTGGCCAGAGAAATTCGGAGGAACCGCATCAAATCGATAGGCCACATCCGCGAGGAGTTTTAACAGGCATCCGGGAGTGTTATTTCGATGAATACCATCCGTAAGGAAGCCCATCTGCTCGGTCATCATGGACGTGCTGCCGCCCACAAGTCTTTGAGCACCAAGTCCAATAGCGCTGCTCGGGTAACGTGGTGCAAAGAACGTCGACAGTGGACCGTTGAACAGTGCAAACAAGTTCTCTGGAGCGACGAATCAAGGTTCACCCCTACCGTTCGGATGGCAGGGTCTGGGTTTGGCGTCTGCCTGGAGAACGCCTCCTTCCGGAATGTATTGTGCCAACTGTGAAGTTCGGCGGCGGTGGAATTATGCTATGGGGGTGTTTCTCTTGCTATGGCACGGGACCCTTGGTCAAACGCCGAGACCTACTGCACCATTTTGGATGACCATGCGCTTCCTACGTTGTGGCAGTTTTACGGGGTGGACCCATGTTACTTTCAGGATGACAATGCCACCTGTCATGTTGCGAGGTCCACCCTGGCTTGGTATGGTGACAATGGGGTTAATCGAATGGACTGGCCTGCGCAGAGCCCGGACCTTAACCCTATCGGGCACCTCTGGGACGAGTTGTAGCGTCGACTTAAGGGGTGCCCCCAACTTCCGAAATCGGTGAAGGAACTAACCTGTCTTCTCCAAGCAGAGTGGAAGAAAATACCGCTAGCCGTCGTACAACGCCTGGTTGAGAGTATGCCCCGGAGGGTTGCAGCTGTAATCGCCGCTCGTGGAGGCTCCACCAACTATTGAAGGTGAATAAACTTCGTTTTCCTTTGCTATAACAGGTGTCCAATTACTTGTTGGTAGATAGTGTATTTTCCCCAATAGACCTATACAGCGGCAGCACGCTGACGCAATATAATGCAGAAGTTATTTAGCTAACTTCCAGCTAACAAGCTGCGTACGACGATCGATATTTCTCAGACGAGATTTATTATTGTTGGTAAATATGATTTATAATCAATGACAATTCCGATATACAAACTCAAATGTCATTTAACATTTTAAAATGGAACTAACCATTTATTGCAAACTTCTCAGGTTTCTTTCAGTGCCCTGTCGTGTGGCATGGTTAGGCCGTCGCTGTAAGATAATTTAGCAGTTCCAAGCTCTTTCTCTGGGAACATTTTGAATGAATTACTACCTAAGTGAGAACTCGCTCTTCTACATTGGCGCTTTTATCGCGTGCTGTCATGTTCCCTCTTTCCCAAATTAATTTCTCCCTTAATCTATCTCGGAAATCCAATACCTTGCCCCTCCCTTCGGGGAGCGAAAAATCTGTCTTCGTCGTATGGAGAATCACCGTCCTCTCTCTTACTACCTTCACGATACCCAAAAACCTCTTTTTTTCCCTTCTCTCTATAAAAACCTGGGCTTTTCCCCGTCCATTTTGCGTTATTCCGCTTGCGATTATCAGGTCAGCTGTATGCAGAACCCATTTAAGAGGGGGCTGCAGCCCGGGCACCCGCATTTTCAAGGAGCTCTGTCATATTTGTTCTTGTCACGATTATTGTTGTATTTTTCTGTTTATTTCTGGATGTGGGATAGTTGGAGGTATTGCATGGTGAATGTTATGCACTTTAGATGCACTTACTTGTTTTTCTTGCTGCCACCAGTCTAGATTGGGGTAAGTTCTAGACGCCTTATGGAGATCACATTATTCGAGACAGAGGCGTGGTTGAAGACTTCCAAGCTGGTGTAGAAATGAGCCGAAGATATTTAACAAATTACAAATAAATTTATTATCCACCACTTAGGGTAGGATGAAGGTTGGTTTTACACCTTGCACTAGAACATACAGAAGAATTTTAGGTGACAATAGAGCTTGAGCTGAGCAAACAGAAATATGGTGCTTCCTTGTTAGCACCGTTCAGTTCTTACAAGAGTTCAGTGAAGGCACATTCAGTTCCTGTCTGAGTTCATAAGTTACGCATTGATAGCATTATGCAGCACTTTGGAAACAAGATATGAGATTATCAGATCTCAGATATAATGGATCTAGACCTCGGCCTGGTCCCTTGGAACAAAATATAGATAGTTACTAACCGCAGTTAGTTGAAATCTATCCCTAGCTAACTCGACCGCACCCGAGCGCTTTTCTTACGGCAAAATCATCCCCCGCGATGACCTGAGGTCCTGCTCTGATGAAAACTAGACGAGAAGAGAGCGCCAAAAAACTAACTTTCTGAGTTCTCCCCAACTTTCTGAGCCCCAGCGAGCGCTTAGCCAATCGCGAAGACGCATTCGACCCCCTTAGCTGGGCATCCTTCACTCTCCTCGTCCTGCTTCTCGCGGTTTACATCCGCCCGATGGCTGGCTGCTCTTCGAAGAATTAAATGCTCAAAGTTCTGAGAATTCATGGGTTCGTTATGACTTTGTGAACTGGTCACCAAGATGGCTGTCATGCTCCCTTCCTCGCTTTTCACTTCAAAACGGCGTTTTATTGCCCACTTCTGATTTTCCCACGTTTTACTTTTTTAACATTCATCAGTTCCTATATTCCTGTGCGACACTGGCATTTTTTACAATTCTGTTTTCCCTAACGGTTTTCACATCATCACAGAGCCCCGGAATTATTATTATTATTATTTTTTTTTTTTGATTGGAGGTTTAACGACCACCGTGAGCAACTCAATGGGCTATAAGCAGTCGTCCGTCCCTAATTTAGGGTCACTGGTTCCAGGGAAGGGAGAGAGCCAGTGCCGTAAGACAAACACAACATCCATGCCACACGGGATTCGAACCCGGACCCCGTTCGGACGAATGATCAGAGGCCATCGCTTAGACCACTGCGCCACCGGGGCGGCCCAGAATTATTCAGGATGCTTCAAGAATTGACAGAGTTCTAGAGTTTTTTTTTTTTGCAGTTAGCACAACAAAAACTATAAACAAAAGAGATGACACGAATTTTCGGGTGTAATGAGCACGTCTTTTTTATCCGTTCTAACGCGAACTAAATTGATCAAAGTTATTCAAAGTCAATGGAACCGGGATGGAAAACAGTAGTATCTGACGGAAGAAAGAAGTTTTTCAATCGAGTTTTTAATCCCGCATATATTGCTGTAAACGGAATCGTGAGCTTACGCCCTCTGGTTCTAGACTTGTGCTTTAAGTAAAATTTTAAAATATATGCGAAACATTTCGCAGCGAAAACGCTGTCCAACAAAAAAAGAATTTTTCAAATCAGACTCCCAGAAGCATTGATATCGACTAATATAAAATATGCATCTGCGCCTCCTTGCAGGAAAAACATGCATTATTTTAAAAACAAAGTATTTTTCTCGAAAGATTTTTCGATGTGAGCGGTATCGGTCCAGGAAAGAATTTCTTCAGTCGAGTTTTCAAGAGCTTCGATTTTGCTGCAAATACATCAGAAGCAGAAATTAATGGTTATGCCCCCTGGCGGGCAGACTATTCCTTACCAAATATTAGAAATTAAATGAAAAACATTTCCCATCAGGAGTTGTATGCGATACAGGAAGAATTTTTCAATCGGAGTTTTAGAAGCAGAAATATAGGAGAAACCGCAATTTACATAAACGCTCCCTAGCGGAAAATCTATAAATTACTTGAAAAATTTGAAACTATATGAAAAAACATGTCGCACTAGAAACACTACCCAATAAAAAAAGAATTTTTCAAATCGGACTCTTACAAAACAGAGATATTGACAAAAATAAGATATATATCTATACGCCTCCTCATGCATTATTTTAAGAAGAAAATATTCCTAAAAAGTTAGTCGACGCCAGTAGTATCAATCCCCAAAAGAATTTTTTCAATCGAGAATTTAGAAGCTTAGATTTTGCTTCAAATACATCAGAAGATGAAATTAAGACCTACGCCCTCTAGTGGCCAAACATTTTTTACCAAAAATTGGAAATTATATGCAAAGGATTTCTCATCAGGAGCTGTATCCGGTGCAGAAAGAATATTTCAAAACGGAGTTTTAGAAGCAGAGATATCGGGGGAAAGGCAATTTACCCTTCCGCCCCCAAGCGGATAGACTATGAATTACTTGAAAATTTTGAAATTATAAGAAAAATATTTTGCATCGGAAACACAAGCCAATAAAAAAAGATCTTTCAAATAGGACCATTAGAAGCAGAGATATTGACAAAAATAAGATACATATCTACGCCCCCTGGCGGAAAAGCTACGCAATATTTTGAGGAGAAAATATTCTAAAAAGGTTTCTCGATGTGAGTGGCATCGGTCCGCGAATGAATTTTTTTAATCGAGATTTTAGAAGCACACATTTTATGGCAAATACATCAGATACAAATTAATATTTACACCTCCTGGTGTCCAAAGTATTCTTTACTAAAAATTAGAAATTGCATGCAAAAGATTTCCCATCAGGAGTTGTATCCGATGAAGAAAAATAGTTTTCAAATCGGAGTTTTAGAAAAAGAGATATCGGGAAAAACGTAATTTACTTTTACGCCAGCTAGCGGAAAATCTGTGCGTAACGTGAAAAAGTAACTATACTTAAAATACTCTACGACATAAATGGAATCGAAAGATAAAATAATTTTTTTCAATCGGATGTTTAGAAGCGAATATATGGAATAAAATGTATTTTGAATTCGACATCATCTGCATTTAGGACCTCCAGCGGCGATATTGTACATCGTAAAAAAAAAAAAAAAAAAAAAGAAGTAAAGGATCATTCGTATGTTTCAACCTTCCCAATCAAAAATAATTTTTCAAATCGGACTAATACACTGGCGGAAAGTGAAAAAAGAACACCAAGAAAGAGAAGTCTGATACCAACGAAATTTATACAGCATAATAACGGAATACGGAGGATAACGTGATCAAAACATTATGGCAAAATACAGCTGTATTTGCTGGTAAACTGAAAAATAACATATCAATGCAACATGGTTAGTACGAGGTTGAACCGCCATGAACTGCGTTACACTGTGCAATTCTGGCATGGAGTCTGTCGTACAGATGTTGGATGTAAGTTTGGGGTATTGAGTTCCAGGCATCCTCAACCTGGACGCGTAAATCGGGGATGGTCGTGGCTGGCCGTGGAGACCGGATAAGTCGTTGTCCCATAAAATCCCACACGTGCTCAATGGGGGACAAATCCGGTGAAAGTGCAGGCCATGGAAGTTGTCTCACACCCTGAAGTGCATGTTGCGTTGCACGTGCCGTGTGTGGGCGTGCGTTACCTTGCTGGAAAATACCACGATGGACCGACCTTAGAAATGGCACAACAACGGGCTGAATGACGTTGTTGATGTAGGAGGTGCTGTTTAACGCACCCGGTACAAACGCTATTTGTGTACGGGAGTGATAGCTGATCGCTCCCCACACCAGGAGACCAGGTGTAGGCCCTGTTTGTCGCTGGCGGATGCAAGAAGGGTGGAGGCGCTCCCCTGTGCGTCTGCGAGCACGCATACGGCCTTCGGAGGCTCACAAGCAGAATCTGCTTTCATCGCTGAACACGACAGATCGCCATTGCGTTCTCCAGTGCAGACGGTGGCGACACCACTGCAGCCGTTCCTGAAGGTGGGCTGGAGTCAGAGGTACACATGCCAGAGGCACACGTGCACGTAGTCCCGCATCCAGTAGACGGTTGCGGATTGTTCGCATAGTCACCTCAGGTGCAACGGCCGCTCGGATTTGCGTCGCAGTGGATGTTCTGCTTGACAACGCCGCTCTTCTTATGCTTCGATCGGTCCGCTCATCAGTCCGTCTGTGACTCCCGGTTCCACGTCTTCTCGTGTGGGAATGTTCCTCGGACCATCTACGCTACCATCGTACCACCACCGATAATTCCCGTCCAATTCGCTCCGCAATACGACGATACGACCACCCGGCCTCGCGGAATCCGACTAGACGACCTCGCTCAAAGTCCGATAACTGCTGAAATCTTACACGTCTTCCATGTCCAGGCACTGCAGATTCTTCAGGGTCTTCGCACGTGTCCGTACGCCGACGACTGATTACATTCACTTTGCCGTACTCCCTAAATACCACCGACGATAATTTGCATATTATGCCGTACTGTGGCGTAAGCGCTCACCTGTTGGTCCCGAAATTAACATCACACCTACGTAAACTCGACTTTATTAGCATATGTAAATTTCATGATCGTCCGCCAATTCCTTCTTGGCGTTCTTTTTTCACTTTCCGCCAGTGTAGTTGCAGAGATATGATGTCCACGGACGGACGACGGACGGACAAACCGATAACATAAGCACGATCTTTTTTTTTTTTTAACAAAAAACGTGCTAAAAACTGCCTTGTGAAAAAAAATGTTTATTTCTTTACACTTTTTAGGAGGAGTCCGCAAAAAGTATAGTCGCCCATCCTCAAATTTTTCGAAAACATTACAGATGACTTGTACATATCTGTAATTGGGGTGAATTTTCATATTAAAGAATTCGTTTGAATCATGATAATTGGATCATATTATTTTGCCCCCTACGTCGATACAATTTCAAGCAGTTTAACCCTGAATTTGGTGGGAGGGGAGATTAAAGCAGATCCGAACTGACATCCATTTTTCAACTGAACTGGTATCCATTTTTATGCATTTTTACATTTTCTTGCTATGATTCGTCCATGAATTATGATATACACACTTCAATACGGAGGGGATATTTTTATGGCTTCGTCACCATATTTTGGGAATGTTTTCTCCTGGGTATTTTCATTCATCCACCAACAGTGAAATTCAAGATGTGCCACAAATACTGGGGCCCCAAAATACTGTCCACCCTCCGGGCCCCCTGTCTCCTTAAATGTGCTTTAACTCTAGGCCACTTTCACTTACCTTTTAATCTTATTCACGTTTTCATCTTGTGATGAGCCATTACTACGTACACCGGTCACTGAATTAGAAATCTTGATGTAAGTAAACGTCACTTCCACAGCGTATATGCAAAACACGTCGTCACGTGCATAACCACGTGATTTAGGGGCCTACTTAAGACTCCAGTTTGTCACTAATCGTCAGTGATGTTGATCACAATGGGAAAAACATAGGATTTTTCGGAGTTCGACAAAGGACTTATTGTGGGTGCCCTCTGCCTGCAGCGACAACTTTGGAAACAATTGACTGGGTTCTCAGACGGTGAGATATGACGGGTCTGTGGGAAAATAAGCCAAATTGTTTTACGGGTCTATGGAAAATAACCGTAACTGTGGCACGAAGACAATCTGTCAGAAACGAGAACGCCGTCGTCTGAGAAGGCACGTACGGAGAAACAGGACTTTCTGTGTGCAGCTATTGACCGAAACATTCAATGAAATCTGTTCACGACCCATATCTCACTGAGCAGGGAACTGAACAGGATCGGTATTGGCAGTCATACATTGTTAAAAATCGGTACTTAGAGATAAGCAAAATGTACTCGTTTTTGAGTACATTCTGGGCTTATAATAGCTCCGTCTCTAATTTTTGGAAAAGACACGTACTCACTTTTGAGTACATACAGGGAATAAACTGTGAGTATATCTGGTATTTCTAATTTAAAATACATGTACTCATTTTTGAGTACATATACACTGGCGATGCGAAAATTAAGGACGAGACGGTTTTTCGAATGTAACGTCGTGCAGAAGTGCTCCACACCGACTCAAATCATACCATAAGATCCCCAAGATGTAAGAATATGGGACAAGTGAGCAACACCGTCCAAACAAGAAATCCAAAGGATACAAAGACACTTTATTGAAAAGGTAGCTTTCAATAAGGTGTCTTTGTATCCTTTGGATACAAAGACACTGGCAATAACGGCCGCTACACGCCGCGGCATCGAACGAAAGAGGCTTTGGATGTGGGCTTGGGGTATGTCGATCCAGGCGGCTTCCACACGTTGCCACAGTTCATCAGGCGTAGCTGAGGGTGGTGCTTGCAGGGGCCACTCGGTTGCCGATCAGCGACCAGACGTGTTCGATGGGCGACATATCAAGAGAACAGGCAGGCCATGACAGTAGTGACACCTGGTGTGCCGTGAAGAATTGTTGCACGATGTCTGCCACGTGCGGGCGCGCATTGTCCTGTTGAAACGTGGCCGCTACCAGGTCCTGCAAGTAAAGGAGGACTACAAGCTCCAAAACGTCGAAGATGTACCGGTAGCGGTTGAGTGTACCGGCGATGCGTATTAGAGGGGTGCGGGTGTCATATCCAATTGCTCCCCAAACCATAACGCCAGGTGACGGACCGGTATGGCGATGCATAATGCAGGCGTCATACAGTCTCTCGCCGCGGTGCTGCCACACGCGGATCCGACCATCGTGGTGTTTCAAGCAGAAGCGGGATTCGTCGGAGAAAAAATGTCGTGCCATTCCGTAGTCCAGGTACGGCGTTCAACGGTCCACTGCCGCCGCACTCGCCGGTGGTGTAACGTCAATGGTAATCGGAGCAATGAGCGCCGTGCGACAAGTCCCCGTTGGTGCAGACGACGTCAAACGGTACGTGCTGACACAGGTTGTTGCACAACACACCCTAATTCCTGCGCTAACGTTCGTGTTGTGGCGGCGCGAGCCGTCAATGCCCGCCGCACAACATGCCGGTCCTCTCGTTCGTTGCTGTGCCACGGCGGCGGCAATCACTCACGTCGGTCCGTCCGTCCCTCCGGCACCCACCGAATCCATACTCGCCTCACTGTGGCTGGATGTCATCCCACACGGGCGCCAATGTCTCGGTACGATAAACCGCTGTCGCGATAAGCCACTATTTATCCTCTGTCGAAATCCGAAACGTGCTGGAATGACTGCCGTATTCTGCGACGAGGCACCAGGAATCTTCCCACGCTCAGGTCCGGCAGCACAACACACTTCCACTACTTACACCCCGCCTTCTGTGCACCTTATAATGCTTCTCGGTGGCGTGCCGGGTGCACATGATTTGCATATACCCTGCAAAGCTAATCGTTTGCATGTCCTCTCGCGTGCGACGAATGCTGCGAAGTTTAGGCCAATCGGATGCTTCCTTTTTGGTGTTGCATTTTGGGTGGCCAGCAGTGTAGTAACGGAGAAAATATCTCTAGTGCTATGCTTAAGTGACATTTGTTTCTTTACATAGGAAAGATCCTCCATCCACCCCATGCCTTGACAGAGCTCCGGCTGCGGAAGGAAAGGGCACAAGTGGCAAAAGTCCAGAAGCTCCTCCTCTCATAGCCCGTGACCTACCGATTGTTGACAAGCCACAGAGAATGTCCTTGACGAAAAGGACCACAACAAGCAGACCTGGTTTCCGTCATTTAGACCGATTGGCACCTATTCATGAAAGGAGAAAGGTCGCAGACGAACATACGAGGACTCGCCAATCTCATCACGTCCGGGAGCTTCAACGCATTCCTCCTCCACCGCCTGTTTCTAGAAGGCGACAAATGACAGAGAACGGAAAGGTTGTCAAGCTCTCTTACCAAGAAACTTCAAGGTCAGTCATTTTTCGTTTTATGTGCTGTCTTAGGACATGCAGTCCTTTTATCCTTTCGAGACCATAGAGCCCAACGCGCCCTTACGTGCAGACAACCACAAGTGCCCGAGCCGCCCGGATAGCATGAGTAGGATTTCCTACCGCTTGTTCTTTGAACTTGCACGGCGTCCGAGGTATTAGCAGAAGTCACCCTCAGTCGTCATTGTTGTCACTAAATAAAGAAGTGAACCAGGAGTTGGTTTGCCCCAAGGCTATATCATGCAGTCTTCTAATATCGCTCAGTAGAACTCTTGCTTTGTTGTCAAATACATCGTTTGTCTCTGATAATTTGTATTGTCCCAAAAGTGGAGCTTAATGGGGGAAAAATTATCGTAAAAGTTAATTTTTCTCAATTCAAATAAGCAGATTGAGAGCATATTCTTCACAACAAAGAACAAGAAAGGGGTAAAGTAAACGAGATTTTCCAGCTGTTACCACTCGCTCCTATGTGTCTAAGGCTCTCACAAGGAATACCTCCGGGTTCGGACAAACAAAACCGCCCCAAACTTCCGTTATAAGTCATTTACGTACCTCCGAATTCAATGGTGATATTCGGTTTTCTGTAAAACTCCGAAGTTGCTCACTAGAGGGCTCCGTTGAGTCAACCGTCGCTCGCCGGCTGCTACGCCAGTCGAGAGTGTGCAGGTGCTTGTATCACATGCCTTATTTGTCTGTGTACGTAGTGAGACTAGAAAACAGTTAGACCTTTTTTGCGTCAGTTTTGAATATACATCTGTCTGACAAGTCACTCGTACTTTGTGATTCCTGGTCTGGACACAAAAACGAAGGAATACTTCAGGACGGGGGGGGGGGACAAGTTCATTTAAAAATCATTTCACCAAAAACTGCGAAATATGTTCAACCGCTCGATGTTCATTTTTCAGATATAATATTTACGCAAAGAGGATTACAGACTACATAAAACTACGATCCAACATGCCGGAGCCAAATTACAAGACAGAATATTTCTTCTGAAGATGAATTCTGTGATCTATAATCAACTGTCTGCGGAAATCTATCGACCTATGCTTCGTTACGCATGGCAGAAAGCTGGCTACCAATGTGGTGAACCTGTGCAGAATTTCAAAAGGGTGGCTTTCAACACTAATGTTCTTCGTGCGTGTGCATTCTGTGGGTGTACCGATGTTGCATTTATTAATTGCTGTGCATTTTGGGGCAATGGTTGTTGCTTTGATCATTTTATAGACAGCCCTCACATGAATTAATCTTTTGACACTTGCACACTCTGACCCTTCGATATGAAGTTACGGACGTCAACAGTCCTATGTACGTGATAATTATTTTCCTGCAGATGCGTCATTTACGCTTCAACGTGGCACCTATCTTCAGAGACCTCTACTGGTCAACTGCGGAGTTTTACAGAAAAACGAATATCACCATTGAATTCAAAGGTACGTAAATGACTTATAACGGAAGTTTGGTGCGGTTTTGTTTGTTCGACCCCGGGGGGTGTACTTTGTCAGCAGAAAAATTCACTCATTGCCACAGGAAAACGTCCATAAGTCAGTGAATGTCAAGCCTGGAGATCGGAAATTTCGAATGGTGAACCAGCACTAATCCTTTTGTTACTGTAAACGGCGGAAGGAATGAAATTCGGAAACGAGCAGCAGACATTTTCGGGCGTTATGGTATTCTGGTCGTTAAAGGGTTAAAATTTTAACCCATTCCAAAATAATCATTGCTAAACGGATCAATCGTTAACTAGATATTACGGATTTAATTTTCGAATCATGTATGCTTCACAAGGCTGGATAAATTGGCCTTTTCTTTTTTCACCCCAAAAAATCCTGCTTTTCGACACTTATTCAAAAAATATTCACAAAACTAAATTATCGGAAAGCGTTAGCGGGCAAACAATCCAAAACGCTCAATGAAATGCTACCATGTTCACATGACATATAAAAAAGCAGAAGAGAAACAAATGCCAGCAGTGAAATTTACATATCAGTGAGCAAAACTGGCCCTCAGTTCCTTTTTAACGGACCATGACGCGCACCCGCACAGGGCTGTTTGTCGATGATTTCCTTCAGAGAGAACATAATCAGCGTATGCACCAGAGACGAGGGTCAGCGAATCAACTGGTCATTATAATTAACGTATGCGAGTACCAGGTCAAGGGTCAACGGGTCACCCCGGTTGACAATTTCTTGCGGGTCAAAGTGTCCCTGACCCGATTTCGACCCAGTTCTACTCAATTTTATCTTTGAAAAGAAAAAATATATTTCAAAGAACCCCTCAGAGGTCTTTGAAATAATACTTCAGAGCTGCAGAGCATGATCCAAAAACTTGCTGAGAAGAGTAAAGAAATGGGATTAAAAATGAACTTTCTGAAGACAAAACTGAAGTACAATGCTTTTACAGGAAATGAAGATTTGTCGATTGGTGTGGGGGGGGAGCTGGAGATAAACGATACCTACATTTACCTTGGACAGCAGATATTAAGCAAAGATCACATTGATGAAATTAATCGACGCATAAAACTTGGTTGCAGAGCTTTTAGGGAAAACAGCACAATTTTCAAGAGCAACATGCCACTATGTCTTAAAGGAAAAGTGTTTAAACAATTCATCCTTCCAGTGTTTAAGTATGGAGCATGGACGTGGACCTTAACTAAAAATGACATACAGAGACTGCAGACAACTGAAAGAAACATGTGTGCTTAATGCAACCAGGAGATATAAGAAGAGGAACTCATGGATAAGGAAGATGACAAGAGTCGAAGACATCATGATCAGAGTAAAATTACTGAAATGGCAATAGGTAGACATACTGCCAGAAGAAAGGACCACCGATGAACAACCGAAGTTTTAGACTGGATTCCAAGGGACAGAAGAAGACCACGTGAAAGATGGGTGGATGGAAGAGACTGGCCCAACACAGTTCATTGTTGAAGAAAAGTGGATTGATAATGATTGACGATTATGATATATTCGAATTTATAGTTCAAAGCACATTTGTTCGAGTTGGGTTCAATTATGTGACGACCAGCTATACGAGTCCAAAATTTTTGACCCGTTTCCAAATCTGGTATGCACTGGCCCGTCAGGTCACCGGATCTGAGTCCTATAGAGCCTGTATGGGATACTCTGGGATTTCGCATAGCAGCTCATCAGTCCCCCTCCCAGAAACCACCGCCCTCATCAAGGAATAGAATTCTTTAGCTCCAGAATTTATCAACAACCTCACGATTAGTATGTATCGTCGTTGTGAGAGTTATCTCTCCGTACGAAGGGACCACATTCCTTATTAAGACACTTTTATGTTACGTTCTTACACCTCGCCTTGATGACAAGGGATCTTGTTTAAGAAAAATGTGTACGTATTTGTCGGTTATAAAATGTTTGTAATCCTTATGATTGTGTCTCTTTACCAAACTTCTGTACGTGCTGTTACATGTTTTCCTTTTCATCCCTGCTATTATTACCTTCCGGACTTTAACTTTGGACACCAGTGTACTTACAATTTGGCTTAGATTAACAACAACAAAAAACGAGCACTACATTATTACGTATAAAAAGGAAAGAGACTTTATCAATAAAATTCGTGCTACATGTATTAGTATTAACGACTTCCGTCTAGTTGCACGATAAAATAAGTTAAAACTTTATTAAAAGCATTGACACACATTAGGCCTTTCGGGCATTACTATATTCTCATCTTCAGATGATAAAATTAGACCGTACATCCAAGTATGCATATATACAGTGGCGAACAAAAGTATTTCGAAGCACTTTTTCGACCATAATATTTTTTCTGCAGGACCAAATCGGGTCATTTTGGGATATGATATGTGTTATTCAGTTGTAAACATGACCCATATGCAGATGGATCGGAAACCTTAACACAGATCAGGTACCGAGCTTAATCGCAAAGATCATACAAATTGACCAACAAAGTAGGTGTGTATCACATTCATTTAATGCAACGATAACAGAAAACAAGTACGAGAAAACGACAAAACGATAACTAATACTTAGTGGGATAACCACGAGACTTAATAACAGCTGCACAACGGGCCGGCATCGAGTCCACTAGCTTCTCGACGGTGACCTGCGGAATTCGCGCCCATTCTGCAGACAGCTGGTCGAACTTCTGGGCCCTATTCCAGCGGGTTTTCTTAGCACATCGTCTCTCCAGCTCCTCCCACATGTGCTCGATGGGGTTGAGGTCTGGAGATTGGCTTGGCCAGTCTAGAAGTTTGACCTGTTGCTGCTGGAAGGCTGCCTTCGCTACCCTGGAGGTGTGCTTCGGGTCGTTGTCTTGCTGCATGATCCATCCGGGTGGCATGTTCTGGTTTGCCCATGGGAAGACATCGTTGATGAGCATGTTTGTGTAGCTCTGGCCGGTCATTATTCCGTCAATCTTGATGATGGGGCCCATTCCATTGCGAGAGAAGGCGCCGTAAACCATGAGCGATCCTCCTCCGTGCTTGACAGTCGGCTGAATGAACTGGGGGTTGAATCTCTGGCCACACGGATGTCGTACGTATCGGATGCCATCACTTCCGAACAAGTTGAACTTGCTCTCGTCTGTGAAAAGCACCTTACTCCAGTTCGCCGCTGTCCAGTGTCGATGACGGAGAGCGAACGTGACCCTGGCTCGTCGATTCTTGACTCCGATGAGTGGTTCCTTGGCTGGGCGTCTTCCATTCAATCCACCAGCAATGAGACGACGGGAGATGGTCATTCGGCTGACGTTCAGGTCGTCGCTGTCGCGGAATTCGGTGGCGATGTCCACAGCAGTCAAGGTGGGATCAGCACGAGATCGACGGAGGATGCGTCTATCCTGACGCAACGTAGTGGAACGAGGCCAACCACATCGCGGACTGTTCTCGACGGTCCCAGTCTTCTTATAACGTTGCAGGATAGCTGAAATGGACTGGTGTCGGATCTTCAGGGGCCTCGCAATGTCGGTGACGCGCATTCCGGATTCCATCATGTTCACGGCCGCCTGGCGAGCTCCAACAGGGATCTCCGCTTTTTACCCATTTCTGAAAACCTAAGATTGACTTATTATCACACTACACATCACAAAATCCACAAAAATCACAAGAAAAACAATAATACATGCAGCAAACAAATGGGTAATAATTGGCGACTCTTGAATATGGCCCATTTCGAACGACAAATTCGCTCTGAGCGAAATACAAACTACGCGGCATTGTAACCCACGAATCAACACATATCATATCCCAAAATGACCCGATTTGGTCCAGCAGAAAAAACATTATGGTCGAAAAAGTGTTTCGCCAAATATTTGTTCGCTACCGTAGGTAACAGGTAAGAGGCCAAAATCAAAAGAAAATTTACATATCAGTCTTGACATAATGGTCACGGTTAAAAAGTCTCCAGTTCCCAATTAAGTGACTAGGTGGAAGAGATATTGCCAGGGCCCTGGAATTTGACGAGGGGAGCCGTCATTACAACAGGAGTCGCCTAAATTGCAAATGTGCAGGCTCTCCAAGAATAACAAATTGGTTTGAGTAGAGGCTGAAGAGATAATAATTGCTTCGTCCCATTGTGGAACGTAATTACCCATGCTTACAGTTCTTGCTAGAGCCGTTACCACCCTCAGAACTACAAACTGGCGGGAATTTCTTTTTTAGTTAAACGTGCTCAAACCCATAGCTCTTCTCAACAGGCAAGGACTCAAGATCTTTCCTTCATTAAAAATCTGGCAAAGAACTTTGGGTATCCTGATCATGTTGTCATGAAAATAATTAAGAAAAGCATGAGAACGTATGAAACCACCCTAAGTTCCGAGACTTCTGTCATAAGATACATTGGTTCAGTAAACTGTCATCCATCGCTAACCCCAATCCGTGAGAATAGTTGTAGAAGACTACAATTGGGAATTGGGATCCGAACCCGGAATATGTTTTCTCTTGTACGTTCAGACCGTGACAAAGTCAATAAAAGACAAACAACATGGTGTTTATAAGATACCTCTATACGAACCCTGGACACGACATTGCCTCCTTCCTGCTACATAGGCTCCACCCGGAGAAACCTTGGGTTACTTTTTTTTTTTTTATTAGAGGTTTAACGACCACCGTGAGCAACTCAATGGGCAATAAGCAGTCGCCCGTCCCTAATTTAGGGTCACTCGTTCCAGGGAAGGGAGAGAGCCAGTGCCGTAAGACAAACACAACATCCATGCCTGACCGGGATTCGAACCCAGACCCCTTACAGACGAATGATAAGAGGCCAGCGCCTTAGACCACTGCGCCACCGGGGCGGCAAACCTTGGGTTACGTTTGAAAGAACATAAAAATGATTTGAAACAGGGGAACTTGTCTACGGCTCTAGCAAGAACTGTAAGCATGGGTAATTACGTTCCACAATGGGACGAAGCAATTATTATCTCTTCAGCCTCTACTCAAACCAATTTGTTATTCTTGGAGAACCTGCACATTTACAATTTGCTCCTGTTGCAATGACGGCTCCCCTCGTCAAATTCTAGGGCCCTGACAACATCTCTTCCACCTAGTCACTTAATTGGGAACTGGAGACTTTTTAACCGTGACCATTATGTCAAGACTGATATGTCAATGTTCTTTTAATTTTGGCCTCTTACCCATATATACTTGGATGGACGGTCTAATTTTACCATCTGAAGATGAGCGTATAGTAATACCCAAAAGGCTTAATGTGTGTCAATGCTTTTAACAAAGTTGTAACTTTCAATGTAGTTTTAACTTATTTTATCGTGCAATTAGACGGAAGTCGTTAATACTAATAAAGGAAAGAGGCTTTTCGCATAAAAACATCTAGTGGTCCTAGAGGTAGCAGAAGTGAAGGGACAGTCCCGACGACCGAGTGATCTCAGGAGCTGACTTCTGATTTTTCGTCTGATAGGGTCCGAGTTCGAGTTCCGGATGTGGTATCGATGGCGTGCTTATCCCTCGGCGCTGGCTGTCTCCCATCCCTGGGACCAGTCGCCCTAAATTAGGGACGGACGACTGCTTATAGCCCTCCGAGATGTTCTTAGTGGTGTTCAACCCTTTAACGATCATGACCCTAAAATTGTGTATCACTCTAAAATACCATAACGCCCAAAACTGTCTGTTGGTTCACTTCTTGTTAACTTGCAATAACGATGACTGAATGTGGCCCCTGATGATCCCTCATAGGTCGTGCAAATTTAAAGAAAATGTAAAAGGTAGGAAATCTGACTCACTCTAGAGAGTCACTTCGAGTCGTTTGCATGTACGGGCGTTATGGTCGTTAAAGGCTTAAAACCACAAACAAACCAAAAAAGTTGAAGGCAATGGAAAGTGATTGGACACTTCCATTGTTGATATTGAGATTGTGGATGCAATAGACATCCTTTTTGAAGAAATTGTCCACCTATGTTAAATTCACGTAGACAATGAGCATTCTGTAGTTTGTATGTATGCTTTTTGGGTACGTCACACATCATTTCTTCTAGGGAGTTCATTCATAATTCATCATTCACGCAATAAAGTAATTCACGAATGATAATTCAATTTCCAATGTTGTCACTATACGCTCACTGAGTAAATCATTCTTTGCATTGATCCTGCGTTTACCACCAAAGCCTTTTTAAGGGGTTTTGTTTTGGGGGGGGGGGGCAAACTGCCCAAAAGAGCGCAAGCTCTTCACCATTCACAATGAATGATTCGCCATGAAACTGCTCGTGGCGGACGATTCGGATACCATTCAAATGAATGGCATTCGCATATCATTCTCGTTCTTACATTTCGCCATTACGTCCTAGCTGACTGTTGACCACTCACTCACATTACGGTTATTAATTCTAGACATTAACTTTCTTTTTCGGAAGTTCATTTCCAAACTGATGATGGCTGTGGAAAGAAGTTAAACTTGCTGCGACTTCAGCGTGTGTGCGTGTCTCAGTAATGGCGGATTGAATGGTCATTCTTTTTTTTTTTTTTTTTTTTTTTTTTTTGATTGGAGGTTTAACGACCACCGTGAGCAACTCAATGGGCTATAAGCAGTCGCCCGTCCCTAATTTAGGGTCACTGATTCCATGGAAGGGAGAGAACCAGTGCCGTAAGACAAACACAGCATCCATGCCTCACCGGGATTCGAACCCGGACCCCGTTCGGACGAATGATCAGAGGCCATCGCTTAGACCACTGCGCTACCGGGGCTGCTGAATGGTCATTCACGGCTCTTTTTAGCAAACTGCCCAACAGAGCTCTTGCCATTCACGATGAATGCTTCAGCGATTCAGATACATCATTCGAATGAATGGTATTCACGTATTACTCCCATTCATAAATTTCACCATTATTTTCTAGCTGACTGCTCACTCCTTAACGGTTGATACATATTAATTCTCGACATTAGCTTTCTTACTGGGAATGCGTTTCCGAACTTACGGGTGTAGAATATAGTTAAACGCGCTGCGACTTCAGTGTGTGTGTGTGTGGTGTTGGCGAGGTTATTATTAAGTATGAAGCGGGAGCCAAATTATCAGAAGAATCGTTGTTTGCAGGTTCCTGCTATTGGAGCAGGGAAGCAAATAAATAGTTAAATGAATTGAATGTAATGACAGATGATTTTGCGTGCACGAGTGTTTATTCTTCAGAAAGTGGGGAATAGATAAATATCAGTTAAAATAAATAATATATACATCCAGTGGGTGATGGATATTTCGGGTGGCTAACTATGTATTTCCCGCCAAATCTGTTCTTATCCTTACGCGCCTACATACCGGTGCCAAATCGTTCGACGTTCTTCCCTGAAAATCCTGAACAAGACTCCTAGGTTATGGCCACTCAGTATCTTTTCCTTTCACACTCATCCCCCAAAAGAAGATGCTCCTGACGTAAGAAGTTGACTGCACTTAATGGCTGAGGATTTGAATTATCACTGGTGGGCACTCTCTAAACAGTGTCCCCCAACGACGGGGGAACAATGGCAGGATATGGCCCTTTAGTTCGTGAAAGAATGGCTTTTCCTAAGGAATTTGTTAACCGCCTTTTTTTTTTTTTTTTTTTTTTTTACCGAAGACGAATTTCTTGCTGCTCTTTGCGTATTAATCATATTTTAAACATTTCCATATAATATCTTTCCCTTCAGTGTGTGTCGCAGTAAGTCGAACTGAATGATTATTCACAGTTGAGGGCGAATCATTCACCACGGCAAAGTCTCATTTGTCGTGAATGAATAGTTCACGAATGGTCTATCGATAACGCTTTCTTTTCCTAATACCTTTAGCTACATTTTCACCCAAATATCAGGGAATCGTTAATTTAAGTTCTTCTCTTAACCGATCTGTAACTTGCGCGATCGTATATACACCAAATTGAGGGGTCTGATAAGTTAAGCTTCTTTTTTTATTTTCAATTCCCAACAAAAAAACAACATAAGAGCTGTCCGTTTACACCGTCAGGGTATCCAAAACAAGACCGTAGCAAACTTTTCTTATCTAGGAGGGCGAGGTTTGAAATTTCGTTCCTTCGAGTTCAACATTACTTCCTCTTCGAGTTCCACTCAAATAATACGTGGTTTTTACTTTCTTACACACCGCTGTTATAGGAAAATATTATGATCGTTCAAAATCGCATTTCAGGTTTCTGACATAGTTTTATTAAAAAGGATAAACTAGGTACATACCCAAGAACTGCAGGATGTAAATAACAAAAAGAACGTAAAAGTTACGCGAACTCCGACAACACAACACAACACTCCACAGAAATGCAGAACGTAAAACAAACCAGCGCAGAACGAATGGGAATCGGATAGTGAACGTAACAGAAGAAGCTTTAAGGTAGGGCTTGGAAAAATTCCATTCGAGGTTAAACGATCAAAGAACTTTCTCAGAGGGAGCACAAATGATTAATTAGCTCTTCATCACAAGACATGTTCGGAAAGGTCTTGGAGGTTAGACATATCAGCATATTGTTCTCTATACCTCCATTCACTGTTTTGGAAAATTCCCTTATGGATATGAGATGTTCATACCTCATGTTATTATGTACCCTGGTTAACTTCATGGAATACTGTGCGAGACTAAAGTCTTCAAAAGGAAAATATTGAAGAGTGTAATTTTTTTTTTACTTACATTTCTATTTTTTACATACCCTAGAGCAGAAATCGGCAAACTGCTGTTCGCCAGCCACACGTGGCTCTGAAGTAAAATTGAAAATGAAAATAAAACTACATAGTTTCATTTATAAAATTTTTAAAGGATTTTATTCAAATAATGGTGATTTCATTTGTTTCTAATGAAATGCAAGCTCATTGCTCACACTGATTAAAAACCAATGAGAGCAATTTTTTGTGTGATTTAATATTTATGATATTAAGTTAATATTATAACATATGATCATAAATAAGTTATTCTGTTAATTAATAAAGATATAATTAATATTATAACTTGTTATAATATTACAAATACATTTATGGCTCTCGAAATTTTTTTTTATAAAAATAAATAAATACATTTATGGCTCTCGAAATTTTTTTTATTGTTGTGAGGAACAGGTTTGGCTTTTCCGTCTCAAAAGTTTGCAGACCTCTGTCCTAGAGCATGAATTTACCTTCGTGAAACAGGGATGTCGCTAGACTTCGAAATCAAAGTGAACGGTTATTATTTTTGCTGGGGCAAGTTTGACAGCAAATTTATTTATAAAACACTGAAAGAAAGAATTTGTTTTCCGTTTTCTACAGTCTGCAAAGGTATTTGCCCCTCCTAGATACATACTCATCAATTTTGGAACTGTCTTGAAGTTTTTGCACTATTTGGTATACAAAAGAGTCAAAAGTTTGGAGTCATTTTTTGCTGATGTTCCGTCCATCAGTTTTTAATAAAATTAGTAAAACCTTAAGAGTTACGTATCTGTATATAAAAAATGGAACACTGTCACCAACACCAGCAACATGCCCCGATTAAAAGAAAATTTCATGCCTAGGAGAAGGGTCTTAAAGCAAATCCTTTCGTGGATTAGGGTTGAGAGAAAATACGTCCAAGCAGGCAATACCTTTCCCCCTCCTTAACTCCTTTCCTACAACCCACAGACCTTGTCTTATACTCATCTCTTCCAAAGCAGTCGTCAGCTACGACCTGCTTCCTCATTACGCTAGGGCTTAAGAGCACTGTCATAGCTTTAGTCCCCACTTTCCTTGTTGGAATCCCCCGCTTAATAGCACAAACAAGCAGCAGAGCAATTACTAATAATCTCATTGAATTCCTATTCACCCGCCCCTGGTCATACTAACTTTAAAAAGGTTCAAATTGAGGATTTGGACGAGTGGAGAACAACAGAATTTTCACGGTTTTGCGAATATTATTTTGATAACTTTCTACAGAGAAAGGAAACTGCACTTCATGGAACAAAATACGTAGGGCTACACGACGAAAAACACGGGAATCATTATTCCTTGGCAATTTCCAGATTATAATTTGAAGTTAAAAAATTTTTAATGTGGCACATCTTGAACTGGGTGGGCAAGACAATTTTCAGGGTGGACTTCAGCCCACCCTCGCACCCCCTTGGCGACGTCCCTTCCCTAGAATGACAATTCTAGGAGGGCGACCGCCCTCCCGGTAGCTGCGGTCCTGATTCAAAACAATGTTTACAAAGCAAGGATATCGCTGATTGGAACAGAATTGCGTAGACCATTTTCGAGCTCTCCGATTGGCCAAAGTAGACGGTGGCGAGTTGGTGTATCGCAATCGTTAAGCGATCGATAACGTACCCACCGTCTGTAATTTGATCATTGCAAGCCTACAGAAAAGCCATCCCTTAATCAATTCAAATGCTTTAAAGAAGATCGACTGTATTGCTTCGGAAATAAAACGTTTTCAGTTTCTTTTTTGTTCAGGTTTTTACACGCAGCCATAGGGACAGGTTTTAATTTTTTAGCTATCGACAAGTGTTCTTGGAGCTATGAATACTATAAATAAAAATTTACTTATTAAGTATTTGCTTATCTGTTTGAAGGAAACAAACGGTTTTATGACGTAAAAATCCATCTACGTATTTATACTGTAAAAAAAAAAAAAGAAATTTCTGAAATTCACGAGCTACTTCCAGTGATTCCTTTCGTGAATTACCGAAGCATATTCCTGATACAACCTCTTCTGTGAAATGGCGGAAAGAAACCTGAATCTCACGAATTTTTCCTACGCCAGGAAAATTCTGAATTTTCAGAAACCTTTCCAGAATTATTTTCTTATATTGAAGGTAAATTGACGTTGTAAGATGTGTTAACTGAAAATTTTGAATTTTCAGAAACCTTTCCTCAGTTCCTTTCGTATACGAGTAAGTAAGGTCTCCAATCCTATAAAATAAGTTTCCGACAAATTAAAATAATGAAAGTGGTATCAAAATGAAGGATATTTATTTCTCTTAAACATTACAACCTTATTTTTTCAACATAGTCACCATTTAACGGCTATACATTTTTCCAAACGCGCTATCCACTTTTTTCTTCCATCCATGAAAAAGTTTGTGGTTTGATTTTGATCTATTTGTGCACACAACTTCAACTTTGGCATCGGATGAAAAATGTTGACCTTTCAACATCTCTTCAAATTTCGGGAACAACCAGAAGTCGAACGGTGCAAAATCTGCCCTGTAAGGATGGTGAGGGAATAAGATTGAATTTAAGAATTGTCACTGTTTCCATCGTTTGTCGACTACAATGTGGCCTTACGTTGTCGTGATGCAATAAAATTGCTTTCATACTTGTTTTTACACGCCATAAATTGCTTTCATACGTCTGTGAATTTCGATTGGCGCGCAACCTTCTAGAGTCAAAAACTCCATTACTGATCCTGCTTTATACGTAACTCGGAGGTAGCACTTATGACTAACGAACGCTCTTACTCATGGTCGTTTAACAGTGACCTCAGATCAGATCATGTGTAGAGGATTTTAGGAAGGGGGCGTCTGACCCGAGGTCTTAAACAACCCTTGGAAATAGGAAGCTAGCAGATTTGGGTTAGAGCGCCCGATAGGAAAGTAACACGGAAGCGAGGTAGGAAGAGGGAGGAACTGGGGAGCCAGTACCCGGGGCCCGACGGCTTAACGTACCAATCCGACACACGGCGGATATTTAGTGGTTCGAGCGTTCGTACCTGCCTGAGATCGAACCCGAGGTTCTCTCCGTGGCAGTCACGAACGTTGGCCACTAGGCCACGTGACCTGAAACTAAGCTCGCTTGCACTACACAGTATCGGCTACCGAACGCATGCGCAAACGATTTTCTTTTCTAAATAATAGCAACGCCACGCGGTAGATGACGTTACTTATCAATCAACCCTCGTGTTAAAGGAAAAATTATGTTCTCACTTTTTCTGTATCCATATGACGAAAAATTTATCGGTAATGGGAGCGAATCACGGGATTATTTGATTAATTACTAAATTTCAGTCGTTTGCCGGAGGATCTAATTTTGAAATTCTGTAGCGAGATCGGATATTGTGGATAGTATGTCGCAAGAAATTTTGGTTATTGTGGCACCAGATATTTCTTTCCTTCTCCCTAAATTTTGTGCACCAGCTGTTGTTTCCTGTGTGACCATAAGAAACCTAAATTATTCTACAGGAGATTGTACGATGTTTCAACAGATGTGCTCATTACACGCGAGAACTCGGTGTCATCTTTCTTGTTTTATGTATTACGACTACTCAACTTACATTTTTTGTGCAATTAATAATAATGTCAGAGCCGTTTATTTTTGAAAGTTTATAACTTCATTGTAGCAAAACCTGAAAGATAATATTTCTGTGTAAATAATATTTCACAATAAGAACTCCAAGTGTACGTTTTGCTATAGGCGAGCAATCCGGGAAACAGCCAGAAGGAAGATTTTCACCCGTTCAAGTTCTATCATAAAGGTAGGAAATCTAATTTTCATGTCTATATCTGACTTCAGTTCTATTGAAAGTTCTCAGTTTCTTCTTAACATTTTTGCTTGTTCTCGAATCTAATTTAATTCCGTAAGTTTAGCGTTTAGTAGTTATTTGGCGAAAGTACATAACAAGTGCATTTGAACACACTAATATGGATGTGATATATGCGTTGCAATGTTTACTCCTGTCTTGCAGTGACAACGGCAGCAGTTCATAACGGGGGGGGTTTGTAGGTGGACTAAGCATCATAGGGCGTCTCAAATTTTGAAAAAAAAAATCCGTTCATGTAGTTTTAATCGACGCTGATGATGTTATTCCCAGTAAGGAAAAAAAGTCTTCAGGTCCATACTGTACGTAGTATTTATTCATTCAGTGTATGTAGCCCTGGAAACCATACATACGAATCTCCGTGCTCTTTAAATAGTTACTATTTCTTCGCAATTTCAGCTTGCATACGCCATATTATTTTAATCTTTTTTTTAGAAATTTCAGTTTGTAATCTGAGAAATATATTTCTCTCTCTAACTGATCTTTTTAAACCCTGATTACAAAAATGATGTTTTTACTACTACTGTCTCAGACATTCGCTCAGAAAATTTCCTCCATTTAACGGAATGATACATAAATTTAACAATTCGTTTTAATATAACAAAATTTGTACGAATCTGAAAAATTCCCATAGGTTTATCCAAGTTTCCAAAAATCTTAAATAGTTGCAGTCTCAATGTGTACTAAGTGCTTAAATATTGAAGGGGGGGGCGCTCGAAGAAAAGTTGGGTTGTCTAACGGATTATAGCGACGCGCCTGGTGTCTTGCCTTTGACATAATGTTTGCTCTGTGATGATGTGATGACTAAGACGGCGTTTTCCTTTTCTGAAATATATAAATACAGTTGTATGAACTGAAAAAAAAAAAAAAAAAAACTCAGAAAAAAGGAATTTACTGGAATGCTGCGAGAAAAGATTTACAACATTAATCATCAATAAATATGTATTTTTTCGTATCGGGATTTAACGGCAGCACTCACAGTGATATAAGCAGTCGTCGCTAATTAGTGGCTTCAGGTCCCAAGGAAGCAAGAAAAGGCAGTAGCATAAGACAAACGCACCACCCACGTTCCATTTGCTGCCTTGAGCCCGGGCCCAGCTCGGACGACCACTCAGAAACCTACGCCTTTGACTACTCACCTACCGGGACAGCATTACCCTTTCAGCGGCCGATGTACCTAAACGCTGTTCAAAATTTTCCGCGCAGCAGAAATTTTAACATAGCAACCTGGTTTTACCAAAGCTACGAAAAAAAACCAGTTCCTTTCTCTCTCTCATCTAAGCAGTACAGACTATAAACCTGTCACCAGATATAAACACTCTTTTCTTTTCTTCTCCATGAGCTGAATCATGATGGCTTGTTTTCTTAAAACGGACATCATGCCACTGATTAAAAACAACGACTCATACAATGATTAGTGTCAGTCATTCCCTAAATGACTACTTTGAATAACAAAGGTAAAAGAAAAAAGCAACGCTTTCTGAGACGCAGGTTCACTCGTTCCACCAGCGTTTGACTCACTTCTTATTCAGCGAATATATTCGTTCGTACCGATTTCAGCCCATTTTGTTAACCCCAAGCTACACTATCTACCAACAAGTAATTGGACACCCCTGCAATCGACTATATCTGCGGTCCTGATGCACGTCACGGCCGCCGCCGTTAAATATCGTGTGAGAAGCAACAACGCAACCAGTCGCATGCAAGATGCCACGCAGTTCGGAGCTCTCTGATTTCGAGAAAGGTGTAATCGTCGGGTATCACAGAAATGGCCGATCCATACGTGACATATCCAGCGAGTTCAAGTTCCCAAAATCGACAGTGGCCTACGTGATTGGCAAGTGGAAGATGAGAGGTGACTGTCGGAATGTGCCCCGACCGGGCAGACCCACAAAACTGGGAGTTAGAGACCGACGGATGCTGACCAGAGAAATTCGGAAGAACCGCACAAAATCGATGGGCCACATCCGCGAGGAGTTTCAACAGGCATCCGGGAGTGTTCTTTCGACGAATACCAACCGTAAGGAAGCCCATCTGCTCGGTTATCATGGACGTGCTGCCGCCCATAAGCCTTTGATCACCAAGTCCAATAACGTGGTGCAAAGAACGTCTACAGTGGACCGTTGAACAGTAGGAACAGGTTCTCTGGAGCGACGAATCAAGGTTCACCCTCTACCGTTCGGATGGCAGGGTCTGGGTTTGGCGTCTACCTGTAGAACGCCTCCTTCCGGAATGTATTGTGCCAACTGTTAAGCTCGGCGGCGGTGGAATTATGCTAAGGGGGTGTTTCTCCTGGTATGGCACGGGACCCTTGGTCGTAATTCCTGGTAGACTGGTAGACTGAACGCAGAGACCTACTGCACCATTTTGGATAACCATGCGCTTCCTACGTTGTGGCAGTTTCACGGGGTGGACCCATGTTACTTTCAGGATGACAATGCCACCTGTTATGCTGCGAGGTCCACCATGGCTTGGTATGGTGACAATGGGGTTAATCGAATGGACTGGACTGCGCAGAGCCAGGACCTTAACATTATCGAGCACCTCAGGGACAAGTTGGAGTGTCGACTTAAGGAGTGCCCCCACCGTCCGAAATCGGTGAAGGAACTGACCTGTCTTCTCCAAGCCAAGTGGAAGAAAATACCGCTAGCCGTCGTACAACGCCTGGTTGAGAGCATGCCCCGGAGGGTCGCAGCTGTAATCGCCGCTCGTGGAGGCTCCACCAACTATTGAAGGTGAATAAACTTCGTTTTCCTTTGCAATCACAGGTGTCCAATTACTTGTTGGTAGATAGTGTATTTCGTTCCAGCCGATTAAGGGGCCGATAAAATTTACGTGGTTCACAGCACGAAATGCGATTCATGCTGAGAGTTTATTGAACATTTGTAACAGCAAACTTCGACTTGTTTAGCACTGCCCGGTATAGTTCTGTTCATCACAGAAATATTACATCAAAAAATTATACTATACAATATATATATATAGTCTAACAGAGACATACAAATGCTGCAGATAACTCAAAGTAGCATGGAGAGGTGTATGCTTGGTGTAACCAGGAGAGATAAGAAGAGGAACTTGTGGATCCGAAAAATGACAAGAGTGGAAGACATCATGATCAGAGTTAAATCCCTGAAATGGCAATGTGCTGGGCATACTGCCAGAAGGACAGACCATCGATGGACAGCCGAAATTTTAGATTCTATTCCAAGGGACTGGAAAAGACCCAGAAGAAGACCACATGGGAGATGGGTGGATGAAATTCGAAAGTATGCGGGAGTGACATGGAGGAGACTGGCACAAGACAGACCGTTGTGGAGGAAACTTGGGGAGACCTTCGTCCAGCAGTGGATTGATGATGATGATATATATATAGACTAAACACAACGTAAGTTGGTTTGCAAAATGCTGATCAGGGGATATGAGCCTCGAAAATGAACCATGTGGTTGACCAGAAGGAGCCGGGCAGGAGACTGATTGAATCTGGTCCACGTCAAACGATAAGAGAACTTTGCGAAAAACTCTGAATACACTATGCAACCAATCTCCGACCATAGGCAAAGTGTAGAAGATGAATGAATGGTGAGGAACGACACCAAACACGACGAGTTGATGACTGCTCTCTTTTGCTTATCTGCAACCACACAAATGACATTTATTTTAAGGCGCTTTATCGCGTGTGATCAAAAATTGATGTACGACAAGCACCGACGTTTTATCTTCACCGCGGTAAAATTTCAAACCATGCCCGAAGCCGCTACTCCTTCACAGGAAGAGGGACCGCAGATTGTCCAGTGGTCAGCGCTTATGCCTACTGGGAGAAAGGGATCCGGATCAGTTCCAGGTAGGTCAAAAACGTTCGAACCACCAAATATCCGCAATGCGTCTGATGGACGCGTTTGGGGGGGGAAGGGGAGGGGGTTGAAGGGATTTTTTTTTATTTTTTTCTGAATGATTTATTGGACCTGGTGGTGCAGAGACATGACAAACAGGCAGACATAAACAAGTTACAGAAATTACACAGCAATAAGTACAACTCATACATGGGGGACCGCATGCCAAATGATCAATATGCACAGATATAGCCAGTGTTGATCATGTAACACATTGTGAACAAATATACATCAACCATGGATTTTACAGTATGCTAAATGAACAATGCACACAGGTAATCAGTGTTGGAGGGGTAACATATTGAGAGCCAGTGCCAAAAGACAAACATCCATGCCTCACCGGGATTGGAACCCGGACCCAACTATAGGGTGAATGGTCAGAAGTCAGCGCCTTAGACCACTGCGCCACCGGGGTGGCATGGGGACCCCGGGTACTGGCACCGCGGTTAAAATTAAGGGTGTTTGTTTTTTCACCTCCACTGCTTGTGTATACTTTGATGTTGTGTGACGTCAGCCGCACCGCACTAATATATAGATAGGCTTTCTGAATTTAGTCTGTGTACCTACTTTCCTGTCGTGAGCCTCTAGGTTCTACCTAATATTTCTTCGTTATTCATACTCTGCTGAAACGCCTGTTACAGGTATACATAGCCTAGCCTAAATCTTTTTGTGGGTGTTAAATCCTACAAAATGATCGTTGAGTCGTTTCGTCATCACAAGAAGACGATGGTCAGTGTTTGGTAGTCCGTAGGTAGTGTAAATGCTCCTTTTCCTTGACAAAACCCATCTGCCGTGATTATCGGATCAGATAACCACGGCGGATAGGTGCTGCCAACGAGAATTTGACATTACACAAAAAAAAACAAAAAAAAAACTGTTAATCAGACGGCATTTGTCAATCCGCTTGGGCCAGTACTTTCTCCATGATAACATAACACTCCACCTTTCACGCTGGACGTTACCGAAGCTGCAAAAGTTGAAGTACGGAACAAAGGCGGTGATTATTTCGATAAAAAAATGTTGCACTGTATTTTGGGTGTTGGAAATTTTAATTAATATTCCATCTACAATAATCTAACGCTTCGATCTCATCGACGAATAGCCGTTTGGGCTGAAAAAGAAGCTCTTTGAGAGCAACGGTAGCCCAACAAAAGATGCTCCCGAAAGGATTTGCACCACAGGAATCTTGACAAAAAGCATCAATAAAACATTATGGGTGTCATGGATCTTTTCATTGAAAATGAATTGAATTTTCACCGCAGCACTGCAGTGAAGAAAACTGTTGTTGATGCGATCTCCTGCTACAAAGAAATCAACTTATATAAATATCAAGGACATCACACCTTGATACCTTCCTCAAGAAATGTGCGATGCAACTTGCTGCCATCTTCCCTCCAATAACTTTCATCTTTTCTCCCAGCACGGTTTGCGTTTACACCATCACTCGTACGAACAATATACTTCTTTTCCAGTTTTTCTTTAATCGCTAATCTTTCGACAATTCAAAATCTAATTATAAAATGAGTTCATTTATCTACGCTCTTATTTAAGTAAGCCAAGAAATCTCTAATATAGTGGTAGTAGGTAATAAACGCGATATAATAATTTATCAACGTTTTTCCACAATTAAATGTTTTATCAACATTGACTACTAGTGTAAAACTAAAAAATGGAACTTTATGAAAATTCTGTATGGGGAGCCCCTTGACCCCGGGCTCCGATCCCATCCTAAAACCATCTACGGTCTAAGTTAGAATACCACCATGACATAGTATACCAAATTTGGTGGTTCTGAAATGAAAACTGTAGATTTTACGAACATTTTGTGTGGTTGGTTGGTTGTTTGATTTTTATGGCGCAAGAGCCATGTTTGGCCAAAGAGCGCCAGACATTAGACAGACAAACAAACAGTAAATTTTGTGTGGGGACTCCTTGACACCGGGCTCCGAACCCTTCTAAAAACCGTCTACGGTCTAAGAGTACGACCGTGAGATAGTATACCCAATTTGGTGGTTCTAAGTTAAGAACTGTAGAAATTTCCTCGAAAATTTTGTATGGGGGCCCCTTGACCTCCCCAGGCTCTGACCCCTTCCAAAAACCGTGTACGCTCCAAGTTAGAGTATCATGCAATAATATACCAAATTTGGTTGTTCTAAATTCAAAACTGTAGATGTTTTTCGAAATTTTTTTTTATGGGGGCTCTTGACCTCCCAGCTCCGACCCCTTCCAAAAACTGTCTACGGTGTAAGTCAGAGTAACATGAGATAATATACCAAATTTGATGGTTCAAAATTGAAAATTGTAGAAATTTTAACTAAAATAACGAATTTTTGTATGGGTCCCCCACCTTAACTGCCCCCGGCTCAGACCCCTTCCAAAACCCTTTTACGGTCTAAGAGTACCATGAGGCAGTATACAAAATTTGGTGGTTCTAAGTTGAAAACTGTAGATTTGTATAGCGGACAAACAAACACATGCAAATAGGCAAACAGATATACAAACTTTCACTTTTATATATATAGATAGTTTTGCAAAGAGTTTGGCTAGGCATCATCAGGACGAATGGAGCGTAAACATTCAAATCATTGTGACATCAGAGTTCTGACGGTCACGGATTTTGATGTGTCGTTTCCACGCGTTTGAAAGAAATGGAGTCGACGTCATGTCATTGGCAAGCCGTGAAGAGTTCCGGTATATATGGATAGCTAATATATGTATTAAGCTTGATAGTCTAATCAGGTTTATCAATAAGCGTAGCGTTTCCAAATAAAAATGTATGGTTATTTTCGTGATAATGTTGTGCTATTGATGATGTCGTCAGTTCAAGCAGTCCAAAAGTTTAGGAAACTGAAACCTGTATTGCTGGCTCACAGCAATAGACCTCCCAGTACGAACGAATTGAGCGGTTATCCCATTCGCTCCTCAGATTTGCTTCGGAATTTCAAACATTCACAAGTTTTAATTTCAGAGTTATTTTCAAACCCATAAACAAGAGGAATTTCTACTGATCAGAAGATTACGTGGAAGACATAAATTCCCAGGGAATTTATCAGATACCTTGTGAATGTGGACTTTCACATATAGGACAGAACCTCAGGGTCTTAAATTTCCGTGTGAAGGAACACAAGACTTACGTACGGAACTCTGAACTGACGAAGCATCAATAGCCCAACATTGTCACGAAAAGAACCATAAATTTTTATTTGGATATGCTACACTTATTGATAATCCTGATTCGACTATCAAGCTTAATATACACTGCCGGACAACTGCTAAGGACGGATGACAATAGCAACGATAGCAACCATAAAATGGAAGGCAGGAAAATGTGGAAATTAGCATAAGTGCGGGATACAGTAAGACGTGTTGTGCGTATGCAAATTTTGGATTGCCGAACTTGTTCGTGACGTCATAGCGCTGATAAGAGATATAAAGGATTTGACGCGTATTGACCGTTGTTGTTCAAACGCTAAGTTGAAAGGGAAAGAATCAATTGACGAACTTGCAATTTTCAGTATGTCTTCCCGACATCACCTAGATGATTTTACGCGTGGCCGTATTATTGGCAAGATTGAAGAAGGGCGAAAAATAACAGATGTTGCCAGGGAGTTCGACGTCAGCCACAGTGTTGTTTCAAGGCTTTGGAAATCATTTCAAACAAATGGAGAGTGTAGCAAACGTCACGGGGAAGGTCGTGTTCGCAGTACGACACCTGCAGAAGATCGGTACATAGTGCTATCAACAAAAAGACACCGGCGCAGCACATCTAGTGAGGGAGCAAATCAGTTTATGTCTGCTACTGGCAAGTGGATCTCCCGAAAAACTGTCGCCAGACGTTTGCATGAAGGAGGACTATACGCCCGCCGTCCTGCTGTGTGCATCCCATTGTCCAGACGTCACCGTACAGCCCGTTTGCAATGGTGCCATCAACATCGCAATTGGACTGATAACGACTGGTCTGCTGTCCTCTTCTCAGATGAGAGTAGATACAGTCTATCGTCTGATCGTCGACGACAACTGATCTGGCGTGATAGTGGTGCTGCATATTGTCCAGCAAACATACAGAAAAGGGACCGATATCCGACATGTAGTGTCATGGTATGGGCTGGCATCATAATCAATGGCCGTACGTCCCTCTATGTGCTTCCAACTGGGACTATGACTGGCCAACGATACATTAATGATGTTCTGCTACCTCATGTTCACATGTTCCGTGGTGCTGTCGGTGATAGATTCATTTTCATGGACGACAACGCAACATGTCATCGAACAGTCGCTGTCCAGGAGTGTCTTGAGAGCGAGGATATTCAACGCCTCGTATGGCCAGCACGTTCTCCAGATCTGAATCCCATTGAAAATGTGTGGGATGCTTTGGGGATGAGTCTTGCTGGTCTCCAATGCCCTCCAATAAACAAGGACACCCTCATCCGTGCACTGACAGAGGAATGGGATAAATTACCCCAACAGCTGCTTGATAATGTTGTGCAAAGCATGACACGACGTGTGGAATCTTGCATCGCCCTCCATGGTGGCCATATCCCATATTGACATCTTACGCTGGAACGCCTGCTGACGGTAATTGCATTTTTTTCACATTTACGTATTCTGCACAAAATGGCCTGTTTGTCCCTTGAACACGTTCCAAAGCCTTCTGGATTTCAGAGCACAATAAATTGTCTTTTTTGTAATGTCCTGGCATTCTGACATTATTTTATTTCACTTGGCATCCAACCACACTTACTTTTTTATGCGCTATATAGCCGTTTATGATCCGTCCTTAGCAATTGTCCAGCAGTGTATTAGAAGCTTTCCACGTGTACCGGAATCAGTCACGGGTTGTCAACGACATTACGTCGACTATTTCTTTCAAGAGCGTAGAAACAACTCATCAAAATCCGTGACCGTCAGAACTATGATGATTTATTTATTTACTTACCATTCTTAGCTGTTACATGAAATATTACTACAATTAATAGAATTATTTACATATCAATATGGGAAATACTGAAACATCACGGAGAATCAAGAAAAAGGTCTATATAGTGACCTGACTTAGCCTTGAAACCCCGAAGTCATACCTAAACAGTCAAATAGAGCCCAACGTTTGACAGATCATGAGAAGAATAGCGTAGTATCAACATGAAACAGACACTTCTAGTTTTAAAAAATTCACCCACCCTTTCGGGCTTATTTGTTTCCCACCCTCCTCTTCTTTTTTTAATAATACGATTATTAGTGGGCAAGTTAGTAGCTTTTTAGTTTCTTTTTAAATAACTTTAAATTGTTATAGTTATTTCAGAAGGTAAATAACTGTGGGCCCTAATAGTTTATGCTTTCCTTAATCAATTCAGTTTTTGGCTTACATGTTTTAATAAGAGTTTTTTCTGGTATCACGAGTAACACTATGGATATCAATTATTTCACAATTGATGTTATTTATTCTTTACTCTTTTTCACATATTTAGTCCAAGGTTATCATATAATAGAATTAGATTTTTAACACAAAGGTTAGATAATATGTAACTAACAATTCCAATACTTCTAGAAATTTTATTACAGTTTAGATCAACTTGCTTATTCCATTTTATCTCATGTCGCAATGATTTGAATGTTTACGCTCCATTCGTACTGATGATGCCGAGCCAAACGCTTTGCGAAATTATAGTCGATGTTAATAAAACATTTGTGAAAAACCGTTGATAAATTATTAAACCTCAACATCAAAAGGGTGTGTAAGTCTTATATTATAAATGAACACGATTCCCATAACGTACCCCTATGGAGACTATCGTATCGTAACCGGTAGAGCGCTTATTTAGTTAGTTAGCTCTTCCATTTTCAGGAACGCTTCCTCTGCGGTAAATGGTGTAACTTCTACACATTATTTCACGAAGTTTCACTTCCGCCTGAGGAAAGTTCAAGCTTATAAGCGCCAGTGTCATCCGAGAGAATTCAACCAAATGTCATCTGAAATACACTGAAGAGCAATTGAATTAGAGACAGCTGGCGTTATGCAAATGTGGAGCTATGGGCGGCCCTATAAACGGAAACGACATGACGTATGCAGCGATCCGGCAATGTAAGGAGTGATGCGACGGGAATCAGTAAGAGTCGGACGCAGTATGGGTAAGACGAAGGATCTAAGCGCCTTTGATCGTGGGCAAATTGTCGGGGCCTGACGAATGGGTCACTCCATCTCGGAAGTCGTGCAGGCACTGGAATTTTCACGAGCCACTGTGTCACGGGTGCACCATGAGTACATCGAATCCGGTCAAACCATTCCTGCAAGGGCCAATTGCCGTGGACAACAGCGTGTGGATGAGCGGGGTCGTCGTCGGCTAGCTCGCATTGTAACAGCGGATAGACGGGCCGCAGTGAAAGAAATCACTCGGCAATTTAACGCTGGTGTACAAAAACGTGTAAGCAGCCACACCATCCAGAACCATCTCCTCGCTATGGGGTACAGAAGCCATTGTCCCACGGGAGTACCGCTGCTGACCGCACATCACAAGGTGCAAAGATCAGCATGGGCGCGGGAACATCGCCACTGGACCCTAGACACCTGGAAAAATGTTGCCTGGACTGATGAGTCGAGATTCACGTTGGTACATGCAGATGACAGGATACGAGTACGGCGCAAACCACATGAAGCGATCGATCCTTCTTGCCAGCAGGGTACTCTTCAAGCTGGTGAGGAGGCATTCTCATCTGGGGACTGTTTACGTGGATTGAAATGGGACCCCTCGTGGGACGATGGCTTCTGTACCCCATAGCGAGGAGATTCATTTTTAATCCTACTTCTTTACTCTTGTCATCAATTTTCTGGATGGTGTGGCTGCTTACACGTTTCTGTGCACCAGCGTTAAATTGTAGAGTGATTTCTCGCACTGTGGCCCGTCTATCCGCTGTTACAATGCGAGCTAGCCGACGATGACCTCGCTCATCCACACGCTGTTGTCCGCGGCAGTTGGCCCTTGCAGAGATGGTTTAACCGGATTCGATGTACTCACGGTGCGACCGGGATCGTGAAAATTCCAAATGGCTCGTAAAAATTCCAATGCCTGCACGACTTCCGAGATGGAGTGACCCATTCGTCGGGACCCGACAATTTTTGCACGATCAAATGCGCTTAGATCCTTCATCTTACCCATGCTGCGTCCGACTCTTACTGATTCCCGTCGCATCACTCCTTATATTGTCGGATCGCTGCATACGTCATGTTGTTTCCGTTTACAGGGCCACACATACCACCACATTTGCATAACGCCAGCTGTGTCTAATTCAATTGCTCTTCAGTGTTCACCAGTTTTGTCTTCTAAAAGTTCATTTTTAATCCCACTTCTTTACTCTTGTCATCATGTTTCTGGATCATACTCTGCAGCTCTGAAGAAGTAGTCGCTGCCCCGGTGGCGCAGTGGTCTACGCGATGGCCTATGATCATTCGTCTGAAAGGGGTCCGGGTTTGAATGCCGGTGAAGCATGGATGTTGTGTTTGTCTTACGGCACTGACTCTCTCCCTTCCCTGGAACTAGTGACCCTAAATTAGAGACGGGGGACTGCTTTATCCCTGACATTAAAATTAGGGACGGACCACTTTCTTTATCCCTGACATTAAAATTAGGGACGTGACATTAAAATTAGGGACGGACCACTTTCTTTATCCCTGACATTGAGTCATCATCATCATCATCATTGTCAACCATGATCAATCCACTGCTGGACGAAGGTCTCCCCAAGTTTCCTCCACAACGGTCTGTCTTGTGCCAGTCTCCTCCATGTCACTCCCGCATACTTTCGAATTTCATCCACCCATCTTCCGTGTGATCTTCTTCTGGGTCTTTTCCTGTCCCTTGAAATCCAATCTAAAATTTCGCCTGCCCATCTATGGTCTGTCCTTCTGGCAGTATGTCCAGCCCATTGCCATTTCAGGGATTTAACTCTGATCATGATGTCTTCCACTCTTGTCATTTTTCGGATCCACGAGTTCCTCTTCTTATCTCTCCTGGTTACACCAAGCATGCACCTCTCCATGCTGCTTTGAGTTGTCTGCAGCCTTTGTATGTCTCTTTTAGTTAAGGTCCACGTCTCTGCACCATACGTAAGCACTGGAAGGATGCATTGATCAAACACTTTTCTTTTAAGACATAATGGCATATTGCTCTTGAAAATTATGCTGTTTCTTCCAAAAGCTCTCCAGGCAAGTTTTGTACGCCGATTAATTTCTTCATGAATGTGACCCTCACTTGATATCTGCTGTCCAAGATAAACGTACGTGTCTGTTATCTCCAGCTTTTCTCCATCAATAGATAAATCTTCATTTCGTGTAAAAGCATTGAACATCACTTTTGTCTTCTGAAAGTTCATTTTTAATCCCACTCCTTTACTCTTGTCAATTAATGATACTCTTCAGCTCTGATGGGGTAGTTGCAAAAATGACTATGTCATCAGCAAAACGAAGGTGGGTTAGATAATCTCCATTAATCTTTATCCCTTTGTTTTCCCAGTTCAGTGACTGAAAGACATTTTCCAATGTGGCGTTAAAGAGCTTTGGAGATATGGTGTCACCTTGTCTCACTCCCTTTCCAATTTTTATGTGTGTTGTATTTTCAAATAGCCCAATCTTTGCACTTGCATTTTCATAGATGTTATTAATAATCTTAATGTATGCATCTTCAATACTGCAGGATTTCAGAGCCATTGTAACTGCTGATGGTTTCACCGAATCAAAGGCTTTTTCATAATCGATAAAAGCCATGCACAATGGAAGTTCATATTCCCTCGCTCTTTCAATTAGTTCTCTCAGTACGTGGATATGATCTATTGTGCTGTAGCCACTCCTGAATCCAGCTTGTTCTTTCGGTTGAGCCATGTCCAGTGTTACCTTCAAACGGTGTGAAGGAACTTTAGTGAAGATTTTATTAACCACTGATAGGTCTGTAGTTCCTGAGATCCTCAATGTCACCTTTTTTATTTAGCAGGATCATTATAGCGTTGTTCCAATCCTCAGGAATCTTCCCTTCATTAAGGCATCGAGTGAAAATTTGGGCGAGTACTGTTTCGATTTCTCCACTTGCTTCTTGTATGATGTCTACAGTAATTCCCTCTCCTCTTGGAGCTTTTCCCCGCTTCATGTTCTTGATTGCATGTGCAACTTCTGCTGGGAGGACTGGAAGAACTCTGGTATTGGTACCTTCCATAATGTCTGGAGTACATGCATCTTCCCTTTCATATAACTTGGAGTAGAAATCTTTCACTCTTGTCAAAATTTCGCCTCTATTTCTTGTTACAGAACCATCTTCTTTTCTCAGTGCCATAATCTGTTTTCTTCCCTTACCAAGATATCCCTTTGCTATCTTTAGGCTTTGGTTGTTTTCAATTGCTTTCCTCACTAGTTCACAGTTGAATTTCCTTACGTCTTCAGTGATACTTCTTCGTACTGTCTTGCATAGCTCTATGTATTCCACTTTCGAAGTCACATCTTCTTTATTTGTCCTCATCTCTCTTCTTTTTTGCAACAACATTTTGGTTTTTCCTGATAATTTGTTCACATCCAACTTGTTCTTAGACCCAGCTAATATTGTTTTTGTTTTTTTCATAAGAGCTATATCCACTTCTTCCGATGTTAGGCTTTCTAAAGCAGAGAATCTGTTCTTTAGTTCCAACTTGAAGGTATTATGGTGTTTTTTAAGGTTGGTTATGTCAATACATTTTGTTTGTCTTATGAGCTTGCCACGTTCGAGTTTAGTGTTGAGGTGCATCTTACATCTCACCAATCTATGGTCACTACCTGTGTTGAACTTGTTCAGCACACTGCAGTCTTCGATGACGAATTTTTTGTTACACATAATAAAATCAATTTCACTTGTCGTCCCATTTGGATGTCTCCATGTCCATTTCCTGTGCGGCTTTTTCTTGAAAAAGTATTTCAAGATAAAAAACCCTTCTGCCTCTGCAAACTCAACGAGAGTATTTCCACGCTGGTTTCTGTTGCCGTGACCGAATTTACCTACTGAAGTTTCATTCTGTTGCAGTTGCCCTATTTTTGCATTGAAATCTCCCATAATTATTTTCAAGTGCTGCTTACCTTTATTGTTTAGATGACGAACTTCCTCATAAAGTTCTTCAATTTCTTCTTCAGGATGACTTGTGGTGGGTGCATAAGTTTGAATAATCTGAGCCATGTATCTTCTCGAGAGTTGGATAACGAGTCGTGCAGCTCTGTCAGAGGAACTTTTAACTTCTACAACTTTATCCTTCAGTTTCTTGTTTGTTATAAATCCAACACCACTAGTTCTGCCAGTATCAGTCCCACGATAGTAGAAGAAATGTCCACTTTTCGGTTCAATGAGATCTTCTCCTTTTCTCCTTACCTCACTTAGATCGACGATGTCCCACTTGATCCTTTGTAGTTCCTCTTCCAATTCAAGAAGCCTTGAATCAGAACATAGGAGGCGTCCATTATACGTAGCCAAGGTCAGCATCAGATGGCAGCCTAGTCCGGTCCTCTGGGGATTCTTAGCACCCTCTGCCTTCATGTCGCACTGGCCGCTGCCTTGGCCAGGTACATTCCAGCTGCCGGAGACTGAGGGCCAAGATTTAAGTTGTGGAGTCATTTTGGAGGGGTTTGGCCATAACTCACCACGCTGGCCAAGCGGGTTGGTGAGTGTGGGATAGAATTTCATCTAATCCCGATGGTATAGTTATACCGCTATTGGCGGTCGTCAGAGCCCCTTTAGTGGGAACAGGATGCACCACGAGAAGGCGGGGTTGACATTTGTCAAGGAGAGGCTGTGATGTTACGCATCACCTGACCTTACATCCCGACATTGAGTACAAGCCCATAAATTATATTTGTGAAAGATTGCACATAACTCATTAAAGATTACGCATGAGTCGCTCCTTAAGATTGTATAGATACCATTGCCTTTTATACGAATAAATTTAATCGATATTTGCTGGAATTGCAATAAATACATTGCCTCTCAAGACTGATAACATTAGCTCAGGAAGACTCAACAAATTCCTTCTTACCCGTATTTTACTAACAAAAGCTCACTTTGACCTACTACCAGTGTTGCCAAAATACATTTGCCTGGAGAGAAAATGTAGCGTTAAGACCAGGGTCGTAGTCAGAAAGAATGTTCGGGAGAGGTTTCTAAATTTGACAATTAATTTTCGCCGTACGCATCATCTCCGGTAGCACAGTAGTGTCGAATCGACGTCAATTTTTGGTTACCAGGTCAATATTGCGTCGAGGCATGGTTTTCCGCGTAATATCGATGAGACGGAACGTCAAGAAAAATCATTACACCGAATTTAACTACATGTATACATGTAGACGGCTTTACGCAGTTTGTGCTATTACTTCAAATAATCGATGTTTTCTTGCGACCTGTAAGCATCGCGGGTGTGCGCCTTTGCAACCATTACGCCAAACAAACTTTTCGGATGTCGGGTGTTGGTCGGTTGTATTATTTCTGTTGTAAAATGAGATTCTTATCTGTCTCCTTTTTTGCCGGTTAGTTTTTTTTTTTTCTTCATAAGCATGTTTATAAGAAGTTGAGTCTCGTTCTTTTAAGTAGAACTACTTTTTTAGATAAATAATTTGCACCTACTCATATCCCAAATAGGGATACGCCTAGCGCAATGCTGACAGATCACCAAAAATTCTGTGAAATTTTTGAGAATTTTGTTCCTTTTGAAAACAATTTATATGATCTTTTAATCGTAGACAGCGTTGTAGAATCGCACTACAAATACGAATACATTCTACGTTTTATGCCACGATTAAAAGTTTAGAATTTCATGTTTCAACATCTAAATTGTAGAGTAAACGTAGATTCGACCTTACAACAGTATTAGAATCCATAACTAAACTCCGTAATATCAACGTATAATCGGCGTCTACACTACGCAGCAACGATGTATATGTTTCTCTCGAAAGATCGAATCTTCGTCTACTGTTGACTTGATATCGACTTAATAGATTTAAAATTCGACGTCGAAATGGCGTAACAAAAGTGGACATGGATATCTATATTCGATGTTGCATATCGACCAAAAATCGATCAAAAATTCGACGTCAAATCGATGTAATGTGCTACCGGGGATACATGTCTTAATTTTTTTCTCTCCGACACATTTTACTTGTCCATGAAATTGTTCTATTTATTACTCCCCATTTTTCAAATGCTAGCTTGGATCCATGTACTTCTGTAAGCAGTATAGCATGTATCTGCCCTCTCTTTATTTAAGTACGGCATTTCGGAGGGGGTTTAAACCCTCCAAACTCCTCCCTGGCTCAGACAAAAGTGCTTAACGATAATAAACTAAAATTTACATAAGAAGATAACTCGAAGGGAAGGTTGAATGAGAGTGTACGTCACACAATGTACAAACTGTACATTGAAGTAGCAATATTAGGAACACCCAGAAGCATTCAGACACATGCGATTGTAGTTCACGTAATATGAAGCCGAGATGGCTTTGTAAACAGCTTAATGCGAAGGATTCAGACGTGTAAGAAGCATGGATCGACGTGTGAGGAGAGTGGATCGATGAGTAAGCGCAAAAAGCCCCCATATTCAGCCCCCCTAATGTTCTCAATCTAGTAAAACCCCTGCACCCACTAATTTCGTATTTAATCTGTTTTCTTTGTCAAGCTAGTTTCTTAACATAAGCTCATTTGCCTAAGTTTGCACCGTTCAGTCTGTAGCTCAAAATCCATTGCCTTGTTTTATTCTATTCTTATTTATGCTTAGGTTTGCTGAACACTGGAACTTATATCAAAGATTGCTTTTCTACCTCACAGCAGAATCGGAACAATAACACTTCCGTACACAGCCATTCTTCACCAGTTTTAACAATCCATGCTCCGGAGACACCCTTTAAAAGCAGCTATAACCTTCAAAGTTGATTTCACTCGCCTACTGATTTCGCAATGTAATCGGTTTTGCTCTTTTTCTGCACTTGAAGAATCTATCTCCCTGGGCAAACTCTGCACCGTTCAAACTGATATTGCATTTACCAGTATTTGTCACCAGCTAAAAAGCCATTGCTTTAATTTTTCTCTTTTTTATACATAGGTTCCCGAAACGTTGAAGCATATATCAAAGATTCCTTTACTACCACACAGCGGAATCGCAACAATTACATTTTATATAGTCATGCACAGTCATTTTGTACCGTTTGTTAAGTATCCATTCTCCGGAGAAACCCTCTGAAAGCAATGACTGAGCTATATATTCTCTCCCCTGCTGATTTCACTATTCTGTTTTCTTTACGAAGCAAGCTTCTTATTACTGCACTGCTCAGACGAGTCATGCATTCACCAATATCGCTCAAAGACCGTATCTTTAGGTGAAAAACTTCCAAATACGTGGAGGCAATGTAAACAGACAAAGTCATCGCTCTTTCCCGGTTTTTCTTTGATTAACACACAACAGAAAAATTGTATTTCGACACCGCTGGGATCGCACTTCAGATCTCTCGATAACTTGCCGAGTGCGTTCGCGTTATGCTACGGTGCCAACAATCCATGGAGCGGATTGTCACGGAGCGGATTGTTGGCACCGTAGCATAAGGCGAACGCACTCGGCAAGTTATCGAGAGATCTGAAGTGCGATCCCAGCGGTGTCGAAATACAATTTTTCGGTTGTTGTGTGTCGAGAAAAACGTGGAAAAAGTGATGACTTTGTCTATTTATATTTGACCATAACGTTCATTTTTATCACTTAGGTAACGAAAGCATTGAGACCTACAGGGGTTGAACAAAATGTGAACACCTAAAAAATAGGCGATATGTCTTTATTAAGGTGTTGTTGAACCCCCATTTGCGTTTAATACAGCTTCCAACCTTCTTTGAACAGATTCATGCAGCTTTTGAATAGTCTTTCAGTGAAACGTTGTACCATTCGTCGATCAGAACATCAGCCAATTGCTTAGGAGGAAAACTGCTTCTCACTCTGTTCTCAAAAACTGCCTACAGTGGCTCGATAATATACAAGTCAGGTGATTGAGCTGGCCATGGCAGATGTTGGATTTCATCTTGGTACTTTCCTCAAACTAAGACTGAACTGTTTTGGCTGTGTGTGTATATGGGCGCATTATCATCTTAAAAAGTTGAATCATTCTTGGGAAACAACATGGGGACCACAGAATACTCCTGATCACGTAGAATGTCCAATTACTCGTTGGTAGTAATTCGACCATGTAGAGTAATGATGGAGCCAGCTTAATAACAACATATGGCAGCCAGAATTACAAACCCACTCCCTTGTTTGAGAGTTAGAACCAGACATTGCGAATTTTAGGCTTCCTTGGGGGTTCTCCATACGTAAATCCTACCTACTATTAGGAATAATGGAAATGAGGTCTTATCAGACCACATCACAGGTCTCCAGTCATCAGCTGTACAAGTCTTATGCTCATGACGTCATCTGTATTGCATTGTAGCGTTGGTTTCTATGATTATAGGTTTACCAGTTGCAGCTCTACCGCGGATATCGGCTTTGTGAAGTTCTCTGCGGACTGTTTTTGTGGAAGTAGTCTTCTAGGTGGATATTGAGTTCGTCTATCACTTTTGTTACAGTAGGTTCTAGAGAAGGTGAGTCGAAAGTATTGCAATATTTGGATCACTTTATGTCTTCATGCGTACCTTTACGACGAAAGCTGACTAGCATTCAAAGTAAAGCTCATTGTGTTCCACAGTGTTTAACAATCTGCCGGCCAGTTCTTCGATTCCGTGGAGGTACCAGTTCTTGTCCTTCGAGGCGAAGAACTCCTTCACCCGAGCTTCCACCTCCTCCTAGTGCAGCTGGGGTGAGGGTGTGGGCCATGGATCGGAACAAGTAAGTAATAATCCGACGGGGCTAGGTCCGAATTATATACTGGGTATGGCATCAGTTCGATGCCCTTAAGTTGTGTCGGGGTCGAGCGCGCCTTCTGTTCACCAGTCTGGGTACTTCTTCTCCAAGACGGCATACATCCGCTCCACCTGTTCAGAGTATTGGTTGGTGTTGATGGTCCGACTGTCTAGAATAAATTCGTAAGAGATTATCCTTTCAAAATTCCACCAGACGCAGAGCATCACATTGTGCTCTAAGCGCCCACGTTTGACAACAGGTTCTGGAACCTTTCCGGGGCTCAACCACTGCCATTGTGCGGTAGGATCACAGAAATAGACCCACTTTTCATCGCACGTAACAATTATCTCGATGAAACGTACATCGCGCTGGTTTTCAAGGAGTTTTGTGCACATTTCCACTGGGCGGTTTGGTTCAGCTGACGTCAGGTTGTGAGTGACAATGCGGCAGCTCCTGTAGACCTTGCTGAGATCCTGAAGGTGACGAATCCCGGTGGTCTGTTATATGCCCAGCTCGTCTGATAATCTCTACAGCCATGTCGGATTTGACTCTACAGCCTGGCAGGCACGGCCTCCGAATTCACGGTTCGCGGCTTCTATCCCTTAAGCGAAATTTCTTGAACCTTCTGGTTGTGGTGCTGTGGCCCATATAAACCTTCTCCTTTCGCATGACAAGTTTCGTGTTGCTTGAGCAGCGATATGGCAGAGTTCAAACTCGTAAAGTAAAATTTCCCTAATTAGCCGGTTGTGGCTGTTCATATTTTAGGAGTCCCAACCACTGAAAGAAGGACGACATGCAATGCTGTTCACAGCAACGACTATCACTTTAAATTCCTTTCGATTGACTGCAGTGCGCGACTTCATCTAGATTAAGCACGCGACATACGAGACCGCTCGATCTCTGGGCGAGTGATCTACATGGCAAAATTCTGCTAGATACAAAACTTCCTAATTTTTTGATATAAATGTTTCCTAACATGTGCACACCGCTGATTTCAACAGCAGATCGCCCAACTTTGCTTACCCGCCGCAGCGCATGCGCAAATATTGCAGAACTTTCGACTCGTACTCTGTATGCTATTTGAACACAATCAATGTTAGTGTTCGACAGTCCCTCTCATTCGATCTCTTTTTCGCCAACATTTTTTACAGCCCCTTTAATATCAAGCATTATGTCAGCAAAGAAAACTAATGGTATTTTATTTTTTTACTTTCAGGAGAAGAATACAGATGATTCTGTGGACAAATATAATATGTTTTTGGACGAGTTCCAGGAAAGCAATCCCCTGCGCCCGGAAGACGCAGAAGAAAGTATGGAACTTTCAAGACTGAATCTCCGGAACAAGCACCCTGGAAGACAACAGAGCGGCGGGAACAATGATAAAAATCATGAAAGTGATGACGACCCTCGGCGAAAGCAGCTTCTCCGTAGCCTGCTATGTGGCTGTACCCAGCGGTCAGGAAAGGAGGCAGCTCAGAAGTCCTCAGACGTGTCGGGACTGTTCTCTTGAGAGAAGAAGAAAAACACTAGGTTTAAGATGACGACTGAATAAAATGAGGACACACGAGCTGATATATGCACGAATCAGAAAAGTGCATGTGGAAGAAAGAATTGGGGGAAAGACAAGTTTGGGGGTGTGGGGAATCAGGGTTTAGGACGGGCGAAAAAATAAAAAAACAAAACAAAATTCTGCGTTGTGTAAATTATTCTGTAGCCTGTAAAACTATAAAACATGGTCGCTGTGAAACTGTAAGGTTTAAATGTATCTTTGAAGATTTAAATGACACCTGTTGACTAAAGCTACTTATGTTCGACCCTTAAGTTTTAATTTAAATCGTTGCTCGCATATAGACGTTGTAAGCAATATGTCAAGCTCAGCTACACACTTGAAGAATAGCATTAGATCTTAACCGTCTGGAGTCAAATAACCAACAGATGACTTACCACAGTAAACCTCTCAAGAGCGAACACCCTGCAACCTCAGCATTTGTCTGCTATTCCGAAGTTTGAGTTCTGATCCCTACTATCATTACAGTATCAAAAACTACATAAACATTTACGTACAATATATAAATAAGAATGTTTTTTTTTTTTGCGATTAAATGTTTCATTTATTTTATTTTGCATTTTCTTTCTTTTTTTTTTTTTTGAATGGACATTTAACGACTACCGTGAGCAACTCAATGGGCTATAAGCAATCTCCCGCCCCTAATTTAGGGCCACTGACTCCAGGAAAGGGTAAGAGCCAGTGCTGTAAGACAAGCACAACATCCATGCCTCACCGAGATTCGAACCCGGACTCATCTCAAACGAATGGTCAGAAGCCATCGCTTAGACCACTGCCCCACCGGGGCGGCAATTTTTTTTTTTTTTTTTTTTTTTTAACAGCAAGAAGCAGTAAAATACATCTACAGGTAGGACTTCGTTTACGGCGGGGTTAAGTTTCTGAGATTTGCGGCGTAAACTGAAGCAAAAATATAATGGAAACATAGGTTCCATTCCAAAATTTTCAGGCCGCACCGGTGGCGCAGTGGTCAAAGCGATGGCCTCTGATCATTCGTCCGAACGGGGTCCGGGTTCAAATCCTGGTGAGGCATGGATGTTGTGTTTGTCTTACGGCACTGGCTCTCTCCCTTCCCTGGAACCAGTGACCCTAAATTAGGGACGGGTGACTGCTTATAGCCCATTGAGTTGCTCACGGTGGTCGTTAAAAATCCAATAAAAAAAAAGAAAAAATTCAGTAATCAACTCAAAATACTTGAAAAATGCTTTATTTTATGAAATTTACGTATTGGAAATTGTACAATGTATGGGGTAATAGCGTTTAAGTAAAAGAATATTTATTGCTTTAAAAGCGATAAAATAGATGCCTATTTGGATTTCTTCTTTTCTAATAAGTTATATCTATAGAACTGCAGCAATTCCTCTTTTAACAGTTGAGGCATTTGCTTCAGACCTTACAACTCTTACTAATAGCAGCAACAACCTCTTCAACTGATTTCACTGGGTCCCGACTGGCATTTCAGAGTCAGCTATACATTTCTCTGTCTTCTATGGACAGTTGTTCAGCTAGCCCTTCTAAATCTTCCGTTGAAAGCTTTTCAGTATGTCTCTCAAGACCATTTATGGGACCAACATGAACATCATCTAGTTTTTAGCACGTCTTTTGTAAAAAAAGATCGTGCTTATGTTATCGGTTTGTCCGTCTGTCTGTACCTACAATATCTCTGCAACTATTAGCCAGATTTGAAAAATTATTTTTGCATTGGGAAGCTTGAAATATGCGAATGGTGATCATTTCGTTTTTGTTTTTTTTACAATGTGCAATTTTGCCGCTAGAGGGCGTAAATGCAAATGATGTCGAATTCAAAAATACGTTTTATTCCACATATTTGTTTCTAAATATCGGATTGAAAAAATTATTTTATCTTTCGATTCCATTTATGTCGAAGAGTATTTTAGATATAATTACATTTTCAAATTACGAATAGATTTCCCACTACGGGGGCGTAAAATAAATTACATTTTTCCCGATAACACTTCTTCTAAAACTCCGATTTGAAAATGTTTTCTTCAGCGGATACACCTCCTGATGAAAAATCTTTTGCATATAATTTCTAATTTTTGGTAAAGCATACTTTGGCTACCAGGGGGCGTAAGTGTTAATTTTTGCTTCCGATGTATTTGCCATAAAATCTGAGCTTCCAAAATATCGATTGAAAAAATTCTTTCGTGGACTGATGCCACTCACATCGATAAACATTTTCGGAATATTTTCTTCTTAAAATATTCCACAGTTTCTACGCCAGGGGGCGTAGATGTATATCTTATTTTTGTGAATATCTCTACTTCTAGGAGTCCGTTTTGAAAAACTCCTTCTTTGTTGAATAGCGTTTTCAGTGTGACATGTTTTTCATATAATTTCAAAATTTTCAAGTAATTCATAGACTTTCCGCTAGGGGGCCTGAAGGTAAATTGCGTTTCCCCCTATATCTCTGCTTCTAAATTTCCGATTAGAAAAAGTATTTCTGCACCGGATACAGCTCCTGATGGGAAATCGTTTGCACATAAATTCTAATTTTTGTAAAAAAACGGTTTGGTCACCAGGGGGCGCAAATCTTAATTTCCGCTTCTGATGTACATACGGGGTCGAATTCGGGCCAGGAACATTTTGACCCGACCTGTTTGACTGATAAGAAATTGTCGACCCGCTGAACCGTAACTAGCTTGTTTGGCTCTCTGGACGTCTGGCGTAAGCTTTACCCTGGCTGCATTCCGGATTCGCAAGAGCATAAAACTACCCTTGCGTTTATAAAAGATAACGTGGCAGAGATAGCAAAAGAAAACAAGAAAGATGACACCGAATTTTCGGGTGTAATAAGCACGTCTTTTCAATCCGTTCTGACGCAAATTAAATTTATCAAAGCTATTCAAAGTCAATGGAACCGGTATGGAAAACAATGGATCTGACGAAAGAAAGAAGATTTTCAATCGGGTTTTTAATCCCTCAGATATTGCTGTAAACGGAATCCTGAGCTTACGAACTCTTAGAAACAGAGATATCGACAACAATAATATGTGACTTTACGTCCCCTGGTGGGAAAACCATGCGTTATTTTAGGATGGAAGTATTCTCAAAAGGTGTATCCATATAAGCGGTATCGGTCGAAGAAAAAAAAATTAGTCGAGTTTTCAGGAACACAGATTTTGCAACAAATACTTCAGAAGCAGAAATTAACACTTATGACCCCTGGCGGCCAAACCATTCTTTACCAAACATTAGAAATTATGTGAAAAATATTTTCCATCAGGTCTTGTACGCGATATAGGAAGAATTTTTCAAATCAGATCTTTAGGAGCAGAAATAACGCAGAAAACGCAATTTACCTTTGTACCCCCTAGCGGAAAGTCTATGATTTACTTGAAAATTTTGAATTTATAGGAAAAACATTTCGCATCGGAAACACTATCCAAAAAAGAAGGAATTTTTCAAATCGTACTATTAGAAGTAGAGATATTGACAAAAATAAGATATACATCTACGCCCCCTGGCGTAGAAACCATGCATATTTCAAGAAGAAAATTGTCCTAAAAGGTTTGTCGACATGAGGAGTAGTATCGGTCAACAAACGAATTTTTTTCAATCGAGATTTTAGAAGCTCATATTTAATACAACAGAAGCAGAAATTAAAACTTACGACATCTGGTGGAAACGATTTCCCACCAGGAGCTGTATGCGGTGCAGAAAGAATTTTTCAAATCGGAGATTTAGAAGCAGAGATATATTGGGAAACGCAATTTACATTTACGCCCCCTAGCGGAAAGTCTATGAATTACTTGAAAATTCTGAAATTATATGAACCACATGTCACACTAGAAACACTATCCAACAAAGAAGGAATTTTTCAAAGCGGACTCCTAGAAGTAGATATATTGACAAAAATAAGATATATATCTACGCCCCTGGCGTAGAAACCATGTACTATATAAAGAACAAAATGTTTCTAAAAGGTTTGTCGACATGAGTAGTATCGGTCAACAAACGACGTTTTTTTCAATCCAAAATTTAGAACATCATATTTTGCTGCAAATACAACAGAAGCGGAAATTAAGATTTACTCCCTCTGGTGGCCAAACTATTTTCATTACAAAAATTACAAATTATGTGAAAATGATTTCCCATCAGGAGCTGTATCCGGTGTAGAAGAAATTTTTCAAATCGGACATTTTGATGCAGAGATATAAAGGGAAATGCAATATACCGCTACGCCCCCTAGCGGGAAGTCTATGAATTACTTGAAAATTTTGAAATTACGTGAAAAACATGTCACACGGAAAACACTATCCAACAAAGAAGGAATTTTTCAAGTCGGACTCCTAGAAGTAGAGATATTGACAAAAATAAGATGTACATCTACGCCCCCTGGCGGAGAAACTAATATTTTAAGAAGAAAATATTCCGAAAAGGTTCACCCATGTGAGTGGCATCAGTCCACGAAAGAATTTTTTCCATCGATATTTTAGAAGCTCCGATTTTATGGCAAATACATCAGAAGCAAAAATTAACACTTACGCCCCGCCCCCTGGTGGCCAAAGTATTCTTTACCAAAAGATTTTCCATCAGGAGATGTATCCGCTGAAGAAAAAAAAATATTCAAATCGGCTATTTAGAGGAAGAGTTATCGAGGAGAAGGTAATTTACTTTTACTCCCCCTAGCGGAAAATCTATGCGTAATTTGAAAAAGTAACTATATCTAATACTCTTCGATATAAATGAAATCAAAACATAAAAAAAAATTTCAATCGGATGTATAGAAGCAAATATGTGGAATAAAACGTATTTTTGAATTCGACATCATCTGCATTTACGCCCTCTACCGGCGAAATTGTACATCGTAAAAAAAACGAAAAAAAGGATCATCATTTGCATATTTCAAGCTTCCCAATGTAAAAAGAATTCTTCAAATCGGACTAATAGTTGCAGAGATATCGTGGCTACAGACGGACGGACGGACAAACCGATAACAGAAGCACGGTCTTTTTTTACAAAAGACGTGCTAAAAAAAACGAAGAAAATTATTTCCCTCTGTCAGAGTCCGATCTCCTTTAAGTATTATGCAGTCAGAGCCTGGTTCGGACCCGGGCTCGACTGGTCTCAACACTGGTGCCGACCCATTAGCACGTCATCTCCGGGACCTCCGTGCTTGGAAACACCTGCCTCGGGCAACCCAGGACCTCGGGCCCTGTGCTGCCCGAGGCAGATCGTCCATTCCACGCCGTCTCGTCTCTGTCATCCGGGCCGAGGGTGGTTATTTTTATTATTAGGTAGGTGGTCATTTTATTCTGATACGACTGTGTATTCGTAAATTGCGTTAAGTAACCAAAGCATTTGAAACAATGCGGCAAATAGATACTCGAACAGATTTGTGCTGTAAAATCTCTGAGATCGGATTTCGTATGTTTGTCAGGGGATTTAACGACTATTATAAGCAACTAACTCTAAAGGCTATAGGCAGTCGCCCGTCTTTAGTTTAGAACCACTGGTTCCAATGTGTGGAGAGATTCTGTGACGTCATACAAACACTCCACCCATACCTCATCCGGGTCTCGAACCCGACCCTGGTGGAGCGGACTAGCTGAGGCCAGTGCTCAGCCCACTGCACCACCGGGGCGGCTAAGATTGTAGGTATGCACTCTTATATGCTTAACATATTGTAAAGAAGCTCATGTTTGCTCTAGGTTGAATTTTTAAACAGATTTCATCATCATTATTTGGCAAAATACACTATCTATCAACAAGTAATTGGACAACTCTGATAGCAAAGGAAAACGAAGTTTATTCACCTTCAATAATTGGTGGAGCCTCCACGAGCAGCGATTACAGCTCCGACCCTCCGGGGCATACTCTCAACCAGGCGTTGTACGAAGGCTAGCGGTATTTTTTTTCACTCGGCTTGGAGAAGACAGGTCAGTTCTTTCACCGATTTCGGACAGTGGGGGCACCCCTTAAGTCGACGCTCCAACTCGTCCCAGAGGTGCTCGATAGGGTTAAGGTCCCGGCTCTGCGCAGGCCAGTCCATTCGATTAACCCCATTGTCACCATACCAAGCCATGGTGGACCTCGCAACATGACAGGTGGCATTGTCATCCTGAAAGTAACATTGGTTCAACCCATAAAACTGCCACAACGTAGGAAGCGCATGGTCATCCAAAATGGTGCAGTAGGTCACGGTGTTGAGTCTCGCAGGAATTGCGACCAAGGGTCCTGTGCCATACCAGAAGAAACACCCCCATAGCATAATTCCACCGCCGCCGAACTTCACAGTTGGCACAATACATTCCGGCAGGAGGCGTTCTCCAGACAGACGCCAAACCCAGACCCTGCCATCCGAACGGTAGAGGGTGAACCTTGATTCGTCGCTCCAGAGAACCTGTTTCCACTGTTCAACGTTCCACTGTCCACGTTCTTACCACCACGTTAGCCGAGCAGCGCTATTAGACTTGGTGATAAAAGGCTTCTGGGCGGCAGCACGTCCACGATAACCGAGCAGATAGGCTTCTTTACGGTTGGTATTCATCGAAAGAACACTCCCGGATGCCTGTTGAAACTCCTCGCGCATGTGGCCCATCGATTTGGTGCGGTTCTTCCGATTTTCTCTGGCCAACAGCCGTCGGTCTCTAACTCCCAGTTTTGTGGGTCTGCCGGGTCGGGGCACATTCCGACAGTCACCTCTCATCTTCCACTTGCCAATCACGTAGGCCACTGTCTATTTTGGGTACTTCAACTGGCTGGATATGTCACGTATGGATCGGCCATTTCTGTGATACCCGACGATTACACCTTTCTCGAAATCAGAGAGCTCCGAACTGCGTGGCATCTTGCATGCGACTGGTTGCGTTGTTGTTTCCCACACGATATTTAACGGCGGCGGCCGTGACGTGTATCAGGACCGCAGATATCGTCGATTGCAGGGGTGTCCATATACTTGTTGGTAGATAGTGTATAACAGCTTGAACGGAGTTTTTATTCAAGAAAGAAATACGGGATCACACCATATATTACAAATTTTGGAGATGACAATCCGATTTTTGGTGTAAATGTGACAAGGATGGCAAGTCAGATAATATCCGAAAACTTGAAATTTTCATCGTCCTGGAGCGGGACTCGAATTCGCGTCTCCCAGATAGTGTCCTGTGATGGTTATATTCAAATTAATCGGAAACTTGAGACTTGGTCGTTCTATGTGGTGTAGTGATTAACATACCCGGGCGCTATCTGAGAGACGCGGATTCGAGTCCCGCTCCAGGACGATGAAAATTTTCAATTTTTCGGATATTATCTGACTTGCCATCCTTGTCACATTTACACCAGAAATCGGATTGTCATCTCCAAAATTTGTGTTGGAGTTTTAATTCTTTAAATTGTTTGGCTTCCGAGGAGTGCCTGTCGTTCTAAAATTTTGTACCTTTTGACAGGAAAGCATCATTGCGTAATGGTTATAGTTCACGTGTACAACAATGCAATACACAAGTTATAAATATCTCCCCAAACTAAAAGCGTTGACATTTTGTTCGTGCTGCGGGCAAAGTGTTTTCGCTGTGTGTGTGTGTGTGTGTGGTGATTTACGAGTTAGCTAGACGATATCTAACTGCGAAACAATGGATTATATCGTGCTTATCGGCGTAGTGTGGTTTCTGTACGATTTACTGAAGGCATTTTGGTGAGCATCCTATAAATCTATTTTCTTTCTTCAAGTATTTATACCATCTTTCTTTCATTTTCCTTTTCAGCGCCTATGTAAACTTTTTTAACTAACAACATTTTTTGTATTATTTTTGCTACATCCATTTTGTAGTGATGAGTCTAGTTTACGGAAAAATGAAAGCCGGGACGTCGAAAATAGGAGAAAGAGCAGCAAAAGGAGGGACAGATATAACTGCTTCTTGTGATGTAAAAGATAGAGATAAGATCATGTGATGTGAAGATCAAACGTTAAGAAGGATAACTTTTTTCACACCTTTGCAGTTGGTTGTCATCGTTTTGTCAAACTTCTAACTTGTGATGTTAGAAATTACAGAAAATGATAACAACTAACTGCAAAGGTGAGAAAAAAAAAAGGTAATCCTTATTTTACACTTCACTGTTCATAGCATTTAAATTGGAGAGCACTGACTGGGAAACGTGCCTCATTCTGAAATGAAGCTGTGAAAGAAACTCATACGCTATGAAAATCTATATATTTTCCGAAAATTAAATTTTAAGTAGGATATAATCCTTCGATTCTTTGACATTCCGATTTCCTACATGTATTGCCCATTAAAATTCTGCTTTGTTTGGATTTAACAACTACGGTGAGAAACTCAATGCACTATCAGCTGTAACCAGTCACTAATTTGAGGTCACTGGTTCAGGGGATGGGGAGGGCCCAGTGTTGCAAGACAAGCGCACCATCCGTACCTCACTCTCTGGGAGCGATCCTTTGCGAACGAATGACCTGAAGGAAGCGCTTCGTACCATTCGGCCACCAAACGGGTTAAAATTCCGCTTAAATGTTTTGTTTTGACGTTAAATGAAGCTTCTTTATAGCTTTCAACAGTTGCGGACTTTACCTGGCGAACTTTTGCCATTCGCATGTTTCGAAGCTTCACTTTAACCCTTTAAGCGGCCGATGTGACCAAACTCTTCTGCGCTCCCCAAATAGAAACGTTCACATAGCGACCGGGTTTTACAAAAGCTACTGCAAAACAATTTCTTTCTCCTTCTCATCTTAGCAATACCGAATATAACCTATCACTATTGATGCGCGCTCATTTATAGTCTATTCTCTGCTCGATGATCCAAGGCATGGTGGGGAAGGTATAATTCTTCTGACACGCACACCATCATGCCACTGGATGGAAACAAGTGAGTCAAGTATCTTCTCTTTCCTTTCTTAAGTTAGTCGCCATTGTTGTGACCTTTTAGTGGGTAATCCATCATTAATGATCAGTGTCAATCATCCCCGTAAATGACTAACTTGCTAAAGTATTCATAACAAAGCTAAAGGAGGAGGAACGCTTTCTGGTGCGCAGAACGTTGCGTACGAAAAAGCAGTTTACTCGTTTCAGTCACGTTCGGCCCGCTTCTCAGACAGCGAATGTGTTTCGTTCAAGCTTATTTCAGCTCATTTTGCTTGCCCCGAGTTAATTCGTTCCAACCAGTTAAATGATTAATCGTACAAGAACCACTACTCGGGAACACTGTTAACTGCGTTTACGTTATGCAAAAATTGAACTCACATTCTAAACAATTTAGCCATTCCAAACAATTTTCTTTCTCCTTCTCATCTTAGCAATACCGCCATTGTTGTGACCTTTTAGTGGGTAATCCATCAGGAATGATGGATTACCCACTAAAGGTCACAACAATTCCAAACAATTTAGCCTAGTGTTACTTTCCCCTTAGCTTTGTTATTCGAAGCGGTAAGTTTGGGAGATGACGGACACTAATCCTTTCTGACTGATTACGTGTTAAAAGCGCTATTGCAATCGCGTCGAACCTAAGGAAGGATAGAGATGTTTAAATAACTTCTGGTATGATATCCGTGTCAAGCGGACTAGCCCTGTACCATAATGGCTGAAGTCATGGAGCAGAAAATGAAGGATTAGAGGAGAGTGCTTACAGCTTGCAACAGCTTTATGGTCAGTACTGCTGGGATGAAAAGGGAAAAGGAATTATTTTCCTGTAGCTTTCCCAAAACCCGGCCGATATGTGAACACTTCGGTTTGGGAGCGCAAAAGATTTGGGTACCATTTAGTACAGATATATCTCCGGCTCATTGGGTTAAGGGGTATAAAATGAGTGTTCTTGAATATGCATTCTCCATTTTTCGTACTTTTCAGGATTGATTATTTGTATAAAGTATTAATAGAAAAAAAAAACTCATTTTGTCACTGCTCTTGATACACTATGGTATCGCTATTTGACAGTAATAAAGGTTAACATGTTTTGAAAGCCTAACTAAAGACGCTCTTAAAAGCCTCAAAAAATTTATTATAGTGTTTTTCATTGAAAAAATTTGTTATATGAAATACAATGCAAGAATATACAATATATTGACAAAAGTCACCGGACACCGTCAAAGACATCTGAACGGATCCGCTGCGTTGTTGAGATGTGCGGTACAGCTGCAAACGGTAGAAAAACAAGCGTGCAGCTGATGGCGATCATATCGCACTGTGAGGTTGAATGAAAATGTCGCGGCGGGAGAGAACTGACTTTGAGAAAGGACAGATTGTTGGGTATTATGTTAGCGCGTTGTCCATAAGAGCAACCGAGAAGCGTTTAAACATACCAAAGTCATCTGTTTTACATGTAGTGAATACGTGGAAGACACGTGGCGTGCCTGAAGCAGCAAAACGTATCGGCAGACTAAAGAAAATCAGTGATAGACGACATCGAAGCCTCAGGAGAGTCGTTACAGCTAATCAGAGTACTGCACAAGACCTCAGTGTACAGGTGAGTAAAAATGCTGGAACCGCGGTATGTACACGTACCATTCGCATAAAACTTAATTCCATGGGTTACCTTGGTCGTGCGGTTGCTCATAAACCTTTCATCTCCACTTGGAAGGCTACTCGCAGTTTAACATGGTGTAAAGAACATTTATCGTTGACCGTAGATTAATGGAAACTAGTCCTATGGACTGATGAATCCTGATGCACGATTCATCAGTCTGATGGCCGTGTGTGGGTATGGCGCCAGCCGGGCGAACGCTATTTACCACAATGTACTGTTCCTATGGCCAAGTTTGGAGCTGGCAGGGTACTCGTGTGGGGGTGAATTTCATGGTATGGTCCCGGCCCATTGGTTATCGTAGACAAACCTGTTAACCAGCACATCTACCCCGATATTCTGGACAATTATGCCCTACCAACTCTGTGGCAATACTATGGAACCGAGCCTTGTTGGTGCCAGCAAGATAATGCACTGAGCCATAAAGCTAGGACTGTTACGGCGTGGTTTGACGTTATTTCCGTATCGTGTGTGGACTAGCTAGCACAGAGCCCTGATCTTAATCCCAGAGAGCACCTATAGAATGTATTAGAGCGCCGCATATGAAGTTTGGAACCAAGGCCTGCTACTAAGCAACAGTTAGCGGCAGTATTATGTACTTAATTGAAGCTCATACCTATCGCTGTGTTCCAAAACGTTTTCGAAAGCCAGTCAGGAATGGTCAGTGAATGCATTAAGGCCAAAGTTGGAGCGACACCGTGCTAATGTTTGTGAATAAAGGATATGTTGTATTTCTCTTTTAGGTGTCCGGTGACTTGTCAATATAGTGTATTTTTAGTCTTTCTCGAAGTTTCGATTTTACATATTTCATTGTTCCGAACAATTTAGATTACACACATGGGTGATTAATCTTCAGGGTGGTTTTGCCTGCTCGTGGCAGGTAGAAACACCAGCGAAGGAATTGTTGTAATCTCCTCCTTGGTTTAGTTACGGATCCTGGTAGGGTTCAGTCACGTGACGTCCGGATCCAAAGTTTTTGACGCGTTTCCAATTCTGAGCACCACTATGTGTATATATTAACTGTTTTCTCACTCACTCTCTCACTCACTCACTCTCACTTTTCTCTCTCTCTCTCTCTCTCTCTCTCTCTCTCTCTCTCTCACACACACACACACACACACACACACACACAAACGCGCGCGCGAAATCTCTTCATCCTTTCTAGTGGAGCAAAAGAACCAAAAGAAAAACGTAGCAAGATGCTAAATTTTCGTTCCCGAGTATATATTAATTTGACCTTCCCACAGCATGAATCTCCCTATGCTTTGCTGTTCCTTTTGTTCGCAGATAGACGAATCTGGAGCCACGTTTTGAGATTTAAAATACTACCGGCTTCCTGAAAATGACATTGATGTTTCGTATCTGTATTTTCTCCGATGCTGATTAATAAATAACTTCCGAGGACAAGTTACGAAGATTGTATTTTAGCCCCATACAAATGACGGAAGCTCTTCCGAAGTGTTACGGATGTCCCCGCAGCATTTGCCGACGCATTTGTTTACGCTTTCCAACCGTAGATTGAAGAAGCGTATATGTTCCAGCTTTGTCCGTCTGTCCGCACGATAACTCGCGTAAAAATGGTTCGATTTCGATGAAATTTTAGTATGTCATAACTTGCGTAAAAATGCTTCGATTGCGACAAAACTTTAGTTCGTTGTTCCGAAGGTATACTGAACGGATCAATAGTCAGGGTAGGTAGAAGGGTTTGTCTGCGCGAGATTTCTGGTATGTTGGAATGCGTATCATAATGAATGCATTGCATGATTTTACTAACTTGTTTACTTTTGAGATAGTCGCTATGCAGACGACATTAGGCGATGTACACACTATCTCAATAATTATCCCATTGCAATTACTGGCTGGTTTATTTACGATTTTGAACACGGTTATTCATTCTGAAAAGAGTTATATCCTCAGCTGTGCGTCACACTGTTGATCAGCCTTTGTATTCATACTTCTGTGCCAAGTAACGCCCTTTAGTCAGGAGAGTAATGACCGATTTGCATATACCTAATTGTGACAGCCTCCTAAAAGGTGCACCTGAGATGAAACCTTTTTAAATTACGACAGATCCTTGGTTTTCCCGTGTTTATATCATTTACTTCAGCCGAATAATTTGAATGTTCTTTATAAAGGAAAAGGCGAAACGTCATCGAGACACGGGATTTATAATTACATATATTGGCGTTTAATGTGTGCGATGATCTTACCATGAAAGTTCGAAATGTTTTGGCTGGTGTGTGTATTTGCTTTGCTGCTTTTCTCGCCAAAATCTACGATTCTTCTGCAATGTGTGAGGAGATGTAAGGTATTCACTGTGTACTGTTTGCTTTGAGATTTTTGATCCACATGTAGCCTATGAAGAGTCGCCTGTCCTTAATTTAAGGCCACTGGTTCCGCGGATGGTGAACAGACAGTGCCGTAGGACAATCACACCTCTCATACCTCATCTACACTGCCGGACAATTGCTAAGGACGGATGACAATAGCAACGATAGCAACCATAAAATGGAAGGCAGGAAAATGTTGAAATTAGCATAAGTGCAGGATACAGTAAGACGTGTTGTGCGTATGCAAATTTTGGATTGCCGAACTTGTTCGTGACGTAATAGGGCTGATAAGAGATATAAAGGATTTGACGCGTATTGACCGTTGTTGTTCAAACGCAAAGTTGAAAGGGAAAGAATCAATTGACGAACTTGCAATTTTCAGTATGTCTTTCCGACATCACCTAGATGATTTTACGCGTGGCCGTATTATTGGCAAGATTGAAGAAGGGCGAAAAATAACAGATGTTGCCAGGGAGTTTGACGTCAGCCACAGTGTTGTTTCAAGGCTTTGGAAATCATTTCAAACAAATGGAGAGTGTAGCAAACGTCACGGGGGAGCTTGTGTTCGCAGTACGACACCTGCAGAAGATCGGTACATAGTGCTATCAACAAAAAGACACCGGCGCAGCACAGCTAGTGAGGGAGAAAATCAGTTTATGGCTGCTACTGGCAAGCGGATCTCCCGAAAAACTGTCGCCAGACGTTTGCATGAAGGAGGACTATACGCCCGCCGTCCTGTTGTGGGCATCCCATTGTCCAGACGTCACCGTAACACCCGTTTGCAATGGTGCCATCAACATCGCAGTTGGACTGATAACGACTGGTCTGCTGTCCTCTTCTCAGATGAGAGTAGATACAGTCTATCGTCTGATTGTCGACGACAACTGATCTGGCGTGATAGTGGTACTGCATATTTTCCAGCAAACATACAGGAAAGGGACCGATATCCGACATGTAGTGTCATGGTATGGGCTGGCATCATGATCAATGGCCGTACGTCCCTCTATGTGCTTCCAACTGGGACTATGACTGGCCAACGATACATTAATGATGTTCTGCTACCTCATGTTCGCATGTTCCGTGGTGCTGTCGGTGATAGATTCATTTCATGGACGACAACGCAACATGCCATCGAACAGTCGCTGTCCAGGAGTGTCTGGAGAGCGAGGATATTCAACGCCTCGTATGGCCAGCACGTTCTCCAGATCTGAATCCCATTGAAAATGTATGGGATGCTTTGGGGAGGAATCTTGCTTGTCGCCAATGCCCTCCAATAAACAAGGACACCCTCATCCGTGCACTGACAGAGGAATGAGATAAATTACCCCAACAGCTACTTGATAATGTTGTGCAAACATGACAGGACGTGTGGAATCTTGCATCGCCCTCCATGGTGGCCATATCCCGTATTGACATCTTACGCCGGAACGCCTGCGGACGGTAATTGCATTTTTTTCACGTTTACGTATTCTGCACAAAATGGCCTGTTTGTCCCTTGAACACGTTCCAAAGCCTTCTGGATTTCAGAGCACAATAAATTGTCTTTCTTGTAATGTCCTGGCATTCTGACATTATTTTATTTCACTTGGCATCCAACCACACTTACTTTTTTATGCGCTATATAGCCGTTCATGATCCGTCCTTAGCAATTGTCCAGCAGTGTATTAAATTTGACCTTATGTGATACCTGAACTAGGGCCAACTCGGACTATTAGCAAGAAAACCAGCGCCTCTGAACATTTAGTCACCGAGACGGCCCACGCAATTTGAATCGTTGCACATTTGATTATTGTATCTCCATTTGGTCTAATGCGGGGATCTTTTTCTTTCAATAGTAACACCGCTGGAAATCCGCGATCAGAAATCCATTTGCCAAACGTGTGCCAGTGTCTTTTCTCTGCATTTGCATTGTCAGCTGTGCAGGAGACGACGTTTCTGGCCGGGCAGTGGCGAAGGGTGAAACTAGCATAGTTTTGTGTAACCACTCTAAGTCATGTTCACTCTACATGAGTACTGAAGTTCTATCAAAATTCAGGATGCACGGAAAGGAAATGTTCCTCAGTGCCAGCGAGGACTACATAAAAAAAAAGCCTGTGGCGATGATGCTCTGCCATAGCATATAGTACCAACGAATATTATGTAGTACTGTAGCCATATGGCTGAATGCTTCTGTACGTAAAACAGAGAACACTCAGATTGCACACAGTTGTGGACATCATGTGAGCGGGACAGATGAATTACATGTAGACGCCATAAAAGGTTCCTGCAGCTGATCGTCAACAGGCATGCCAATGATTCAGTCCAAAGTCAGCATTGTACCTTCGAATTTGCACGCCATTTCGATGACGTATCATCAAGAAAGGCATGGCTGGGTAAATAACAGTGGGAAAGTTTGGAACAGCCACCATGTTCGCCGGATATGAGTGTGCGATTTCCACTTCTGGAAAATGGAAGAACCTCTTTGACGCAAGCTCGTCTGAACTATCACCAAAATCAAGTTAGCTTTAACGTTTTTATAACGAGGAACAATACACCAATTAAGTAGTAAATAGTAACGCTGTACTAGTGATCCGATTTATTGGCGTAGAAAATAAACACATAAGCGTTTCCAAGCTTTCGCACATCAACCAGATGGCTTTTTCAAGGAAGTTAGACAGAAAATAAATCGGATCACTAGTACAGCGTTACTATTTACTAGCTTTAACGTGTTATATGCACACAGGGGCCCAAGACTAAGCTGACGACATCGTTCGGCGTCTTCTAGATAACTGGCTGTGCACGTAGGTGGAGAATACGCAGAGGGACTGATGACATTTGAATCTGTACCAATTACAGCAGCGTTGTCACCACAAGAAATATGACTACCGTGTTGTGAACACGGTATCAAAGCCTATGCAGTTTTTATTATGAGACAGAGGTAGTAGGTAAGGCTCAATTTTGACGACCTGTTTCGGTATCTCAAAACAGAAAACAATGGTAATTCATCTAGCCAAAGCACACTAGTGTGCAAAACCTAAGGACGAAGTGGAAAAAGTAAAATAACTCCGTAAATTACAGTAGCATCCAGATACAAATTAACTCAGAACCGTGTCTTAGAACAGGAGCGAAAGAGATGCGTAATAATAGAGCATAACGTGTGAACAAACGCACTCCAATAGCATAAGTTTAACGGAAGTGACCGAAAGGTGTGTGTAACTGTTTCAAACGTTCGATTGCGTTTGTTTTGCGCCATATACGGCGAAATCATCTTAATCCCGTAGAGAACAACTTCATGAAATCATCTTAATCTCGTACAGAACAACATGAAATCATAACATCAAATGTGAAATCTTTTTTTTTTTTTTTTTTTTGATTGGAGGTTTAACGACCACCGTGAGCAACTAAATAGGCTATAAGCAGTCGCCTGTCCCTAATTTAGGGTCACTGGTTCCAGGGAAGGGAGAGAGCCAGTGCCGTAAGACAAACACAACATCCATGCCTGACCGGGATTCGAACCCGGACCCCTTACGGACCAATGATCAGAGGCCATCGCTTAGACAACTGCGCCACCGGGGCGGCCAAATGTGAAATCATCTTAATCACGTCGAGAACATCTTGACGATTTTACTCGTGGTCAAAAATTGGGGCTCGAGAAGCAGCAAACTCTAATGAGAATTCGGTATCGCTTATACCACCATATCGGGTGCGTGGTGGGCTTTCAGGATTAGCCGTGCGAAAAGCCGTTGGCGATTGTCCACCCAAAACCACTCTCCAGTGAGAACCGCAATTTGCTTCTACAGGCCAGGAGGAATCAACATTAGACAGCAATTGACTTGAGAAAAAAACAACAACATGAGCACAGGACACACAAACATGGCGGTTTACAGTGGCCAGGCGACTACACAAATATTGACTGTTTCCACGACGACCAATATGATGTGTTGCATTAAGAATTGCTCACCGGATACACTGTTTACAGCGAGTGGTCCAGAGAACATAAGGGCTTAACAGCAGAACAGTGGGGTATTGTACTCTTTACTGATGAAAGTGGATTTAGTTTCTCTGGAGATTCTGGACGTCAGCTAATCTAGCGTGCGGTAGGAGCTCGTATCGCTCAGAAAATATCAAAGAAAGGGATGGATATGGCTGCTGTGGTGTTCTCGTATGAAAAGGCATTCTGATCGATGGACGTTGAGAGCTCCAGGTACTAAAAGGAGGTACTGTAACCAGTGCGCCCTACGGTGATGAGGTAATCCTTCCGCACATTCGTCTGCTCCGAGCTGTCGTTGGCCCACAGTTGGTGTTGTGGACGATACCGCCACACCCCATCGTACTATTACAGTTAATGAGCTGTTTTAAAGTGACATTCAAACGGATGGATTGGCCAGCACGTTCTCCCGACCGAAATCCCTCAGAATACGTGTGAGATGCTTTAGAGAGACGCGTTGCGGCACATCGACACACACACACACACACACACAACGGTAAGTGTGCTACAACTGAAAACTGCACTAACGGAAGAATAGAGGCGCAGTGGTCTAAGGGCTGGCTTATGATCATTCAACCGTGATGGGTTCGAGTACCGGTGAGTTATGAATGTAGTGTTTGTCTTACGGAGCTGGCTCTTTCCTTCCCTGTAATCAGTGGCCCTAAATTAGGGACTGGCGACTGCTTACAGCTCATTGAGTTGCTCACGGTGATAGTTAACCTCAAAATATTAAATAAAAAGAATGGTCGATGTTACCTCAAATACTTATCAAGAACCCAGTACGAAGTATAATCAGACGGTGTAAATCATGTATCGACGATAGGAGTAATATCTCCTCTAATGACCTCTTCCTCGTAACGTCTTTAGCAGTGATGCATCTGCATGCACCTATCCCACGTAGCATTTCTGAATAAAGTTCCACTATGTCCTTTAGTATCTGTAGTCGGGTCAGTGTTGTTTCCGTCATTTCGGTAAGTAATGGAGTTCCTATGGCTTGAATTCCACATATGCAGACCACTTCAGTGAGACTCTACAGGTCAAAACCTGGCTCGTCCTTAAGTTTTTTTTTATTGGAGGTTTAACGACCACCGTGAGCAACTCAATGGGCTATAAGCAGTCGCCCGTCCCTAATTTAGGGTCACTGGTTCCAGGGAAGGGAGAGAGCCAGTGCCGTAAGACAAACATAACATCCACGCCTGACCGGGATTCGAACCCGGACTCCTTACGGACGAATGATCAGAGGCCAGCGCCTTAGACCACTGCGCCACCGGGGCGGCCCTTAAGTTTTGCAAACCAGTTTATATACTTACGTTACCCTTATACACTCTTTGCAAAAAAAAAATGCGCCCCGCCAGAGTCGCTTGATTCTGATGAAACCCCGCATGCAAGTAGCTTAGGGCCGAATATGCAAATGATTAAAAATGAATGTCCTATTTATAAATAGTGGTCCGCGACAGTGCATGGAAACCACGCAACGAGAAAGATATATAAAGTGCAAAACTCGCACGCAGGGACACCTGTGACAGCGGATTACAGTTGCATTGACCTCCACGGGCTGTGAGGATGCCTCGATGTAGGATACGTGCAAAGCATCTGAGCGATCTTGAGAGAGGCCGGTTTGGTCAAGTCGCCGTATCGCCACCAGGCTTTTGGGTCGGCGGCAATCGGACGACGTTGGCGCCAATGGGTTGAAGAGGGCACAACCCAGCGGCACGCAGGCAATGGACGGCAGAGAGCAACAACAGAACGCGATGATCGAGCGATTGTGAGAGCCGCACGAACAGAACCGAATTCGTGGCTCTCAACCATCCGTGGCCATGTTGCGTCATCTACAAGTACGGAAGTGGACATCTGGACCGTGGCCATGTTACGTCATCTACAGGTGCGGAAGTGGACATCTGGACCGTGGCCATGTTACGTCATCTACAGGTGCGGAAGTGGACACCTGGATGTGGCCATGTTGCGTCATCTACAGGTACGGAAGTGGGCATCTGGACCGTGGCCATGTTGCGTCATCTAGAGGTACGGAAGTGGACATCTGGACCGTAGCCATGTTGCGTCATGTACAGGTACGGAAGTGGACATCCAAATAGTTACCAAACGACTTCTGGTACGGGGACTACATTCTAGGGAGCCAATTCCGCCGACTACTACTGACCAGCAAGCATCGTCGGAATCTGTTGCAGTGGTGTCGAGCCCAATCAATGTGAAATAGTGTTCAGTGGCGTGTTATGTTCAGTGATGAGTCACGGTTTGCATTTGGCGCCGATGAACAGCGTATAAGTGCCTGGAGAGCAGACGGCGTGCGCACGAATCCTGCCTTTACCGTTGAGAAGTACATGGCTCTCACACCGTAAGTGACTGCCTTGGGATCCATTTCCTACAATAGCCGAACATTCTTGCTAGATCTCCGCGCCAGCGTCACGGCCTATTTGTACGTTGACTGCATTCTACAACCTGTTGTGTTGCCATTCCTGTCGCAGCATCACCGAGCAGTTTTTCAAAAGGATAATGCTCCGCCACACACGGCAAGGCTCTCCCAGACTTGCCTTCGTAATGTTGACACCATTCCATGGCCAGACTGATCTAACGTGTTTGGGACATAATGGGACGCCACACCTATACGCATCCCGGAATTTTGGCAAACTGGCCCGTAATTTGGGCTTTTTTTTTTTTTTTTTTTTTTTGATTGGAGGTTTAACCACCACCGTGAGCAACTCAATGGGCTATAAGCAGTTGCCCGTCCTTAATTTAGGGTCACTGGTTCCAGGGAAGTCAGTGCCGCAAGACAAACACAACATCCATGCCTCACCGAGATTCAAACCCGGACCGTTTCGGACGAATGATCAGAGGCCATCGCTTAGACCACTGCGCCACCGGGGCGGCTAATTTGGACATCATCTGGCATCTTATTCCACAGGACAGTATCAGTGAACTGTATGAGTCTACGCCACGTCAGATAAACGCCGGTTATCCGAGCCAGATGTGACGCTACAACGTACTGCCTTGTTCCACTCGTGTAGCTGTTTCATCCAAATAAATGGCCTAACTGCTGTAGGCTTGCAATCATCTCCTTTCCTACACATGTACATTGCCCATACCAATTTTCACCTCGACTGGAATGTTCCTTTCGGATGCTTCGTTTTTAATTTTAGTGCTTTTTTTTTTTTTCAATGGGCGTATTTAGGTTTTATTATTCATCCAGTAAACTCCAGCAATCTAGACAGGCCACTGACCATGATGACACATGAAGGCCATTAATCTGTATTGACATTAAACACAGTATGCTGTGGACAACCATCAAAAAATGTCTTTAAATGTACCACCTACTTTTTATAGGTCTCGACAAACAGCACCTATGTCGGTGCGAAGAAAGGCAGAGGACAATCGAAAGGACGGAAGTCAGTTTAACCAAGACTGTGGCGTTCCACGCCTGCTTCCCCACCAACATCTGTGCCCAGAAGAAAAGTCACTGAGAATGACTTAGTAATGAGGTTTAGTTTCACAGATGGTCAGAAATCTTCACAAAGGTTAGTCATTTTTTCAACAGCTAAAGTTTCACTTTGGACATACGTATACCTACACTGAAGAGCAATTGAATTAGAGATACTTGTCTAGTACCACCTTTCACCCTGATGACGGCGGCGATTCGTCTCGGCATGGACTCGACAAGACACCGGAAGCGTTGAGAAGCCATACGGATCCACGACCCCTGAACAAGCTCCCACAGTTCACGAAGATTTGATGGAGGAGGGTCAGAGCCTCGAACATCTCTCTCGATGACATACCAGATGTGCTCGATGGGATTGAGGTCAGGTGACCTAGCTGGCCAATGAAGCTAGGTCACGTCGGTTGAGTGTTCATCCAACCATTCGGATAAAATTCGGAAGCGATGGCACGGTGCATTGTCTTGTTGCAAGATGAGGTCCCCAGTGGGATGTTGAAGACGCACAAATGGGAGCAAATGGTCGTCCAGTATTTCCTGGTAACGTTGACCTGTGAGGGACGATGTCACACGTACCAGGGATCCCATTTCATTCCACGTAAACAGTCCCCAGACGAGAATACCACCCCCACCAGCTTGAAGAGTACCCTGCTGGCAAGAAGGTTCCATGACTTCATGTGGTTTGCGCCGTACTCGTATCCTGCCATCCTCATGTACCAACGTGAATCTCGACTCATTAGTCCAGGAAACATTATCCCACATGTCTAGGGTCCAGTGGCGATATTCTCGCGCTCATTCAAATCTTTGCACCCTGTGATGTGCGGTCAGCAGCGGTACCCTCGTGGGACGATGGCTTCTGTACCCCATAGGAGTAGATGGTTCTGGATGGTGTAGCTGCTTTCACATTTTTGTGCACCAAGTTGAATTGCAGAGTGATTTCTTGCACTGTGGCCCGTCTATCCGCTGTTACAATGCGAGCTAGCCGACGATGGCACCGCTCATCCACACGCTGTTGTCCACGGCAGTTAACCCTTGCAGAGATGGTTTTACCGGATTCGATGTACTCACGGTGCACCCGTGACACAGTGGCTCGTGAAAATCCCAGTGCCTGCACGACTTCCGAGATGGAGTGACCCATTCGTCAGGCCCCGACAATTTTCCCACGATCAAATGCGCTTAGATCCTTCGTCTTACCCATACTGTGTCAGACTCTTACTGATTCCCGTCGCATCACTCCTTATATTGTCGGATCGCTGCATACGTCATGCCGTTTCCGTTTACAGGGCAGCCCACAGCGCCACATTTGCATAACGCCAGCTGTCTCTAATTCATTGCTGTTCAGTGTATGTATATATATATATATAAATGTGCACTGGCGGAAAGTGAAAAAAGAACACCAAGAAGGAATTGGCAGACGATCATGAAATTTACATATGTTAATTGGGTCGAGTTTATGTAGGTGTGATGTTAATTTCGGGACCAACCGATGAGCGCTTACGCCACGGCACAGCATAAGATGCAAATTATCGTCGGTGGTATTTAAGGAGTACGGCGAAAAGAATGTAATCAGTCGTCGGCGTACAGACACGTGCGATGACCCTGAAGACGCAGCAATGCCTGGACATGGAAGACGTGTAAGATTTCAGCAGTTATCGGACTTTGAGCGAAGGTCGTCTAGTCGGACTCCGCGAGGCCGGGTGATCGTATCGTCGTATTGCGGGGCGAATTGGACGGGAAGTATCGGTGGTGGTACGATGGTGGCGTATATGGTCCGAGGAACATTCCCACACGAGAAGACGTGGAACCGGGAGTCACAGACGGACTGATGAGCGGACCGATCGACGCATAAGAAGAGCGGCGTTGTCAAGCAAAACATCCACTGCGACGCAAATCCGAGCTGTCGTTGCACCTGAGGTGACTGCAGACAATCCGCAACAGTCTACTGGATGCAGGACTACGTGCACTTGTGCCTCTAGCATGTGTACCTCTGACTCCAGCCCACCGTCAGGAACGGCTGCAGTGATGTCGCCAACGTCTGCTTTGGAGAACGCAATGGCAATCTGTCGTGCTCAGCGATGAAAGCAGATTCTGCTTGGAAGTCTCCGATGGCCGTATGCGTGTTCGCAGACGCACAGGGGAGCGTCTCCACCCTTCTTGCATCCGCCAGCGACACACAGGGCCTACACCTGGTCTCCTGGTGTGGGGAGCGATCAGCTATCACTCCCGTACACAACTGGTGTTTGTACCGGGTACGTTAAATAGCACCTCCTACATCAACAACATCATTCAGCCCGTTCGTGCCATTTGTAAGGTCGGACCATCGTGGTGTTTTCCAGCAAGATAACGCACGCCCACACACGGCACGTGCAACGCAACATGTATTTCAGGGTGTGAGACAACTCCCATGGCCTGCACGTTTACCGGATTTGTCCCCCATTGAGCATGTGTGGGATTTTATGGGACAACGACTTATCCTGTCTCCACGGCCAGCTACGACCATCCCCGATTTACGCGTCCAGGTTGAGGATGCTTGGAACTCAATACCCCAAACTTACATCCAACATCTGTACGACAGACTCCATGCCAGAATTGCACAGTGGGACGCAGTTCATGGCGGTTCAAAGCTCGTACTAACCATGTTACATGGGAATGTTATTTTTCAGTTTACCAGCAAAAACAGCTGTATTTTGCCATAATGTTTTGATCACGTTATCCTCTGTATTCCGTTATTATGCTGTATAAATTTCGTTGGTATCAGACGTCTCCTTCTTGGTGTTCTTTTTTCACTTTCACCAGTGTATATACTTTGAGCTTCCTTTCCTTTATTAACCTTTCAGGTGGATTGATCGAACTAACTAGAGGTTATCAAAGTGGGATGAAATAACCTCCACGAAATGTATTTACTATTGAAATGCGAGTTGGAACAAATGAACGTGCTTTCCGTTTAGCTATGTTATTTAGAGGGATGATTGACATTAATTCGTTGCTAAAAGTTTATAACAATTGCAACAAACCTAAGAAAAGAGGGAGAGAACATATTGAGTCATTTGTTCCTACCCAGTGGCAAAGTGTCCATATTAGTGGGACTAGCATCATGCTTTAGAACATGGAGATCATGCTTTAGGTTGTGGATTCCCATCATAACCTGGATCACGAAGTTTCCACTACTGATAGGTTTCCGGTCGATTGTGTCGCGATCAGAGATAAAAGGAATTGTTTTACAGTCCAAACATGCAGCTTTAGTAAAACTCGGCCGCTATGTGTGACCATTTGTTTGGGAAGCGCAGAAAAGTTTGGACCCCATTTGGTCTGGTACTTCGGCTTGAAGTGTTAATCTGTTTCTTCTGAACTCCAATGCAGCCGGTTTGAAAGAGTGCTTTGTAGAGGACGATTCGTGAACGATTCATTCATAACGAATGACACTTCACCGTGAATTGTTCGCTCGCACCGCTGTGAATGATCATTCAATCCACCATTACTGAGGCAGAAAGATATCAGTACTGATTTGCCATTCGTAAACAATTCATTCACAACGAGTGACTCTACACCGTGAATGATTCGCTTTCTCCGCTATGAGTGATCATTCAATCCACCATTACTGCGGCAGAAGGCAGTAATTCATAAATGGTCAGTAATGCAAAATACTGACCATTAATGAATTTGTAATTCGCGAAGGCACTAATTCACGAATTGTCCATCACTAGTGATGGACCATTCGTGAACGATTAGTTCACAACGAATGACTTCACCACGAATGGTGAAATATTCGCTCTCACCGCTGTGAATGAGGATTCAATCCACCATTACTACGACACAAAGCTATTAACTAGTGATGGACCATTCGTGAACGATTCGTTCACAACAAATGATTCTTCACCGTGAATGATTCGCTCTCACCGCTATGAATGATCATTCAATCTGCCATTACTGCGATAGAAGGTTATCAACTAGTGATGGACCATTCGTTCACAACGAACGACTTCACCGGGAATGGTTCGCTCTCATCGCTCTGAATGATAATGCAATCCACCATTACTACGACACAAAGCTATCAACTAGTGATGGACCATTCGTTCACAACGAATGACTTCGCCGGGAATGGTTCGCTCTCACCGCTCTGAATGATAATACAATCCACCATTACTACGACACAAAGCTATCAACTAGTGGTGGACCATTCGTGAACGATTCGTTCACATTAAATGACTCTTCACCGTGAATGATTCGCTCTCACCGCTATGAGTGATCATTCAATCCACCATTACTGCGGCAGAAGGCAGTAATTCATAAATGGTCAGTAATTCAAAATACTGACCATTAGTGAATTTGTAATTTGTGAACGATTAGTTCACAACGAATGACTTCACCACGAATGACTTCACTACGAATGACTTCACCACGAATGGTGAATTGTTCGCTCTCACCGCTGTGAATGATGATTCAATCCACCATTACTACGACACAAAGCTATCAACTAGTGATGGACCATTCGTGAACGATTCGTTCACAACAAATGATTCTTCACCGTAAATGATTCGCTCTCACCGCTATGAATGATCAGTCAATCTGCCATTACTGCGATAGTAGGCCATCAACTAGTGATGGACCTTTCGTTCACAACGAATGATTCTTCACCGTGAATGGTTCGCTCTCACCGCTGTGAATGATCATTCAATCAATTATTACTACGACACATACTGAATTAAGTGGCAGGGTGACTAGCTTCCAGGAGAGTAATAACACTAAGAGAGTAATGTCGAGAATTAATGTGTAAACCGTTATACTGTATGAGTAAGCAATCAGCGGGGGAATATGGTGAAACTAAGCCCTTTAAGCAGCCGAAGTACTTGATCCATATAGTGCCCAAACTTTTCTGCACTGTCTAAACAGAAATGTTCACAAAGTGGCAGGGTTTTACGAAAACTACGGCAAAACAATTTCTTTCCCCCACTCATCTCAGCGGTACGGATCATAACCCTGCCATTCGTGAGAAGATATCCCCTCTAATCCTACATTTTCTGCCTCACGACCCAAGGCATGATGGTGAAGGGATAGTCCATCTGCCACGGACATGCCGTTGGGCAGAAACAAGTGACTGAAACTATCTCTTTTTTCGTAGGTTCTTAGCTATTATTACATCCTTTTCAGTAGGTAATCAGTCAAAAAGGTTTACTGTCAATCATCCCCGTAAATGACTATTTCTTTTGAACAACGAAGCTGAGGGGGAAAGCAGCGTTTTCTGATGAGCAGGTTTCTCTTGTTGCCATCTCTTTTTAGACAGCGAATGTATTAGCTGGAGTTTATTTCAGCCCTTTTGCTAACCCCGAGATAATTCGTTCCAGATGGTTCAAGGGTTAAGAATGGGAATAATACAAATCATTCACTGAATGGTGGAGAGCTTTCGCTCGTTTGGGGAGTTTGCCAAAAAAAGGGGGGGGGGGCTGTGGCCTTGAAAGCGATTTGGTCGTACACGAGATTTCTGCGACGAATGATTGCGATTTAACGTAGGCCCAACGCTGATCCATCATCCTCTATTCCTAAAAGACGGTGGCTCAGTGTTGGCCCTACGTTAAATTGTAAGGCTGTGCTATCTGGGAGTAATAGTAGTGACATCCTGGAAATGTCCATTTGTTTTAATGACCATTTGTGAATGATTCCTTTGCACGAATGAACTCTGAAAAGGGAATGTGCTTTTGCCTCTAGGGCTGTGAAATACGAGTACCAGAAATTATTAAACAGTTGTACAAAAAGTAGGCATATGCAGTCTCAGCATCAGTGAATTCCTATATCAGGCTTATTGATTAATTCACTGATGCTGAGGGGGTTGTTTCTTCACATACCATCCCTGACTTATATCATACAAGCTTTAACTGCCAAGAATCGAATGCATTTTTGCATTTACAACTCTCCAAAAGTCCATCTCAATGAGGGGAATTTACAAGACGGACAATGATCTCTAGGAGTCATCAGGAAAGGACGCCCTGAGATGGATGACGTGTCATCTAAATTCTTACCACAAAAAAAAAAACAGCTTAAACTAATTTCAGCAACGTGTACATTAAAGCCAGGAAAAGCAGTCATAACGTTCTGTTCACAGGTGAGTCCCGATTCGTGACATCGGTTGAAGAGGATGCTGGAAACGTTAGAGTCTCCCTGGTATAAAGGATAATTATTAAAGTGGTATTATGGCACCAACATCTGTGGATGATATCATCACCAGCGATTCATTTTAATGTTTGGTGCCCAAAGAACATGCGTCTTCTAAGTAAGGCAGGCATTCAGTGCTTATATGTCCATAACAGTTTCACTAAGCATACCTACAGAAAGATGAAAAACAAGCCTCAGTTATTCTCTCATATACTGTACTATTTACAACTGTCAGACTGCCCTTTCTCAACAATGGTTAATTAGCCTTTAACTGCCAGGAAGTCACACCTCTTATAACGTTAGTTTTCATTTCTCTTACTGAATTTTTATTTTTTCATATAATAGGATAGCAAAAGCCATTGCCGTTTTCAGATAATTAATGAACACGTGTCTAAAAATGCATAAACATATAAGTTTAATCTCCGAAATACAGTCCAAATCATCGTGATGCCGTGTCTTGAATTACACTGCACAAAATTCCATTGGTTTCGAGGAGAGAAGTCTCGGATCCCAAGTTCAATATCGTAGATGTTTTGGAAGTGTTTTCCACTTAGAAAATGTGCCATCGACCGGAATAAGTGGTCGTCATATAAGGCGCAAGATCCGGACTATAAGCAAGGCTTCGAGATTAGCTCAAAATTCATTAGTTCCTGTACTTTTTTCTTAGTTCACTGGGCACGATGAGCAGGAATATTATGCAGTTGGAGGATAATTCTCTTACGATTCATCAGAGCAGGGTACTTTCAGCTTAAAATGACACAAATCCGCTCCAACTGGTCACAGTACAGCTGCGTATCGACCACCAATCCTGATGAATGGGACCCTCACAGTTCCACCATTCGCATAGCATAACTTTGTGCTCAAATCGTCACCTTTTTGGGACTGGTTTTGGTAGCTATTTGGGGAGCCAACGCTCTTTTCGCAAATCAAGATACCGGGAAAATGTTCACTTTTTATCAAGCATCACAATTCGCCTAAAGAAAAGGTAGTTCTGGAGACTTTCCAGCAATTGGTGACCCATCTGCATGAGTCGCTGAGCTTGGGAAGCAGGCAGTTCATTGGGTACTTGACAGCTTCTCTGAGCCGCCCCGGTGGCGCAGTGGTCTAAGGCGCTGGCCTCTGATCATTTGTCCGTAAGGGGTCCGGGTTCGAATCCCGGTCAGGCATGGATGTTGTGTTTATCTTACGGCACTGGCTCTCTCCCTTCCCTGGAACCAGTGACCCTAAATTAGGGACGGGCGACTGCTTATAGCTCATTGAGGTGTTCACGGTGGTCGTTAAACCTCCAATCCCCCCCCTTCCAAAAAAAGCTTCTCTGAGTCTTGTCGTCGAGCTTGCGCAGTTCACGAACAATTGTGAGCTGAGGTATTCCCAGCTGATTTGACAGTCGTCTAGTGCTTGTGCACGGATTTGACTCTACGAATTGGCGTACAGCTTCAGAATTCCCCGTCGAAGGTTTTCTAGCCTGTGTTTTATCTTCAAGGCTGCTGTTCCCATTTTTAAATCGCTGAAATTAAAATCTTGCCGTTTTGATTGATTGATTGATTGATTAAGGTTTAACGACCACCGTGAGCACCTCAATGGGCTATAAGCAGTCGCCCGTCCCTAATTTAGGATCACTGGTTCCAGGGAAGGGAGAGATCCAGTGCCGTAAGACAAACACAACATCCATGCCTCACCGGGATTCGAACCCGGACCCCGTTCTGACGAATGATCAGAGGCCATCGCTTAGACCACTGCGCCACCGGGGCGGCCTTGCCGTTTTCAAAGACACTGTTCTAGCAACTTCCACAGCACAAAACTTTCCTCGCTGCAGCGGTCAACTTTTTAAAAAGAAAAACCGGAACAGCACTCGGATCGTGTTTTTCTCATCTACAGCTTTTGACAGCAAAAAATTTTCCAATAAATCACGGCAGTGTGTGCTTCTATTTATACCAACTAGACAATACCGGTTTTCCGGTCATGCGTCGTTCTTATCTGCATTACGCATGCACACCGAGACTAACATAGGAAGACTCTTCAAAACAGCAATGACACTTTTGAATTAACCCCACTACTACATGTAAGAATTTAGCATGCGACCATTTGTCAGATATTCCCTACCGTCTTCTGAAGTTTAAGACCTACTGAATTTAACCGATGTATAAATTTAAATTAAATTCTGTAGGAATGTGTTTGGCAAATGAAGATTTTTTTTTCTCTTTTACTAAAATTTTTACTTCATTGTATTTCTGATGGAGTGGCAGGCAATATAGCAATAAATAGCGATTTTCTTATGAGTTAACGGGACACAGACAAATATTGTGCACCAGAAAAATATTTTATAAGCCTTTATTTATTTTTACAAAAAAAATAATTTTATCAGTAACTTTTATCGTAATAACAATTTTAAGAAAGAATTTATTTTGTAAGAGGAATAGTTATTTTATGTCAAGTAAAAAATGGCATTCATTCAGTAACTTTGTATCAGCATAAAATTTTTTGAGTACAAACACTTTTTTGCACCTTTAAAAAACATTCTCCGCTAATAAATTTCATTTTTACAAATAAACTTTTACCTGTTATATTTCAAGTTTCGTTGAGCTTTTAAAAAAATTAGTTAAAATACTTTAGTTTTGCAACTTGATTTATGAAATCAAAAATTTAGAAAAATACATTAAAGCAAATATTTATAGAAATGTGCTCTACAATGGTACCCTTCGTGTCGTTGACGTTCGCCTCCGCCCTCTATTTTTCTGTAGTAAAGATGATTTGGTTTAAGGTTTAACTATCAGGACATGTGACATCAATTAAGCTTTTAAATAAACGGAACATTTCACTTACTGAAGCAAGCATCAGTTTCACTGCAAGTTTAATCCTATAACTCATAAAATATTATTTGAAATCGTATGTTTTCGAAACTAAGGTACTAATTTCAGTTTTTACCGTCAGTTTTCGCTGATAGTTAAATTTTTCGATAATTTTAATCCTAATTGCTTCTCTAGCTTCTCTACAGCATGCTTATGTGCAATCAAAACACTTACTGCACTTTTTTTTAGATTTATCCCAGATGGCATTTAAATTGTGTATGGTACCTTCGCCTCTCATAACATCAAACTAGACTATTTTCAGTAGTATTAGTTTTGCTTCTAATGAATTTTGAAAAATTACACATACCGGTCATTGAATTAGAAACCTTTATGAAGATATACGTAAATGTCACTTGTGTACCGTATATATGCTTCACCACGTGATCAGGGCAACTATTGAAGAATGTTGACCGTTAGTATTGATCACAATGGGAAAAACAAGATCTTTCGAAAATGGTGAAAATCTCCCAGATACGTGGTGACAATGTAAATAGACAAAGTCATATCGCTCTTTCTACGTTTATCTTCAATTAACACACAGCAACTGAAAAATTGTTATTCGGACGCCGCTGGGATCGAATCCCAGATCTCTCGATAACTAGAAGAGTGCGTTCGTCTTACGTTACGGTGGCCAACAATCCACGGTGCTATGTGTGTTTATCTGTCAGCATCTGACTTCACAAATCCGTAGGGATGGGCTCAGCAACTAAGACGTATCCATCTGGTGGGGCTTAACGGCACAAGCTGTTTAATTATAATTAATGAATTTAAAAAAAAAAACCAGTCAGACAAGAGAAACCAACCTGAACTTCGGATCTTTCGGAGTTCGATAAAGGCTTATTGTGGGTGCCCGTCTGGCTGGAGCGACGATTTTGAGAACAGACTGGTTTCTCAAAAGGTGAGATATCTCTGGTTTTTTCACCAGTGTAAAAATAACCCACATTGCTTGTCTAAGAGGCGTATATATGGCATGACGATAATCTGCCAGGAACGAGATCGCCGTCGTCTGAGAATGCTTGTACGAAGCAACAGGACTCATGTGTGCAGCAATTGACCGAAGCATTCAGTGAAGACTGTTCCCGACCCATATCTCAGCCAACTATGAGCAACGAATTGAAGAGGATCGGTATTGACAATCGCATTCCTCTATAGTAACCACTGATTTTTACAAAGAATCAGAAAGTTCGTCTACACTAGTGTTAGGAACACCCTGGCTGGACACTGGAAGACTAAAAAAACAATATGGTCAGACGAGTCGCATACATATTCTATACCGACGGTAAGCAGTGAGTTTGCCATGAGCTCCGTGAAGCAATGGACCCAGTTTGCCTTGTAAACACACCTCAAGGTTCGGGAGGTGGTGTCATGGTGTGGGGCGCGTTCTGTTGGTAGGAAATGTGTCTCCTGATATTGCTGAAATGTCGGGTGTCTCCCATGAATTATCCAAACATTGTTGCGTATCAAGTTCATCCTGCAGTAGTCATTACATCCAGCAGGTGACGGCTGCTTCATGGATTACCACTCTACTGTCCACCGCGCAAGATTTATTCAACAGTGGCATGGCAAGCGACTTTCACCATCTTCCCTGGCCACTTCAAACTCTTGATCGTAACCCCATTGAGAATGTATGGGACATGTTAGAAAAGTAGATCCAGGAGCAAAGACCTCTTTCCGTGAAATTTGAGCCAGCTAAAGGACGGTCTGGTGAACTCCTGGTATTCTGTAGAAGTAGATTCACTTAAACACCTTATGGAGACTATATGCCAAACCGCATACGTGCTGTAATTCGGGCTAAAGGGGTGTCCAACCTAGTGTTGAATAAAAGCTTCTCCTTCTGGGGCTGGTATATGCACATCGCCTATAATAATTCAAATGGAAAAACCAGCATTGAAAAGAAGTGAGAATATGCTGTGTATTCAGTGGTCGTACTTACCGCCTACATCTAGTACTTTCGGAAAACCTTTCTAATCCATGCAGTTCTTACTTTATTGTAACAAAATTGTTTTTTACCTGCAGCAGAAGAGGACAAGTTAGATGGAATCGCTTTTCCCCTTTAAGGAATGGGAAATGGGGGCGAGATTACAGAAGGAAAAGCCAAATTTGTACTGGACGTCGAATGGTAAGTTCAAAAGTTTTCATTATTCTCCCTCTATTTCTTAGTCTCATTTCAAATGCAATTTGTGTTCAGTCGTATGCGATTCAGTTGCTGCATAGGAAAGGTCAAATAGTTGAATCCAGTGTTTATAATATCGACGCAGCATGCGCTGTAACTTTTGCCTAAATGACTATTAGACAATATACACTACTGGCCACCCAAAATGCAACACCAAAGAAGGAAGCATCCAATTGGCCTGAAATTCGCAGCATGCGTCGCCCCCGACAGGACATGCAAACGATTGGCATTGCAGGGCATATGCAAATCATGTGCGCCCGGCACGCCACCGAGAAGCACTATGAGAAGGGTGCACAGAAGGCGGGGTGTAAGTAGTGGAAGTGTGTTGTGCTGCCGGACCTGTGCGTGGAAAGCTTCCTGATGCCTCGTCGCAGAATACGGCAGTCATTCCAGCACGTTTCGGAGTTCGACAGAGGACGAATAGTGGCTTATCGCGACAGCGGTTTATCGAACCGAGACATCGTCGCCCGTGTGGGACGACATCCAGCCACAGTGATTCGGTGGGTGCAGGAGGGACGGACGGACGGACGGATCGACGTGAGCGATTGCCGCAGCCGCGGCACACCACCGAACGAGAGGACCGGCATGTTGTGTGGCGGGCATTGACGGCGCGCCCCGTCAATGCCCGCCACACAACATGCAGGAATTAGGGTGGGTTGCGCAACAACCGCAGGAATTAGGGCAGGAATTAGGGTGTGTTGCGCAACAACCTGTGTCAGCACGTACCGTTCAACGTCGTCTGCAGGAGCGGGGACTTGTCGCACGGCGCCCATTGCTCCGAATACTATTGACGTTACACCACCGGCGAGTGCGGCGGCAGTGGGCCGCTGAACGCTGCACCTGGACTACGGAATGGCACGACATTGTCTTCTCCGACGAATCACACTTCTGCCTGCAACACCACGATGGTCGGATCCGCGCATGGCGTCACCGCGGCGAGAGATTGTATGACGCCTGCATTATTCATCGCCATACCTGTCCGTCACCTGGCGTTATGGTTTGGGGCGCAATTGGATATGACACCCGCACCCCTCTGGTACGCATCGCCGGTACACTCAACAGCCACCGCTACATCTCCGACGTTTTAGAGCCTGTAGTCCTCCCTTACTTGCAGGACCTGCTAGCGGCCACGTTTCAACAGGACAATGCGCGCCGGCACGTGGCACGCATCGTGCAACAATTCTTCACGGCCCACCAGGTGTCACTGCTGCCGTGGCCAGCCTGTTCTCCCGATATGTCCCCCATCGAACACGTCTGGTCGCTGATCGGCAACCGAGTGGCCCTGCAAGCACCATCCGCGGCTTCGCCTGACGAACTGTAGCAACGTGTGGAAGCAGCCTGGACCGACATACCCCAAGCCCACATCCAAAGCCTCTGTCGTTCGATGCCGCGGCGTGTAGCGGCCGTTATTGCCAGCCAGCCACACGAACTACTGATGTCTGCGTGTTCCGCAAGTCACACAGACCTGTATGCTCAATCGTTTCATCTTTGTATCTGTTGTTATGTGTCCAGTAAAACTGGCTTTGCTATCTCGTGTCCTTCTTGGTGTTGCATTTTGGGTGGCCAGCAGTGTATATACATGACATCAAACTCCTCCATCTTTTAAATGGGGGCCTTACTGTAGAATTTTTGTAGAGGTTAGAAGAATACGCCATCAGTCATCGCAAATCAACTTGACCGAGAGATCTTAATACCCCCTACTATCAGACTCAAACACCGAACGATATATCACGAAAACCTCAGTAGTAAAAGGTAATCTGAAACGAAACTCTACCGCCTTGGATGCCAAAATTACCTAAATTTTCACTAAACTTAATGTATCTTATATATAAAACACAAAACGTCTGTTTGTCTGAAGCAGCAAAGACTCTCAAACGCCGAACTGTAGTATCGTGAAATTTGCATAGCTTATTAATACTGGAATTTCTAGGTCAACGCAACTATTTTAAGATCTCTACGATGTTCCGTTCGCGAGTTATGAATTAATTAATAAGCTAATCAATAAAGTCTGCGTCGTTTGCTACGTAATCGTTATCTGAAAGCACGTGACTGCATTCATCGCCGCGGCACATCCACAGGTGTTTCTATTATTTGAGAACTGTCAATAAAAAAAAATGCAAAAACGAACTTTGCGAAATCTTAAAGAAACGGGCTGAAATTTGTATCAACACCACGAATTAGTTATAAGGGGAGTCCTTCAAATTTTCACTGGAATCCGGTCAAAACTCTTTAAAATAGGCATGGAATTTTTAGTTCATCGGTAAACAGAAATATACACGCAAAAACGGTTAATAAAATTTTGACGGCTAATTTAAAACGTTATTGACCGATTCAGGCGACATTTGCAGGTCATGTTCCTATTAACGATTTACGGTGTTCATTAAAATTTCAGCCAGTTTCATAAAATATTCGCAAATATACGTTTTTAACTCTCTTATCCCAGAGATTCTCCCTTCAAAGACATCTGAAACTAAAAGCACGTGATGCATTTGATGCTTCTCACATGGACAGCTGTATGTTGGAATGTCAAAAGCAAAGGATCCAACGTATATTGTCGCCGATGAAGGAGAAACGAAAAATGTTGTGTACGGCCAAGTGCTGAAATAATCACACTATGCATAAATAATTTGTAATGACCGAATTTATGAAATCAGCTTTTTTTTTCTTGCTAGCATCAATTTTTTTTCCGATTTTTTCATTGACATATAAAGGAATATGAAATTAATAAGCCTAAATCCCAGGCAAAGCAGGGTAGTAAAGCTAGTATTACATAAATCAGCTTCGTTAAAATTATATGATTACGGACTAACGTAATTATATAAGGGTCCGGCAAAAATTCTTTCCATTTTGAGTTTTACATGAAGTTGGGATTCCATTCCTGTGAGAAATGCACGCCAGTGTCGACCAGATGCCACGACGGCGTGGAACACGAAGCTGATGACGTGCATTGGGCACGGAGCTACATTGCTTAATCTTGATCAGCAGATGATATATTTTTTAGCTAGTTTAACAACTACAGTATGCAACTTAAACCGTCGCACGTCCCAATTTTTTTTTTTATTGAAGGTTTAGCGACCACCGTGAGCAACTCAATGGGCTATAAACAGTCGCTCTTCCCTAATTTAGGTGCACTGGTTCCAGAGAGAGAGAGAGAGCCAGTGCCGTAAGACAAACACAACATCCATGCCTCACTGGAATTCGAACCCGGACCCCTTCACGGACGAATGATAAAAAAAGACCACTGCGCCACCTGGGCGGCTCCCAAATTTAGAGCTACTGGTTTAAGGGAAGGTAGTGAGCCAGTGCCGTAAGACAAACAACATCCATGCCTCTCGGGATTCGAACCCAGGGACCCATCTCAGACGAATGGTCATCAGCCAGTGCTTAGACCAATGCACCACCAGGGCGGCATCTAGATCGATAAACATCCTGGTCTGGTGCTCCAACGGCATTTGGGGGGAGGGGGGTAAACGTGTAACGCAGTAGCAGCAGTAAAAAATATATTTTTTGGAGATGAAGGCAAGGAAACAGCGTGGACAGCAGAACTGCACGAAAATGGCTCCAGCAGCAGGACACCAGTGTCAAAGACAAACCGAAGTCAGGACGCACACTGACCACAAACACTGACATCCTGGTTGAAGCTGTGACGGCGAACCACGGTATCTGTGCACAGAAATTTGAGGTGAGGTCCTTTCAATCCACCATCGCTCATCACCTGCACCAGCTTGGTTTGTCTAACAACAGCCATTGAACTGATCTCCATGAACTGACGGCTCAGCAGGCGGAAAAACGTGCAGCTCTGTGTTGCAGGTTGCTGCTAAATCCACAGGACGATAGCTTTGTGCTGTATACCACAGAGGATGAGAAGTGGATATACCAACGCTATCATAGCCCTGCTAAACAGTTGCTGAGGACAAGCCAGGAAGTGCAGCCAAGATGCAGCAAAATTGAGGTTTTCTCTCAACGACCTTCGGGGGGGGGGGGTTACCTATTGACAAGAGTTTTAAAATGATGTATAACACGATGGGGTGTAAACTGTACTTATCCTAGACCAAAAGTTACCAATCCCTGTCACTAACACTCTTACGATCAGGGACGGATTAAAGCCTTAGTGGACCCCTAGGCTGAGAGATTTGTGTGGGCCCCAAGGTTAAGACATTTGAGTGGGCCCCCAAAGAACTTATGGCGGGTAACCATTATATGCGAAGACCGTAAAAACATGAAACTCTTGCAATATGCTTGTGATAACAATGTACTGCACTCTTCAAACAAATTATCTGCAGATTTTTTATAATAAGTCACTGTATTTTTTTAATGATGAGTTAAATGCTTAAGATTCCTAGATTTTGTCATGGATTTTTTAATGATTTATCATTGTATACCTATCTTAGTTCATCTCCTTTGTTAAATGCGATGTGAGGCTACATGGGACTTCGACCACTACCGGTTTTAAGGGAAAACTGAGAGGTATGGGTGGATGGTAGTGAAAAAGTTGAAACCGTCTCGCTGAGTCCGCTGTACTTAACCAAAAAAAAAAAAAAAAACTGAAACCTTTACCCTTAGTCACTGCCTTGGCATCTGCTCCTCTTCCAGCCTATGCATCTGGCCAAGTGGAAATCATACGAGGCAAAAGTAAAACTATTTTATAAAATTCTCTATCTCCGTATCTACTAATTATTTGATTAGGCATGCCTCCTGGGCCCTTGCTCATGGTGGGCCCCAAGTTTATAGTCCCTACAGACCCCCCCTAATCTGGCCCGGCTTGCGATTCAGCTTTTCTTTCTACCTTGAGGTCACATTTAACTTCGGCATGCGCACATGGACTTTTGTAACTTCAACACATTTCATCGGTGTCAGGATTATTCTTAACGTTTGTCTAAATCAGAATAACTAATATTGTTTTTTGTAAAACTAAAGTCTAAAAACTTACTATTTATTTTTATGACAAACATCTTTTATTGGTTTTACAACAATAACACTCGTTTATCCAATAAGTACCGCTGAATGTTAGGAATTAGTTAACCTTACTGTTGAATAAATAAGTAAATCGCTCTTTCCACGTTAAGCAACGCACAGCAACCGCAAAGTTGTTATTCGGCCGTCGTCGGGGAATTGAATCCCGAATCTCTCGATATCTAACCGAGCGCGTTAGCTTTACACCACAGCGGCCAACAATTCACGGCGCTATGTGTGTTTTTCTTTTTAGTCAGCATCTGACATCATACATCCGTAAGATGGACTCAGCTACTGAGACGTCTCCATCTGGTGGGCATTAACGACACTGGATATATATAATTCTAGCAATAATCCAAAGGGCGAGATCCAAGGTGAAAATCCTCTAAATACGTGGCGTCAGTTGAACCTTACTGTTTATGATTTAATTCCACTCAGTATGTACTGGACTGTGTCTCGGTGTGGTAGTGAGTAATGCGAATAAATGCAATGTGTTGTACGTACCTAATTATATACTCTCGAATCACTGGTTTTATTTCACACCCACGAAGATCTTGGCATGCGGAAGGTGCATAGCATAAGTTATCTACAAAGAGTACCAGGGTAGTTCCTAGATATATATATATATTTTGGATGTGTAATTGTTATCAGCTTCCAGAAAATTCTGAGCGTCATACTGAAATTTTTCAGAAACCGGTACAGATGTAAACTAGTTATAACCTTGAAAAAAAGCTTCGATAGACCTCCACGACAAAGAAAAGGCTCCAAGATATCTAAGATTCGTTTAGCTACACCAAACCAACACAAGGTTTGGTGTAGCTAAACGGATTATTAAAATATTTCCGATTGCATGCTGAGGTACGTACATAAATATTAGTAATTAGTACTGCCTTACGTAAAACAAAATTCGCCTAGGCATATCTGACATAACTATACGATATTTCCACGAAACAGCGTAGCCCACTGCATGATTCTGCACCAGTGCTACTACAACACGACTAACTAAGGATCTATTTCCATGAGCAGGATAATGCACCATATTATACTATTCGCATTGTTACAAATTGATTTGAGGACATGGGCGTCGAAAAGTTTGATCTGAACCCTGTAGAGGATCTTTGGGACGAACTGAATCGTCAAGTGCGTGGTAAAAGAAATCGCCCGACAAATCTGAACTTGTCAATGCTTTGAAGGCCGAGGGGAGAATATATTGGTGGATGTTTACAAAGAAACTAGCGGAGGGCATTTCACAAAGCCGCCCGGCGCAGTGGTCTAAGCGATGGCTTCTTATCATTCGTCCGAAAGGGGTCCGGGTTCGAATGCCGGTGCGGCATGGATGTTTTGTTTGTCTTACGACACTGGCTCTCTCCCTTCCCTGGAACCAGTGACATTGAATTAGGGGCGGGTGACTGCTTATAACCCACTGAGTTGCTCACGGTGGTCGTTAAACCTACAATTCAGAAAAAAATTCACGAAACCAGAGGTCATTATTAGGACCAAAGCAGGGGCGCAAACCAAATAGGGTTTAAACCCCCTCCAGAGCCCAGAGTTTTTTTATTGGTATTAACAGTGCTATTTGCTATCCTCTAAGCCTTCTCAGTTTGATTAAATTTTCGTCTCTACTGAGGTCATCTAAGACAAGATCACAAACGTTCTGCGTTTCACGTTGTCAGTCTTTGTTCTCAGACTACAGTACAGACAACAAAGTAATTCTACTTTTTTTACTATCCACTTATCCCATTAACACAAAAAGTGGAATAAAATTGCCATTGTGGAGCAGTCTAAAAAGAGTCGGAACTGGTAAAACCCTATAGAATATGATCTCCAGCTGTTCCAATTCACTAGCGTATCGTACGAAAAAGGGATATTACTCTCTTCTTTTACTGGCCCCTCGGCCCTAAAATTCATCCAGTAAAATGGTTTGATGTGGTGAAGCTTACAAGTCCATGGCCAGTCCCTTTTCTGGAAGTACTTGTGAGTGTTCCATGAAACATATAACATCAGAATAATAATAAAACGAAATCTCCATTGGTCATAAGGGAAAGGGGTACCCCTTACAGAAGGTACACGTTTCTTCAGAGTGCATTTCTTTTATGTTAGTTATATTTAGGATAAAGTGCTTACATTATTTTTATCTGATAATTCCTAATGGAACTTACTATTTCATCTTTTTAAAATAAATTACTTTAATTTCTGTACTTTAATTCATTCAATAGCGGCACTTATTTTGAGGGTACTAATTAAATATCTAGTGATACTAATTAGGGCAAAAATGTCTTTCCCCCAAAGATATAATATATCGATACTGCATGCAAATTATTGGCGTACTGTTCTTACAGCTCTCATTAATATCATAACCTTGCTATTGGGTTGTCGGAAAAGTCATGACGTGTTTTAGCCTTGTTTTGCAAAAGTCATTTATTGATAGAAAGAACAAAGATCAATCAATGATGTAATGCCAGTTTTGTTCGATGACCTTTTGCCATCTTTCAGTGAGCTGCAGAATGTCTCGTTCATAGAAGGACCTGTCTTTCGTGGCGAAAAACTGTACAAGGATCTGATCTACAGCCTCATCTGAATTGAACGTTATATCACGAAAGGACTGTTGAAGAGAGCGAAATAAGTAGAATTCTGACGGCGCAAGGTCAGGCGATTATGCTAGGTGGGGCAACACATCCCACCCAAGCTCCAATAATTTTTGCCGGGTGATCAAACTTGTGTGTGGTCTTGCGTTGTCGTGAGGAACACAATACCTTTACGATGAACGAGCTCTGGACGTTTCTGGATGATGGATTTGTTCAAACTGTCCAATTGTCGACAGTACATATTCGAATTCATTGTTTGGTTCCATAGTAGGAGCTCGAAAAACGCGACACCTTTAAAATCCCACCACACTGAGACCAGAACCTTCCGCTGATGAATGTCTGCTTTGGATGTCGTTTGAGGTGAAGCAGCACGTCAGGACCAAGACTTTGCGCAGCACATTGTTGTACACAATCCACTTTTCGTCACCAGTTATCAGTCGCTTCAAAAAAGGATCGTTTTCCTCACGTTTAATGAGCATATCGCAGATGTTTATACGCGCCGTCGATTGAGCTTCTTTGAGTTCATGAAGAACCCACACATCGAGCGTGCTTACGTATCTCAGCTTCTTTAGGTGGTCGTAAACGCTTGAATGATGGATGTGTCTGCAATTTTTCGTGTCGTGTAACGTAGGTTTGGCTCTATCAATGCCTTGATTTGGTCGTCATCAACCTCGGTTGGCCTTCCGGACCGAGGAGTATCTTTGAGGTCAAAATCATCAGCATGGAATTTTGCGAACCACCGTTGGCACTAAAGTTCTTGTAGAACATTATCACCGTACACTTTACGCAACTTTTCACAAGCTTGACGCGCGTTCTTCTCTTTACGGAAGTAAAACAGTAAAATATGGCGAAAATGCACAGTTTGGTCTTCCATTTTCAACTTCATGTCAAATCTCCGCAAATCAACCAAATCGCTCACTATTCCTTTAGACTGCAGCTAGAACTGACACCTGTCGAATGTCATAGCGATAACAGAGCTGCGCATGCCTCTAGTACTGTACTTCCAGAACCGCCCAACCGCCATCTGGTGCCAAAATACGTCATGACTTTTCCGACAACCCAATATAAAAGATTTCTAGTTGCGCGCCTGGATCAAAAGGTTTTAGCACACATTAAACTTTCTGTAAATAAAGATTGTAGGGCATTCTGCTGTTCGGATATTAATTGTAGCGCAGTGTATATCGATTTCATTTACTATCATATTTGAATTTCCACACTTTTATGACATTTTATTAGACTGTCCTGTATACTTTCTTTCCACGAAATTATCTTATGTGTTGTAATTTATGTGGAAGACCACCCTTTTCAGTGACCAGAGAAAAAATTATCTTTTTCTTTTGATTTCTTGCTTTCAGACTGAAGACCCAGACGATCCTTTGGAAGAGTTCAACATGTTGTGTGACATCCATCCGGAATCCAAACCTTTGTTTGCGAAGAACAACGAAGAGACAAAGGACTGTGTGGAACGGAGACTGGCTCTCCTTACCGAGAAGCGGGAGCTCAGGTTGTGTCGCCTGGACAAAAAAGATAAAAGCAAAAATGAAACTGGTGGCGCAGACTGCGAGATGAAGCCATCGTTTAAAAGACTGCTATGTTGCTGTGCTCAAATGCCTGGACCGGAATTATCTTCGGAGAACGGACCTGATCAATCAGAAGAGTTCAGAGCACAGAAGAAACGAAACGTTAGATTTAAGGAGAAACAAAAATAAAAAAGGCTGATGAAAGATACAGAGGAAAAGCTGATGCCCAGGGACTGGGTGAATGCAAAAGAAAAATGGGTGGGAGGGAATAAAAAAATGGAAATTTTGTTTACGAATCACTCTAAATGTAAGCATATTGAGTAACAATGCTTCCACCAAAAATTTACATTTGTTTTAGAAAATACGCATATTGTATACAACCAGTGACTTCGCTAGATTTTTTTTTCATTGGGGGTTTAACGACCACCGTGAGAAACTTAATGGGCTATAACCAGTTGCCTGTCCCTAATTTAGGGTCACTGGTTCCAGGGAAGGGAGAAAACCAGTGCAGTAAGACAAACACAACTTCCATGCCTTACCGGGATTCGCTAGACTTCGAAATCAATGTGGGCGACGGGTAGGCGTGTATTATTTTTTGCTAGGGGCAAGTTTGATAGCAATTTACTTACGAAACACTGAATCGAAGAATTTTTAATGCTTTTCACTAGAGGCTTTAAAGGAATTCGTGTAATCCCCCTTTGGATAAAACACACACACACGCACACACACACCTAGATCTGACTAGTTACGCCCCTGGTAAACCAACAAGATAACGTAATGACTAGAGGGCCAGTAGTGTAAGAAAGAATTGTTGGTAGAATGTCGCTTTCAACTTTTTTTCTTGCTGTGAATACACTGTTTTAATTGCTTTTCAAATTTTGCGTTTTTGCTTATGAAATTAGTACTGTACTTTAACAATTTCTTAAAAGAAACTTTTATCTACTTTTACCTAAATTAAGTTTTAACGTCAGGATACGCATACACAATACCTTCCCCTTCCTTAACTCCCTTCCTTCAGGCCAACGACCTCCTTGCCTTGTACTCCTCTTCTTCAAAGTAGTCTTCGGCCACGTCCTGATCCCTCACTGTCCTGGGGCAGGCTTAAGAGCACTGGTGTGGCTTTAGACTCCACTTTACGTGTTGTTCCCCTACTTCGTAGTACAAACAAAAAGAGAGTAATCAATAATGACCTGCGTCGTTGAATTCCTCTCCTCCAAAGCAGTTCAAAGTGGAAATCCTTCAAACACGTGGAGTCAGTGAATAAACAAAGGATCACTCTTTCTACGTTTTAACAATACATTGCGCAACCGAAAAATTGTTATCCGGTCACCGCTGGGGATCCGAATCCCAGATCTCTCGATGTCTAGCCAGGCGCGTTAGCCTTACGCTACGGTGGCCCGTCTCAGGCTACAACTCAGCTAGATATCTGGGATTCGGATCCCCAGCGGTGACGGGATAATTTTTCGGTTGCTATGTGTTGTTAAAACGTGGAAAGAGGGATGTCTTTATTTATTCTACTAGGGGCTACGCATCTGGGCTTGCTACGCTCGTTTCCAGAGTAGCGCTCGGGCCCTGCCGCTCAATCTCCAAGTATAGCACATGAAATAAAAACTGGGAAATACATAAATTTCAATTTTTATTGCATGTCTAAGCAAATAAGGCTTGTTATTCCGAAGTTTCGGAGTTTTTTTACTGTCGTTAATTTTTGGAAGGTCGGACTTTTGTCGTTTGAACTTAAAAGCACTTACTAAATTTACCACTGAGGAAAACAAAAGCGGTCCAACAAGCATTTCCGTAAACCGTAATGCTAAACCGTTAAGGTGGACGTCAAGTAATTTTGCGTCCTATACTTCCAGTGGAAAATCTTTTGTACACATTTCCTTCACAATTAGTGTGTTCTCAAGGATGAAAAATTGAACATCGATTAAAATAACTTCATATTATAACTTGGAATACTTAATATTTTCTAAAACAACCATAATTATATTAAAAATCAGTAATTTTTCCTTTGGTGGCGTTGAAACTAGAAAAAAGATGGCGCGACCTATACTTTGATGACGTCAGTAGACAAACAAATGTTGGATTGTATAATTATGGTTATGTTTTAGAAAACATTAAGTATTCCAAGTTATAAAACGAAGCTATTTTAATCGATGTTCAAATTTTCATCCTTGGGAATGCATTAATTGTGAAGAAAATGTGTACAGAAGTTTTTCCATTGGAAGTATAGGAAGCAAAATTACTTGACGTCCACTTAAACAACTGAGATAGCTTTACCAATAAAACATATGCATAACAAATTTTCTGCGTCACCATGGCAGCAGGTCACGGGACCAGAACGTTCCTCTGTGGTTATCGTGAAGACAGACAAGCCGTTAGTTTCTTTCCTTTGCGTCTTCAAAAAATGCTTAAAAATCAAAAAAGGATTTTCTCTTAATTTTTTTTTCGTGGAAAAGAGTCGATAGTTGTAAGTTTATGCTGAAAAAATTGCAATGCGTTATGATTTATAGTTTGCAATATATTCGTTTTTTTAAATGGATCCCATCGCGAAATAGATAATTTTGTGAAATTTAGAAATTTAATTTCTCATAAAATAAATCGAAATTCAAAAAAAGGGCAACGAGGTGCAAAAATTCGGTCATGCCATAACATGGCTAGAAAGTTTCGTGGTTCTGTTGCTGTTAGTGTGTCCGGAACGCAACTTGATAGCACTTTTTTGCTTACCTTAACTTTGAAATACAATAGCTCTTGAAGTATCGCCAATATCGAAAAACGGTTTATTTCAACGTGTTCTCCAAACAATTCCCTACAAACGATGTAAATTTTATATTTTTGTGATAAATACGTTTTGCGCTGCGAGCTAGGAAAGCAAGAGTGTCGCGAAATTTCTAAAACAGCGGCAGCAGCAGAGGCGGCAGTTACTTTTTTTTAGAAAAGAAAGTAGTCGTCAGTCACGTTCTGTTCTCTCACTGTCCTAGGGCAAGCTTTTAATAGCTCTGGTGTGGCTTTTGATTCCACTTTCCATGATGGACCTCTATTTAATAGAAACAAAAACAGAGTCAGTAATGATCTTCCTCAGTGAACTGCTAGCCACCATTCTCATCGTTTCTGGCCATATTAACATGAAAAAGGCTGAAACTAAGGATTCAGAAGAGTGGAAAACTGAATTTTCATGGATGCTATCTTGATAACTTTTGTACGGAGAAGTAAATAACGCGCTTCCTTTAGGAAAATACGTAGGGCTATACCCGACGGGAAAACACACTTATTATTACTTGGCAAAGAGCAGATTTTAAAGTTCAAAAAAAATTTGAGAACTGGCACATCTTGATCTGGGCGAGCGGCAGGGTGGGCAAGAAAAACTTTAGAGTTGGCTGCTCTCACACCTTTGGTGAAGTGCCTGCTTACAATCTCAGTGTGTTGTTTGTCACAAGTTATTCAAATCCTAAAGATTTTCACATTAACTTTTTCATGACCAGGGATTGAATTATTGGTTTCCTTTACTGACAGCGCTTTTCTGGTAATGAAGTTAGTGGTACTTTTGTGACACTTTGGTGGCTCATTGCCACCAAAGTGTCACCAAAATACCACTAACTTCAAAAGTTCCACCAACTTCAAAAGTACCACTAACTTCATAGAATTCATTTTCCAGCTCAACCCTCAGCTGAAAAATGAATTCTATGAATAATTGCGAACTATGCGGATTCTATCGAAAAACCAATCGCATGCAATACATTTTGCAAATAAACAAAATGAAATCATACAACCATTAACTGAGAAACTGGCAGAAAAAAAAAAAAGACAACCGTCTCTGAAAAGATTTCCCGTCTCAGGCTACAACTTAGGCAGCCAATACTATCTATGCGAATATTCTGAATAGCAGTTCTCTTATGGTACTGATACGCCCGTTTGGTCTATTGCCGGTGCATCTATGATCATCATCATCATCATTGTCAACCATGATCAATCCACTGCTGGACGAAGGTCTCCCCAAGTTTCCTCCACAACGGTCTGTCTTGTGCCAGTCTCCTCCATGTCACTCCCGCATACTTTCGAATTTCATCCACCCATCTTCCATGTGGTCTTCTTCTGGGTCTTTTCCTGTCCCTTGGAATCCAGTCTAAAATTTCGGCTGTCCATCGATGGTCTGTTCTTCTGGCAGTATGTCCAGCCCATTGCCATTTCAGGGATTTAACTCTGATCATGATGTCTTCCACTCTTGATGTCATTCGTTATTTAACAGAAGTGACGTTATCGTGAAGATCGTCATTTCATAAAAATGTGCCTGTATCTTCCGGACAAAGCTTTATAATGCAAAGAGAAAACATCAAAACTGGCTGCAATCAACTCTTCTAACATTTATGCCCTTCTGATAATTTCCAATACAAAGCCCTCAGGCAATTATTTTAAATTATAAAATTATAAAGCAAAAATACGTCGTACGTAATAATCGGGGCTGCCACGGTGACGCATTGTCCTAAGCACTGGCTTTTTACCATTCGTCCGCGATGCGTACGGGTTCGAATCTCGGGTGAGGCAGAGATGGTGTGCATGTGTTACAGCACTAGCTCTGTCACTTTCTTAGGAACAGTGGTCCTAAATTAGAGAGGAGCGATTGCATATACGGCCCACTAAATTTCTCACAGGGGCCGCAGATGGCAGAGTGGTCAGCGTTCGTGACTATTACGGAAGTATCGCGTTTGATCCCATCCAGCTACGAACGCTGGAACCAGGGTACTGGCCCCCGGCTATAAATAAGAGCGTTTTCCTCACCCATACCTACATCGCTTTCGTGCGAATTTCCTGTCGGGTACTTTAGCCCAAATCTCCTAGCTTCCTGTGTAAGTCAAAGAGCTGTTTAAGACCTCGGGTCAAACATTCCCTTCCTAAAATCATCTACATAAATTTCTAAAACTCAGGGTGGTCGTTAGTCGTCCAAATAATTAAAAAAACAAAAACAAGATGACACCGAATTTTCAGTCGGAATGAGTACGCCTTTTGAATTTCTTCGAACACGGAAAATTTACACTGATTGATCACTGAATTATGACCACCCCTATCAAAAGTGGATGCGTCCCGTTGACCACGTGATTTCCGTGAGGTAGTGATTAGATCAGATCAGATCCTATGTAGAGGATTTTAGGAAGGGAGTGTCTGACCCCAGGTCTTAAACAACCCTTAGAAATAGGAAGCTAGGAGATTTGGGCTAGAGTGCCCTATAGGAAAGTGACACGGAAGCCCGTTAGAAAGAGGCAGGAAGATGCCCTTATTTATTACCAGGGGGCCAGTACCCGGGGCCCGACAGCTTAAGGTGCCCATCCGACGCACGGCGGATGTTCGAAGTGCACTTCGAACTGACTCCATTTCTACATCATTTACTACAGCTGCTTTTTTTTTTTTTTTTTTGATTGGAGGTTTAACGACCACCGTGTGCAACTCAATGTGCTATATAAGCAGTCGGCCGTCCCTAATTTAGGGCCACTGGTTCCAGGGAAGGGAGAGAGCCAGTGCCGTAAGACAAACACAACATCCATGCCTCATCGGGATTCGAACCCGGACCCCTTTCGGACAAATGATCAGAGGCCAACGCCTTAGACCACTGCGCCACCGGGGCGGCTACTACAGCTGTTCGCCAGGGAGGTTATTCTCCCGATTGGCCTAATACAATAGTACTTTCCTCCATAGTTAACAAACAAACGGTCTTTTTTACATAGAGTCTGTATATTATTTCTTATGGTACTACCTGTTGTAACTTGGACTTACCTGTTTTTGTTCCTAGACAATGGGGGAAAATAATTACTTCTTCCCTTCAACCTACTGAAGAAGAGGACCTTACTTAATTAATCAACTATATTATTTGTATTACTTTCTGTTTTGCTGTTTTCCTCAATTGGCATCACCTGTGTTTTGAACAAATGCAGTGTGGGTCTCCTTGTGGGGACTGGTTATATATTGCGGTGCTTCCGAGTGCTCTGTGGCACTGTTGGGTGGCCTGAGGACGGGTGCTATTGTAGCCCCGAAAGATCTTGCCCTTTTAAATATTTATATTTTTTATATTTTTAAATCATATCTTTTATTGTAAATAAAGTTTTTATTGTACAATTAGGGATGGTGGTTTGATGACATCGTACGGAGACAGCACACCATTAATTTATCATGTTCCATACGTACGAATTTTTAACAAGTATTATTTTCTTTTTTCTGTTTGGGATCTCTAATATAGCGGGCCCTTTAGCATCGCTGAATTGCGCTTGAGAGTAGTTACACTATTTCCTTCTGCACTTGGGTAAAGGTTGTAAGACATTTTTTATGTTTAAATATCACCATGAACAACTCATGGGGTTATAAGCAGTCCTCCACCCCCTAATATGTGACCACTGGTTCCAGGGAAGGGGCGGAACTAGCGCCATCAGACAACCACACCACCCATGACTCATCCTGAACTCGACCCCACCTGGAACGATGAAAAGGCCCGCGCCTCAAACCACTTAGCACATCGGAAGGTATAACTCAAAACGAACAATTCCCGCACAAGTTTTTTTTTTTTCTTTTTATGTCAACCTCGTAATGAATATTTCGTGTCTTACGCTGTGAAGGAAACCTTCTATTACAAAGCAAGCACTTATTAATAGTTAGGAAATTGTAATAAGCGAAAGGCATCTATAGTCGAAGATTGCAATAGCTGTAATATGTGAAAGGTTGTAATCAGAGATGGAAGCGGGTCAAGGGTAGACAATTCCTTGCGGGTCAAACGGGTCAGGTCAATTTCGTTCCGGACCCGATTTTGACCCGGTTTTATTTAAGTTTTAATTTAGGAAAGAAAAAGAAAAAAAATTCGAAGAAAAATGCGCACTATGGAATTTTGTGTTTGATACTGGTACTCGCAAACTGAAAAATTATTTGTCATGCAACATGAAGGAAGAGTGTCTCTTCCTTCTGAAGGGGACAATGATGAAAACAAATCCAAATTTTCGGAACTTTCAACTCATAATAAGCTTGCTTTTTTTGGTGTTGTTTTTTATTGGAGGTTTAACGACCACCGTGAGCAGCTCAATGGACTATATAAGCAGTCGCCCGTCCCTAATTTAGGGCCACTGGCTCCAGGGAAGGGAGAGAAACAATGCCGTAAGACAAACACAACATCCATGTCTCACCGGGATTCGAACCCCGACCACTTTCGGACGAAAAAACTGAAACTAAACATAAAATAAGTTACTTAATTCAAAAATTTTTACTGCAGCGCTATCAGAATCAAGTAGAACAGCCTTAAAAATCACTGCGTAGGGACACTTTGGCTCTCGTAGATGTTTGCAAACATGTGTAAAGCAGTTAGGTAATGTCTTGCAAATGAAGGTCGACCGTTGCAATACTTTTTTGTAAGAAAGTGAGTAAATTATGCGTCCCATAAATATATACATTTGTTGGATTTTCATATAACCTAAGATACTCACTGTAGAGAGACATTTAGACGCCCTGTTTCTGTAAATACAGGGTGTCCCCAAAAAGGTGTAACCAATTTCAAATGATAACTTCGGAAACAAAACTTGTACCCAATGGATCCTGCGACGAAAGCACAGATTGTAGAGTAGTTTATTGAAATCGGATCCGAAATCCAGGTTCAGCGGAATTTCAGAACAAAATATGAGAGCAAACCGCTTACACGTAACAGCATCAGAAAACCTTACAAGTCATTCAAGGAAACTGGTAGCGTCCTTACAAAGAAAAGCCCTGGACGTCCCTCGCTGGTTCCAGAAAGGGAGGAGGTTGTGAGACAAGTAGTCACTCGTAGTCCTCGAAAGTCAATCAGACAAGCAGCACAACAGCTGGCCATCCTCAAGTCGTATGTGCACATAGTGTTACGTCAGAGATTGGAAATGCACCCGTGTAAAACTACAGATAACCCATCACATAACCCCAGATGATCATGTGAAACGAGAAGGGTTTGCTGAAGAGATGCTGGAGAACGTTGCAAACGCTGAATCATTCCTGAGACAAATGCGTTTCTTGGATGAGTGCACTTTCCATGCTTCTGGAAAGGTTTATATAAACAGAATGTGAAAATTTCGGTAACTGAACACCCGCATTGCACAATGGGTCCAATAACACGGTCGACCATGGCATAATAATCGACCGTGTTATTGGCCCCTTTTTCTTTCAGAAAGCGACCGTGAGAGCTGATAATTACCTAGAAAATGACTGAGAAGTTTGTGTATCCCCACTTGGATGAACTTGCAACTCCGGTCATTTTCCAAAAAGATGGGGCGCCACTTTATTGGGCTTTGATTATGAGGTCTCTGGATACCAAATTCCCCAATCGATGAACTGGGCGTGATGGTCTCATTGGATGGCCCCCACGTTCACCGGATTTAACACCCTGTGACTTTTTATTTTATGGGGATTCCTCAAGGGTGAGGTTTACATCACTCCTGTTGCAGACCTAAGGAGGAGGATTACCACGCACTTCAGAAAGCGAATAGAGACATTTTCGAACGAACATGGTTGGAACTGGTATACCGTTTAGGCTTTGTTCAAATGTTTGAAATTGGTTGCACCTTTATGGGAACAGCCTGTATTATACACTGGTGTGAAAAAATTAAGGACGAAGAGGAGAAATTAGCATAACAGCGGAACGAGCAGGCAGAACGGACCGAAACACCACTCAGGAGATAGACTAGGGTCGGGTATGGTAGGGCATGCCCATATATGCAGCATGACGTAGGGGTCGGGAAGTGTCGGAAAGGTATAAAGCACACGGGCGGTGTGCTTTATACCTTTCGGTGAAAGCTATTGCACGGTGTACACCGGTTTGAACGACGTCGAGTTGCTGCCACCGTGTGATATGGCCAACAGGCAATCCAGTAGACGACATCTGGAGGACTTTACCTGAGGTCGCGTGATTGGGAAGTTGGAAGAAGGTCAAAGGGTGACTAGTGTGGCCGAGGAGTTCGGGATCACTCACAGCATCGTTTTACGAGAGTGGAGAGCATTTCAAACGACAGGAACAGCTGTCCGAGAGTTCAGCAGTGGTCGTGCACGCGCAACCACGGCGGCGGACGACCGGTATATTGTCCTACAGACGAGAAGAGTCAGACGGCAGACCGAGGGAGAAATCGCAAGGCACATGCAACAGACAACTGGACGTCCGTTTTTGCGTTTTACTCTGGCCAGGAGGCTGCACAAAGGTGGTCTATTTGCACGACGACCAGTACTGTGTGTGCCATTAACGCCTGCTCATCGGAGACGGCGGTTTCTGTGGTGCCAGGAACATAAGAACTGGACACATCTGCAACGGGGTAGAGTTCTCTTTACGGATGAGAGCCGATTTAGTCTGACGAGCGATTCTGGACGTATACACATCTGGAGAGCAGGGAACACGCAATCACACCTCCAACATCATAGAAAGGGACCGGCTTCAATGTAGCAGAGTTCACGTTTGGGGCGGTATCATGCTTGATAGCCGTACTGACCTCCACATCTTCCAAGGAGGTTCATTCATTGGTATCCGCTATTGTACCGAGGTTCTCCTGCCTCACGTGCGTCTGTTTAGAGGTGCTGTGGGTCCTGAGTTCCTCTTTATGGACGACAACGCTACACCTCATCGTACAGTGGCTGTCGCAGAGCTGTTGGAGAGTGAAGATATTCAACGTATGGATTGGCCCTCAAGGTCTCCGGACCTAAATCCAATCGGACACGTGTGGGACTTTCTCGGGAGACTCTTGGCAGCACGTCACCAGCCGCCAGCAACGATTCCGCAGCTGCGATTGGCGCTACAAGAGGAATGGGCCGCGATGCCTCTACATCTCCTTGACAACCTCGTCCTCAGCATGGACAGACGTTGTAAATCCTGCACCGCAGTCAGGGGTGATCATATCACCTACTAAAGACTGGATTTTTCTTGGCAGCCGCCTGTCACATGGACGTTTCTGCCTTCTGTCCAGTTGTGCTCGAAGCTATATTTTGAATAAAGTGCCTTTGTATCCTTTGGATTCCTTGTTTGGACGGTTTTACTCACTTGTTCCATATTCTTACATCTTGGGGATCTTATGGTATGATTTGAGGCGATGTGGAGCACTTCTGCACGACGTTACATTCGAAAAACCGTCTCGCCCTTAATTTGTGCACGTCAGTGTAATTCAAAGCAGATTTGTCCGAGTCGGATCCAATCATGTGACGTGCGAGTCGCGTCCGGGACTAAATTTTTTTTTTTTTTTGATTGGAGGTTTTTAAACGATCACCGTGAGCAACTCAGACCTTAATTAGGGCCACTGGTTCCAGGGAAGGGAGAAAGCCAGTGCCGTAAGACAAACAACATCCACGCTTCACAGTCATTCGATCCCAGACCCCTTTCGAGTGAATGATCAGAAGCCATCGCTAAGACCACTGTGCCACCGGGGCAGCCTAAAATTTTTGACTAGTTTCCAAATCTGGTCGTAATAATTAAGTCAAATTTTGGAAACTCCTCATTAAAGGAAACTGATATGATGCCGTGTTTTATATTCGTTTGTTGATATCATTTTTCAATATATTCAAATTAGAATTTTTTTAAGTTGCCACAAATTGATACATTTTTGAAAAAAAAAAAAAGTTAGAAATATTTTTTCCCTTCAGCTGAAGGGGAAAAGTTTTTCGTGTCACCCGTTTCACTTTAACAAAATAAATAAAAAAAAAACTTAATTTACAATATTACATCTCTTCGTATATGTATTTTAACTGGAATTACGATAACAGCAACGACTTCTTGTTCTGTACTGAAGGTAAGCGGAGAGTTTGGAGGGAGTCCTATGAAACAATGGACCCCGCTTAAATTTTATTGGAAACACAAGGCTGCAGAGGTGGTGTCATCATATGGGAAAAGTTCTATTACCACGGAACTGATCCCCTGCTATTGTTGGAAGGTCGGGTGTCTTCCAAAGAATATCTGAGCATTGTTGCCAATAAAGTCCATCCTGCAATGTTGACTTTCTTATCCAGCAGGTGACGACTGTTTTATGGCCGACAATGTAATCGCGCAAGATATGCTCAGCATATTCTCAGCGAGCATGACAGCGACTTCCACCATCTTCCCTGGTCACCATAAATACCCCGGATCGGAACCCCATTGAGAATTTATGGGGCATATTAGAAAAACAGATCCGGGGGCAAAGACCACTTCCGTCAAATCAGAGACAGCTGAAAAGACTGTCTTGGTGAACATCTGGCATGCTGCAGACAGATTCACTCCAAAACTTTGTGCAAACTACACGGTCGTATCAGAATAATATGACCACCCCGGAATCACAGTGTACCCGCCCAGGCGCGTCACAGAGTGCACGTGACAAGGTCGACCACACGGAGATATTAGCGGCCGGACAGGACAGATGAGCCATAGTGCGTGGTGTGAGCACAATTTGGCTAGTGATTTGACGGACGCTTAAAAAGAAATGATCATAGGCTACAGCGACAAGGGTGGAAGCATCTCAGGAAATGCAGACTTCGTGGGTTGTTCCGGAGGTCCTGTAGTATGGATGTACCAAGAATGGACCGCTGGCATACCGAGCTCCTCCCGACGTCATAACTGTGGAGCCCCAAAGGCCATAGACCCCAGAGGAGAACATCGCCTCAGTTGACTGATAAAGTTCAATTTGTGAGCAACTGCGTGGCAATTTACCACGCAAATGAACGCTGGGGCATGCAAGTACGTGTCCGCGATAACAGCAGAGCGAACTCTCTTACGCATGGATCTCCGTAGCCAACGCTGTGTCAAAGCGCTCATGTTAACCCAGGTCCAGTAGTAACAGTTTACGTGTCTACTAGTAACAGTTTGCATGGAACTACCGTCATTGGACAGTGGAAGAATGTAAAAAATGTTGCTTTCTTGACGAATCGAGGTTTCTACTCCGCAGAAGTGACGGATACGGCGTCAGACACACGACGACCAACACTCGGACATGCTTATCGGTCAAGTACAAGCCGGCATTGGCAGTGGGTATGTCTGGGGGATGTTTTCCTGGAATGACCTGGGATAGCTGGTACCACTCGATAGGTCCATAAACTCCAATGTCTATACCTATTCATCCTCGCTGATCACATGCCATCCCTTCATGTTGGACGTTTACCCTGGTGGCGATGGTGTCAACCAACAGGACAATCCGCCCTGCCACGTTACTAAGGGCGTGCTTGACTGTTTTCACGAACATGACAGCGATGTCTCCGTTCTCCCTTGACTGGCGAAATCGCCCGACCTCAATACCATAGGTCACTTGTGGGACGATTTGGCTCGACAGGTTCGACGTGCCGCCCTACAACACGTCCATCTCCGGGACCTCCGTGATCTGCTGCAATCCGAATGGGCACGTGTGCTTTGGGCAACCTTCCAGAGCATCAATGTGTCCTTGCCACTCCGTCTCGTCGCTGTCATCCGGGCCAAGGGTGGTCATATTATTCTGATATGACTGTGTATCTCAAACCGCATACGTGCTGTCATTCTGGCTAAAAGAGGTACAACCGGTTATTGAATGAAAGTTTCTAACTCAGTGGCTCGAATCGCACGCATGCAAATATGCGACAAAACATTTCTTCGTAGCAGTATAGTGGATTACATTGCCATGAGGGAATCGCAGGTTCTCTTTGGAACCCGAAGTGCAAGCAGCAGTGCGCGAATTTTTCCATTAGCAATCTTTGGAATTCTTAGAGTGAGAACTCAATCTATTTGTTACTGCGCGGGGGTTGGAAGTCGAAATGCAGGCGGTGGCCATGCTTGAGTTCAATGAATAAAAAGTTATTTACCAGGGAAAATTTTTCAATTCGATGATCCAAATATTAATTACTAGCAACATTTAAAGAAATATACTGCTTGATGAAATCGATTTATTCAGTTACAAATGGCATTACAGCATTCGTTTTAATTTGAATGTAATCTTGATAAAAAAATCTGTTGATTTCTATGGAAACTTGAACAGGGAGTTTTACACTTTCAATGCTAATTTTTTCACAAAATTAGATGTTTTTCCCAAGAAAAAAAAATTAATAGAAGTGGAGTTTATTTGAAGTCTAAAATACACTACAAATAGTATTTGAAGTCTAAAATACACTAAAAAAAGTTTAAAACACATACTAAAAAAAGATAAATACATAATCTGAAATACGAAACAAAGTTTAAAATACATAGTCTAAAATACATACAAAATTACAAATAGTGTTTGAAGTCTGAAATACACTACTTGCATAAAACAAATATAGTCTAAAATAGCCTAAACAAGAAAGACGACACCGAATTTTCGGGTGTAATAAGCACGTCTTTTGAATCCGTCCTGACGCAAATTAAATTTATCAAAGCTATTCAAAGTCAATGGAACCGTTATGGAAAACAATAGTATCTGACGGAAGAAAGAAGTTTTTCAGCCGGGTTTTTAATCCATCAGATATTGCTGTAAACGAAATCATGAGCTTACGAACTTTTAGAAACAAAGATATTGACAAAAATAAGATGTGACTTTACGTCCCCTGGTGGGAAAACCAAGCATTATTTTAGGAAGAAAGTATTCACAAAAGGTTTATCCATATGAGCGGTATCGGTCCAAGAACAAAAATTTAGTCGCGTTTTCAAGAGCCCAGATTTTGCTACAAATACATCAGAAGCAGAAATTAACACTTATGCCCATTGGTGGCCAAACCATTCTTTACCAAACATTAGAAATTAGGTGAAGAATATTTTTCATCAGGTTTTGTATGCGATACAGGAAGAATTTTTCAAATCAGAGTTTTAGGAGCAGAAATAAAGCAGAAAACGCAATTTTCCTTTGTGCCCCCTAGCGAAAAGTCTATGATTTACTTGAAAATTTTGAATTTATAGGAAAACTATTTCGCATCTGAAACACTATCCAACAAAGAAGGAATTTTTCAAATCTGACTATTAGAAGTAGAGATATTGAAAAAAATAAAATATACATCTACGACCCTGCGGCGTAGAAACCATGCATTATTTCATCCAGAAGAAAATGTTCCTAAAAGGTTTGTCGACATGAGTAGTATCGGTCAATAAACGCCTTTTTTCAATCGAGATTTTAGAATCTCATATTTTGCTGCAAATACATCAAAAGCGAAAATTAAGACTTAAGCCTCCTGGTGGCCAAACCATTTTTTACAAAGATTAGAAATTATGTGCAAAGGATTTCCCATCAGGAGCAGTATCCGGTGCAAAAAGAATTTCTCAAATCGGAGATTTAGAAGCAGAGATATAAGGGGAAACGCAATTTACATTTACGCCCAGTAGCGGAAAGTCTATGAATTACTTGAAAATTTTGAAATTATATGAACCACATGTCACACTGGAAACACTATCCAATAAAGAAGGAATTTTTCAAATCGGACTCTTAGAAGTATAGATATTGACAAAAATAAGATGTACATCTACACCCCCTGGCGGAGAAACGAATATTTTAGGAAGAAAATATTCCGAAAAGGTTTATCGATGTGAGTGGCATCAGCCCATGAACGAATTTTTCAATCGATATTTTAGAAGCTCAGATTTTATGGCAAATACATCAGAAGCAAAAATTAACACTTACTCCCCCTGGTGGCCAAAGTATTCTTTACCGAAAATTAGAAATTATATGCAAAAGATTTTCCATCAGGAGATGTATCCGCTGAAGAAAACATTTTTCAAATCGGAGTTTTAGAAGAAGAGCTATCGGGGAAAATGTAATTTACTTTTACGCCCCCTAGCGGAAAATCTATACGTAATTTGAAAAAGTAACTATATCTAAAATACTCTTTGACATAAATGGAATCGAAATATAAAATATTTTTTTCAATCGGATGTTTAGAAGCAAAGATGTGGAATAAAACGCATTTTTGAATTCGACATCATCTGCATTTACGCCCTCTAGCGGCGAAATTGTACATCGTAAAAAAAAACGAAATGAAGGATTATCATTCGCATACTTCAGGCTTCCCAATGCAAAAATAATTTTTCAAATCGGACTAATAGTTGCAGAGATATCGTCTGTACAGACGGACGGACAGACTGACGTACGGACAAACCGATAACATAAGCACGATCTTTTTTTTACAAAAGACGTGCTGAAAAATAAATGCGTAGTCTAAAATACATACAAAATTAGAAATAGTATTTGAAGTCTAAAATAGACTACTTACATAAAAAAATAAATAAATACATAGTGTAAAATACTAAAAAAAGTCAAAATACATAGTCTAAAATACATACAAAATTACGAATAATATTTGAAGTCTAAAATACACTACTTAAATAAAAAGAAATACAGTCTAAAATAGTCTAAAAAATAAATACATAGTCTAAAATACAAAAAAAAGTCTAAATACATAGTCTAAAGTACATACAAAATTACAAATATTATTTGAAGTCTAAAATACACTACTGCTTGTGAAAATTGCAACATCGTGAAGGACTGGTGGTATTAGTTCGAAAGTTACAGGATATGTGCAATCGATTGGGACATGCAAATTATTAAAGCGTCAGTGAATATGCGCATGCGGTTTTGGAGCAGTGCCCTGAGATGTCCGGTCTAGGGTATAAAGATCTGGCTCAAATGAGATGTATCAATCAGTAAAATGCAGACGAAAGGGTGTTTGTGTCTCACTATGCAGTCGCCGAAGAAGGTCGCATTATGAACACCTGACGGGCTTTGAGCGAGGACGGATTGCTGGGATGAGAGAAGCTGGATTTTCCTACCGCGGAATTATCACTCGTACGGGACAAAGCGCCAGTACAGAGATGCGAAAGTTATATCAGTGAACAAATGAGGCTCAGACGCACAGAAATCCGGAAAATGGACCGCAAAATCGCACGACTTTATGGAATGACAGACACCTCTACTGCATGACAGTGGCAGATCGCACAGCGACATCCACAGGGTTAGTGGAGCACTGTCACAGGTTAGGTTTTGTACTCCAGCGCGGTTTGACGTCTGCTTAACAGAGGACTGGTCGCTAGCAGTCCATTAATGAGCATTGCTTTCACCCTCAACCCCAGACGCCTAAAGCTGCAAAGCAGTCTCGAACACAGACACTGGCGCGCTGATTAGCAACAGGTGTTTTCTAAAGAGTCATGATTCAGTTGAATGCACCATGATGGTCGCATACATGTTCGAGGACATCGTGGTGAACGGCACCTTGTAGCGTGAATTTTGCAGTATCATACCCGCCCAACGCCAAGCGTCATGGTACGGGGCACCATTGGGTTCAATTCGCGATCTCATCTGATACGAATCGAGGGAACCCTGAACAGCCAGCGATACATCAGGCATGTTTTACAGCAAAGCTCGGCAAACCTTTTTTGTAAGGGCCAAATAGTAAATATTTTAAGCTCTGTGGGCTAAGAGGCAAAATTTATAATATATATATATATATGCAGGTATTTTTTTTTTCTTGTTATTTAAATAGGTAGGCCTACTCAAACAACATAATAATTAGACAAAAGAAACGTAATAATAGATTGAAAAATAACGCAATAAATAATAATAATAGTAGTAGTTCCTGGACAACTGATGTAGTTTCTGAACATGATAATAATTAGTGCCTGGGCAACTGAGAGAAAGAAATTCCACTTCCCAGACTTGGTACGTCGTACCAGTTCCGGAAGGAAGATAAGAAAACCCTCAGAAAGAGGTGAAATCTCTAAATAATAATAATATATATATATATATATCATCATCATCATCATCATTGTCAACCATTATCAATCCACTGCTGGACGAAGGTCTCCCCAAGTTTCCTCCACAACGGTCTGTCTTGTGCCAGTCTCCTCCATGTCACTCCCGCATATTTACGAATTTCATCCACCCATCTCCCATGTGGTCTTTTTCTGGGTCTTTTCCTGTCCCTTGGAATCCAATCTAAAATTTCGGCTGTCCATCTATGGTCTGTCCTTCTGGCAGTATGTCCAGCCCATTGCCATTTCAGGGATTTAACTCTGATCATGATGTCTTCCACTCTTGTCATTTTTCGGATTATATATATATATATATAATAAGTAGACTAAAAAAATAACGTAATATGAGGTAATAATATTTTTTCTGATCGTTGCTTTCCTGTGAGTTGTGAATATTGTGTCGAGTGCTTAGTCTGGTAATTACGGCGTATATTGTACTCTTTTAGTACAGCTATAGCGTCATTGCACAATAAACACAATGCTTTGTCATCTAATTCGGTAACGAAATAATTCACACTTCATTCACTCTGCCTTAAAAACACGACATTTGAAGTCCACTTTTCTCTTCTGGTTTTGACAGTGACATAACAGATATGCAAGGGTAATCAAACGAGAACAAAATGTCACAGAACAGCGATGCACGTGGCACTGGAAACGCTGCCGAATTATAACTGCGTGGGTTCAAAGCAGAGGCCACCGAATGCGAAGCTATAGGAGCGCCACATACGGTCGTAACTCACAACTCCTCAACTCGACGTTCGGCAGTTCCATTATAGCGCGTACTTTGACATTTTAAAGACTTTGAAATTTTAAAGAATTCGAAAATGTAAAATCCATTCTTAGGGCTCGCAGGCCGTACAAAAAGAGGCAGATGGCTGGATTTGGCCCGCAATTTGCCGACCCCTGTTTTAGAGGAAGAGGAGATACTCTTCCTTCAGAGTTGTCCCGGCGCTATGTTCCATCAGGACACAGGACAATGCTCGGCGACATGTGGCCCGGAATGTCCAAGACCTCTTCCATGCACGGCAGATACCGCTTTTTTTCCCTGACCTTCACATTCGCCGGATATGTCCCCGATCGGACATGTCTGGGGCATGGTAGCTAAGCGTCTGGCCCGTCAAGCGCCTCCGCCATCAGTCGCAACAAATGAACTCAGGTCTCGCATAGAAGAAGCCTGGCAGGCTGTTCCCCATGACCAGGGCCGGATTAAGGACTTAGTGGGCCCCTAGGCTAAGACATCTGAGTGGGCCTCAAAGAATTTACGAAGGAGAATCATTATGAAGTCTGTTAAAACATGAAACTGTAGCAATATGCTTGTCATAACTTAAACGTGTAGTGCATTCTTCAAACTAATGTTAGGGTTTTCATAACAAGTCACTGTATTTTCTATTGTTCTGATAAGAACATGAGTTAAAGCTTAAAATTCCTAGATTTTTTTTAACGGTTTAGCACTATATGCTTTTCTTGGTGCATCTGTTTTGTTATGCAGTGTGAAGCCACAAGGGGCTTCTACCATTAACGGTTCCAAGTGCAAATTGGGAGGTGTGGGTTGATGGTAGTTAAAAAGCTGAAACTGTTTCGACGGCCAACGCTGTATACAAGAACCTGGAACCTTTACCCATTGTGAATCACTGCCTTGAAATCTGTTCGCCTACCAGCCTTGTTTCTGACCAAGTGGAAATCATACGAGACAAAATTAAAACTTTTTACAAACCTCTCTCTCACTTTACCTATCTGTCTATTATTTGCCCATGTATGTCTCCTGGGCCATTGGTAATGGTGTAACCCTATGGCTATACCGCCTACAGACTCTCCTTTAATCCGGACCTACCCAGGATGATGTCAAAAACCTCTCCCATTCAACGCAACGCACTGTAGAGGCTGTTATTGTTGCTCAGGATGGTTTCATATACGATACTGAGTTTCAAAGCGAATAATATTGCATAGCTCTGCAAATGTAAACAATTATCCCCTGTAACATGAGGAATCTGCGATAGAAATTTCATTTGAATAGTGCGATTCTTTCTTGGTGATGCAATTTTCACTAACAGTAGTGTATATATATTGTTCTCAAAACAGTCTAGGGTTGTTAACACAATGCAACAATGGCGTATCAAAGATACGTGTATCTTCCCAACATTAAACTGATGACATTTTGTTCGAATTTCGATGCGAACAGTCTATTTTGCCAAGGCAAGGTTTTTTGTGAGTTGTAAACTCGTGTTTGTATTTCGTCAAGTGATACACGATGGACTATATACTGTTAGTAGGTGCGCTGTGGTTTCTATACCACATTCTTCGATTACTAGGGTGAGACACTTTTTGTTTTTCCTGTCTTGAGTATTACAGTTCAAAGACAATCATTTAAACGCACGATTCTTTTACTCAATTTTCCCGAACTTCCAATTTCTAGATATCCTTGCACAATAAAAGTGGTAATCGCCAATGGCTATGTCGCCAATGCCCTCAGAGACGTGTTTTTTATACCCCCTTTTTTAGCCACTTCATTTTTTAATAAATTAGCAACCCAGAAGTGCTTTTCTAGAAACCGCGATAAAAAAAAATATATACAGGTAGGCTCCGTTTTGGTTGAGCCGTCAGTTTGGACTACGACTTGCAGATCGGAGAGTTCAAATGAGCTAGTCGAGTATGGTTTCAAAGCATTTAAATTGAAACAGCCATCACAGGTCTATGATATGAAAAGCAGCTTCCATAATTTTTACAAATAACGCTGGATACATTGCGAACACAAAGCATATCTATACACGAATTGCCCAACGTCGTGCTCTGTCTTCTTGGGCTTATTACATTCCTAATCACTTGTTCTTTCCTCTTGCTTTGATTTTCTGAACTTTTGCTAGCGTACATTCTGCGAATTCCGCGGCATTGTCGAAAATGTTAAACCGTTCACACGAAAAGATTTTTTTAAATTTGAGTTTAAACCACTGCGATATTGACAACATCTATTCAAATATATAAATGTTTTTTTTATATATATATTTGAATAGATGTTGTCGAGAGCTTTAAAACGATACCACCCACAGTCGTTTTGCACTAACGGTTGTCCAGATAAACCGCGGTATTGTCAAGTGTTCACCGGTTCACAAGAAAACAGTTTAAAATGTTCAGTTCAAACCACTGCGAAATGTTCTTGGCATATTTGCATATATCTCATCGAGAGCTTTAAAACGATGCCCCGCAGAGTCATTTTGCACTCACGGTTACCCAGCTAAACCGTGATATTGTTAAAAGTGTTCACCGGTTCACAAGAAAACAATTTTTTAAATGTTCAGTTCAAACTACTGCGAAATGTTCTTCGTATATTTGAATAGATTTCGTCTAGAGCTTTAAAACGATACCACGCACAGTCGTGTTGCTCTCACGGTTGCCGTGATAGACTGAGTCAAACGCCACGGCACACCCAGAAATATTGCATCATCTCCCCCGCTCACAGGGAGCGAGGGAGGCATCGCGCGCACTATGTATTGCGCAGTCCGAGAATTGGACTCCACTCTGTTTACGAATATGCTAACACAATTAGTGTGCTATACGTATTTTTAATGCTATAATGATTTCGACTGGGACCTATTTTTGTCACAGGCGGTCGGCCGTAAGTCGTCCCCATACTATTCGCGGAGTTAGACGTTAAAAATAAAATGTATGCAAAATTAGAACTCATTTTTCATTATCTGTGCTACTTTCTTTATTTCTGACCACAGCGCTGTATTAAGTTTTTTACCTAAGAATATTTTGAGTGTCAAAAGAAAGCAATAGTGTGTTATTCCATGTTTATTTTGCACTGGAGAGAAGTTACTTAATCCTACCGCTCGTACTGAGTTGTTGACGATTCCTAGTGTGAATGAGAAAAAAGAAAATTAATAATTTTAGTGTAGTAGGATTTCTGCATGTTCCACAGTTGAGTCAAATATTATTGATTTTTTTTTCTTTTTTTTTTTTAAATTAAATGTTAAGTTATCTACGAAGCCACCGGGAAGGATTGTCCATCAAGTTTTTGTCTACTAGTTCGCCCGGGTTGCTGTATGGTCTGACGCGCGAGCGTCGGATCATTCATCCCAGGTAGGATCGCGTTCGAGTTCTGGATGAGGCACGAGTAGGATGTGTTTTTTTCTAATGGCACTGGTTCTCTCCCTTCCCTGGAACCAGTGGCCCTAAATAGGGTTGGGAGACTGCTTACAACCCTTAAAGTTGCTCATGGCAGTCGTTAAACCCCGAAACTCGAAAATAAAAATTTTGCCAACAAATAGAAACTTTGCATTCGCTCAGTGGATTTTAGAAGAATATTGCACTTTTTTTTTTATTGTTGGTTTAACGACCACCGTGAGCAACTTAATGGGCTTTAAGCAGTCGCCCGTCCCTTATTTAAGGACGCTGGTTCCAGGGAAGGGAGAGAGCCAGTGCCGTAAGACAAACAACATCCATGCCTTACCGGGATTCAAACCCGGACCCCTTTCGGACGAATGATCAGAAGCATCGCTTAGACCACTGCGCCACCTCGGCGGCGAATATTGCACTTCAACGTGTAACATGTGTTAGTAACATATCAATGTACCAAAATAAAAGGGGAAGATAATCATTTCGTTCTCTCCCCGAAAGCGGTATAATAATGCGCCATCATATATGCTGATGCTTTTGATACTTTATCACCTGTTTGTAGATGACAAAAAATATCCTCCACGTTTAGTGATATGAATAATTAATTTGCATCCACGTTTGCAAAAATGTATTTGTGGGTAGAATTTCACCAATTTTGCTATGTTGTCTTTTTAAGCAGCAAATATACACAGTCGAATCAAAAATAAAATGACCACCTACCTAATAATAGGAATAGCCACCCTTGGCCCGGATGACAGCGGCGAGACGATCTAACTGGTCATCGTGATGTGGACGCAATGAGGCCCTAGAAGGTTGCCCGAGGCACACGTGCCCATTCGGACTGGAGCAGAGCACGAAGGTCCTGGAGATGACGTGATTGTGGGTCGGCACGTCGAACCTGTCGATCCAAATAGTCCCACAAGTGTTCTATGGATCAATTCCATACAGGTCGGGCGATTTTTTCCAGCCAAGGGAGAACGGCGACATCGCTGTCCTGTTCCTGGAACCAGTCACGTACCCCCTTAGCGACATGCACCTTCCGACTTCATCCCACAAATGCTCCATTGGATTGAGGTTCGGTGATTGCGGAGACCAATGTGGCAGGGAAAAGTCTCCGTGATGCTTCTCGAACAATTCGCGTACAATGTGAGCATTATGACATGGCGCATTGTCCTGTTGGAAGTACCCATCGCCATTGAGATAAATCATCAGCATAACTGGGTGGACTTGGTCATCAACAACATTTAATTACCTTTGGATGGTCAGACGTTGCTCCACACGAATAAAAGGGGTCCAAACACTCCCACGAAAACATACTCCAGACCATCTCCGCCAGCTTGAAGAGTAGCAACGATACAAGATGTCTCCATGCTTTCGTGCTAGCATATCCTCACCCTTCCATTTATGCATGGTGCAGTTGAAAACGTTATTCGTCGAGCGTTACTCTTTTACACTAATTTACTGTCCAATTCTTGTGTTTCTGAGTTAACTGGAGGAGTTTCTTCTTATTCGCTGCAGAAAGCAATTGCTTACGGACAGGTCATCTGCTTCTGTAGCCCATACGATGTAATGTGTGGCGAACTGGAAGTTGCGAAGCCATCGTACTTGTTCCCTAGCCTATCAGGCTTGGTCCCTGGTCTGACGAAGTGTTGCCCGTCTGTTGAATTGAACAAGGCTGCCTACTGTCCACTCACTCCAGCATCCAGTAGCTGTTGACAACCACACGCCATGTGCTCATACCCGGTTTTTTTTACTGTCTGTAAACGTCTACAAGTTAGTAAAATCATGCAATGCATGATTTTACTAACTTGATGATGCGCTTTCCAACATACGAGAAATCATTACTCAAGTTTTTACTCAAGTTATGAGGATAATGGCTGTTAAATAAATCTCTCCTGTGCCCTGACCTTTGCCCCCATTTCGATTATATTTAACAGAACCGGTTCAGTATACTTCTGGAACAACATACTAAAGTTTTGTCGAGTTATGAGGATAATGGCTGTGGAATAAATCTCGCTCCTGTGCCCTGACCTTTGACCCCATTTCGATTATATTCAACAGAACCTGTTCAATATACCTCTAGAACAACATACTAACGTTTTGTCGCAATAGAAGCATTTTTGTCAAGTTATGAGGATAATGGCTGTGGAATAAACCTCTCTCCTCTGCCCTGACCTTTGACCCTATTTTGATGATATTCAACAGAATTGGTTCGGTATACCTCCAGAATAACATACTAAAGTTTTGTCGCAATAGAAGCATTTTTAGTCAAGCTATGAGGATAATGGCTGTGGAATAAATCTCTTCCCTGTGTCCTGACCTTTGACATTATTTTGATGATATTCAACAGAACCGGTTCAGTGTACATCCAGAACAACATACTAAAGTTTTGTCACAATAGAAGCGTTTTCAGTCAAGTTATGAGGATAATGGCTGTGGAATAAATCTCGCTCCTGTGCCCTGACATTTGACCCCATTTCGATTATATTGAACAGAACCGGTTCAGTACACTTCCGGAACAACATACTAAAGTTTTGTCGCAATAGAAGCATTTTTAGTCAAGTTATGATGCTCATAGCTGTGGAATAAATCTCGTTCCTGTGCCCTGACCTTTTTGACCCATTTCAATGAAAATAAAAAGAATTGGTTCAGTATGCCTCCGGAACGACATGATGACATTTTGTCGCAGTCGAAGCATTTTTACGTAAGTTATGACGCATATGGGCAATGGAATGGATTCCGCTCCTATGTCCTGGCCTTTGACCCCATTTTTCCCATTTTCAATCGAGTTCGTCCCCAGGTTGTCACTTACCACATACTGAAATATCATCGAAATTGAGCCATTTTTACGCGAGTAATCGTGCGGACGGACGGACAAAGCTGGACCATATAAGCTTCTTGAACCTACGGTTGGAAAGCCTAAAAAACTGTTGTCCTCAAACAACATTTCACAAGCGCAACAGTTTTGCTAATGCTTTCACCAATGCGTCGAACACCAACGATCATTCCACTTTCAAATTCCGTCAGATCGCGTCTTTTACCCATTATTTCTTGCGCACTGCACTTGCTTAGTCTTCTGCATGATTAGATCATATGTAGAAGATTTTAGGAAGGGAGTGTCTAACCTCAGGTCTTAAACAACCCTTAGAAATAGGAAACTAGGAGATTTGGTCCAAAGCAACAGATAGGAAAGGGGAGGAAGTCTCCCTTATTACCGGGAGGCTAGTACCCGGGGTCCGACGGCTAAACGTGCCCATCCGACGAACGGCGGATATTTAGTAGTTCGAGCGTTCGTACCTGTCTGGGATCGAACCTGAAGTTTCTTCGTGGCTGTCACGAAAGTTGACCACTCTTCCATCCGTGGCCCAAGTCTCTGCATGCCTTCAGCGTTCCCTTTTTATACCGATTCAGCCATCTTGCGTCAGCAGCATCTGCGAGATAACTACAAGGAGTGTTCAAATGAAAAGGTACGAAACGACACTGTGGGTATAAATGAAGACTTTATTCAAAGTATACACCATAGGCGGTAGCACAACGATCCCATTGATTAACGAGCAGAAGGATTCCTTGTTCCCAGAATTCCTGTGGCCGTGACGAGACCCAGTCCTGCACAGCGTCCTTGAGTTCGTCGTCCGAGTGGAAGCGCTTCCCTTTCAGATGTTTTTTCAGGGGACCAAACACATGGAAATCGCAGGGCGACATGTCCGGGCTGTAGGGCGGATGGTCAAGCTGCTCCCATTGGAACTTGGCCAGTTCCGCGTGTGTGACCCTGGAGACGTGTAGACGCGCGTTATCATGGAGCAGAACCACACCCTCCGCGATGAATAGCGGCCGCTTTAACAGCTTCCGCTGTCAGAAATCGGATAACGCCTCCTCAATCGTCGAATTTTGCAATGTGAACGCCATCCTGTCCTCACACGCACTGCCGCGTCAATTGGACGGCGCTCTTTATAAGAGCCTCTGCTCTCTCCTGCGCATGTGGGCGCCCGCGCATACTCCGATCCATGCCGGCGACTCCAATCGCATCCCAAGATGTGTCGCTACGTTCTCCCATAGCGGCATAGGCAAATATGTTAACGGTTACGTTCTTATGACGTTTCGTACCTTTTCATTTGAACACCCCTAGTACTTTGCGTAAAATGGTCTGGAGATCATAATAATCTGACAGCTCAGTGAATACCACTGACAGTCGCGCTCCCCAGGCTGTCTGCGAATTCTTCACATTCGCAGACAGCCGTTTCCGAACATCTAGAAGAGGTCAAACGCTGTCGGCAGCGCCACTTTGGGTCAATATCTGCAACACAGCAAAACAATATTCCTTATAGATGTTTGTTGAGTTTGATTCCTATCAGGCATTTCCTCGGAGTACCTCTCAAGCCATGAGATCATGGAACTTGCAGCATTGCACCATATCACACCATACAAAATTTCGTTTTGGCATGTTTGTACACAATAAAATTTTCTTTATTTTTTCAATATTACTGAGTGGATTCATGTAATTTAATATCTGTTTCAGACCTTCTCAACACGCAATCCACATTTCTTAAGTAAAGATATTTTCATTTAAAAGAGTTACGCCTATAATTCAGTAACGTTTAATTTACTCGAAGGCAGGAAGTTTCAACTGGTTGGACTGTGTCTTCCGTTGTCTTTATTTATAGGGATAACAATGGTAGGTTACACAATCTGCAACCATCTTTGTATGTTAAGGATTGCATTTCCCAGAAAATGCTGGATCCATTACCCTAAGAACTAGAACAATATCCGAAATCCTAACCTACTACAGGTAGTACCAGTTATAGAAACGATGTTTTCCCTTTCCCCTTGATCCAGCGGCATGGCGTAAGGCCCTCAGCCACCGCGGTGCCTCATATGGTTAGGAACCTCAATACTGTGCAAGTAATAATGGCATTCCTTGCGATGTTAACGAAATGCTTTATTTTACCATTGTATAACACTTAAATTACTTTTCGGAGAAAAATACCCGTACTTAAAAAGCAGGTTCCATAACTAATTTTCTTTCCATATTTTCATTGCGCAAGGCAGGCTGTAGAGGGGGGAAATATTGTTTCTTCTGAAACCCAGAGAGTAGAAGAGGATGCTATCGTTAGCCCGATCTTAATAAATGTTTTTACTGACCCTTTCAAGTCGTACGCTGCAACTGCAGTGTCCATGTTTTCGGAGTTGTGTAGGAGCAAGGATTTTTTATCAATTTTGACGAACCAAGCCGTCAGATACTTGCTGAGTAGTCAAGTTTCCCTTCAGAAATCGATTTCTCTCACTTATCCTGAACTTTTTTTTTTTTTTTTGTGGCCGTGACCTCCCCATTACTTCCAAGATATGTTCATATATTTTATGTAATATATATAATGACATGACTTATATAATAATGAATATTTTTAATCCCATATTAGAAGTTAAGATCTGTTCAAAGTTATCAAAAGTACACAAAACTAATTTTTCATGTGGGAGGGTTCTTTAATAAAATTTCACTTAGAAGCCCCGCTGTTTTGCGCAACGCCTCTGTTTTGATCACTGAACACTACAGGGCGACTGGAAAACGTGCTTCTAGCCGTTTCGTAGAAAAGGTGTTGTAGAGACAAACAGGAATGACCTGCCCGGTTTGCAAGAGGTAAAAATCTCTATAAGTTTTCGAGCCGTGATTGAGGCATTAACTAGGATGCCTCATCGGGGCCTCAGGAGAATGAGGTAGCCAGTTATGCCTCCCTAATATAGCGCTGGCGATCTGCCTTTCCTGGGTTCAGTTGTCCTGAAATTGAGACTGAGGATTGCTTACAGCCAAAGACGTTTATGCAACCTCCTTGGACCCCGAAAAAAGAAAGAAATGTACATATTGATACAAACTTCCTCGAAAAATTCTGTCCAGGAAGCAGCGCAAAGTCCATAACGGTTTATAGAAGAGGAAGTAATTTGAAGAAAAATAGTAGTGGCGATTGTATCAATAGAACAAATGAAGGGAAGTACAATTTGAGCATTATTTATCCAAAATGCTTGGAGCCGAATGTGTCTTGAATTTCGGATTTTCTCGCTTTTTGCAGTATTTATAAATGAGAGAGCTTGGAGATGGGACAAAGTGTAAGCATTAAATTTACATTCCGTAAGACTTCAAAAGAAATTTAAACTGCAAATCGTTCTCCACACTAGAAAAATCAAAGAAGGATACAAACGCATTCGACTCGGGGACTCGGAATCGTTTTCAGATTTCAACTCGTTCACTAAACCGCAAGAGTCATAAAAAGCAATACAAACGCATCCAACTAACCGATTCCCAAGAGTCATTCCCTGCTGAAATAGTTGACCGAAAAAAATCAACGAAGCAAATGGACCCGAATCAAAACAGAATCGTGAGTGATTCACTGTGGAAATCTTGGGCCGAATAAATCTACGACGACACAAACGGACCGACTCAACCATTTCGGGAGAGCCATTCCCGCAGAAAACGTTCACCGGAAGTGTCAATGAACGAATTGTTTTAGTGAGTGGAATAGAGAGAATCGAATTGCCCAGTGCTACAATAGAACAGAGCGTCAGAAACCCGGTCAGGGTATCTGAGATCACGTGTTGTAAACTTCTGGGTGCGTAAATACCTGCGAAAAGCCTAGAAGCCTTCGAGAATTTCCCATTTGTGGAATCATGGTGACCCTAGAGAAAAGTTTCAGATTTCGGAGGGTTTCGGTTTGGGGAATTTGGAATAAGGGATGTTCACAACATGTTCTTGAGTCTTGATAGTCAAAGCGATAAAAAAAAAAAGGTTTTGCAAGTCAGAGGAGCTACTTATCGGTATTTCATGGCAAGGCGATCATGCTAACAGAATATATAAAATGTCATCATCAAGCCAACAACAATCAAATACAAAAGTGAAGCATAAACCACAAAGGAAGAGACATAAAAAGAAGCAGATATGGGGCATTAAAACCCGTTGGAAATAGCAACAGACTTACAAAAAGAAGGACAATGAGATCCATAGAAAGTCAGGAGTTGGAAGAATTGTGGAAGACATAACAGACTTCAGAAACTGGTGGAAATACAACATTTTGGGAGGGTGAGAAATGGCAGATGGCTTAAGATCACCCTAGACTATAAAGTTGTGGAACAGAGATCTAGGGAAAGATATGCTATGATAAAACTACTGTATACTAGAAATCCGAATTTACTGGCGTGAAATAGAAGTTTCAAGATTTCGCTCATCAACCAGATGGCTTTTGTAAAGAGGGAGGACAGCAAACTCTTGTCCACCTAACTTGAAGTTACGTCAATAAAGACTGCTCGTATAGCTTTACCATTTTAAGTATAGTTCATGAACAGTTCCTCATTATTTATTGTATGTAAGATATGATGTTATTTGAGTTGTGTTTGCAGGTTGTTTCCTTAAATCACAGTCACCTTGATAACGAAAATGCGTTACTTCCTTGACTAGAGTACCTGTTGATCTGTACAGCCTTGCAGAATAAAAGCGATAATCGCCTATAGCTATCTCGTCAACACGATGAGCGACGGAGTTGTCATGCAGAATTTTTTTAGCCACTTCATTTTTTTTTCATAACAAATTAACAACACAATAGCACTTTCTGACAAATCGTAATTGAAAAATAAAAGGTAACTTAAATTTGACGTTGTCATTTTTTGCTACTTGTGCTACTTTATGTCTTTGTTACCGAAGTACTGTTTATTATTTTTCCATCGAAGAACATTTTGTAATGAATTCAAAAGAGAGAAAAAGAGCAATCATGTTGTATTGGGATGTTTTCGTTCTTATTTTGCAGTGGAGAGATGTTAGTTGAGCCTGACGCTCAAAATGTGATGACGTGTCTCAGAGATGAGAAGATGGAAAAAGAAAAAGGAAACGTGACTAACGTTGGTGTTGCAGAATTCCCACCAGTTATCTGCAGGTAATTCAAATGCGTTCTTTTTTGAAAAAGGTGCTTTTCTTTAATTTTGTAGTTTAATAACATTTTTGAGCTCCAGAAACTGAGATGATTTATCCATTCTGGTATCGGACCGTAAACTCTAGAGAATGTAAGGCGCTGGGAAAGAAAATGAAGCTAAATTGCAGCCATGTTTCACGAAGGAGATAAAGTTGAGAACAAGGAGTTAGAAGCAACAGTCCTGCCGACGAGACGGACAGTTTAAGAATTTCGACGCTCCTGAAAACATGGGGCAATTGTTCCTTAAATACCACCTTCGAAATGTTTTATTTTAGTCTCAGACTACAGGACAACCAACAATACGGAAGTCACTTGGCTGATAGCATGCTTTTCATATTTTAAACGATGTGTTTTATTTACCAAAATGCCGAGTTCCCAGGAATCAGAATTCGATTCAACTTTTATAGATAATTAGCGTAATATGTTTGTATAGCAAAGCAAAAGAGGCAAATATGAGCTCGAATTGTTGGAAAACCAGTAACGAAAAATTATACAACAAAAAAAATGTAGTAAGGCTTTTACTCACATGCTAAGTTACGTAAGTGTACGACATCAGAAACGTAATTTCCTGGGTCAGGAACTCACCAGTGCTGAGATGGGCCGAGCTCAAACCCGATAGCCTGAAGCCTAGCCCAGGTCCGAATCGGGCTAAGTCTGAATAATATTGAGGTTCGGGCTCGGGTTTTGATAGAGAATTTTCTTTATTTTTTGTAATGTGATTTTGTGTGGTTTAGCATGCGAGACTTTGCTTACACTTTCTAGTTGGTAAAGTGAACTCTTCGACATCAGGGTGTACATAGGGAGTAAGGACTCGTGAGGGATATTTTTTCCAGGCTGTGGTAGCAAATGTCATAGGCTACGCATTAGTAGGTTTCTGTGGAGGAGGAAAAGCTTCAAGAACTATAGATACTAAGTAGTAGATAGCACGCCGAGAAAATTCTGCCACCTGTCTCCACGTGGCAGCTCCCTGCTAATTCTTCTATTAATCAACGTAAAAGCCATAGGCAACGCAAATGCCATAGGCTACGCATTAGTAGGTTTCTGCGAAGAGAGAAAAGCTCCAAGAACTACAGATACTACAGTTTTGTGACGATTGTACGTATTAAGAGAATACAGCGTGGTTTACCACAAGTATTTATTTTTTCAAGTCTACCATGGTTTCGCTGGGTATTGGCATTGCTTCATCAAGGCGAATGGCACGTAAAGATTCAAATTGTATATTATATCATAAACGGTGTTTACAGTCACGGGTTTTGGTTAGTTGCTTCCACGCGCTTGACAAACCCGCAGAGCCTTGCGTTTTCGATTGAAGGAGCGAGCAAAAGACCTACATTCGGAACTGTGACCTAAAGAAGTAAACACTGTTACGAAAAGGACCATAAATTTCTCTTTGAAGAAGCAAAACTAATTGACAAGCCAGATTAAATCACCAAACTTGATATTTTGGAAGCTTTCCATATATATCAGAAGTCTTCGCAACTTGTTAATGACATGGCATCCACGCCATTTCTATCAAGCGCGCGGAAGCAACTAACCAAACCCCGTGACTGTAAACACCGTTTACGATATCATATACAATTTGAATATTTACGTGCTATTTATCCTAATGAAGCTAGGTCAATAGCCAGCGAAACCATGGTCGACTTGAAAAATAAATATTTGTGGCAAACCACGTTGTATTCTCTTAATACGTATTATTGAAGTCCTTTAAAACCCGAAACTGTAGCAATATTCTTGAGATAATTTATACGTAGTGCTTTCTTCAAAGTAATAAATTAGTTACCTGCAAAATTTTCATAAAAAGTCATTATTTTTCCATTGTTCTCACAAAAACATTAGTTAAAAGCTTAAGATTCCTAAATTTTGTTTTGGAATTTTTGATAATTTAGCATTGTATACTTTTCTTGGTGCATCTCTTTTGTTATGCAATATGAAGTCAGTGATTTTCGCCCATAAACGATTCCAACTGAATGCAGGAGGTGTGGGTGGATGGTAGTGAAAAAACCGGAAATGTCTCGCTGACCCCGCTACACACAGCTATATGAAGCGTTTACCTTTAGTGAGTCACAGCCTTGAAATCTGTCTAGCAACTGTTTATAATCGAGTCGATGTCATACGAGACAAAACAAACTATTAATTCTCTCTGTACATAAATATAGAAGCTTTGTATTATTTCCAGTGTAGCAGCTCTAATATAAATATAGAAGCTTTGTATTATTTCCAGTGTAACGGAAATAATATAAATATATAAGCTTTGTATTATTTCCAGTGTTGCGGAAATAATATAAATATATAAGCTTTGTATTTATTTCCAGAGTAGCGGAAATAATATAAATATATAAGCTTTGTATTATTTCCAGTGTAGCGGAAATAATATAAATATATAAGCTTTGTATTTATTTCCAGTGTAGCGGAAATAATATAAATATGTAAGCTTTGTATTATTTCCAGTGTAACGGAAATAATATAAATAGGTAAGCTTTGTATTATTTCCAGTGTAACGGAAATAATATAAATATATAAGCTTTGTATTATTTCCAGTGTTGCGGAAATATTATAAATATATAAGCTTTGTATTTATTTCCAGAGTAGCGGAAATAATATAAATATGTAAGCTTTGTATTATTTCCAGTGTAGCGGAAATAATATAAATATATAAGCTTTGTATTATTTCCAGTGCAGCGGAAATAATATAAATATATAAGCTTTGTATTTATTTCCAGAGTAGCGGAAATAATATAAATATGTAAGCTTTGTATTATTTCCAGTGTAGCGGAAATAATATAAATATATAAGCTTTGTATTATTTCCAGTGCAGCGGAAATAATATAAATATATAAGCTTTGTATTTATTTCCAGTGTAGCGGAAATAATATAAATATGTAAGCTTTATATTATTTCCAGTGTAGCGGAAATAATATAAATATATAAGCTTTGTATTATTTCCAGTGTAGCGGCATGCCACCTGGGCCCTTCGTAATGGTGGGCCCCTAGGCTATAACCCCGTTAGACCCCCTTCTTTAATCCGGCCCTGAGTTCATTTAAAAGAGGCGTTCAGTCTATGTTTTATTCCAGTTCATAATTTACTTTAAAAAAATGTCCTAAGTTTCAACTGATTGGAATTATTCTTGTTTTGTCTTATATGATTAACACCGGTAGTTTATGGACAAATTACAACAATCCTCCAGGACGGGCTCGCAAGTTCCTTATTTAGGGACAATTCTTCCAAGAAAATTACAAGAAACGGTCTTACCGGTTCCGAGTGCCGCACGAGGCATGGTTGGTGTGCTCACCTTTTGTTTCTGGTTCTAACCCTTCCCTGGAATCAGTGGTCCCTAAATTAGATACCTCGTCAAATCCCACAAAAACTCAATACATACTTATATTCAAACAAACTTCAAACGAAAATTATGTCCACGATACAGTGAGAGGTTCATAATGGTTTATAAAAAAGAAAGTACTTCGGATAAAAATAATAGCAGATATGTAATATACCAGTAGAACAAGCGGAACAATTCAAATACTTGAGCACATAGGCCCCAGCAGAATTTTTTCCAGGGGGGAGGGGTTAAAGAAAAGTGCTAGCACAGAAGACATCTCTAAGCTATAAGTCGAATGAAGATAAAATGACAAATACTCCCTCAGCCTCACTGCATAAAAGAACATATATGCATTTCTTAAAGCAAAAAGGAAAATAATGTTTGTATTTCTTTTGTTAAAAACATTTTTGCATTACATTTTCCACAAGTCTTCAGACTTGTGGAAGATTTAGCAGACTACAGAGACAGAAAAAGCATGTGGAGAGATTGGATCAGATGGCTGAAGATCTTAGTACAATTCGACAGCAGCCAGTGTTTTGTGTCGTTTTTGGAGGGGGTATGCTACGGGTATTTCTTGACAGTAGTAAATCCCAAGTGAAAAATTTCGATGTAACGAAAATCGCTAACGTTAGAAGTCAGTGAGTCAAGGTTGATTTCTCTCAAATATCTCGAAACGGTACGTCGTACCGAAATTACGTTTCCTTTAGACTTCCCAAGAGAGATTACATGCTATTACAGAAAGCTTTAAAATGATGCACGTAACTAACATGATGGGTTGATTTTTTTTAAATACCTCGAAAACTGCGCGTCATAGCGAAATTTTGCTTCCTCTCGACCGCTCCAAGCGAGAGTACCTGCAATTGACGAGAGCTTTAAAATGATGTATTACACTGTAGACATTCTAAACCAAAAGTTATCAATCCCCCTCACTAACACACTTCCTATTCACCTTTTCCTTCTATTTTAAGGTCATATTTTAGCTTGCGCATGCGCAGATGACTTTCGTAGCTACACATATCCTCGATCTCGGGGTCTTTTCTTACTTTCGTCTACATCTGAATACATAATAAAAATATTGTTTTTGAAAAACTAAACAGTCCAAATGCCGCCATAGTTTAGTAAATATGAACTTTTATGACTCGCATGTCGTCTTCAATTGGCTTTACAACAGTACAAGGTTTTTCCGGAATGTAATGAGACCCCTTTTCCTGGGCCAATCAAGTGGGCCTGAGGGCGGAGTCTCGGGGCATGATGGGCGGCGGGGTATGTTAGACAAACTATCGATGTCTCGTCAGTTGGCTCTGAGCTTTTACAGAGTGAGGATCGCTTGCGAAGTGGACAGCTGTGTGAGCGTCGCGTATAACGGTCAAAATGCAGAAGAGTGTCGAACAGCGATACGCGGTAACGTTTTGCGTTAAACTTGAAAAATCCGCGACCGAGATGCTTGCTATGATACAGAAAGCCTACGGAAAGGATGCTTTATCGAAAGCACGAGTGTTTCGGTAGCACAAAATGTTCACAGAGGGAAGAGAGCGTCGAGGATGAGCCACACCCAGGGCGCCCTTCAACGTCTCACACTTCTAACAATGTGGAAAAAGTGAAAGCGGTTTTAGACTCTGACCGACGTCTGAGTATTAGATTTGTAGCAGAGCACGTGGGACTCGCGAAATCCATTGTGCATGAAATCATCACGCAAGAATTGCAGATGCGGAAAGTTTGCGCCAAATTGGTTCCTAAGGGTTTGACCGATTAACAGAGGAACAACTGTGTGTCGATTTCTCGTAAGCTTGTGGACTGTGTGAGGAGTGAAATTGGTTTTTGGAGAAAGTGATAACGGGTGACGAAACGTGGGTATTTGAGTACGATTCGGAGACGAAAAGACAGAGTGGCACACTCCCGAGTCTTCTCCACCAAAGACGGCTCGAATGTGCAAATCGAAGATGAAATCGATGATCATCGTCTTCTTTGACTGTAAAGGTGTTTTCCATAAGGAGTTTGTACCACCCGGACAAACGGTCAACGCTGCATTTTACGTGGAAGTGCTTTAACGGCTGAAGAACAGAGTAGCACGCGTCCGCCCGGAGATTACCAACACTTGGGTTCTTCACCACGATAATGCGCTGAGCCATGTGCCACGCAGAGTGAGAGAGTTTCTGGCGAAACACAATGTGGCAACGCTGCCTAAACCTCCCTTTAGCCCGGACTTGGCCCCGGCTGACTTTTTGTTTCCCCGGCTGAAATCCAGCCTGAAAGGACACCATTTTGGGACTGTTACAAACTGCCGCAACGAGTGCTTTGAAAGCGATCCCTGTTCCCGAATTCCAGGCAAGCTACGCGCTGTGGCAGAACTGCTAGCAGCGGTGTATTGATGTTCAATGATGTTATTTCGAGGAATTTTAATTTTGTGTAAGCATAACTTTAATTAAACGTCTGTTATTGAATGAGTCTCATTACTTTCCGGACAGACCTTGTAACATTCATTAATACCCCCTTACCTAAGTCCAGCTCAATGTCAGGAATTAGTAAACCTTATTGTTTCTTATGATTTAATTCTACCTGTAGTATTTACCAGACCGTGGCTTGGTATGGCTATGAGTGACGCGAATAAATGCAATGTGTTGTAGGAAAATAAATGTGTACTCTCGAATTACTCGTTTTATTTAACACCCACAAAGATCTTGGCATGAGAAAGGTAAAATATCAACAAAGAGTACCAGGATACTTCCGAATTTTCTTTGATTTCTAGGGGTGGTATCAGCTTCATTCAGAAACGAATGAACACGCGAAGTCGTAACATGATGTCTAATAGTGGCCGAGTGATATGTGGAACGGACTTCTAATCATTCGCCCGAGATGGGACTGGGTTTGAAACCCTGCGAAACATGGATGGTGTGTTGGGTTTTACGGCACCAAATCTTTCCTGCAGGCAGTGATCTTTACTTAAGGAGATGACTGCTTATAGTCCACACTGTTGTTTACGGTGGTCGATAAACACTTCAAAAATGTCTAATGACGTGTTAAGTCTTAATTTCTAACTGTTCAGTAAGAGGTATTGAATTATGACAAATCTCGTGAATCCTACCATGATGTATGTAGTCTGTTTTTTGGGGTGCTCAAAATGAAATGACATCAGCTTCGCTTCATACATGTAAGCGAATGCTGCTACTTCAGATTTCCTAATTCCGCCTCACTTGTTAATTCAGACTACCTGCATATGGGGGAAAAGACATGTTCTTATCTCATATAACCTTGAACAAAAAAAAAAAAGCTCCCGTGTTTTGCTGTTTTATTGCACGACAGTAAATGCTTCTGATACTATCTGTTTTGATCTTTTTGTTTTCTTTCTAGTAGTGATGTTCCTCCGCCAATCTCGGACTGTGACAAGGCCCCGACATCGTCTAAAGACAAAAAGTTCAAACTTATGGACCCGAAATCTGGCTTCTCCCGAGCTGCAAGGTGAGTTAGTCTCATTTAGAGGGTTTAGTAGCAAAGGTAATTTCTAGGTTTCGATCAACATGCCGGACATCTGTATCATATGATTTGTGGTTTTTCAATCTACAATTTCACCACGGCTGTTATAGTGTTTATACAGGGTAAATATGAATTTCGGTAACTTCAAAAATTTACTGCTGATGTTAAAGTTAGCTTTTGAAATTGTACACGCGAGGTTTTTGAAAAGTAAAATAATGCAGTTTTGTTGTATAGTAACAGGATGCTGAAATTACAAAGAAGTGAACATGAACTCATTCACCGCAATAATTTTCAAATCTGTTGAGCCGCTAGTCCCTGCTTTTGATAAGTTTATCAGTCCCGATACAGAAGTCCGTTCCCAAACCCGTTTACCCGATAGCGCATCTCTTAATGAATTATCTCGTCTGTCGTGAAGTGCCTTCTGGAGAGAAGGTTCTTGAGACTACAAGTTGACCTCTTGTGCACTTACAAGCTTCCCTCGCCTATTTTAAGGAACGATGTGCTTAATGCAACAAATGTTTCCTTCTGTCTTGCTTGTTGATTGCCTGTCTACTCGATGTCAACAAGGCTCTTTCTTGAATTCATTTGACCAAAAACACACCTGCTTTTTAAACATCACTATTTCTCCATACACAGAAGCCAGTTCACGGTGAATGCCACATGATGAAGTCCCTTTCGCTTACAAAGAACAAATGGTTTGGATACCTGATTTAGACCACACTTTCACCGCAGCCTCGATATTGCGACTAAAATCATTCGTGTAGCTACAGTGGCGCCACCCTGTATTTAGGGCTAACAATTAACGGTTCATAAATGAGCTTCCGTACTTTTCCCACTCTTCGAAAATTCAGGTAGACACTTAATTTTTGTGTGCTTAATATGTGCTCCCTTGGCAACACAGCCGATATTATAAGCGATAATCCAGTTTTTGCCTGATCATGCTGAGAACTGCCTCGGACACTTGCAATATTTCTGAAATCCGGGTTCTCAACCCAGGAGCGCTATTAAGTATATGAGACATGCAAACAGTATCTTTAGCATTGCAACATAAAGCGAAATCTAGAGAGATTTAAGTCTTAGAAGAAGATTCCGCCAGAATCCGCTCGAATATGCTGCAGTAGTAGTGATACCGGTTGAGTTTATCATTTGCATTTAATTGCCTGCAGAATTCGAAGTCCGAACGCTTCGAAAGCGAGTCTCCGTCGCACTACCAAAGACCCCAAGAATTACGTGCCTGAAGTAATTATCATCTTGCAAGAATATGACCCAAAACAGACGCCTTTGTGGTTGAGTGGTCACATGGACTAGCTTCTGGTTAGTCACTCGAACTAGGAGTAGAGTACCGAATGAGGCATGTACGACCCCCCCCCACCCCCTGCCTCTCCCAGCCCCAGAACGAACTGACCCAAATGAGAGAGATTTATGAAGGGAGTGTCTGAACCCAGGTCTTAAACAACCTTAGAAATGGGAAGCTAGGAGATTTGGGCTAGTGTGCCAGACAGGAAAGTCACACGGAACTGACATGAAAGTGGAAAGAAAGCGCCCTTATTTTAATCGGGGAACCAGTACCCAGGGTCCGACGGCTTAACATGCCCATCCAAGGCACGGTGGATGTTTTGTGATTCGAGCGTTCGTGCCTGCCTGGAATCGATTCAGAGACTTTTCCTTGGCAGTCACGAACATTACCTACTAGGCTATCCATGGCCTGACACAAATTAGGAATGGGAGGTTGTCTTATATACCTAAGAACTGCTTATGGTGGCCATTGACCTTTCATGCACCTGATGTACCTGGACAAATGGTAACAATTTTTGGGCGCTCCCAAGCATAAACTTTCACATAACTACCAGATTTTAATGAAAGCAACGGCAAAACAATTCCTTTCACATGTTTACCTCAGCAGTACCAACAACACACCTGTCACTGGTGCTAAGCGCTCCCTTTTAGACTTTTCTTTTCTCCATTTCTCAAGGCATGATGGGATAGAACCAGTCCCTCTGACAATTACACCATACCACTGGGCAAAAACATGTGACTCAAACATCTCTTGCTGCCCCGGTGGGGCAGTGGTCTAAGCGATGGCCTCTGATCATTCGTCCGAAAGGGGTCTGGGTTCGAATCCCGGTCAGGCATGGATGTTGGGTTTGTCTTACGGCACTGGCTCTCTCTCTCTCTCTCTTCCCTGGAACCAGTGGCCCTAAATTACGCACGGGCGACTGCTTACAGCCCACTGAGTTACTCACGGTGGTCGTTAAACCTCCAATCCAAAAAAAAAAAAAAAAAAAACTCTTTCCTGTCTTAGGTTCGTAGCCACTGTTATGGCCCTTTTAGCCGGTAATTTATCAGAAAGAGCATTCCCTTAAACAGCCACTTTGAAAAACAAAGGCATGAGGAAAGCAATACTTTCTGATGCTTTGGATCCTCTCATTCCAGCTACTTTCGGCCCACTTCTTAGACAGTGAATATATTCGTTCGAGATGATTTCAGCATGTTTTACAACATAGATATCACTAAGCTGTTCTCTGAGATTCAGAGGTTAGCTCCATAAGAGAAATACCAACTACCAGATAAATTTTTCACTGATTATTTACTTACTGTTGTCATATCAAACTTCTTCATTTACAGCCATCTTGATTCACAATTCGGGATTTTTTTTTTTTTTTTTTGATTGGAGGTTTAACGACCACCGTGAGCAACTCAATGGGCCATAAGCAGTCGCCCGTCCCTAATTTAGGGTCACTGGTTCCAGGGAAGGGAGAGAGCCAGTGCCGTAAGACAAACACAACATCCATGCCTCACCGGGATTCGAACCCGCACCCCTTTTGGACGAATGATCAGAGGCCATTGCCTTAGACCATTGCGCCACAGGGGCGGCCAATTCGGGCTTCACTAGCATCCATCTACAACGTACACAAAACCTGCACTTCATACTAAATTTTTTTCTCATGCAGACACTCCTGAATCTGATCCTCCCATGACTTCCTTTGGCTTTCCTCCCAACCTATTGGGCTAAAAAAAAATATTAGTAAGCATCTCATCACTCATTCTTTCAACACGTCCAAACCACCGAAGAATATCAATCTCCACCTTGCTGACATTTTGCTTCACATTATACAACTACAACACATCATTCCTCACACGATCAGAACGTGTCTTGCCCCAAACCGTTCTGTAAGTAACGCATTTCTCCAGAACACAAGCGATTCCTATGTTTCTTCTGTAGTACTCAGGTTTTACTGCCATACATCAGAGTAGGAACGATTACAATTTCATATGCAGCCATGCGGGACTTTTGAAAACCCACCATTCCTGTGAAAACCTCCCATAGCAGCTATGACCTTCAATGAAGAATTCACTCGCCCACTAATCTCACCATCCAATTTGTTCTCTCTATCAAACATGCTTCCTAAATACAGAAATGCATTCACCTGGTCAATCATTGTACCATTTTCAGACTTATATTACATCCAATGCGGTTCCTCGCTCAAAACCATCACTTTGTTTTTTTTTTTCCTTATTTATACTCAGTTTGAATTTCTTACATACTAACTTCGTACATCCGGGACTACATACTCTGCAACAGCATATCTTACAAAACCCGCGTTAATTCGTTCCAGCCTGTTAAAGGGTTAAACCTCAAAAACAAAATGCAGAGAGTAGTTCAATACTGATATCCGAAATTTCTTTCCAACATTAATATATATTTTTTTTTTTTTTTGGTCTACTGAAAGACAAAATAAAGCGAACTGCTTTAATAAGAATTTGAGGCAATGAATAACGTCAGAAAATGTGTGTTATTCACGTTCAGCAACTCAGCCAACAGGATGTAGCGGACGAGTGAATTTTAATGTCGGCTCTTCTGGAGCACTGCTCTGGTACAGCAATATGAAATTTAAGCTCAAGCGCCGCCCTGGTGGCGCAGTGGAAGCGATGGCCTCTGATCATTCGTCCGAGCGGGGTCCGGGTTCAAATCCTGGTGAGGCATGGATGTTGTGTTTGTCTTACGGCACTGGCTCTCTCCTTTCCCTGGAACCAGTGACCCTAAATTAGGGACGGGCGACTGCTTATAGCCCATTGAGTTGCTCACGGTGGTCGTTAAACCTCCAATACAAAAATATATATATATCATCATCATCATTGTCAACCATTATCAATCCACTGCTGGACGAAGGTCTCCCCAAGTTTCCTCCACAACGGTCTGTCTTGTGCCAGTCTCTTCCATGTCACTCCCGCATACTTTCGAATTTCATCCACCCATCTTCCATGTGGTCTTCTTCTGGGTCTTTTCCTGTCCCTTGGAATCCAATCTAAAATTTCGGCTGTCCATCGATGGTCTGTTCTTCTGGCAGTATGTCCAGCCCATTGCCATTTCAGGGATTTAACTCTGATCATGATGTCCTCCATTCTTGTCATTTTTCGGATCCACGTGTTCCTCTTCTTATCTCTCCTGGTTACACCAAGCATGCACCTCTCCATGCTAATTTGAGTTGTCTGCAGCCTTTGTTTTAGCTAAGGTCCACGTCTCTGCACCATACGTAAGCACTGGAAGGATGCATTGATCAAACACTTTTCTTTTAAGACATAATGGCATATTGCTCTTGAAAATCATGCTGTTTCTTTCAATAGCTCTCCAGGCAAGTTTTGTACGCCGATTAATTTCTTCACCAATGTGACCCTCACTTGATATCTGCTGTCCAAGATAAATGTACGTGCCTGTTATCTCCAGCTTTTCTCCATCAATCGATAAATCTTCATTTCTTGTAAAAGCATTGTACATCACTTTTGTCTTCTGAAAGTTCATTTTTAATCCCACTTCTTTACGCTTGTCAGCAAGTTCCTGGATCATACTCTGTAGCTCTGATGGGGTAGTTGCAAAAATGACTATGTCATCAGCAAAACGAAGGTGGGTTAGATAATCTCCATTAATCTTTATCCCTTTGTTTTCCCAGTTCAGTGATTGAAAGACATTTTCCAAATATATATATTTATATATATATATTAGCGTCTATAAATTCGCGATGTCATGTGTCCTGAATGACACGAGCTTAAATATTTTCCATATCTGTTTTCAGATTAGAAGTGTCTTTTGAAGTACGAGCTTAGTTGGCCGTTGCTTTATACCCGTATCAGTCAAAACCGTTGGGCTGCCCCGGTTGTCGAGTGGTCTGAGGCGCTGGCTTCTGCCCAAGTCTGGGTTATAGGCGCTGGCTAGAGCCCAGACTCGGCCTCCGAACAGTGTTGCCAAACTTTAAAGTTGAAATTACAGTGCCATTTTCTGAAAACTAAAGTGTTTTTACAAAAATTATTGTACATCAAAAACAACGGATGGTAAATTAATGCAACCCTTGAATGCATTTTTATGCTTTAAAGAATATAAAAAAGTTATTCTTTGTTTGCCTTTTGCGGTGTAATACACTTAAAACTTTTGTGGTATGTTGCACCCAAAAGTGGTACTACACCAGCTGCACCACATTCAGAGAAAAAGATACATCATTGTGTGGTGCAAACAAAACTCAACGTGGTGCAACTTTTGCTTTATTATTTGGGGTTTAAAGACCACCGTGAGCAACTCAGTAGGCTATAAGCAGTCATCCGTCCCTAATTTAGGGCCACTGGTTTCAGGGAAGGGAGAGAGCCAGTGCCATGAGACAAACAACACCCATGCCACAGCGGGATTCGAACCAGGCCCATCTCGGATGAATGGTCAGTAGCCATCGCTTAGACCACTGCTGTACCAGGGAGGATGGTGCATCTTTAAAACACGTTATAATATAAGGTTGCACCATGTTGGACTTCGTTTGCACCACACACTGGTGTATCTTTTCTCAGAAAGCGGTGCAGCTGGTGTAGCGCACCACTTTTTGCTGCAACCTACCACAAAATATTTAGGAGTATATTAGCTAAGCTTTTAACACTTTGACAACCTGACCCCATAATGTGGTGCAACCTTGTACCATAACGTGGTTTAAAGTTGCACCAGCCGCCCTGGTGGCGCTGTTATCTAAACGATGGCTGACCTTCGTCTGAGATGGGCCGGGTTCGAATCCCGCTGAGGTATGGGTGTTGATTTTTTTTTTTTTGGGGGGGATTGGAGGGTTAACGACCACTGTGAGCAACTCAATGGGCTATAAGCAGTCGCCCGTCCCTAATTCAGGGTCACTGGTTCCTGGGAAGGGAGAGAGCCAGTGCCGTAAGACAAGCACAACATCCATGCCTCACCGGGATTCGAACCCGGACCCCTTTCGGACGAATGATCAGAGGCCATCGCTTAGACCACTGCGCCACCGGGGCGGCAGGTATGGGTGTTGTGTTTATCTTACGGCACTGGCTCTCTCTTCCCTGGAACTATTGGCCTTAAATTAGAGACGGGTGACAGCTTATAGCCCACTGAGTTCCTCGCGGTGGTCATTAAACCCCCATTAATAATAAAAAAAAAGTTGCACCACGTTGTTGGGTTTTGTTTGCACCACACAATGGTGTATTTCTCAGAAAGTGCTGTAACTCGTGCACCACTACTTTTTGGTGCACCCTATCACAAAATGTTTAGTGCACTAGCTAAACTTTAAGTGCTGTACATTTGTGACTAATCATCTAAATTTAAATTAATTATTTTAAATTTTTAAAAGGATTTAAATTTTTTTTTTCGTGTCTATGTAGATAAAGTTTGATCAACAACCAGACATTTTACACTTTCATTCACGTTCAGAAATGTTCCAAAGTTTTAGCGTTGACCATGGCTCAAGCCGTAACGCGTAGGCAGATAGCAATTTTCACAAGAGACAGATTTGATTTAACTATATTAACAAATCGGAGGAGAAAATGCATGTTAAAACGAAGCGAAGGTTTTCAAAAGTACAGAAAACAAAGTTATAGTACCTTACACGATATTTATGTGACATAATATACTCGCTATTATTCATACTGCAATGAGCTAAATTATAGTACAGCTGACAACACTAGTCCCGAATGACTCATAGGGACCTCATTGGGTTTTAAGCCATCTGCCCTAGCTCATGAACTAGTGGCCCTGAATTAAGGACAAGCGACTGCTTACAGCACAACACTTTGAGGGCTATGACGTAAAACTGAAATGTCCGATACTCGCTTGTTTGGTTTTGTAGGGAAAATAAATAGTTATTCTTTGGTTAAATTCTGTGCAAGTTTTAGACGTGAAAATCTGTATGTTAACTTTACTTAAGGCACAAATAAACCAGAACAGCAGAGTTCAAATGAATGAAACCTTCTAAACAACACTTACCTCTATATTTTACAACACGCAGCTCTCCACGTAACTTCACATTGAAGACAACTGCTGAACTAGTGCACTTGTTAGTCTAATAATTTCCACAATAAGAGAACGAATAGGCGTTTATTACGAACAACAGTGATAACATGTAGTTCAACTCGAAAACTATCTCACACGGTTAAAATAATGTAGCATATTTTTCACTAGCCAACAATTCACCGAAATGTTCATAAGACTCGCTTTTGTCAGTTCCGTATCGGGACATTTCACCTGGCTAACTGCCAGGCGTTGCCAAACACCACAAAGAAACTGGAGGTTCAGTACGGCACTTTCAGGAATGACACATCTTTTACAGGAAAGAAAACTCAAAGCGAAAGTTAGATCTAGAAGCATACGATATATCTAAACAATGTAACTGCTGCTACATTGTTTTTCTTTCTGTTTCTTTGACTGTCTTACATGTATTATTCATTAAGTGTCAAAGTAGAACACTGCCTGCTGTGTAAAAGCATTTCATCGCGCATATTCCGGAGACTCGTATAGCCGATAGCGTTCTCCTCTAAAGCGAAGGAACAGAAGACAGTCGACGAAACAACGCGCAGATAGTAAAGCAAATTCGCTTATTGGGATTTCAGCCATCTGCCTTTGCAGAACAAGCTGAAAGTTATGACGCACTTAGCAGCGGTCGCGTGTGCACTGATTAGACATGTTTCTGTACGGGAAAATAACCCAGAATTCGCCATTTCGTTTTCTCTGTTACGGTATACTTGGAATAAAGAACCGATTATTTTATATTGTACAATTTCGCACAAGTGTACTGGATTGTTATTGAACATGGTAAGAAAAAATATTTTTCACTTAGATTTACAGCTCCCTTTGTTTTTTTTTATGTAGTAATGATGCTCAACTGTTTACTAGTTTTACTGTGTACATTCGATGCTCCTCATTTAAGCAGTCGACCGAGAATTCATCTTAAATCTTGGCACATTCACATTTTATTCTTTACTAAATCTCAGATTACAAGGAATCTCTGCTTTCTGTTTCTAGTTTAAAAAATGCTTTTCATCGGAGAAAGTTTTGGTTCCACGAACGAATGTACTGTACTGGCATTATAGGTAGTGCATCCAAATCAAGTTTAAAACTTTCTTATGCTGAGCGAACTGGAGATTTTATCTGATTCAAAACTCAATTCTAATTATAATCTTTCTTTTCTTTTCTACAAGGGGACAGTTGTTACTTTGTATCACTTTACCGGTATTGTCATGGCCATTACTCACAAGAACTGTATGGCATTATAGGTAGTGCATCCAAATCAAGTTTAAAACTTTCTTATGCTGAGCAAACTGGAGATTTTATCTGATTCAAAACTCAACTCTAATTATAATCTTTCTTTTCTTTTCTACAAGGGGACAGTTGCTACTTTGTATCTCTTTACCGGTATTGTCATGGCCATTACTCACAAGAACTGTATGCCCTTGGCAAACTTCCTGCCGGTTTTCTTCACTACGATATGCACAATGAGTTAACTACTAATTTCTGTGCCGCACCGGTTTTTGACCACTCCTTCACTCCCACTACTGGTTTTTTTCCTTATCCTGTTATACATATATTTGCTGAATACTGCAGCCATTAGTTCACTCCCACTACTGGTTTTTTTCCTTATCCTGCTATACATATATTTGCTGATTACTGCAGCCATTAGTTTATATAACTTAAGGAAATCAAACTGATTTTGAGTAGCTCGTTGTTTTTGATAAGAGAAAATAATATTGATTCCAGTGGTATCAACTCAGAATTTAAAAAAGAGAGAGAGAGAGAGAGAGTTCCACTGATTTTCCGACGTCTTCAAATTTAACGTTCCACTAACGACGTGTACGACTGAGTGCACTTGTCACACTAAAATTAAAAAAAAAAAAAAAAGGCATGATTTTTGTTCTTGGTAACAAGAAATCCTTTTAATTTTGTCAAACAAATATTAATATTATTAATATGCAAATTGTAATTAATATATTACTAATTTTAGTATTGATGGTTCTTCCTGAATACACGTGTCAAACAACTGAACTACTGTAGTTCAGAGGTCTACTACAGTTTTGTTATTTGACCTGTGCAGTTCAGGAATTACCATCAGTGCTGAGAATTACTCAAAGCTTTTGTCCAGTGAAGTGAGGAAAACGCTCCGCTCAAAACGAAAGAAAGGTCGAAAAAGCCTTTCTTTGCTTCAAGAAGACAACTCAACGCCCCCATACGTTCAAAAAGTTTATGGAACCCAACTGAAACTTCCGTTAGGACTTTCCCCGTATCTGGCGTATACAGTGGCGCCCAATGAGTACTTTTAGGGTAGGGGGCAAGAAAAATCCTTACCTCCTTCAAGGCTGTCAAACATTTTAGTAAATGTACAAGGCACTACAATATGACAGAAATAATTAATACAATCAATCATTAACATCTAATTATTTTTAAAAATGATTTTAAAAAAGGTTTCGTCTATTTTAGTATTTTAAATTTATCAAAAATTTGGCTATACCAAGAGATGGGGGGATCGACCCCCATTTATGGGCGCCCTTGGGCGTATAGCCCTCATTTGACTCTGAGCACCTTTGATTTTTTTTTTGGAAAATTGAAAGCCGACTTGGAAGGTCAGCGTTTTGAGAACAACACTCTCTGCAGTCGGAAACGTAAGCGCATGGTTTCTAACCCAATCTCTGCGCCCAGGGCGCAGAGATTGGGTTAGAAAGAATGTCACGAGCCAGTGTTCTAAGAGCTGGCTCGGGACTATTCTTCCGAGTAGGCCGGGGTTCGGGTGTCGAATGAGACATGGGTGGAGTGTTGGTTTCGCGGCTCTGGCTTTCTCCCTTTCCTGAAGCCAGCGGCCCCTAAATTGGGAGTGGACTACAATTCACGATGGTCGTTAAAATCAGAAACAACAAAGATCCAAGGTCGTTTTTGGAAGAACAAGTACAAAGAACACAAGGCCGTCTTAGAAGACATTAGGAAGATTAGTTTCCTCCTTTTGGGACGTCACTTTCAGGCTACATGACCTGATACGTCTGTCTCGTGTTTGACGACGTCATGCTCGATAGCTTTCAGAACCAATCGGAAGCCTTTGTTTTTGCGTGGCATTACCAAAAAAAAAAAAAAAAAAAAAAAAAAAGGAATTCATCTCTCCGATATCATGTTCTAGACAGTGCTCAACGTTCGTGATTGCCGCGGAAAAGTCTCAGGATGAATCCCAGGCAGCTACGAACGCTCGAACCACTAAATGTCTTTCGTGCTTCGAATGGGCACGTTAAGCCGTCGGACCCCGGATACTGGCTCCAGGTTATAAATAAGGGTGTATTTTAACTTCGCTCCCGTGTCACTTTCCTGTCGGGCACTCTAGTCCAAATCTCCTGGTTTCCTACTTCTAAGGGTTGTTTAAGACCTTTGGACAGACACTCCCTTCCTGAAATCTACTATATAAAGTTAAATGTTTGTTTGTTTGTTTGTTTGTTTGTCCACTATGCAAATCTACAGTTTTCAATTTAGAACCACCAAATGTGGCATACTATCTCATGGTACTCTAACTCAGACCGTAGACGGTTTTTGGAAGGAGTCTGAGCCCGAGATCATGTGGCCCCCATACAAAATTTCCGTAAAATGTTCCATTTTTTACTTTATTTTGAATTCGAATTCAAAAGTTAAAGACAACACAGTCAATACACGATAAAAACTTATGAGAGGAGAAAACCCTTTACAAGTCACGTAAAACTTTACTGAAAGTTAAAACATTTACAGATGAAAAAGGTTAGATCTTTCGGGATCACTATGTCCCATCCTCAGACTACAATAGTATGTGCTAGTGTGCTCTATAAATACATTGTCTAAGAATTTCCATGACGTAGGTCCGATTTTGAAGTGCTCACTCCGCACTCTAGGAGAAATCAGGTTGCAAGAGGAAGTTCGTCAGCATTACACAATTGAATCAACATGATACACATAAGGCAAGTTATGACGTAAATTTAAAACTTACAGGGTTATTCCGTCTGTTGTGGATACTCTCCTGGAAATAACAATGTCCACGGTTGTGGTATTTCACTAGGTAATGAGTCATTATAACAGACTTGTAGCTGGGAGTAGCTCTCTGTGAAAAGAAGAGTAGACACGTCTGATGGAGTGAAAATGATATTGGACTCTTCCCAGGCCAGATAATGGGTCCCACTAGGTGTAAGTCGAGCTACAGCAGAGTGCGTGTATTGACGGTGTTTTCTTTAACTTTTTTTAAATTTTAAGGTGGACGTCAAGTAATTTTGCTTCCTATTCTTCCAATGGAAAAAACTTCTGTACACATTTTCTTCACAATTAATGCGTTCCCAAGGATGAAAATTTGAACATCGATTAAAATAACTTCCTATTATAACTTGGATTACTTAATATTTTCTAAAACATAACGATAATTATATTAAAAATCAATAACTTTTCCTTTGGTGGTGTTGAAACCAGAAAAAAGATGGCGCGACCTGTACTTTGATGACGTCAGTAGGCAAACAAATGTTGGATTGCATAATTATGGTTATGTTTGAGAAAATATTAAGTATTCCAAGTCATAATAGGAAGTTATTTTAATCGATGTTCAAATTTTCATCCTTGGGAACGCATTAATTGTGAAGAAAATGTGTACAGAAGTTTTCCCATTGGAAGTATAGGAAGAAAAATCCTTGAGGTCCACCTTAAACTGCACGAATGTTTACCGCTCTTTGAATTCGAATTTAACATTTTTGTTGTAATAAGTGCAAGAATTGATTTTTTTGTGGCAAGTGCTTTCCAGTGAAGAACTGCAACACAATTCAGCATCGGAACTGAAGGTAAGTAAAAAACAGAATCAAACGGGAAAACTAAACATACTGTGTGTCTAAAGGCTCTACAGAGAATAAAATGCAAATTCAATGAAATACAGTATTAGGTACAGTTCATACCGTAAAAAATTAATCGTTTTAATTTGATTTATAAAAAAATTTGATAGTGAATTATCACCAAATTCTTCCGAGCTACGCCGGGCAATTCAGCTAGTCCTCTATATAAATATCTCCATACCACCTTTTGCAAAGAATCCAATCTCATAACTTCGAGAAGCGTATAAAACGGCTCTCAGGATTTTGAAAGAAATAAAATTCCAAATACAGTATTCTGAACTGTACGATAGCTCTAAACGAGTGCTTGAAATAAAGTATTTCTAAAAATTCAGTCCCGTTTTTTACGCTTTCCAACCGTAGGTTGAAGAAGCGTATATGCTCCAGCTTTGTCCGTCTGTCTGCCTGTCCGTCCGTCTGTCCGCACGATAACTCGCGTAAAAATTATTCGAATTCGATGAAATTTTAGTATGTGGTAGGGGAACACCTGGGGACGAACCCTATTGAAAATGAACGAAATGGGGTCAAAGATCATGACATAGGAGCGGGATCCATTCCATTGCCCTTATGCGTCACAACTTGCGTAAAAAATGGTTCGATTTCAATGAAATTTTAGTATGTGGTAGGGGACAACTGGGAACGAACCCTATTGAAAATCGATGAAATGGGGTCAAAGGTCAGGACATAGGAGCGGAATCCATTCCATCGTCTTTATGCGTCATAACTTACGTAAACATGCTTCGATTGCGACAAAACTTTAGTATGTTGTTCCACTGAACCGGTTCTGTTCAATATCATCGAAATGGGGTCAAAGGTCAGGACACAGGAACGATATTTATTCCACAGCCATTATCTTCATAACTTGACTAAAAATGCTTCTATGAGACAAAACTTTAGTATGTTGTTTCGGAGGTATACTGACCCGGTTCTGTTGAATATCATCGAAATGGGGTCAAAGGTCAGGGCACAAGAGCGAGATTTATTCCACAGCCATTATCTTCATAACTTGAGTAATGATTTCTGGTATGTTCGAAAGCGTATCATAATCAATGCACTGCATGATTTTACTAACTTGTTATTTGAATGACCAAGTGTCAAATAAGATGTCATCCACGAAAGCCTTGACTTATATATCATTCGGCGATTTTAAACGTCCACGGAAATAGTTATTATCACTTATTTATGTGAACATTTCGTAGTTCTTTCGTGTATTGAATTAAAATATGCCTATGTAACAGTGATGTTACAATAGGAAGGTTAAATTTTTGTGTCTTTTTGTTATGGTAGATTGGCACAAGCTGTAAGGAACAGGCAGCAAATGGCCGAAATGGATTTAATTCTTCCTTGTCCTAAAGAGGAAGATAACATCGCCAAGCCCAGTGTGCGACCTGGTTTTCTCGAGGTAGGTTTTAAGTCTTAAAAAGTATTTAGTGGCTGTTTCCTTTTCTCTTCTGTTTGTTTCCCTTTCCAACTTTTTAAGTGTAGTACAGAAGACCATGGCATAACGCTATCTTTTTTTACACAACTGTATTTTTGGAAAATCCTAACTTAATGATGTATGGAATTAATGGTGATAAAGGAACACTGCTGCAGAAAATCATATTAAATTAAATTTTATTTTCATTTTTTGGGGGTATCTAATATTCTTTTAACTCCCATAATTTTAGTTTGACCTTATTAAAATAAAACGTACTCTTCATTCTTAACACAAGCATTTCTTCTTTTCGACCTACCTTTCGTTGGTCGCTACTCGTTAACGCCAGCGGTCGCGCATAAGAGTTTTTCTCACACTAACTTTTTCCGCTGTTTCACGTAGTCTAATAACAGTTCAGAATTCTTCCTTTGCAAGAAACATAATTACAAATCAAATTAGGCGAAAAACGCACTCGTATAATCGAGTTATCTACAAAAATGCAAAACACAAACGCCAATGGTCGCTTGATGAGAAAACCTCTCACGTGACGCAAACGCCAGAGGCAGCTTGACGAGAGAAATGCTCACAAAAAGCACGCACACGGGACTGAAGGGCAGACTGTTTGAACGTCAAAGATGCGCCAATCCTTATCGGAACTGATAACAGATTGTTGAGAAGATTCTGAAAGTCCGCTAAAGGGGGTATGGTGCCCCCAGGTTTATTTCCAAATAAATGGTGCGTTTTGTATGCGAAGGGTGAGAGAAATGCTTATAGCGCGACCAACGACGGGTTAAGCAGCCAGTAAAAATTCTGTCTAAATTTAGCAGGTTTACATCACTCTTTCCTATTCGCCTACAGCTGCTTTTTTAGTGACACATATATGGATTGATACAGAAATATTCCTTCTCGAATTTGTCTTTAAATTCTTCTCCTTCACTTTCGTCCCATGATGAAAAAAATATCAGCCTTCATTCCTCTCTTTGCTAAATCTATTCTTTCTAATTACACCTCACAATGCTTTGTCGTTTTCCTTTGAGTAGTGCTTCGGTTATTTTTCCACACAGCGTGCCACTGGTTAAATTTCAGCACTATATAAGCGCTGGTGTTACTGTGGTGTGGAAAACTTAACTTTTCGTGTTCATCTGCACCGTTCTTTCGTATTGTAGTATGTGACATATACTATCTACACTATCTACCAACAAGTAATTGGACACCTGTAATATCAAAGGAAAACGAAGTTTATTCACCTTCAATAGTTGGTGGAGCCTCCACGAGAGGCGATTACAGCTGCGACCCTCCGGGGCATACTATCAACCAGGCGTTGTACGACGGCTAGCGGTATTTTCTTCCACTTGGCTTGGACAAGACAGGTCAGTTCCTTCACCGATTTCGGACGGGGTGGGGGCGGAGGAACCCATTAAGTCGACGCTCCAACTCGTCACAGAGGTGTTCGATAAGGTTAAGGTCCGGGCTCTGCGCAGGCCAGTCCATTCGATTAACCCCATTGTCACCATACCAAGCCATGGTGGACCTCGCAACATGACAGGTGGCATTGTCATCCTGAAAGTAACATGGGTCCACCCCGTATAACTGCCACAACGTAGGAAGCGCATGGTCATCCAAAATGGTGCAGTAGGTCTCGGCGTTCGACCAAGGGTCCCGTGCCATACCAGGAGAAACACCCCATAGCATAATTCCACCGCCGCCGAACTTCACATTTGGCACAATACATTCCGGAAGGAGGCGTTCTCCAGGCAGACGCCAAACCCAGACCCTGCCATCCGAACGGTAGAGGGTGAACCTTGATTCGTTGCTCCAGAGAACCTGTTTCCACTGTTCAACGGTCTACTGTCGACGTTCTTTGAACCACGTTAGCCGAGCAGCGCTATTGGACTTGGTGATCAAAGGCTTGTGGGCGGCAGCACGTCCATTATAACCGAGCAGATGGGCTTCCTTACGGTTGGTATTCGTCGAAAGAACACTCCCGGATGCCTGTTGAAACTCCTCGCGGATGTGGCCCATCGATTTTGTGCGGTTCTTCCGAATTTCTCTGGTCAGCATCCGTCGGTCTCTAACTCCCAGTTTTGTGGGTCTGCCCCGAGTCGGGGCACATTCCGACAGTCACCTCTCATCTTCCACTTGCCAATCACGTAGGCCACTGTCGATTTTGGGAACTTGAACTCGCTGGATATGTCACGTATGGATCGGCCATTTCTGTGATACCCGACGATTACACCTTTTCTCGAAATCAGAGAGCTCCGAACTGCGTGTCATCTTGCATGCGACTGGTTGCGTTGTTGTTTCCCACACGATATTTAACGGCGGCGGTCCGCAGATATCGTCGATTGCAGGGGTGTCCAATTACTTGTTGGTAGATAGTGTATTTTACCTTTCGGTAATTTTTTCACTTTCCCGTATGCAGATTTTTGTCACCTCGGAGTATTTTTTCTGACCTGAACATCACGTCGGAACTACCAAGTGTTTATTTCTTTAGATAACACTGGAAGTCAGTCAAGTCAAGCATACTTAGGTAAAAATGGGATCTGTAAGTGAACGAGGTTCACAGCTGCAGCTATCAACGTAATTCAAACGATCAATGATATTATCTAGTGTTATAACTGGCTAGTGTTATAACTTTGCTGTTGTTATCATCAAACGATGTTAGCTATCGTTAATTGTGAAGTTATATACCATATTTGATTCATCAGTTACGATTGGTGTTTAGTCTACGACGATTGAGGAATTTTCTTCCATTATTGCTGTTTCCTTAGTACCTATTTGGACCATCATAATAAGCGCATTAAACTTTGGACATTAACTGCAGGTCTTCTTTGGATGCAAGTCATGCATCTGAAGGTCGAACTCTAAAACTATTTCCAAGGGCACTGGTGTTTTATTTATTTATATCAGCCTGCCTGCATGCCGCTGATCACTTCTTTCAAATCATCGTTGACCTTCTGGAATGGACTTGTTCCAGAAGGTCAACGAATTTTAACAGAATTTTAGACTTCCTACATTTACCTTATGCAGCAGATATCAAGAGAGGGTCATATTGGTGAGGAAATTAATTGGCGCATAAAACTTGGTTGGAGAATTTTTGGAAGAAACAGTAGGATTTTTAAGAACAATGTGCCTTTGTTTTAAAAGAAAAGTGTTTACTTAATGCATCCTTCCAGTGGTTACGGACAGAGCACAGACGTGGACTTTAACTAACAAAGACAACTGAAAGAAGCATGCAGAGGTGCATGATTGGTGTAACCAAGAAAGGTAAAAAGAGGAACTCGTGGATAAGGAAAATACCAAGAGTGGAAGACGTCATGATCAAAGTAAAAACCCCGGAATGGCAATGGGCCAAAATACGGACCACCGATGAACAACCGAAATTTTAGACTGGATTTCAAGGGACAGGAAAAGACCCAAAAGAAAGCCACGTGGAATTTTTTTTTATTTATTTATTTTTTGATTGAAGGTTTAACGACTACCGTGTGCTACTCAATGGGCTATAAGCAGTCGCCCGTCCCTAATTTGGGCCACTAGTTCCGGGAGATAGCCAGCGCCGTAAGAGAAACACAAAATCCATGCCTCACAGGATTCGAACCCGGACCCAACTCGGACGAATGATCATAAGCCATCGCTTAGACCACTGCGCCACTGGGGCGGCCACGTGGGAGATGAGTGGATGGAGGAGACTGTCCCAACGCAGTTCGTTGTGGAAGAAACTTGGAGAGACTCATCCAGCAGTGGATCAATAATGAATGATGATGATGATGATGATATATTCGAGTTCATAGCTCAAAGCAGATTCGTTCGGGTCAGGGTCCAAAATTTTTGATCCGTTTCCAACTCTGGTCGTAGCATTTACCTGAGGGGAGGGCCTAACTTACGTTTGACAATGAATTTTTCTTCCGAGTTTGTGAAGAACACAACATACGAACATTATCAATATTTTACGGAATTTATAATTACCACGTGAATATGTTTATCTCTTTGCTACCAGAGTACAGGTGAAGCCACTATCGCCGCCCCAGTGGCGCAGTGATCTAAACATTGGCTTTTGAACATTCGTCCGAGATGAGTCCCGGTTCGAATCCGGGTGAGGCATGGATGTCGTGTTTGTCTTACGTCACTGCCTCTCTCCCTTCCTCGGACTTGGAGTCAGTGACCCTAAATTAGGGACGGGCAGTGTTTATAGCCCATCGAATTGCTCATGGTTGTCCTTAAAACCTCGAAAAAAAAAATAGATAGATAGATAGAATAAAATAAAAATAAACTCTCAGCGTCCCTATACCATCACCAGTGTGCTTCCTAAGTGTAAGTAAATGAAGGTGAAAGTAATTACGACTTCTGTATGTCAGCAGTACCGTCGCTTGGGGAGGCTCAGCCTCCCCTATAAATTTTTTGAGCCACCTCAGCGAAAAACTCAACGAAAATAATATAATGATTAGCACATGCCGTATTATAAAAAAAATTAATGAAAACAATTTCGATATTACACTTATATCGCTATCTATCGATCTGACTGAGAGGAAAGCTCGAAAGCAACTGATTCGGGATCATGTCTTTCGAGCCATCTGTATGGAAATTTGAAGTTTTAAAACACTGAAATGTTTTCAGAAAAGCCTGTTTAAGACAGAAATACACAGCTGGCCACCCAAAGTGCAACACCAAGAAGGACACGAGATAGCAAAGCCAGATTTACTGGACACATAACAACAGATACAAAGATGAAACGATTAGGCTTACAAGCCCGTGCGACTTGCGGAACACGCAGACGTCAATAGTTCGTGTGGCTCCCATGGCTGACAATAACGGCCGCTACACGCCGCGGCATCGAACGAAAGAGGCTTTGGATGTGGGCTTGGGGTATGTCGGTCCAGGCTGCTTCCACGCGTTGCCACAGTTCATCAGGCGTAGCCGCGGGTGGTGCTTGCCGAGCCACTCGTTTGCCGATCAGCGACCAGACGTATTCGATGGGCGACATATCGAGAGAACAGGCGGGCCACAGCAGCAGTGATACCTGGTGGGCCGTAAAGAATTGTTGCACGATGCGTGCCACGTGCGGGCCCGCATTGTCCTGTTTAAACGTGGCTTCTGGCAGGTCCTGCAGGTAAGGGAGGACTACAGGCTCCGAAAACGTCAGCGATGTAGCTGTGGCTGTTGAGTGTACCGGCGATGCGTACCAGAGGGGTGCGGGTGTCATTTCCAATTGCGCTCCAAACCATAACGCCAGGCAACAGACCGGTATGGCGATGCATAATCAGGCGTCATACAGTCTCTCGCCGCGGATCCGACCATCGTGGTGTTGCAGACAGGTCCGGCAGCACAACACACTTCTACTACTTACACCCCGCCTTCTGTGCATCCTTCTTATAGTGCTTCTCGGTGGCGTGCCGGGCGCAAATGATTTGCATATGCCCTGCAATGCTGATTGTTTGCATGTCCTCTCGCGGGCGACGAATGCTGCGAATTTCAGGCCAATCGGATGCTTCCTTCTTGGTGTTTCATTTTGGGTGGCCAGCAGTGTATAAGTACACCGCCCAAAAAATTAGTCACCCCTGTCATAACTTACCTAATAACGGGCGACAGCACCTCTTGCCTTGATAGCAGCATGAATCCGGTGTGGTAGAGAGACTCCACGAGGTTGTGGATTTATTAAACATCGATTTGCAGCCTCTCGTGCGTCAATTGGTCCCGAAGTTTCCCCAGAGTACGTGGGTGTCTATTCCGGTGTTTCACCTTCTGTTCCAAATGATCCCACAGATTTCCAATAGGATTTAAATCTGATGATTTGGCGGGCCATTCGAGGTGAGACAGTGTTGCTCATTGTTCGTCTTGCCAGTCAGACACAGTCTTATTAGCCCAGTGCACACGATAATTGTCTTGGAAGGCAAGAGTGGCAATGTGACGCTACTCCTGAAAATGCAGGGCAAAGTGCAACACTTCGTCCTTCAGAATGTGAAAGTACGCATTCTGGTCCAAATTTATCGTCACTGCAGCGAGAAGGCCCATTTTTGTGGTACGAAAAGCATTCCCTAAACATCACAGCACCCCCTCGAGCTTGTACACCTTTGGCACAATCAGGATTAAAGGCTTCATTGGGCCTGCAATGCACTCGTCACCTCCCATCATTAAAGTACAAACAAAAACGAGACTCGCTAGATTAAATTCCTCGCTTCCAGGCCTTCATAGTAAAGTTTTGGTGCTTCTGAGCCCATTGATAATGTGCGACTTTGTGACTCCTCCGTGGTACTCTGCTCCAGTGTGTCTTCCGTGGTACTCTGCTCCAGTGTGTCTTCCGTGGTACTCTGCTCCAGATGTCCATAGCTTGCAGTTCTCGTCGCAATGTCCTTTTGGAAATTGGTTGGAGTGGACTTTTATTGACTGTTTGGAGCCATTGTTGCCTGGTTTAAAACCGATTTGCAGTTACTTGGCGTGAAACATGGCGGCGGTCCCTGTTGGTGAGAATTGTTTTCCGGCCACAGTTACGTCGCCGATTTTCAGTTGACTACGAACTACACCACTGTTTGTAGACCCCTGGACAGTACGCTTCTACACACCAACAAATTATATTTATATATAGTCATGGCATGAAAGGAGTTCTCAAAAGCATTTTGTCCGAACTTTTTCTTTTTTTCTATATCGCCTAGCCAAGGAGAAACAAACAACGGTTTAGCAATATGTAAAGGATCCTTTTGTCTAATTTCGACCAAATCGACTGTTAAATTTTTTTTAGCAAAGCTTAGAAACATAAAATTTCGTCTTGTTGTCTTGATTGGTTAAACAGTTTTCGTGCAATTTCATTCTTTAAAAAAATTAAAAAAAAAAGCATACCGGAGGAACCTCTTTTTTCGCTGCAATTAATGGCTCCAGAAAAGGAGATTCTCTGGAGACATACAGGGTGCATAGGAAAGTCCATTTAACCTGGAATAACTTGCAAACGAAGAGAGGTACAGTTATTTAAGTGAGGTAACGATATAGTAAAACAACTACGCCCGATGGAACGCAACCAATAGCAGCGACCGTAGTGGTGAAATGCAGAAGTTATCCATTGCAAATCAAAAAGGAAAAGAGATAGAGCAAAATTTCCAACCACAAAGTTGTAGAACATCAATTAATTAGTACAAAACTACATTTGTTTTACACGGATAAGATAAATTGTAGCCTGAATACCCTAAAATGTCCGACACGATGCGTGACCGTTTGTGTGAACGTTTGAAGGGGACAGACATAGGTATGAGCATTCTCATGATATTCGCCCACGAAACACAAGTTATTGCATAAATGCGTACTTATGTCAATACAGTTTGATGACGTTAGACAAAACAAAAACAAAAAAGGCAAACTGGCTCACAAAGATAAAAAGTTAATGTCGAGTATGTTCGAAGAGTTCGCCATTGCCCACGACACACATTTGTATTCGTGAAAGTAACTCTGCATGCACATTCCTCAGCATGGAAAGTGTCACACTATTGCAAGCATCTGTAACACGACGACGTAGATCCAGCAGACTTGTAGGCGCTGTTGCATACACCTAATTTTTTACGTAACCCCAGAAATACAAGCTTGCCATTCTCACACAGCGTGCGTAGACCTAAACTTCTGATCAGGGTACATCCTGCTACTGGTTTTTATATCGTAGGTACGGTACAACGCCACAATCTGCGTTTGCATACGGCTACATTTGCGAAACGTGAAGATGCAGATTCGAATCTTCGCTCATCGGTTTCGGACATTATACGGTATTCAGGCGACAATTTATCTTATCTGTGTGAAACAAATGTCGTTTTGTACTAACTAATTGATGCTCTACAACTTTGTAATTGGAAATTTTGCTCTATCTCTTTTCATTTTCGATTTGCAATGGCTAACTTCCGCATTTCGCCACTAGGGGCGCTGCTATTCATTGCAATTTATCGGGCGTAGTCGCTTTACTATACCGTTATCTCACTTGCATAACTGTACCTCTCTCCGTTCGCAAGTTATTAAAGGCTAAAGGAACTTTCCTATGCACCCTGTATAGTTTCAAATTCAAATGTGTAAAAAGCTAACAATTACAAATGCGTAACTTTGCCGTATTGCCACAAAATCCTTGAAATAGTATCACTGTGCTTATTAATATTTTTTTCAATAAACATTGTTATATTAGGTTAAAATTAATTTTCCGAAGCAACTAGAATTTTTGTAGCCTCTCCTACATTACTAATAACTTCCCCTAGAATTTACCCGTAACTACGGCGCTGTATATCATCCATCATCGCTTTTCGAAAAATCTGTAAATTCCTGTTCATTCATTGTTAGAATTTTTAACTGGAAACAATGATATCGTTTATGAACTGGAGTTACGGAAAAACTTAATATCAATAAACGAGTTAGTGAAATCATGCAATGCATTGATTATAATACGCTTTCCAACGTACCAGAAATCATTACTCAAATTGTGAGGATAATGGCTGTGGAATAAATCTCGGTCCTGTGCCCTAACCTTTGATCCCATTTCGATTATATTCAACAGAACCGGTTCAGTATACCTCCGAAATAACATAACTTTTTTTCGCAATGGAAGCATTTTTACGTAAGTTATGATGCATAAGGGCTATGGAATAGATCCCGCTCCTGTGTCCTAACCTTTGACCCCATTTCGCCCATTTTCAATAGGATTCGTCCCCAGGCAGACCCCTACAACGTACTACATTTCATCCAAATCGAAGATTTTTTACGTAAGTTATGACTCAAATGGCGATGAAAGTGATTCCGCTCCTATGTCCTGACCTTTGACCCCGATTCGCCCATTTTCAATAGGGTTTGTCTCCAGGTGGTCCCACATCACATACTAAAATTTAATTGAAATCGAACCTTTTTTACGTTAGTTATGACGCATAAGAGCAGTGGAATGGATCCCGCTCCTATGTCCTGACCTTCGACCCCATTTCGCTCACTTTCCATAAGGTTCCTTCCTAGGTATTCTCCTTCCACATACTAAAAGTTCATCGAAATCGAACGATTTTTACGCGAGTTATGCAGACGGGCATACGCACACAACGCGTGACGTAATGAGGCAGATGGGAATCGCGACTATCTGCTCGAAAAAGTGTGACGTCATAAAACTTTAACAGGATCCACATACAACACGTGACGTAATGAGACAGACGGCGTGACAGTGCGCCAACATCTCAATCTCGAGATTGGGACGTCTTAAGGTTTCTAAGCATGGGCAACATTAATGGGACGACGCCATGACACTAAAAACGTGGTAATTCGGGGTGGTTATTTAACGCACTAAACGAATTTTCCTGAAGTCGAGATCAAGCTAAATCGATTTCTAGTACCAGAAAACGGTAGATTAACGACTTTCATCAAAATCCATAGAGCCGTTTTCAAAATAAAATTTACATACATACAAGAATTGCTCCTTTAATAGTATGGGATAAGGGTGATGGAATGGATCCCGATCTCATGTCCTGACCTTTGACCCCATTTCGTCCATTTTCAATAGGGTTCGTCCCCAGGTGGTCCCCTACCACATACTAAAATTTCATCGAAATCGAACCATTTTTACGCACATTATGACACATAAGGTCAGTGGAATGCATCCAGCTCCTATGTCCTGGCCTTTGACCCAACTTCACCCATTTTCAATAGGGTTCATTCCCAGGTGGTCCCATGCAATATAAAAATTTCATCGACATCGAACCATATTTACGCAAGTTATGACGCATAAGGGCAACGAAATGGATCCCGCTCCTATGTCGTGACCTTTGACCCCATTTCGTCCATTTTCAATAGGGTTCGTCGCCAGGTGGTCCCCTACCACATACTAAAATTTCATCGAAATCGAACCGTTTTTACGCAAGTTATCGTACCGACAGACAGACGGACGGACGGACAGACAAAGCTGGAGCATATACGTTTCTTCAACCTACGGTTGGAAAGCGTAAATAAAAGCGTGTGTGACGGCCGTGAAATGGTATAAATAACTCCTGATACTGAGCTCTGTTAATAAGTGCTATTCTTGTTCTTCAGATGGGGAAGGCAGTAAGTTTGACAAAGGCCAAATTATAATGACCAGACGACTGTGTCAGAGCATTTCTGAGGCGGGAAGACTTGTGATGTGCTCACTAAGGTCAGTCGTTAGTAACTTCAAAAATTTGATCCGAGGAGTGAAGAACCATGAACATTCCGCAAGGTGTGGCCCGACCACAGCGAATTTAATAGCCAGTAAGGTTTGCTCATCCTGCCTTCCTAGCAAACGAATAATGATGACTTCATCCTAACATGTGAATCGCAGATCCATCCGAACGGTAGCTATGGGGGAAGATATCTTGTCAACAATTTCTGTAACCTAAACACAGAACAAAAGGTTATGCAAAAGCACATTTTTTTTTTTTGGAGGTTTAACGACCACCGTGAACAACTCAATGGGCTATAAGCAGTCGTACATCCCTAATTTAGGGTCACTGGTTCCAGGGAAGGGAGACAGCCAGTGCCGTAAGACAAACACAACATCCATGCCTCACCGGGATTCGAACCCGGACCCCGTTCGGACGAATGATCAGAGGCCATCGCTTAGACCACTGCGCCACCGGGGTGGCAAAAGCACATTTACGTTAAATACAGAAGAAATTCACAGTCATGTGAATAAGGGCCGCGGGTGGCCTAGTGGTCAGCGTTAGTGACTGCCATGGAGATAACCTCAGGTTCGATCCTGGGCAGGTACGAAAGTTCGAACCACTAAATACCCGCTGTGCGTTGGATGGGCACGTTAAGCCGTCAGACCCCGGGTACTGGCCCCCCGGTAATAAATAAGGGCGTCTTCCTTCCCCTTTCTACATCGCTTCCGTGTCCCTTTTCTATCAGGCAGTCTAGCCCAAATCTCCTAGCTTCCTATTTCTAAGGGTTGTCTAAGACCTGGGGTTAGACACTCCCTTCCTAAAATCCTCTACATATGATCTGATCTGATCTGATGAGTTATGTAAATATTTTAGTAACGGAGATTTCGAAAATACCTTCCGCACATTTTTGTTACGTAAAGCGCGCAAAAATTGTTATACTCTTAAATGTTAATTTAGTTACAAGGCAAATTTTTGTTGTTTTTACATAAATTTAGAAAAGAAAAGGCACAGCAGGATGTATCATTATCATATAATAAAAAATTTCTTAATGAGGAATAGGAAAAGCATCTGGGCAACATTCCCCAAATTTTTTAAATTAAAAATTGAAAACATTATGCATTACAACATCTGGTAGAATTTATGAAGATTATTCCAGCTGGTTCACGAATAGCAATTCCGACGCGCTGCTATGGTGTAGATACAAAGAAATGTGGTGATTAGATAGTCTTACGATGGCGATTTGGACAGTGACATCACAAAGTAATCACCGGAAGTGCAGGATGAGCATACCTTTGCCCTCAACTAACCTTGGACCACGGTTCATCAATGATAGAAGTGAGCGAAGGCGATCCCGTATGGTACGAGTCAACAGAAGGGATGCTGTGACGCAACTCGCCGGTAATATGAATGCTGACGATGTGTCACAATACACAATAAGTACATCGATCCCCGCTCAAAACGGGGTTGCTTAGCCGCAGGCCTATCCAAATCACTAGGGTAACCTCGGCTCACCGTCGAAAGCACCTACAATGGGCACATGAGCATCAAAATTGTGGCTCTAGTTGCTGGAAGACAGTCGTTGGGTCCGATGAATCTAGTTTCTTGTTGCATCATGTGGACGGTCGGGTACGTGTGCGTTGTTTACCTGGGGAAGTGTTGGCACCACGATGCACCGTAATACGAAAACAAGCCGGTGGAGGAAGTGTAATGCTTTGGACAATGTTCTTCTGGGAAACCCTGGGCCCAGTCATTCATGTGCAGGAAACTATGACGTTTACTACCTACCTAAACATCATTGCAGACCAGGCACATCCTTTCATGGCAAGGGTCCGGTGGAGGAAGTGTAATTCTTTGGACAACGTTCTGCTGGGAAACCCTGGGTCCAGTCATTCATGTGCAGGAAACTATAACGTCTACCACTTACCTAAACATCATTGCAGACCAGGCACATCTGGCAAGGGTCCGGTGGAGGAAGCGTAATGCTTTGGACAATGTTCTGCTGGGAAACCCTGGGCCCAGCCATTCATGTGCAGGAAACTATGACGTTTACTACCTACCTAAATATCATTGCAGACCAAGCACATCCTTTCATGGCAAAGGTCCGGTGGAGGAAGTGTAATGCTTTGGACAATGTTCTGCTGGGAAACCCTGGGTCCAGTCATTCGTGTGCAGGAAACTATGACGTCTACCACCTACCTAAACATCATTGCAGACCAGGCACATCCTTTCGTGGCAAAGGTCCGGTGGAGGAAGTGGAATGCTTTGGACAATGTTCTGCAGGGAAACCTTTGGTTCAGCTACTCATGTGCAGGAAACTATGACATCTACCACCTACCTGAACATCATTGCAGACCAGGTATATCCTTTCAAGGTAACGGTATTCCCCTCTAGTAGTGCCTTTTTCCAGCAGATACTGTGCCATGCCACCCAGCCCAGACTGCTCGAGATGGCTCGTGGAACATGAAGAAGACTTTCAGGAATTTCCCTGGCCTCCAAATTCCCCAGATATCAATGCAATCGAGCATCTGTGGTTTGTGTTGGAACAGCAAATCCGATGTGCGGTGGCTCAAGCATGTAACTTACAGAAGTTAAAGGATCTGCTGGTTACGTGTTAGAAATCTTGTAACATCGATACTTCGCCTGGTAAGAGCTGTTTTCGCGGCACGTTGAGGACCAGAACCATATTAGGCAGGTGGTGTTAATGTTTTGGCTCTTCGGTGTATATTATGTACATTGACCCTGTATCCAGGGATGGCAATTGATCATCAACGCTATGATGAAACGGAGATTGCTTCAATTAGAGCTCATCTGGAATGTTGTTCGGATTCCTAAGCAACATTAGCTTAGCTTCAAGGTCTTGAAATCCTGGGATGGTGCAAAGGGCAGTATGCTCTAACGTATTGGGTTGTCGGAAAAGTCATGACGTATTTTGGCACCCGATGGCGGTTGGACGGTTTTGGAAATACTAGAGGCATGCGCAGCTCTGTTATTGCTATAGCATTCGACAGGTGCCAGTTCTAGCTGCAGTCTAAAAGGAATAGTGAGCGATTTGGTTGATTTGCGGAGATTCGACATCAAGTTGAAGATGGAAGACCAAACTGTGCATTTTCGCCATATTTTACTGTTTTACTTCCGTAAAGGGAAGAACGCGCGTTAAGCTTGTGAAAAGTTGCGTAAAGTGTACGGTGATAATACTCTACAAGAACGTCAGTGCCGGCGGTGGTTCGCAAAATTCCGTGCTGGTGATTTTGACCTCAACGATGCTCCTCGGTCCGGGAGGCCAACCGAGGTTGCTAACGACCAAATCAAGGCATTGATGAAGTCAAACCCCCGTTACACGACACGAGAGATTGCAGAAACATTGCACATCCGTCATTCAAGCTTTTACGACCACCTAAAGAAGCTGGGATACGTAAGTAAGCTCGATGTGTGGGTTCCTCGTGTACTTAAAGAAGCTCAATTGACGGCGCGTATAAACATCTGCGATATGCTCATTAAACGTGAAGAAAACGATCCTTTTTTGAAGCGACTGATAACTGGTGACGAATAGTGGATTGTGTACAACAACGTGCTGCGCAAACGGTCTTGATCCCGACGTGCTCCTTCGCCTCAAACGACATCCAAAGCAGACATTCAGCAGCGGAAGGTTCTGGTCTCAGTGTGGTGGGATTTTAAAGGTGTCGTGTTTTTCGAGCTCCTACCACGGAGCCAAACAATCAATTCGAATGTGTACTGTCGACAACTGGACAGTTCGAACGAATCCATCATCCAGAAACGTCCAGAGCTCGTTCATCGTAAAGGTTTTTTTCCATTACGACAACGCGAAACCAAACACAAGTCTGATCACCCGCCAAAAATTATTGGAGCTTGGGTGGGATGTGTTGCCACACCCAGCATACTTGCCTGACCTTGCGCCATCAGACTTCCACTTGTTTCGCTCTCTTCAACAGCCCTTGCGTGGTATAACGTTCAATTCAGATGAGGCTGTAAATCAGCACCTTGTACAGTTTTTCGCCACGAAAGACAGGCCCTTCTATGAACGAGGCATTCTGCAGCTCGCTGAAAGATGCAAAAGGTCATCGAACAAAACGGGCATTATATTGTTGATTGATCTTTGTTCTCCCTATCAATAAATGACCTTTGCAAAACATGGCTAAAATGCGTCATGACTTTTCCGACAACCCAATAAATCGGGAGATGCGGTTTCGCTTCTCATTCCAAGACGATAAAAATTTCCAGTGTTCTGAAGGATGGTTATATGGGAAACAAGAAAATGTACGGCATCTATAAGCCGCAAATGTTGTCGTGCCCTGTAGCCTGTAGTCCTTAAGCACCACACCGAACAATCTGCCAATAAATCACTTCCTGGACAAGGAATAAAATTTCTTGCTTGTTCCTGTAGCGCATGCAAGTATCGGACTTTGGGTAAATTTGTTCTTGCGTAAACGCTGTTGAAACTTGACTGTGAAGGATGATAAGAACCGCGTAAGAGATTCATCATCAATCGCATACGCTGAAATGCTCAGTGCATTCTGGAATGCAAAAAGCATTGGTAAAGCCTTTTTGATTTACTTTCATGGGCTTTCATCGTGGAACACCTACGTTTCAGTCATTCCTTCTCACATAAAATTTTCGTGATTGTTATGTGTGACGTATATTCTATTTTAACTTTCATTTTTAGTTCCTTTTCCTGTTTAAATTTCAGTTTGTTCTCTTTTACACTTTCCAAACTTAACGTGATATCTTCTCTCTCACATGAATGAAGTTGGCAACACTTTTGAGGTCAGAGAGAGTGACGTATGAATATGATAAGAACGTTAGATAAAAAGGACGATACAGCAGTTGCTTAGTGTGTGTGTGTGTGTGTGTGTGTGTGTGTGTGTGTGGAGATGTTCCGTCGTTGTTAAGCTAGATTATACGACAGATAATTAAGGCATTATATGTGAAGTGTAAAACTCGCAGTGCTATATTTTAGGTTTCATCAAATATTGCTGGACCAATAAAAGGTTATCGTAAGTTTGACTTGTGTATATGTTTGGTCTGGCCATAAAACCTTAACTTGAGCTATCCCGTGCAACTATTGCATCGTATTCTCATTTAATTCAACATTTCTTTAGTCATGGGTTTAGACATAGCGTAACACCAATAGAGCACACGAAAAAGGGTTACGCTATATATGGTAAGATTATTTGAGCGAATCAGACGTTCTCTTCTGTGCACTATTCATAGATAGGTGTAGAATTTTTGTACACTAATTTAATTTAAAATAAGTAATAAAATAAATAAAAATATATTATTTATTGTTATCCAATAGTAAACTGTTGAACATCTTTTAAAATAAGGCCCGTTTTTAATTCAATCCTCATACTTGCTGCCACATTGACGTGCAAAGGTCTAAGCGCTGGCTTCTGACCATTCGTTCGAGAAGGGTCTGGGTTTGGATCCTGGTGCGGCAAGAACGTTGTGTTTGTCTTACAGCACTGGCTCTCTTCCTTCCCTAGAACCAGTGGCCCTAGATTAGAGATGGCAACTGCGCAATTGCTTGTAGCCCATTGAATTGCTTATTGTGGGCGTTAAATACTCAAAACAAAAGAAATCATGCTTGTGATTTCTTTTGTGGCTGTTTCATCTTTCAATACTCTGAAGAATACAAATTTTGAAGATGTGAATCCGGTTTTTTTGGTGCAAATGTGGCATGGGTGGTAAGTCACGTAATATCCGAAAACTTGAAAGTTTCGTCGTCCTGGAGAGGGAATCGAACTCGCTTCTCTCTGATAGCTCCCGAGTATGCTAACGGCTACACCACGACCAAGTTTCAAGTTTGCGATTGATTTGAATATAACCATCACAGGATTCGCTAGGCGAAGCAACCGGCATTCATGTTTAGCTAATCTGGATGTTAAGAATTATATCCCGTTATTGCCCGGAGGAGCAGATAAAATCATGAATGGAATACGGGATTACTCCATGCAATACAAATTTTGAAGATGTGAATCCGTTTTTTGGTGCAAATATGACATGGATGGTAAGTTAGATAATATCCGAAAACTTGAAAGTTTCGTCGTCCTGGAGCGGAAATCGAATCCGCGTCTCCCGGATAGCACTCGAGTATGCTAACCACTACACCACCCAGAACGACCAAGTTTCCGATTAATTTGAGTATAACCATCACCAAATGCGTTAGTCGAAGCAACCGGCATTCATGTTTAGCTAATCTGGATGTTAAGAATTCTATCCCGTGATTCCCCGGAGGAGCAGATAAATCATGATATCTGAAGAATGCTTGTTGTATAAAATTTTTATTTTATAGAAATTGTAACTGACAAATTATGGAATTTAAATACTAAAACACTATATTCAATATACACTATTTCAAAAGTGTGTCTTGAATAAATCAATTTTCATTTTAGTAGTCGATGGCTGATGTTAACTTATAAATACATCTTATTCCATGAGTTCTAATTACAATATACAAAATGTTACCGAAAAGTAATATTGGTTGCCCCTGCACAAATCGGGGTACACTGAGCACACCCTGATGCCTGCCGGGGCGTGCTTAAGCAACAGAGCATGCGCGTAGTCGGCTCCTGTGGCCCTATAAGTACGTAGAACTAAAAGATGCTGCAGTTTATGCTGTGCTGCAGAGCGAACAGCTAGTTGCAATTAAATTAACTCATTTTCTTTCCTTGTTCGCGTAGTCTCAAGACCCGGACGACTCCTTAAGCCTGTACTACAAGCGACAGGAAAGACGTCGCCAGAGGAAACCCTTATTTCATGAGGATGATGGGCTGAAAATGACAAACATTTTCGACATGTTCAAAAAAGAAGAGGAATATCGAGGGCAAGTGGTACGACAGACCCCCGGAAGAAAATGCGCCATTTCCTGTGAGCAATGAAGGGAAAAACAAGAGGCTCAAGTGGATGAAAAGATTATTCATCTTCAAAGAGAATAAGGTATGCGTCCACGATGACGTGACACAAGGTCTCCCCGATGACCAAGGTGGAGTGACTGGAAGCAGATTCTCCTTTCGGAAGTTATTGGGTTGTTGCTGCCTCCAGAAATAAAAAAATTACACTGCGAAAGGATACAGACGATTCAAGGTTTTGATTACCAACGGCAGTTTAAAGGCAAGAACTTTGGTTCTGCCCAAGGAAATGGCAATTGGCCAAATTGAGAATTTGAAAGATTGGGTGTGAGGGTGCAAAGATGGTGGGGTGGGGAAAAATAAAAAACTCGAAAACTCGCTGGTTTTGAATTACTTTGAATTACAATGCATTCAGGAAATGAAAAATCTTAGTCTTCATCTGCATAACGCATCATGGCCAAAAGTTCTGCACCAGTAGACTGAAAGTCAAATTTTTGATGTTTGAAGGAATACATATTATACATCATTTTAAAGGATATTTTATGCTGAATTTAAATATCTTTACAGAATGTTATTACCAGTGATAGAAGTGAAGTTACAAACAAAAGTACAGCGTCTAGTCATAAAAAGCAACAAACAGTGGAATTTGTAAAATTAGTGTACAATGCATTTAACGTAAAATTACTGTACAGTACATTATTGACGCTTGCAGGACATTTGAAATAACTCTCCAACGTGCAAAATACGCTTTAATAATTAATTGGATAACAACGGTTACTTAGTAACAAAATGCACCTACTTGGCGTGGAACTAATGAGCTTCTCTAGTTGTGTATTGGTTATAAAACGGTGCCATATGGCCCGTACAGACTCAAAGTCTTTAATTTAAGTCATCAATTGAGTCTGTAAGGACCGTATGACATCGTGTTACCACCAAAACTAAGAGAAGCTCATTAGTTCCATGCCAAGAAGGTGCATTTTGTTACTAAGAAACCGTGGTTATCCAATTAAATATTAAAGCGTATTTTGCTTGTTGGTAAGTTATTTCAAGTGTCATGCAAGTGTCAATAATGTACTGTACAGTAATTTTACGTTAAATGCCCAGTACATTAATTTCACAAATTCCACTATTTCTTGCTTTTTATGACTGTACGCTGTACTTTCTCTTGTAACTTCACTTCTATTACTGGTAATAACATTCTGTAAAGATAATTTAATTAAGCATAAAATTTCCTTTAAAATGATGTATAATATGTATTCTTGACTTTACCATTGAGCTGTATAGGTTGACTTCAAACATCAAAAATTTGACTTTCGCTCTACTGGTGCAGGACTTTTGGCCACGATTGTAGTATTGTGTAATGTATTGTAGTGATTCAGATTACTCAATTTACGGATTATCCGTCAGAGATTTTTTAGCACGTCTTTTTTTTTTTTTTTTTTTTGAGAAATCTGCACGTGAATATTGACGTACGTAATATCACTATACTTATCCGTCCTGTCAGATTTTTGCACCTATTAATCCGATTCGAAATTTCTGTTTTCGTTGGATAGCTGAACTGTGTGAGAACAAAGATGCATGCCCTTTAATTTTTTTACGGATGCACAACTTCTCCGCTAGGTGGCGTAAATGCATATAATACTGTATTCAAAATATATTTTTTCCTGACTTTTAAAAATTCCATCGAAAGATATCTTTTTGTGCTCGATACCTTTTTACATAAAGACGAGTTTTCGAGCCGCTGTTCCTTCAAATAATGACCAATTTCCCCGCTAGGTTGCGTAGGTGAATATTGTGCCCCTCAGGATAACTCTGTTTTCAAAAGTTCATTTTGAAAAATTCTTTTACTGTTAACTGGTTCATTTTTTGAAGTAATGCAGTTGTTATGGGGTTCGGTTCTTTATGCCTGTTTGCAACCAATTGAAGAAAATACAAAATGAAAGAATAATTGATAAATACGCAGTCTCAAACTGTTTAATAACTCACTAGCTCATAGCCCGTGCCATGCACTGGTTGAAAAGCAGCGACTGAAATTTTTATAGCACGAATCGTATATTAGAAGATTGGTTTTGCACGCCATCGCCATTGTCGTTTTGTACGTAAGCGACGTTTTCTTTCAGCTTAACTCCTTCCATCTTGTACTACAAAGAAAAAATTCCACCGAACCAATAATTTTGCAAATTTCCATCACAGTGAATCAAAACTACGCCTGCAGTTATTTTCTTACAATTTCACTTGTTCTTTTTTATGAAATGAAATAAAATAACGCTGATTTCTTTTATGTGAATCTACTCTCATTAGCACGTCTTTTGTAAAAAAAGATCGTGCTTCTGTTATCGGTTTGTCCGTCCGTCCGTCCGTCCGTCCGTCTGTACCCACGATATCTCTGCAACTGTTAGTCCGATTTGAAGAATTCTTTTTGCATTCGGAAGCTTGAAATATGCGAATAAAGATCCTTCATTTCGTTTTTTTTACGATGTACAATTTTGCCGCTAGGGGGCGTAAATGCAGATGATGTCGAATTCAAAATTACGTTTTAATCCACATATTTGCTTCTAAACATCCGATTGAAAAAATTCCCTTATCTTTCGATTCCATTTATGTCGAAGAGAGTTTTAGATATAGTTTCATTTTCAAATTACGCATAGATTTTCCGCTAGGGGGCGTAAAAGTAAATTACATTTTTTCCCGATAACTCTTCTCCTAAAACTCCGATTTGAAAAATGTTTTTTTCAGCGGATACATCTCCTAATGGAAAATATTTTGCATATAATTTCGAACTTTTGGTAAAGAATACTTTGGCCACTAGGGGGCGAAAGCGTTAATTTTTGCTTCTGATGTATTTGCCATAAAATCTGAGCTTCTAAAATATCGATTGAAAAAATTCTTTCGTGGACTGATGCCACTCACATCGATAAACCTTTTCGGAATATTTTCTTCCAAAAATATCTCAGTTTCTCCGCCAGGGGGCGTAGATGTATAACTTATTTTTGTCAATATCTCTACTTCTAGGAGTCCGATTTGAAAAATTCTTTCTTTGTTAGATAGTGTTTTCGGTGTAACATGTTTTTCATGTGATTTCAAAATTTTCAAGTAATTCGTAGACTTTCCGCTAGGGAGCGTAAGGTTAAATTGCGTTTCGCTCTATGTCTCTGCTTCAAAATCTCCGATTTGAAAAATTCTTTCTGCACCGGATACAGCTCCTGATGGGAAATCGTTTGCACATAATTTCTAATTTTTGTAAAAAAAATGTTTGGCCACCAGCGGGCGTAAATCTTAATTTCCGCTTCTGATGTATTTGCAGCAAAATATGAGCTTGTAAATTCTCGATTAAAAAAAACGTTGTTTGTAGACCGTTACTACTCATGTCCACAAACCTTTTAGGAACATTTTGTTCTTAAAATAGGTCATGGTTTCTACGCCAGGGGGCGTAGATGTATATCTTATTTTTGTCAATATCTCTACTTCTAGGGGTTCGATTTGAATAATTCCTTTTTTTGTTGGATAGTGTTTCCAGTATAACATGTGCTTCTTATAATTTCTTCATAGACTTTCCGCTAGGGGGCGTAAAGCTAAATTGCGTTTCTCCCTATATCTCTGCTTCTAAATCTCCGATTTGAAAAATTCTTTCTGCACCGGATACAGCTCCTGATCGGAAATCGTTTGCACATAATTTCTAATTTTTGTAAAAAAAAAATGGTTTGGCTACCAGGGGGCGTAAACCTTAATTTCCGCTTCTGATGAATTTGCAGCAAAATATGAGCTTCTAAAATCTCGATTGAAAAAAAAAGTCTTTTGTTGACCGATGCTACTCGTGTCGACAAACCTTTTAGAAACATTTTCTTCTTAAAATAGTGCATCTTTTCTGCGCCAGGGGGCGTAGACGTATATCTTATTTTTGTCAATATCTCGACTTCTAGGAGTCCGATTTAAAAAATTCCTTCTTTGTTGCATAGTGTTTCTAGTGTGACATGTTTTTCCTAAAAATTCAAAATTTTCAAGTAATTCATACACTTTCCGCTAGGGGGCGTAAAGGTAAATTGCGATTCCGACTATTTCTCTGCTTCTAAACCTCCGATTTGAAAAATTCCTTCTGCACCGGATACAGCTCCTGATGGGAAATCCTTTGCTCATAATTTCTAATTTTTGTAAAGAAATGGTATGGCCACCAGGTGGCGTAAGTCCTAATTTCCACTTCTGATGTATTTGCAGCAAAATATGAGCTTCTAAAATCTCGATTGTAAAAAAAGTCTTTTGTTGACCGTGCTACTCATGCCGACAAAACTTTTAGGAACACTTTCTTCTTGAAATAATGCATGGTTTCTGCGCCAGGGGGCGTAGATGTATATCTTATTTTTGTCAATATCTCTACTTCTAAAAGTTCAATTTGAAAAAATCCTTCGTTGTTGGATAGTGTTTCCGACGCGAAATGTTTTTCCTATAAATTCAAAATTTTCACGTAAATCATTTAAGACTTTCCGCTAGGGTGCATAAAGGTAAATTGCGTTTTCTGCTCCTAAAACTCCGATTTGAAAAATTCTTCCTGTATCGCATACAAGACCTGGTGGAAAATATTTTTCACATAATTTCTAATGTTTTGTAAAGAATAGTTTGGCCACCAGGAGTCATAAGTGTTAATTTCTGATTCTCATGTATTTGTTGTAAAATCTGGGCTCCTGAAAACTCGACTAAATTTTTTTTTTCTTGGACCGATACCGCTCATATGGATAAACCTTTTGAGAATACTTTCTTCTTAAAATAATGCATGGTTTTCCCAAAAAAAGGGACGTAAAGTCACATCTTATTTTTGTCGATAACTCTGTTTCTAAGAGTTCGTAAGCTCACGATTCCGTTTACACCAATATCAGAGGGATTAAAGACCCGATTAAAAAACTTCTTTTTTTCCGTCAGATACTATTGTTTTCCATACCGATTCCATTGCCTTTCAGTAGCTTTCATAAATTTAATTTGCGTCAGAACAGATTCAAAAGACGTGCTTATTACACCCGAAAATTCGGTGTCATCTTTCTTGTTTTATTCCTGTTTATGGAATTGCTCTGAAATGCGAAGAAAATGAAATAAAACACGACATAACACCTAAGTAATAGAACAAACGTCGCACACAGTTATTCGAGAACATGCGTGTTCCCACAGATGAAATCGTTTGTTTTACTATATTTTATTTTCCGGTGTTTCTCCTTGATTTTATCTATCGTGCGATAGCGGTGAACTTAGTTCCGATTTCGGCCACCGGATAAAAGCAGGTCACGCTGCAAGTATTGAATGACGTCAGAGCTCGAGCGATAGTGTCGAGCTTAGCGGCCACCGGATAAAAGCAGATGGCGCTGCAAGTATCATAGCCCACTAGAAAGAACAGGCCCTGAAACGAAAGGTCATGTGACCAACTTAGTCCAGATCAGATCATATGTAGAGGATTTTAGGAAGGGAGTGTGTGACCCCAGGTCTTAAACAACCCTTAGAAATAGGAAACTAGGAGATTTTGGGCTAGAGCGCTCGATAAGAAAGTGACACGGGAGCGAAGTAGAAAGGGAGAGGAAGACGCCCTTATTTATTACCAGGAGGCCAGTTCCCGGGGTCCGACGGCTTAACGTGCCCATCCTACGCACGGTGGATATTTAGTGGATCGAGCGTTCGCACCTTCTGGGATCGAACCTGAGGCCCTTTCCGTGGCAGTCTGTAACGTTGCCCACTAGGCCACCCGCGGCCCACCAACTTAGTCCTAGTTTTCAGCTCATTATTTGTAAATATTTATTATTAGCACATCTTTTGTAAAAAAAAATCGTGCTTCTGTTATCGGTTTGTCTGTCCGTCCGTCTGTACCCACGGTATCTCTGCAATTGTTAGTCCGATTTGAAAAATTCTTTTTGCATTCGGAAGCTTGAAATATGCGAATGATAATCCTTTATTTCGTTTTTTTTACGATGCACAATTTTGCCGCTAGGGGCGTAAATGCAGATGATGTCGAATTCAAAATTACGTTTTAATCCACATATTTGCTTCTAAACATCCGATTGAAAAAATTCTTTTATCTTTCGATTCCATTTATGTCGAAGAGTGTCTTAAAAATAGTTTCCTTTTCAAATTACGCATAGATTTTCCGCTAGGGGGAGTAAAATTACATAACATTTTCCCCGATAACTCTTCTCCTAAAACTCCGATATGAATTTTTTTTTTCAGCGGATACATCTCCTGATGGAAAATCTTTTGCATATAATTTCGAATTTTTCGTAAATAATACTTTGGCCACCAGGGGGCGTAAGTGTTAATTTTTGCTTCTGATGCATTTGCCGTAAAATCTGAGCTTCTAAGACATCGATTTATAACGAAGTGAATTTCTCCGTCATTTTTATCCGCGCCAGGATTCGAACCCGGGTCCCCTCATTCCGGAATAAGTTGCTCTACCAGTTGAGCTACGCGGACATTTTATTCCGATTCCTATCTGCCTTTATGTCGTGTGCGTCCTTATGGCAGGTACGTCACATCTCCTGGTACGTTACATCATCTCCCTCGTGTGCGTCCTTCTGGCAGGTACGTCACATTTCCTGGTACGTTACAGATTGAAAAACTCTTTCTTGGACTGATGCCACTCACACCGATAAACCTTTTCGGAATATTTTCTTCCTAAAATATCCCACAGTTTCTCCGCCACGGGGCGTAGATGTATATCTTATTTTTGTCAATATCTCTACTTCTAGGAGTCCGATTTGAAAAATTCCTTCTTTGTTAGATAGTGTTTTCCGTGTGACATGTTTTTCATATAATATCAATAATTTTCAAGTAATTCATAGACTTTCCGCTAGGGGGCGTAAAGGTAAATTGCGTTTCGCCCTATATCTCTGCTTCTAAATCTCCGATTTGAAAAATTCTTTCAGCACCTGATGGGAAATCGTTTGGACATAATTTCTAGTTTTTGTAAAAAATGGTTTGGCCACCAGGGGGCGTAAATCTTAATTTCCGCTTCTGGTGTATTTGCAGCAAAATTTGAGCTTCTAAATTCTCGAATAAAAAAACGTCGTTTGTAGACCGATACTACTCATGTCGACAAACCTTTTAGGAACATTTTCTTCCTAAAATAGTTCATGGTTTCTACGCCAGGGGGCGTATTTTATATCTTATTTTTGTCAATATCTCTACTTCTAGGGGTTCGATTTGAAAAATACCTTTTTTGTTGGATAGTGTTTTTAGTATAACATGTGCTTCATATAATATTAAAATTTTCAATTAATTCATTGACTTTTCGCTAGGGGGCGTAAAGCTAAATTGCGTTTCTCCCTATATCTCTGCTTCTAAATCTCCGATTTGAAAAATTCTTTCTGCAACGGATACAGCTCCTGATGGGAAATCGTTTGCACATAATTTCTAATTTCTGTAAAAAAAAAAAAATGGTTTGGCCACCAGGGGGCGTAAACCTTAATTTCCGCTTCTGATGTATTTGCAGCAAAATATGAGCTTCTAAATTCTCGACTGAAAAAAACGTCGTCTGTAGGCCAAATTGCTCGTGCCGACAAACCTTTTAGAAACATTTTCTTCTTAAAATAGTGCATAGTTTTTTTTTTTTTTTTTTGAGGTTTAACGACCACCGTGAGCAACTCAATGGGCTATAAGCAGTCGCCCGTCCCTAATTTAGAGTCACTGGTTCCAGGGAAGGGAGAGAGCCAGTGCCGTAAGACAAACACAACATCCATGCCTCACCGGGATTCGAACCCGGACCCCTTCCGACGAATGATCAGAGGCCAACGCCTTAGACCACTGCGCCACCGGGGCGGCGCATAGTTTCTGCGCGCCAGGGGCGTAGACATATATCTTATTTTTGTCAATATCTCGACTTCTAGGAGTCCAATTTGAAAAATTCCTTCTTTGTTGGATAGTGTTTCTTGTGTGACATGTTTTTCCTAAAAATTCAAAATTTTCAAGTAATTCATAAGCTTTCCGCTAGGGGCGTAAAGGTAAATTGCGATTCCCACTATTTGTCTGCTTCTAAACCTCTGATTTGAAAAATTTCCTTCTGCACCGGATACAGCTCCTGATGGGAAATCCTTTGCACATAATTTCTAATTTTTGTAAAAAAATGGTATGGTCACCAGGTGGCGTAAGTCTTAATTTCCACTTCTGATGTATTTGCAGCAAAATATGAGCTTCTAAAATCTCGATTGAAAAAAAAGTCTTTTGTTGACCGATGCTAATCATGTTGACAAACCTTTTAGGAACAATTTCTTCTTGAAATAATGCATGGTTTCTACCGCCAGGGGGCGTAGATGTATGTCTTATTTTTGCCAATATCTCTACTTCTAAAAGTCTAATTTGAAAAATTCCTTCGTTGTTGGATAGTGTTTTCGATGTGAAATGTTTTCCTACAAATTCAAAAATTTCACGTTAATCATTTAAAACTTTCCGCTAGGGTGCATAAAGCTAAATTGCGTTTTCTGCTCCGAAAACTCCGATTTGAAAAATTCTTCCTGTATCGCATACCAGACCTGATGGAAAATATTTTTCACATAATTTCTAATGTTTTGTAAAGAATGGTTTGGCCATCAGGGGTCATAAGTGTTAATTTCTGCTTCTGATGTATTTGTAGCAAAATCTGGGCTCCTGAAAACTCGACTAAATTTTTTTTCTTGGACCGATACCGCTCATATGGATAAACCTTTTGAGAATACTTTCTTCCTAAAACAATGCATGGTTTTCTCACCAGGGAACGTAAAGTCACATCTTATTTTAGTCGATAACTCTGTTTTTAAGAGTTCGTAAGCTCAAAATTCCGTGTACGCCAATATCTGAGTGATTAAAGACCCGATTGAAAAACTTCTTTCTTCCGTCAGATACTATTGTTTTCTATACCGGTTCCATTGCCTTTGAATAGCTTTGATAAATTTAATTTGCGTCAGAACGGATTCAAGAGACGTGCTTATTACACCCGAAAATTCGGTGTCATCTTTCTTGTTTTTTACTACGGCAAGCAAATTATATTTTTAAGTGCCACAGATATAGTAATCTAAACCTTACACAAAATTTAAGATTACACCCACTTACATTTTTTTCACAAAACTGGCACAAGAATAAAGAAGTTTTGACTGGAAAACAAAATGCAATAAAGGGTTTTAAGAGGTTTCAATCACAAGAATAATAACTGTATTCACTTCCAGTAAAAACTTGGAGAAATTTCACAAAACTGAGATCCTTTTGGTCACATGACAACCATTCATTTCAGATCCCCCTCTTTCCAATGGGCTACGTGCAAGTATTAAATGACGTCAGAGCGTTAGGGACACACGTAGCCTATTATATAGGTTTTATTCGACATACGAGCAGGTTGTCCCAGATTGATCTTAGATGAAAATTATTACTTAATATTTCTGTCCTTTCGCCGCCAGTTTTTTTCCATTGTTCGCTCTTTCGTATTTACCGTCCAATTCCATGCAATATTTCATATCACTTTTCTATTCCGGTCCCTATTTGTTAGTACGTCTTTTGTAAAAAAGATCGTGCTTACGTTATCGGTTAGTCCGTCCGCCTGTGGACACCAGATCTCTGCAACTAACAGTCCGATTTAAAAAATTCGTTTTGCATTTGAAAACGTTGCATGTGCGAAAATGATCATTGCCTTCGTGTTTCCTTCCTATTCAAAACTTCGCCACTAGAGGGCGTAAATGCAGATGATATCAAATTCAAAATACATTTTATTGCATATCATCATCATCATTGTCAACCATTATCAATCCACTGCTGGACGAAGGTCTCCCCAAGTTTCCTCCACAACGGTCTGTCTTGTGCCAGTCTCCTCCATGTCACTCCCGCATATTTACGAATTTCATCCACCCATCTCCCATGTGGTCTTTTTCTGGGTCTTTTCCTGTCCCTTGGAATCCAATCTAAAATTTCGGCTGTCCATCTATGGTCTGTCCTTCTGGCAGTATGTCCAGCCCATTGCCATTTCAGGGATTTAACTCTGATCATGATGTCTTCCACTCTCGTTATTTTTCGGATCCACGAGTTCCTCTTCTTATCTCTCCTGGTTATACCAAGCATGCACCTCTCCATGCTGTTTTGAGTTGTCTGCAGCCTTTGTATGTCTCTTTTAGTTAAGGTCCACGTCTCTGCACCATACGTAAGCACTGGAAGGATGCATTGATCAAACACTTTTCTTTTAAGACATAATGGCATATTGCTCTTGAAAATTATGCTGTTTCTTCCAAAAGCTCTCCAGGCAAGTTTTGTACGCCGATTAATTTCTTCATCAATGTGACCCTCACTTGATATCTGCTGTCCAAGATAAACATACGTATCTGTTATCTCCAGTTTTTCTCCATCAATCGATAAATCTTCATTTCTTGTAAAAGCATTGAACATCACTTTTGTCTTCTGAAAGTTCATTTTTAATCCCACTTCTTTACTCTTGTCAGCAAGTTCCTGGATCATACTCTGCAGCTCTGATGGGGTAGTTGCAAAAATGACTATGTCATCAGCAAAACGAAGGTGGGTTAGATAATCTCCATTAATCTTTATCCCTTTGTTTTCCCAGTTCAGTGATTGAAAGACATTTTCCAATGTGGCATTAAAGAGCTTCGGAGATATGGTGTCACCTTGTCTCACTCCCTTTCCAATTTTTATGTGTGTTGTATTTTCAAACAGCCGAATCTTTGCACTTGCATTTTCATAGATGTTATTAATAATATTAATGTATGCATCTTCAATACCGCAGGATTTCAGAGCCGTGGTAACTGCTGATGGTTTCACCGAATCAAAGGCTTTTTCATAATCGATAAAAGCCATGCACAATGGAAGTTCATATTCCCTCGCTCTTTCAATTAGTTCTCTCAGTACATGGATATGATCTATTGTGCTGTAGCCACTCCTGAATCCAGCTTGTTCTCTCGGTTGAGCCATGTCCAGTGTTACCTTCAAGCGGTGTGAAAGAACTTTAGTGAAGATTTTATAAACCACTGATAGGAGGCTGATAGGTCTGTAGTTCCTGAGATCCTCAATGTCACCTTTTTTATGTAGCAGGATCATTGTAGCATTGTTCCAATCCTCAGGAATCTTCCCTTCATTAAGGCATCGAGTGAAAATTTGGGCGAGTACTGTTTCGATTTCTCCACTTGCTTCTTGTATGATGTCTATAGTAATTCCATCTTCTCCTGGAGCTTTCCCCGCTTCATGTTCTTGATTGCATGAGCAACTTCTGCTGGGAGGACTGGAAGAACTCTGGTACCTTTCATGATGTCTGGAGTACATGTATCATCCCTTTCATATAATTTGGAGTAGAAATCTTTCACTCTTGTCAAAATTTCGCCTCTATTTCTTGTTATAGAACCATTTTCTTTTCTCAGAGCCATAATCTGTTTTCTTCCCTTACTGAGATGTCCCTTTGCTATCCTTAGGCTTTGGTTGTTTTCAATGGCTTTCCTCACTAGCTCACAGTTGAATTTCCTTACGTCTTCAGTGATACTTTTTCGTGCTGTCTTGCATAGCTCTATATATTCCACTTTGGAAGTCACATCTTCTTTAGTTGTCCTCATCTGTCTTCTTTTTTGCATCAACATTTTGGTTTTTCCTGATAATTTGTTTACATGCAACTTGTTCTTAGACCCAGCTAATTTTGTTGCTGTGTCCATAAGAGCTTTGGTTACTTTTCTGTTAACTTCCGAAATATCCACTTCTTCCGATGTTAGGCCTTCTAAAGCAGAGAATCTGTTCTTCAGTTCCAACTTGAAAGTATTATGGTGTTTTTTAAGGTTTGTTATGTCAATACATTTTGTTTGTCTTATGAGCTTGCCACGTTCCAGTTTAGTGTTGAGGTGCATCTTGCATCTCACCAATCTATGGTCACTACCTGTGTTGAACTTGTTTAGCACACTGCAGTCTTCGATGACGAATTTTTTGTTACACATAATAAAATCAATTTCACTTGTCGTATTTGCTTATAAATATCCGATCGAAAAAATTATATCTTTCACTTGAAGTTATTTATAACGAAGACTATTTTGGGCACAGTTCTTTTTTCAAGTAATGCATAGATTTTTCCACCAGGGGGCGTAAAGGTTAATCGCGTTTCCCCCGATATCTCTGCTTCTAAATGCCCGATTTGAAAAATTCTTCCTGCATTGGAAACAGATCCTCATGGGAAATATTTGGCATATAATTTATAATTTTTGGTAAGGAATGGTTTGATCACCAGGGGACATAAGCGTGTATTTATGCATCTGATGTATCTGCCGCAAAATCTGAGTTTGTAAGAGCTAGATTGAAAAACTTCTTTGTTGACCGATATCGCTCATGTCGATAAACCTTTTCCGAATGTTTTCTTCTTTAAATAATGCATGGTTTCTCCTCCAGGAGGCGTAGATGTATATCTTATTTTTGTCAATATCTCTGCTTCTAAGAGTCCGATTTGAAAAATTTCCGGTCCGAAATGTTTGTCTTTTAATTTAAAAATTTTCAAGTAAGGTATAGACTTTCCGCTAGGGGCGTGAAGGTAAATTGCGTTTTCCCCAATATCTCAGCTTCTAAAACTCCGATTTGAAACATTGTTAATGTGTCGGATACAGTTCCTGATCGAAAATGTTTTGCATATAATTTTTATTTTTTTCTAAAGAATGGTTTGGTCACCAGGGCGCGTAACTGTCTATTTCTGCTCTGATGCCTTTGAACCTAAATCTGAGCTTCTGAAATCTTGGAAAAATTATTTTCTGGACTGATACCACGCACATCGAAAAATCTTTTCAGAATACTTTCTTCTCAAAATAATGCATAGCTTTTTTGCCAGGAAGTGTAGATGTATATCTCATTTTTGTCGATATCTCTGCTCCTAATAGTCCGATTTGAAAAATTCTTTTTTGTGGGAGAGGTTTTATGTGCAAAATATTTTCATAGCGTTTTAAAAGTTTCAAGTGTTGCATGGATTTTCTGCTACGGGACGTATAGGTAATTTGCGTTTTGCCTGATATATCTGCTTCTAAACCTACGATTTGAAGCATTTTTCCTGCAGCCGATACAACTCTTGATGGGAAATGTTTTGATTATAATTTTTGAATTTTGTTAAAGAATGGTTTGCATAAGTGTTTATTTCCGCTTCTGATGTATTTGCAGCAAAATCTAGGCTTGTGAATACTAGATTGAAATTTTTGTTTCGTGGGCCTATACCGCTCACCTCGAAAAATCTTTTCAGAATACTTTATCCTCAAAACAATGCATAATTTTTCCGCCAGGGGGTATATATGCATACCACATTTTTGTCGATATCTCTGCTTGTAAGAGTCCGATTTGAAAAATTCCTTCTTTGTTGTAGAGCGTTACCGATGCGAAACGTTTCCCATATACTTTAATATTTTTCTTAGCGCACACATTTTCGATTAGAGGGTTCACGTTTCCATTTACTGCAATATCTGCGGGACTAATAATCCGATTGAAAAATCCTTTTTCAGTTAGGTACTACTAACTATGAAAACTCATTGTATATATTTTCTTCTCAGAATAATCCATAATTTCGCTGCTAAGGGGCGCCAACATTTAACCTATTTTTCTCAGTTTCTCTGCTTATACATGTGTCATTTAAAAAAATTATTTCAACACCGAATGCCGTTTACCTTGTGGAACACTTTCGGTTAGTATTTGAGGAGTTTTATGGTTCACAGTTCTGTCGCTAGGTAGTGGTTTTGTACTTCTGTTTGCAGCTGTTTCTCCGTTTCTAAGAACCTAGTGAGAAATTTCCTTTTCACAGTATGCCGTTCGTTACAATAGAGATGTGGAGCATTGTCCTCTTTAAATAATGCACTTGGGGGCGTAAAGGTCAAAACATTTTCGGCGCTATCTCTGCTTCCCAGAAAAGCATTTGAAAAGTTCTTTTTCCTTAGCATAGCTTTTCCCATGAAGAATATTTTTCGCCTATTTTCGACTTTACCAGTACGCAAAATTCTTCCTCTAGGAGGTGTATAATTACACTGCTGGCCACCCAAAATGCAACAGCAAGAAGGAAGCATCCGATTGGCCTGAAATTCGCAGCATGCGTCGCCCGCGATAGGACATGCAAACGATTAGCATTGCAGGGCATATGCAAATCATGTGCGCCCGGAACGCCACCGAGAAGCATTATAAGAAGGGTACACAGAAGGCGGGGTGCAAGTAATGGAAGTGTGTTGTGCTGCCGGACCTGTGCGTGAGATGCTTCCTGATGCCTCGTCGCAGAATACGGCAGTCATTCCAGCACGTTTCGGAGTTCGACAGAGGACGAACAGTGGCTTATCGCGACAGCGGTTTATCGTACCGAGACATCGGCACCCGTGTGGAACGACATCCAGCCATAGTGAGGCGAGTATGGATTCGGTGGGTGCAGGAGGGACGGACGGACCGACGTGAGTGATTGCCGCAGCGGCGGCACACCACCGAACGAGAGGACCGGCATGTTGTGCGGCGGGCATTGACGGATCGCACCGCCACATCACGAACGTTAGCGCAGGAATTAGGGTGTGTTGCGCAACAACCTATGTCAGCACGTACCGTTCGACGTCGTCTGCAGGAGCGGGGACTTGCGCACCGCGCCCATTGCTCCGGTTACCATTGACGTTAGACCACCGGCGAGTGCGGCGGCAGTGGACCGTTGAACGCCGCGCCTGGAATACGGAATGGCACGACATTGTCTTCTCCGACGAATCCCGCTTCTGCCTGCAACACCACGATGGTTGGATCCGCATGTGGCGGCACCGTGGCGAGAGACTGTATGACGCTTGCATTATGCATCGCCATACCGGTCCGTAGCCTGGCGTTATCGTTTGGTGCGCAATTGGATATGACACCCGCACCCCTCTGGTACGCATCGCCGGTACACTCAACAGCCACAGCTTCATCTCCGACGTTTTGGAGCCTGTAGTCCTCCCTTACCTGCAGGACCTGCCAGCGGCCACGTTTCAACAGCACAATGCGCGCCCGGACGTGGCACGCATCACGCAACAATTCTTCACGACCCACCAGGTGTCACTGCTGCAGTGGGCCACCTGTTCTCCCGATATGTCGCCCATCGAACACGTTTAGTCGCTGATCGGCAACCGAGTGACCCGGCAAGCACCACCCGCGGCTACGCCTGATGAACTGTGGCAACGTGTGGAAGCAGCCTGGACCGACATACCCCAATCCCACATCCAAAGCCTCTTTCGTTCGATGCCGCGGCGTGTAGCGGCCGTTATTGCCAGCCATGGGGGCCACACGAACTATTGATGTCTGCGTGTTCCGCAAGTCACACGGGCCTGTAAGCTCAATCGTTTCATCTTTGTATCTGTTGTTATGTGTCCAGTAAATCTGGTTTTGGTATCTCGTGTCCTTCTTGGTGTTGCATTTTGGGTGGCCAGCAGTGTATATCATGTTTCCTTCTATACATTTCCTTTTAACTTTTCGATCTGAAAATCATGTCTCCGATAGCTTCCTTCTGCTACGAGAAATTTTTTTGTTAGCCATTTGTTAATTTTGATAATAATACTTTTTAGCTGCTGTTGTAAGTAAGTAGCTGCTCCTATTTCGTGATGTTTTATCGACTGTAAAATTCCGGTTGATTTTTTTTCTAACCGGTTTCATTGACTTTGAATAGCTTTGATAATTTGAATTAGCGTCAGAAGGGATTCAAAAGACGTGCTCATTACATCCGAAAATTCGGCGTCATCTTTTTTTTTTTTTTTTTTTTTTGTTCCGTTCAAGTCTATTTGTTCGTGGAATGTCGGAAAAATGAAATATTTTCAGATCATAAACGAGCGATGAATATTGACATATGGAGATGGGTGTGAAATGAATACGAAAAATATTTACAAATTGGGATGAGTGTAATTACGAAATATATACATTTTTTACAAATGGTATTGAGAATGACTTTGAAACAAATTTACATTAAGTGAAGAGTGTGAACTTGAAAATATATGCAAATTAACAAATGGTGATGAGTGTGATCTCGAACAAACTGCGCTTGAGTTTGGCTATGCAGATCACCAGTTCGTTGATAATAACTGGACGGTAGAAAAGAAGAAAAATAATTAAAATGCAGTGAAAGTTCACAAAGAAGGCGGCAAGTGAGATGAGTCATGTGACTTCCGGGTTAATGTCCGAGGTCAGAGTTATGGTCATGTGAGCCAGAAATGTAGAAAACTGAAGAAGCGATGAACAGTTGAAATACACATTGTCGCAAAGGAATTAGGGGTTATATTCTGAGTCGGATTCTGTTTTGATGAATTGTTTTTTTTTTTTTTTTTTTTTGGTTGGAGGTTTAACGACCACCGTGAGCAACTCAATGGGCTATAAGCAGTCGCCCGTCCCTAATTTAGGGTCACTGGTTCCAGGGAAGGGAAAGAGCCAGTTCCGTAAGACAAACACAACATCCATGCCTGACCGGGATTCGAACCCGGACCCCTTACGGACGAATGATCAGAGGCGAGCGCCTTAGACCACTGCGCCACCGGGGCGGCTTGTTGATGAATTGAGAGCCATCCTGTTTGCTTAAACAATTTAACATGAAATTGAGAATATATGTAGCTGAGATTTGAAGTGCACGATAGTATTCGAGTTGTAGTTTGCATTTTAAAAAATTACGGAAAGTACAATAGTACACAGGAAGATGGGAGGTTCCCCAAAACCCACCCGTGAAAAAAAAAAAAATGCTTGTTTGCTCATCATCATCGCCGCCCCGTCTCTTTTTAGTTCGTTGGCCTTCTCAATTCGCTGTCTCCGAATAATCTCCTTTTCCCAGACTTCTTACTTCACAGCAACCCCCTGAGGTTTTTGTCCTCCGGACCACACTGAATGACCACATCCGCAGGGCTGGATTAAAGGGGAGGGGGATCTACATAGGCCTACTATTGCCAAGGGGGTCTGCCTTGGGGCCTACTATCACCAAGGAGGCATGCCTGGGCTAATGATAGATAGATATCTATTTTTTTTATAAAATAATTTTATTTTGGTCTATTATGATTTCCTTGTGGTCAGAAACTGAGGCTGGAAGACGCACAGATTGCAAGGCAATGACATCAAGGGAAAAAGTTACATTTCGCTGTGTACAGCAGCATCGGCGAGACAGTTTCAGCTTTTTCACTACCATCCATACACACATCCCAATTTGCACTTGGAACCATTAATTGTTGAAGTCCCCTGTGGCTTCACATTCATTGCATAACAAAAAATGCGCTAAGAAAAGTATACAATGCTAAATCATCAGAAAATCTAAAACAAAACCTAGAAATCTTAAGCTTTTAACTCATGTTCTTATGAGAACAATGGAAAATGCAGTGGCTTATTATGAAAATTCTGCAGATAATTTATTAGTTTGAAGATTGCACTACACGTATCAGTTGTTACCAACATAGTGCTACAGTTTCACGTTTCAACGGACTTCACAATGATTCTCCATCGTAAGTTCTTTGAGGCTTCAAGAACTAGAGATCTCTAGTTCTTGAAGAAGCTTTTCCTTCTCAGCAGAAGTCCACTTATGTGTGGCTATGGCATTTGCTACCCAAGCCCGGCATAAATAACCTTCTGGACTCCCCACTCGACGCACAGACCCCATAGCCAATGAATTCTCTTTATCATCTACAATCCTGTTCCTGAAAAAGCTTTTCCTTCTCAGCATAAATCCACTAGTGTTTGGCTATGAATTTTCTTTATAGCCCGGCATAAATAATCCTTCCGAGTCCCCACTCGACCTCCAGACCCAATAAGCAATGAATACTCTTTATCATCTGCAATCCTTTTCCTGAAAAAGCTTTACTTTCTCAGCAGAAATCCACTAGTCTGTGGCTATGGCATTTGCTACCCAAGCTTGACATAAATAACCCTCTGGACTCCCCACTAGACGCACAGACCCCATAGCCAATGAATTCTCTTTATCATCTACAATCCTGCTCCTGAAAAAGCTTTTCCTTCTCAGCATAAATCCACTAATGTGTAGCTATGGCATTTGCTACCCAAGCCCGGGATAAATAACTCTCCCGAGAATACTAAAAAAGCATTTGGCGTATTAAATCCGTTTATTTTTGTGATGTAATAAGCACAAAGATTCGCCATGCTTTCGCACGCCATTGGGTGGCTCTTTCAAGGCAATAGTAGGCATAAAAATGCCTTTCAAGGCAATTGTAGACATAAAAATGCCTTTCAAGGCACTGGCGAGCATAAAAATGCCTGTCGTTACCTTGAAAGAACCTTCCAGTGGAGTGCGAAAGCTTGGCGAATCTTTGTGCAAGCCTCCCAGTGGAGTGCAAAAGCTTGGCGAATCTTTGTGCAAGACTCCCAGTGGAGTGCGACAGCTTGGCGGATCTTTGTGCAAGACTCCCAGTGGAGTGCGAAAGCTTGGAGAATCTTTGTGCAAGACTCCCAGTGGAGTGCGAAAGCTTGGCGAATATTTGTGCAAGACTCCCAGTGGAGTGCGAAAGCTTGGCGAATCTTTGTGCAAGACTCTCAGTGGAGTGCGAAAGCTTGGCGAATCTTTGTGCAAGACTCCCAGTGGAGTGCGACAGCTTGGCGGATCTTTGTGCAAGACTCCCAGTGGAGTGCGAAACCTTGGAGAATCTTTGTGCTTATTACACTACAAAAATAAAAGGATTTAATACGCAATATGGGATTTTTTACGATTTTGTGGTATTCACAACACTCCCCACACGCCACCCAGACCCAGCCAATGAATTCTCTTTATTAGCTCGTACAACGTAAGAAATGTTTCGTGTGCACACAGCACACTCATACAAAATAACATTTAAAAAAAAACGAAAGAATTATCTCTCTATCTCTCTGTCATCTATCTCTCTCTCTTTCCCTATCTATCTAAGACGGGGCTGGGCCAACTTCAGGCTTGCGCTCAGCCCGTCTCAGTACTGTTTCACACCTTCGATGCCGTTGTTCTTGCATAGCCAAGGTTTGCCGTTTCTGAGTTGCTTGCAGCTGCTACTGCCCACTATCACGTCTTTTTCAGAATCTCTTATCTACGCTTTGTACACGTCTAAATCCTTTTAATCGAGTTCTTTACAAAACCATCTCAACTTTCTAGTTGCGTACGTCAGTGTGGTTGATACATGTCGGATTACTACGGAACTGATTTCCTCAACGATAATGTAACTGGTAATGTCTGTCATAAAAAGATAATGTACTTAGCTCACATATACACATTTGATGGAAAAAGTTCTTTAGAGTTGCAGTAGACGTATGTTTTGCGTTTGGTCGGGACTTATTTTTCTTTCGGACGATGACGCTAGATGATTTTACATCAACTTGAGTCTGTTTCGACGAAGGACTATATACGTCTAACTCGGTGGATAGTGTGCTGCGACTTAAGGCCGAACGCCTGTGACAGAAATAGGCCCCAATTGAAATCCTTATAGTGTTAAAAATACATGCCGCACATTAATCGTCTTAGCATATTCGCAAACAGCATGGAGTCCAATTCGCGTACTGCGCAATACATCGTGCGCGCGACGCTCCCTGTGCGCGGGGAAGATGATGCAATGTTTCTGGGTGTGCCGCCGCGTTTGACTCAGTCTATCTCGGCAACCGTGAGCGCAACACGACTGTACATGGTATCGTTCTAAAGCTTTCGATGAGATCTATTCAAATATATGAAAAACATTTCGCAGTGGTTTGAAGTAAACATTTAAAGAATTGTTTTCTTGTGAACCAAGGAACATTTTTGACAATATCGCGGTTTATCTGGACAACCGTGAGTTCCAAACGACTGTGCGTGGTATCGTTTTAAAGCTCTAGACGAGATCTATTCAAATATATAAAAAAACATAATGCAGTGGCTTAAACTAAAAATTTTACAAATGTTTTTGTGTGAATAGGTTAACATTTTCGACAATGCCGTGGAATTCGCAGAATGAACGCAAGCAAAAGTAAAGAAAATCAAAACGAGAGGAAAGAGCAAGTGATAAGGAAATGTAAGAAGCCCAAGAAGACAGAGTTTGGAATCATCCAGTAGCATCTGAGTTTGGAATCATCCAGTAGCCCCCAAAGTTTCCGAATTTAAACATTGTGGAAGCTCTCTGGGATATCGTAGAGAGGAACATCAGATCCATGAATACTGGACCGACATCACGGGCGGAATTGTGGACAATACTGCAACACTCATAGCTGGCTTTATCTCCGGAAGCACTCCGGCATTTGGTGGATTCGATCCTCGGCATGTACGAACTGTTATTTGCGCTGGAGGAGAACCAACCCGCTATTATGTGGGTATATCTAATGTTTTGTCCACTGAGAATAATACTTTATGCCTCACCTCTCAACAACGCTCACTTTTCCCCGGCCCGATAGGTGACCGTTATTCAAAGGTTTCATTGCAATAAGATGAGTAACGCATTTGGCAACGCTCTGCGGAAGGGAGTAATACAGAGAGAATCCTGAGGCACTGCATTTCGTCGAGATCGTTTTGCAGGATTTATCGTCAGAAGTGGTTGGCGCAGATTCTAGAGGTGTCCTAATGTGTTCCAGACATGCTTTATGAATTCTGGTGATCAGTCTGCCAAGTGTGATGCTTTCTAGACTTTATGTGAGGACGCCCACTGTCTTACTGAAACAATTTGTAGTTTAACCCTGTCAAAAACGGTATGGCAAAAGGTTCAAATTTTTTTACGACATATCTATATGAGAAATCGGAGTTCCTCTGATGAATACTGAATTCGATTCCGAATTATAGCAGATAACTCCCCAATTTATGATGCTCCCTGTTCGGGCAGTATGTCTCTTGATGGCATCATCTGGATTGTTAGGCTGACGGACCTACATTCATGTTCGACTTGCTGTAAACGGTATAGGCATAATTTAAGAGGTGTTCTTGAGTGCACAAGGAAAATAACCAGTTGAAACTCAGTGGTGAAAAAATTCTGTGTAAGATAAGGCTTAGGTTTGAAAAACGACATCTGACGTACCGCAAAGGTGAATCATGTGTCAAGATGAAAAATCTGCACGGTACACTCCGTCCGTGTAGCTTAGTTGGGAGAGCAACTTACTCCGGTGTGAGGGGGCGCAGTTTCGACCCCTGTCACGGACAAACTTGTGTTTTCACATTGGCGCTCGAACGTAAAAATGGCCGCCCCGGTGGCGCAGTGGTCTAAACGATGGCGCCTGATCATTCGTCCGAAAGGGGTCCGGGTTCGAATCCCGTGAGGCATGGATGTTGTGTTTGCTTTACGGCACTGGCTGTCTCCCTTCCCTGGAACCAGTGACCCTAAATTAGGGACGGGCGACTGCTTATAGTCCATTGAGTTGCTCACTGTGGTCGTCAAATCTCCAATCGACAAAAAAAAAAAAAAAAAAAAAAAGAACGTAAGAATGGTTCTACTGGCTGTTCGGTTCTTCGAAAAATGTTGCGTGATGTTTGTTCAGATGTCGTCTGGAATTAATGAAAAATTCCTACTTCGCTTCAAAAAAAAAAAGTTAAAAAAGTAAGAAGGAGATGCAGAGGCAACTTTAAATCTTTTGGGGCCCTACGCGCTAAAGGATTCAGGGGCGCCCCTTCCCCTTCTTATCGCCTTAAAAATGTTCATCCGTCAGATTAAAAAAAAGAATAAAAAAAAGGTTTTGCGCTTTTTAAAATGCTATTCTATCTTCTTATTATTCGAACGTTTTGTGAGAAACAATGTTAGTGTAATCACTTTGTCTGTCCGTGCACATCGAACTTCTTGTGTTCAGAGATTTTAAAAAAATATTTTTTGCGGCTAATAGGAAATCAAAGGATATTAAGTTTGGCACTTTAAATATCTCATATACTTCATGAATTTACCCCTAAGGGCTGTCAAAGTCGAAAATTCAAAATATTAAAGTTCCATTGTGAAGAAACTATTCAACTTAGAGGGAAAAAATATTTTTGTACCTCCTAGATTAGGCTTAACTGTTCCTTCTCAAATATCTACATTTTCCAGTTAGTTCATTAATTTCCTGCTAGAGGCGCTAGGTCCGAAGAATTTGGTTTTCACAGATTTTTCAAACATTGTTTTTGCGAATGACAGCACATAAACATTGGTTACATCTTGCCCATTTTAAATTTAACTACTAGTTCATATATTTCCCGCTAGGAGTTCTCAAAGTGGAAATTTAATAAATTTTTGCTTTACGCTACGAAGAAACCATTTCAATTACAGCAAAAGTTCTTTCTGAGTTTGATACGTTAGGCAAAACTAATTACTTTAGCACTTTTCAGTTGCAAGTTATTTAATAAATGCAACGCTAAGGGCGCTGAAAATGAAATTTCTCTAAATTTATCAATACATTGAGTATAAATGTCATAAAATTGGAATGCGTTTCAATTACAAAACGTGCTCTTTCCATTGCTTCAGCTTTGGAAAATCGTCTTGTTTTTACTTTATCTGCAAATCAGTAGGAAAGGAGTATAGTATCAAGGAAGGATGAAATACCTGAAGACATTTGCAACCGGAAAAGTCCTGTACATTAGAAAAAACGGGTAAAATGCAATTTGTGCACAGTACTTCGCTTGAAAAGGGTGGATGGCTTTTCGTGCAGGAGTTTTCCTGTGGTGAACAATTCCCTAAATAGAAGAGATTCAGTCGTCCATGGCATAGACGAATGCCATGGACCAAGAAAGCTGGACAGTAAGAATTTCATCAGTCAGTGCAGGAAAGTGAGAATATGTTTCTTGAAAGCATTTTTCTTATTATTTTCATCGGAAAATTGAGGTCTGCAATATTTTTTTATTCTGTCAAACAGATACGTGCTTTTTTTATACCTGCACTGCAGTTTTCAGAAACAGAAGCACAAAAATTAAATGCAGAAGATCCGGTTTGAAAATCTAAAAGTAGGAATCACAGCTTTTCGAGTAGGAGTATCATTGAAGCTTTTTTATTGCTTTCTCAAAAGTTAGGTTTATGTCGATTTAAGGAATAGAAAAGATGAGAATACTTGATAATTATCAGTTTTAAACCAGGAGAGACAATAGAAATTTCCTTTTAACACTATTAAATAAGAAAAAGATAGTGCGATATTCTCGAATTTCTTTAATTTTTTTTTCATCCTAAATACTAACCTAACTCTTTTGGTTTAGTTGATTTAGAGGGCTGAGAAAGAACTTGATTACACTACACCAAAGGGGAAAAAAACAATTAACAGCAAACTCCCCCGATCATCAGAGTATCCACAAGCACTCTGCATCGCAACTTAGGGGGAATGGGGGAAAGGTTCAAACACAGATGTTTTCCTTTGGCTGGAAATAGCATAAAAGTAATTTGTACAAGAGTATTCAGGCCATGCAGTATTCACCTTAAACACTGAAAAGTGTAAAAGGGGGAATACTTAACTGGCGTAATACTGTAATTTAGCCTTCCTTCACTTACGACTAAAAGAAAGGCTAAATTATTTTAACTGTTAATTCCTTTCAAAACAAGTACATCGATACGAACTTGAAAATTTTGGAGTATCAACAAAGCAAGAAAAAATATATCTTGCTAATATCAGAAAATGAAATATCGATTGACAATACAAAGCGGTTGCTTTAAGGATTGATTTGTTTCGGTCCATGAAAACTAAAACAAAACTGGCAATCCATTTATACATTTTCGGGGGCCCTAGGCGAGCGCCTAGTCGGAAATCCGCCCCTGAGGAGATGATGTGACGCACTACAGAGGTGAATCACGTGTCAAGACGACAAATCTTCAGCGGTACATTCGACCGTGTAGCTTAGTTGGGAGAGCAACTTACTCTGGAGTGAGGGGGCGCGACTTTGATCTTCGTCACGGACAAACTTGTGTTTTCACAGACAGTAAAATGTTAGTGTAGATAGTGTAGAAATGATAAAGAATCAACAGAGGTCCTGCCACTGTTGGCCAACAAGCCATGGTGCTATGTGTATTTATCTGTCAGCATCTGACTTCACAGATCCGTAGTGATGAGCTCAGCAACAGAGACTTCTCCATCTTGCGATTGTTGGCCACTGTAGCGTAAGGCGAACGCACTTGGCTAGATATCGAGAGATCTGGGATTCCAATCCCCAGCTGTGTCCGGATAACAATTTTTCGGTTGCTGTGTGGTAATTAAAGAAAACGTGGAAAGAGCGATGACTTTGTCTATTCACATTGTCTCCACGTATTTGGAAGATTTTCACTATCAGTATGTCATTTTAGCACGTCTTTTGTAAAAACGATCATGCTTATGTTACCGGTTTGTCCGTCTGTCTGTCGACACCATATCTCTGCAGCTATTAGTCCAATTTGAAAAAAATATTTTTGTATTGTGAAGCCTGAAATGTGCGAATGATGATCCTTTATTTCGTTGTCTTTTTTTTTTTTTTTTTTTTACTATGCACAATTTAGCTGCTGGAGGGCGTAAATGCAGATGATATAGAATTGAAAATACATTTTATTCCATATATTTGCTTCTAAACATCAGATTTATTATTCTTTATTTATTTTTTTAACCTTTCAATTCCATTTATGTCGAAGACTATTTTAGGTACAGTCACTTTTTCAAGTTCCGCATAGAGATTTTCCGTTAAGGGCAGTAAAAGTAAATTGCGTTTTCGGCGATATCTCTGCTTCTAAAACTCCGATTTGCAAAATTCTTTCTTCAGAGGATACAGCTCCTGATGGAAAATCTTTTCCGTGTAATTTCTGATTTTTGGTAAAAAATGGTTTAGCCATCATTGAGCATAAGTGTTAATTTCTGCTTCTGATGTATTTGCAGCAAAATCTTAGCTTCTAAAATTTCAATTGAAAAAATTAGTTCGTGGACCGGTTCAGCTTCCTTTGGTAAGCCTTTTCGCAATACTTTCTTCTTGAAATAATGTACGTTCTTTCCGCCAGGGGGCGTACATGTATATCTTATTTTTGTCAATGTTTAAATGTTTCTCATATTTTTCAAAGCGCATTCCGCTTCTAAGAATGCGCTTTGAAAAATATGAGAAACATTTCTGGTCCGAAATGTTTCTCATATATTTTCTTTTCTTTCTTGACACACAAGTCCACCACCAGAGGGCATAAGTTCACGTTTCAGTTTACAGTAATATCTGCGGGACAAATTCCTTCGATGAGCTACTACCGATTCTGCAAAATCTGTGTGCGTATTTTAATCTCGAAATAATGCACAATTTCGCCGCTAGAAGGCGCAAATACTTAATCTGTTTTTCTCAATATATCTGCTTCTACACTGCTGGACAATTGCTAAGGACGGATCATAAACAATTATATAGCGCATAAAAAAGTAAGTGTGGTTGGATGCCAAGTGAAATAAAATAATGTCAGAATGCCAGGACATTAAAAGAAAGACAATTTATTGTGCTCTGAAATCCAGAAGGCTTTGGAACGTGTTCAAGGGACAAACAGGCCATTTTGTGTAGAATACGTAAACGTGAAAACATGCAATTACCGTCAGCAGGCGTTCCGGCGTAAGATGTTAATACGGGATATGGCCACCATGGAGGGCGATGCAAGATTCCACACGTCGTGTCATGCTTTGCACAACATTATCAAGCAGCTGTTGGGGTAATTTATCCCATTCCTCTGTCAGTGCACGGATGAGGGTGTCCTTGTTTATTGGAGGGCATTGGCGACCAGCAAGACTCCTCCCCAAAGCATCCCACACATTTTCAATGAGATCCAGATCTGGAGAACGTGCTGGCCATACGAGGCGTTGAATATCCTGGCTCTCAAGACACTCCTGGACAGCGACTGTTCGATGACATGTTGCGTTGTCGTCCATGAAAATGAATCTATCACCGACAGCACCACGGAACATGCGAACATGAGGTAGCAGAACATCATTAATGTATCGTTGGCCAGTCATAGTCCCAGTTGGAAGCACATAGAGGGACGTACGGCCATTGATCATGATGCCACCTCATACCATGACACTACATGTCGAATATCAGTCCCTTTCCTACATGTTTGCTGGACAATATGCAGCACCACTATCACCCCAGATCGGTTGTCGTCAACAATCAGACGATAGACTGTATCTACTCTTATCTGAGAAGAGGACAGCAGACCAGTCGTTATCAGTCCAATTGCGAAGTTGATGGCACCATTGCAAACGGGCGGTACGGTGACGTCTGGACAATGGGATGCACATAACAGGACGGCGGGCGTATAGTCCTCCTTCATGCAAATGTCTGGCGACAGTTTTCGGGAGATCCGCTTGCCAGTAGCAGCCATAAACTGATTTGCTACCTCACTAGCTGTGCTGCGCAGGTGTCTTTTTGTTGATAGCACTATGTACCGATCTTCTGCAGGTGTCGTACTGCGAACACGACCTCCCCGTGACGTTTGCTACACTCTCCATTTGTTTGAAATGATTTCCAAAGCCTTGAAACAACACTGTGGCTGACGTCGAACTCCCTAGCAACATCTGTTATGTTTCGCCCTTCTTCAATCTTGCCAATAATACGGCCACGCGTAAAATCATCTAGGTGATGTCGGGAAGACATACTGAAAATTGCAAGTTCGTCAATTGATTCTTTCCCTTTCAACTTTGCATTTGAACAACAACGGTCAATACGCGTCAAATCCTTTATATCTCTTATTAGCGCTATGACGTCACGAACAAGTTCGGCAATCCAAAATTTGCATACGCACAACACGTCTTACTGTATCCCGCACTTATGCTAATTTCCACATTTTTCTGCCTTCCATTTTATGGTTGCTATTGTCATCCGTCCTTAGCAATTGTCCGGCAGTGTATTAGGTGTGCAAACACGTTTTAAAACGTTTTAAGTCAATGCAACATGTAATTTGAGAGAAAACAGCAATACCTTTACGAATCAAAATATGCGCCGTCATTATCTATCATCACCTTCCGCCATCGGTCCGGCAGCTGACGGATTCCAGCCATGAAGAATACTTCGTCGTGTGACGCGATGAAGTCGTCAACCCACTTTTGCACTTCATCACATGTCCGGAACCGTAAAGCAGACAAACCATGTTGCATCGATCGGAACAAATGATAGTCTGAAGGGGCTATGTTGGGACTATACGCCGGGTGCTCCAAAACTTCCCAGCCAAGCGTCAATAACGTTTTCGTGACCGATTTCGCGACATGCTGCCTAGCGTTGTCTTGCAGTAATTTCACGGGACGCAATCCTTTGCCTGTGAATGGACGTTTCCGACAGCTTTCCTGGTTCAATGGCCGCAATTGTTTCCGGTAGACGTATTTGAAAAGTTATTTTTCCTCAGAATAGCTTTCTCCATGAAGAATATTATTCGCCTATTTTCAATTTTTTCCATTTGGCAAAATTCTTTTGCTAGCAGACATATGCTTATATCACGTTTACTTCTACTCGTATATTTCTTCTTTTAACTGTACGACTTGAAAATGTTTGTCTCTGATACTTTCCTTGTGCTGTGAGAAACTTTTTGTGCGCCATTTCTTGATTTTCGTATCGTGCTTTTTATCCTCTTATGGAACTAAGTAGATGTTTCTACTTCTGGATGTTTCACCGATTGTAGAAAAACCGGTTGATTGTTTCCAAACCGGTTCCATTGACTTGAATAGCTTTGATAAATTTAATTCGCGTCAGAACGGATTCAAAAGACGTGCTCATTACAAACAAAAATTCGGTGTCATCTTTCTTTTTCAGTTATTTTCGTCAAATATCTCAGTGTTTCTCCGCCAAGGGACGTCAAGTTATATTGCGTTATTCTCCGTGTGTCTGTTTCTAATTTGAAAAATATCTTTTGTTTCGGATATCTTCTGTTACAGGGAACATTTTTACTTTTGGAATAGCTATTTCTACTAGAAAATGTTTGCTTTAATGATTCTAGAAGTAAGATTGAAAAATAACTCGTTTTACAGGTACTTTCATTCCTTATGAAGAACATTACTCAGCTTTTGTACTAGGAGAGCGGATATAAATGTATTTCCTATTTTCGCTTATTTTCTCCTTTTTTGAAAATTCGCCTTGAAATGTTTTAAGGGATTCAAAACTCATTACACCCGAGAATTCGGTGTCACCTTTCTTTCTGAAAGTTGTCATTAAATAGTGGAAAAATAGCAAACATAGCCAACACAAGGAATGTTAGGGTTCTCATTCCGTACACTAGATGATGAACATCTAGTGTACTAAATGGGAACGCTATTATTTCCGACTTGGAAACCAGAAAACCTACATTTCAGAATAAATTTCTAACGTTCATCATCTAGTGTGCGAAATGGGAACCCTGTTATTACAGACTTGGAAACCAGAAAATCTACATTTCAGAATAAATTTCTAACGTTTATCTAATGTACGAAATGGGAAGCTTTCGTACACTAGATGATGAACGTTTGAATAAATTTCTAAGGTTCATCATCTAGTGTACGAAATGGGAAGCGTTTGAACATTAGATGATGAACGCTAGAATAAATTTCTAAATTTCATCATCTAGTGTACGAAATGGGAAGCTTTCGTACACTATAGATGATGAACGTTAGAAATTTATTCTGAAATGTAGATTTTCTGGTTTTCAAGTCGGCAATAATGGTACCAGATAAGAAGAAATACGAAGGGAAAATTAATGAGCAACGTATTTTGCGTACTGCACGTGCAAGCGAAGCTGTCAATCATTTGATTAAGCATTACATGAAGAAATTTAAGCATTAATACAATCTGTAATTTTGAAATGACAGCACCCTTAGAAAAAGATTGGAAGCACGGGAAAATCAGTAGGCGATTATGTTAAACAAGGTTATGCACGTGATAAAAATATGGTACTAATCGAATTAAAGCGTTTGCCGATAAAAAGCAATAGCGCCTGCACGGCAACGTCAAAATTAAGGTTGGTTTCCTCATGATAAAATTATTTTTCGGCTTCTAGCGGCGATTTCTACGACGAAGCAAGCTTTGGGCCGAAAATCTAAGGCACTAAATTCGCCGTCCATAGCGCCAACTGAGTGCATTTGTGAGGGGACGCATTATTGGTCTCCGAGGGCACTTAGTATGCGATAACACAACAGTGCGCCAATGCTGGCTGCAGTTTTTGAGAGAAAGCACGACCTTTTGTCGATCTGGAACTGAAGCACGCAGGACGACCACATCATGTGAAGATCCTTTGCTTGGGATGCGGATGGCCATGTGGTTAGCACATCTGCCTGCCAAGAGAAAGGTCCTAGGATCATGTTTTTTTTTTGTTGTTGTTGGCTGTCTGTTTAACGACCACCGTGAGCGACTCGATGAGCTATTGTAAAGCAGTCACCTGTTCGTAATTCAGGGCAACTGGTTCCAGGGAAAGGAGAAAGCCAGTGCTAATAAGACAAGAAAAACATCCATGCCTCACTGAGATTCTAACTCGGACCCATCTCGAACGAATGGTCAGAAACCAGCGCTCAGACCACTGCACCACTGCTGCGGCTCGAGGGTCGATCCCCGATAGGTTAAATGTGTTGAACCGCAAAATATCCGCACTACGTAAGATGGCACGTTAATCCGTCGGACCAGGAATACTGGCTCCCCGTTTAAAATAAGGGTGTTTGTTCTTTTTCCCCGCCACTTTCTCCCTTCCCGCCACTTGTGTGTACTTTGACTCTTCAGTTTCATGTTAACCACGTACACTAGTGGCTATATCTACTGACTTCTCTCTGTCTAGCCGCTTTTGGGCCGCGGGTGGCCTAGTTGTCAACGTACAGGCAGGTACGAACGCTCGAACCACTAAATATCCGCCGTGAGTTGGACGGGTACGTTAAGCCGTCGGACCCCGAGTACTACCCCCTCCCCCCCGGTAATAAATAAGAGCGTCTTCCTTCCCCTTTCTACCTCGCTTCGTTCTCACTTTCCTATAGCGCACTCCAGCCCAAATCTCCTAGCTTCCTATTTCTAAGGGTTGTTTAAGACCTGGGGTCAGACACTCCCTTCCTAAAATCCTCTACATATGATCTGATCTGATTTACCCGCTTTCCTATCGTGAGCCTCTGGGTTCCACCTAATGTCACTTCGTTTCTGTTGCTCGGCTCAAAACCCCGTGCAGGAGCAGCTATTCGAGTCAAAACCTTCCCCTGTGGGAACCCTAAGAGAATGATCGTTGAGTCAGTCCAAGGCCGTCTAGAAAATAGGTCATGTTTGTATTAGAGAGATGAGTTTCTTCTTTTGGCGACGTCACATGTAAGCAAAGGCATTTGATTCGGTTCCTACGCTGTTGTGTATGACACCGGCGTATCAGGCTGTGTAACATGAGGAAAATGTCACCAACCGAGATAACTTATCTCTTTAATGCCATAGTTTTGTAATTTCCAGACGGCCGTGGTCAGTCGTGGTGCTTCACCTGCGGCGAGCAAAGTGTCGACAAATTCATGACCAGGCTGGAGCATTAAATGAATTAAATGAAAATAGGAAGACCTTTTGGCCAGTGCTGAGACGAGTAGAGCCTGAGCCCGAAGTCAAGCCCGGGCCCAAACCGGTCTCGGCTGCATAATACTTACTGGAGTTCGGGCTCGGGCAGGCTCGGGCTCTAAGAAAGGAACAGAATTTTTCTTCCTTTTTTTAAAATCTGATTTTGTATGATTTATCACACGAGACTTTTATTTACATTTTCTAGTAGTTAAATAGAATTCTTCGGCAACTGGGTCTAGATGGGAACTCAGCAAGGATATTCATTCCGGGCTTGGGTAACAAATACCATCCATACATAGGTCATGAATTACTGAATATTTGCGAAGGAAAAGTTTCTATAAGAACTATAGATAGTAAGTAGATAGTAAGCTGACGAACATTTGCTCCCTACCTCAAAGGGGCAGCTCCCTGCTAAATCTACTGAGCAACCTACTACGTAGATTTTGTGCCTCCCGATTTTTCCTGATCCCCGGCCACCAAAAACATTTCAGGAAAAAATGAATTGTCAAAGAAACTGCGGAAATACATGTAGAAGGACATCCCTTTCCCTCTCCGCAGTTGAGAAAGACGTCGGGTAATTACACGGGGAAGAAAGAATGGAAATATGGAAGAGGAGATTTTTTTTAATGCCTAAAGAGGTCAGTCATAGTTTTCGGGCTCGCTCGGGCTGACATACTTCTGGCTCGGACGGGCTCGGGCTCACAAAATTGAGCCCGAACTCAGCTCTGCTTTTGACCCAGCAGCAAGATTCCACCACCTCTGCACGCTCTCCCTCTACCGTCAGAAGAACGGTAAATGTTTGTTAAAGTCGTCAGTCACAACACAGATCCTATCTCGAAGACTGGCAGAGGCTGGCCTTCAGTACTGCGTCCACTGCGTCGCATTACCATATCCAACGATCATCGTCGCCAACGTTTGAAGTGGTCCCGTGCTAGAGTGAACTAGCAGACAGAATAGGCTCTACGTGCTCTTTATCTCGCTTTCGTTTGGGGACCAATGAGCGCTTCGTTCACTTACTGAAACAACGGGAGCACAGACAAATACAAGAGTTGTTTAAATCTCCAGCAGCGGCATACAGGTCGAACAACATGGGCTGTGGTCTGGGAAGCAATCAGCTATGACGGCCAAACATCTTTTGTATTCCTCACAGATAGTTTGTCAGCTCGGCGATACGTGGATTATTCCCTAGGTGCTGTTGTTATCCATTTCGGAGGGATGGTAGCATGTTTCAACAAAATTATGCTCGTCCGAATATTGCATAAACCTCCAGGAAACGTCTGCACGCTATCATCATCTTGGAATGGACAGCAAGATATCCGAATCTGTATCGGATAGAGCATGTTCGAGTGATGGCTAGAGTGTATACCTTATTATTCAGCGTCACCCTTCTGTGTTATTCTTTTTTTTTTTTATATTATTGGAGGTTTAACTACCACCGTGAGCAACTCAATGGGCTATAAGCAGTCGCCCGCCCCTAATTTAGGGCCACTGGTTCCAAGAAAAGGAGAGAGCCAGTGCCGTAAGAAAAACGCAACAACCATGCCTCACCGGGATTTGAACCCGGACCCCTTTCAGACAAATGATCAGATACCATCGCTTAGACCACTGCGCCATTCTATTCTTAGATAACTGCGCCATGTTATTCTTCGATTATTCCAAGAATTCGCCGTCACCATTTCGGTCATTTTTTGTCTTTCCAAGAATTCGATGTCATCTTTCTTAGTTATTTGTTAATTTTTCAAGAACTCTGCGTCTCAGTTCTCTGTTATTCTTTAAACCCTCCAAGAATTCGATGTCACAATGTTGAAGACTTTCAGTCTTACCAAGTATTCGATATCATCTTCAGTTGTTTTTTTTTTTTTTTTTTTTTTTTTTTTTTCAAGAATAACTAACGTCACCGTTCTTGGCTATTCTTTGATCTTCCAGGAATTTGGCAATAACACTCTTTATTATTCTTTGATCTTCTTTTATGAAAGCAGCTTCAACAAAAAGCTTAGTTATTGCGTTTTAAACTTCTAATACCAAGTTGGAAAGTATAAGCAACTCTACTGATTCATCGGATATGCTTAAATTTCTAAATCTAACAATTCTAGCATTTCTGATTTCTGTTCCCTCAAAACAAAATTCTATCAATCACTTAAAAAATAAAAAAATTCCTTTCCGAAGGACAGGGGGAAGGGGGTATTTAGTATTGGTCGTTCTTTTTTATTTACCGAAGCTTCTTTTACTATATTTCCCACAGAAAGGAAGGGAAACCTTTGTTGACGTAGCATTGAAGAATTATTCTGAACTGTAATGCTCTTAGGGAACGTCGGTTTGCGAATCCTCATTGCTTCGGAAATTGTACTCACAATAATTCCGATACTCCTCGGTGAGTTTTGAGCACAAAAGTCTTTGAAAAGTCTTCAATCGACAAATGAATCTTATATTCCATTTAAGATCACCGTTCGCTGTCAAAGCCCCAGCGTAAAGCGGAATTCACTACACCGGAGTATTTTACATATTTTATCCCTCACAAACGCGCAATGAAATCTAATGCTCGCCGCACGGCATGCGACCACTTATTACGCTGCTGACTAATTTTCCACCTTAATACGAACGAAATTGCGAGACACTTTGCAGGATTCGAATAGAGTTATTAAGTCTGTCACTTAAAAGATACTTGTTCCGCAGAGCGCAGCGCCCTCTTACGTTGAATGGAGACCGCCACTTCCGAGGAAAACTAAAATAAAGCATTCATTTGGGTAAGGGAACAATTTACAGATGTAATTTGGCATTCTCCTGTTCAACTTAATGCAGTTAAGATCTGATACATGCATCTTTAAGCCAGGAGCGACTACTGTTGTTGGTTTGCATTGTATTAGATATTAATAAATACAATAAAGTTTCGCAAATGAGCCGGATCATTTAAATGATCGGTCTTCGCTTGCAAAGGAGGCCATGGTCTATCTTTGATTCTGTTGCCAAATGAGTTTTGAGAAATTTGCATTCATTTCGTTTAATGTTTCACTGCCGCTGGAGGTAACAGCCGACAAGGCGGCCAAGAACATTTCCTAATGAGTACGAGCATGAATATAATAGGGCGAAATGTAATTCTTTGCTGCAGTGACAGCTGGAAGGCTTCGAAGCCTCGCGCAAATCGAATTACGCGAGCGATGATATGCGCTTCCCTACCAATTACTGGCGATAGTTCCGGGGGGCGTGGCTCGACAAATTGATATCCCATTTAAATTAACTGTGGTCTTGAAAAGGCGCTCACGCTTCGCTACAAATCCTCCCTGTTTGGATCAAAGAGAGGGATCCGAAAACTCCACAGATTTCGCACTTTCTTCTCGGCTGACTCTAATAAAATATATTTCTCTTTATGCCATAATTCCATTCATCCTTCCTATGAATTGATTTTTGGAAATATTTTCGGATATCTCAGATGCCAGCGTCTTCATCGAAATCTTTCTAAAACGAGTAAATGAACTTTATTCCATTGGGTATCTCTTTCTGTCACTGTTAGGAAATCAGAGTATAACCTTTCACGCATCGTCGCTTAACTGAATTGTGAAAGTTCAAGAAAAGTTACAAATATCCATATTTTTTCTTACTTTCAAACAGGAATGAATAAATTCCAGATGGCAGTTGTAATTCGTCTGGATAGATTAGAGCAAACGTTAATGAAGCTCAAAAGCAGGAGGCGCCCAGGTGGCCGAGACGTCTGAGGCTGGGGTTTCTGACTATTCGTCCAAAATGGACTGGGTTCTAGTATGGGTGGTGTGCTTGTTCTATGGAGCTGGGTCTGTCCCTTCACTGGAAACAGTGACCCTGAATTTGAGACAAACGACTGTTGTGACGTACATGCCTCAGTGGTGACACACATGTCAATATAGGCAACTAGAAGTGATAAACATTTGTCGGTGTAGCTTGATTGGGAAAGCATTCTACTCCGGAGCATAAAGATGGGGGAGGGGCTGTTTTTTATTGCAGGTTTAACGACCACCATGAGCAACTCAGTCGGCTATAACCAGTCGCCCGTTCCTAATTTAGGGCCCTGGTTCCAGGGAAGGGAGAGAGCCAGCGCCCTAAGACAAACAACAGCCATACCTCACGGGATTCGAACCTGGACCCATTTCGAGCGAATGATAAGAAGCCATCGTTTAGACCACTGCGCAACCAGGGCCGCTAAAGAAGAGAGGTCGAAATTCGCAACCGGAGAAGTGCTTTTTACGCTATATTGGCGCCTGAACGTAAAATGAATCTCCTGGCCGTTGGGTTCTTCAAAAATGTGTCATGTTCGTTCCATACACATCGTCTGGAATTAGTCAGAATTCCTTCTTCTACAGTGAGCTCTCCTACAAGCGTGGTTTGCCGGCTGACCCGGAAACTTACGATTCCGTCCCAGCCCTTTCTCAAGGGGGGATATACGTGATATGTGCTATGTTCGTTCCACACATCGTCTGGAATTAGCCAGAATTCCTTCTTCTACAGTGAACTCTCCTTCAAGCGCAGTTTGACAGCTGACCCGGTAACCCACGATTCCGTTCCAGTCCTTTCTCAAGGTGAGGGAGAGATATGTGACGTACCTACCTCAGAGGTGACACACGTGTCGAGACGGCAAAGTTGCAGGGAGAAACTGCTTCGGTGTAGCTTAATTGGGAAAGCATTCGGCTCCTGAGCAGAAGGATGCCGGTTCGATTCCCGGCACCAACAAAATGGCTTTTACGTCATACTGCTATAGCCCTTGAATTGCTTATGAAGGTCATTTAATCCCGCAACATAAAAAAGCTGGAGTCTACCTACGAAGAAAGACAAGTGCGATACCCATATAACTCAGCCAACTGTTTCTAAATGCCCAGCTACATATATTTCTCATCAGTGTGAAGCAAAAGGCAATTCTCGTGACACAAACACAGAAGTAACAGACTTTATTCTGATTCCCCAGTTACACACCAAATCAACACTTTAGTACAAGATTAGGCCTCATGATATTTTTCACTAATCTTGTAAGAACATAAGGAACTGAAAAGTGAAGTCTTTGTATCTTTCAAAGGTTCAAATACTTTATTTTAAGTGTGCAAAATCATTGATAAAACCGCTTTAGTTGCTTCAAACTCGGAAAAGGATAAACATCACTGGTATAAAACGTGCTGTCTAATATGTTATGGCACTGTTTACAGCTTGCTCACGATGCGCTCTCATTCTGTATTGTAGATCCACTAATTTCATATTCAAGACTTATTTTCACAAAAATACTTGAAAGCTATTATTTAGGTGCCACCCTGGTAGCGCAGTAGTCTGAGCGCTGGCTTCTGACCATTCGCCCGAGATGGATCAGAGTTCGAGTCTCGGTGAGTCATAGATGTTGTGTTTGCCTTACGGCACTGTCTCTCTCTTGCTCTCTCTCTCTCTCTCTCTCTCTCTCTCCGGAAACAGTTGCCCTAAATTAGAGAGTAGCGACTGCTTACAGCCCATCGAGTTTATAGTGTGAAAGAAATATTCTTCACATAATACGTGGAAAATACGTCATGATAATTAACACAGCAATCAGACATCTCTGAATTGAATCGAACGGTAATTGAAAGATGCAGTTTCGATTCCTGCTCCAGGACGAGGAAGTTTTCAAGTTTTCTGATGTGATTGATATTACGTGAGAAACAGTAACTACAGTCAATTCAGAGATGTCCGATTTCTGTGTTAATTATCTTGACGTATTTTATTGCTGTAAAAAATATGAGAAGAATATATGCTGTGTTAATTATCATGACCCATCGAGTTGCTCATGGTGGTGTTTAAAAACCCAAACAAAAAATATTATTTAAGTAGCTCATTAAGATGGCGCACTATTAGATCGAATGGAGGAAGCGCTATTCCTTAATCTGGCAACATTAACTTAAAGTGTTGCGTATAATTCACTACAGATTTATATTTTAGGCGACAATTTCAGAATGAAGTGATGTCTGCAGCAGGATCTCATATGACAGTGCGCAGTCTTAGTCTTAGGGGACCAATTTCAGGATACAGATTAATTATCTTACTAAACTCAGAGAAAAATTTCCTGATATAAATAATGACATTAGAAGCGTCGTGAATGATAAACACCAAACTCAAATCAATGTCAGCATAGCACGATAGATATTTCTTTAATGAGTATTTAAAATCCCTTTACAATAAAAGCAAGTAACATTAAAACCCCCAAAAGGTTTTTCAAAACCCCATGCGTTTCTTCATCAGGTGGAATAAACACTGGCTTATACCACCTGATGAAGAACCCCATGGGGTTTTGAATTAGAAATTATCTCGCTAAAAGCATAGCGAGTGATAATCTCCAGACTTAGGTTACAATTTCAGATTGGACGTGATCTTTCTAGAAACATATAAAATGACAGTCTCGAGACTTCTGGCCTATTTTAAGATACAAGTGATGTCACCAGAAGTATATGGGATGATAGTCTCAAGACTAGAAGGCACTTGCATGAATTAGATGATCTTGCTAGACTTTTTTTTTTTTTTTTTTTTTTTTGATTGGAGGTTTAACGACCACCGTGAGCAACTCAATGGGCTATAAGCAGTCGCCCGTCCCTAATTTAGGGTCACTGGTTCCAGGGAAGGGAGAGAGCCAGTGCCGTAAAACAAACACAACATCCATGCATCCCCGGGATTCGAACCGGGACCCCGTTCGGACGAATGATCAGAGGCCATCGCTTAGACCACTGCGCCACCGGGGCGGCTGCTAGACTTAGGGAACAATTTCCAGATATAGATGAAGTCATCAGAAGCATAGTAAATATTAGTATCCATACACTGAGTCCTAATTTATGATAAAAAAAATAGAGAGACGTGCACTGAGTTATTACTTAATTATGACCACCTTCTTAACACTTTGCCTGGTGAACGGAGGGCACACGACGGTGTCTGTACTGTTGTATGGGTATTTGCAATCAAGCTGTTGTAACGTTCTTTAATATTTGAAACGTTGAGAACACTACTTAAGATTTCTCTCGAAGTGAAACAAAGTCACTCAAATAAGTTTCAGAAAGACTGTTTACTTGTTCGTATTTTGGAGCAAGTTCTTCAAGTAAGAGCTTTGCTCCAAAATACGTGAGAAACTAATCACAATAGTAGTAAAACATACTTCAAAACTAATGAAGAAGCGTTAGTATGCAGAAAATTAAACTCCAAATGCTAAATATGTAACACCACTCTAACACGCAATCTTCAAATACACACATCTTCAAATAAACGCAGCTTCCACGATCATAACATGATACACCACACCACACTTTTGGCTGCTGCTTCAACATTTTATACCTCTAGTTCTCATCTGTCACGTGCATACGTCACGCTCTCTTACCTCAGAAGTGTTGCCAACCTCATTCCACGAGAGAGAAGATTTAACGTTAAGTTTGAAAACGCTAAAACAGAATAACTCAAATTTACATAGAGAAAGCAGCTAAAAATGAAAGTTTATTTAGAGTATACGTCACATTGTTTGTATTGCGGTCCACAGTGTTCGTACGGAGCGGAATGGTGGGTCCAGCTGCCTAACCTGAACATCCCACTGATGTTCGATTGGGTTAAGATCAGGAGAGTTTGGGAGCCATTTGAGATGTCTCATATCAGCACTGCATTCGTTGAACAAATTCTGAAGGAGGAGGGCCCGATGACATGGGAAGTTATCGTCATGAAAGAGCCCATCATTCCCCTCTGTGCGGATATATAACATTTTGAGGTGAAATGGCCCGCAAATGTTCCTGGAAGAAGCCAGTCTCCATATGTTCTTCCACATACAGAAGCGGTCCCAGTTCATGCCAGCTGACCATGACCCATATCACATAGCAGCTTCCACCGACCTGGATAGTCGGTGCCATGCAGGAAGAGTCCATGGCCTCAAGCTGGATACTCGATGCCATGCATTATGAGTTCACCAACCTGGATAATCGATGCCAAGCATAAAGAATTCACCTGCCTGGATAGTCGATGTCATGCATGAAGAATCCTCAAGCCGGATAGTCGATGCCATGCATGAAGAGTCCATAGCCTCAAGCTTCATAGTCGATGCTATTCATGAACAGTCCACTGGCCTGGATAGTCGGTGCCATGCATGAAGAGTCCATGGCCTCAAGCTGGATAGTCGACGCCATGCATTAAGAGCTCAGCAACCTGGATAATCGATGCCATGCATGAAGAGTTCAGCAACCTGGATAATCGATGCCATGCATGAAGAGTTCACCTGCCTGGATAGTCGATGTCATGCATGAAAAGTTCACCTGCCTGGATAGTCGATGTCATGCATGAAAAGTTCACCTGCCTGGATAGTCGATGTCATGAATGAAGAGTTCACCTGCCTGGATAGTCGATGTCATGCATGAAGATTCCATAGCCCCATGCCGGATAGTCGATGCCATGCATGAAGAGTCCATAGCCTCACAATGGATAGTCGATGTCATGCATGAAGAGTCCATAGCCTCAAGCTGCATAGTCGATGCTATTCATGAACAGTCCACCGGCCTGGACAGTCGACGCCATGCATGAAGAGTTAATAGCCTCAAGCTGGATAATCGATGCCATGCATTAATAGTTCAGCAACCTGGATAATTAATGTCATGCTTGAAGAGTTCACCTGCTCGGATAGTCGATGTCATGCATGAAGAGTCCATAGCCCCAAGCCGGATAGTCGATGCCATGCATGAAGAGTCCATGGCCTCACAATGGATAGTCGATGCCATGCATGAAGAGTCCATAGCCTCAAGCTGCATAGTTGATGCTATTCATGAACAGTCCACCGGTCTGGACAGTCGATGCCATGCATGAAAGTCCATGGCCTCACAATGGATAGTCGATGCCATGCATGAAGAGTCCATGGCTTCACAAGGGATAGTCGATGCCATGCATGAACAGTCCATAGCTTCAAGCTGCATAGTCGATGCTATTCATGAACAGTCCACCGGCTTGGATAGTCGATGCCATGCATGAACAGTCCATAGTCTCAAGCTGGATAGTCGATGTCATGCACTAAGATTTCACCAACCTGGATAATCGATGCCATGCATGAAGAGTTCACCTGCCTGGATAGTCGATGTCATGCATGAAGAGTTCATAGCCCCAAGCCGGATAGTCGATGCCATGCATGAAGAGTCCATGGCCTCACAGTGGATAGTCGATGCCATGCATGAAGAGTCCATGGCCTCACAATGGATAGTCGATGCCATGCATGAAGAATCCGTAGCCTCAAACTACATAGTCGATGCTATTCATGAACAGTCGACCGGCATGGATAGTCGATGCCATGCATGAAGAGTCCATAGCCTCAAGCTAATGACGCCAAATACGGACTTAACCATAGGGAAAATGGAGTACATACCGTGATTCATCTGACCTTCAAATATTCTATTGTTTAATACTTATGCTGTTTGCACCAGGATAGTCTTTTATGACGATGGACTGTTGTTAAGAGATGGTGGTGTAGAGGGTGTCTGGTCTTGTAGCCCATCCGTGGCAAGGTGCCACACACAGCAGCACAGGATACTCTTTCTGGTTGACCCATATTGCACTGGGCAGTCAACTAAGAAGCTGTGCAGCTCCGATTTCCCTGCACAAGGTGACACATATACTGTTCACTTCTGCTGAAATTCACCTTTCGCTTTACCTTTACGGTTGTGTCTCCAGTTGGCTGTTTAGCCATTTTTTCAACTCTCCTAGAGCCGCTTGACCACGGAGGTCCAACAACCTATAAATGCCGGCATTTGCGAAATGGACGCACCATCCCTTTGTGTGTCCACTGAATCGCAAGTAAGCCAACTGAACCATCAACTCATATATATATACACCTGTTTAGCCTACTAGCCACGCCCTCCTCCTTGTTGCGCCAGTATCGGGTGTAACTCACTTTGCGTCGGGGTGGTCGTAATTCAGTGAACACTCAGTGTGTATCAACAAAACACTACTCACAACGGAATGAGAGTCCCCAGATGTCTACAATTTTACCATGCAGGTGATGTTTCTAGCAACACTGGAGATTATAGCTTCCAAATTCGGGGATAACTTCAAGATGAAGATGCATCACTAGAAGCATTACGAATGAACATTGAGGGTCAACGATAATTTCAGGGCACAGATGATGTCGGCAAAAGCATTATGAATAATAGTCTCCGGAGAAATTTTCAAAATATAAGACATGTCGCTTGAAACATTGTGAGCGATACTTTGCAGACTCAGAGCAAATTTCAGGCCATGCAGCCAGAAGCAACGTAAAATATAATCTCATAACTCGGAGATTATTTCAGGATACAAATGATATCGCCTAGAGCATCATGAACGGTAGTTCTGAGACTCAACGATAATTTCAGTATAGATGAGATGTTGCTATCACTAACTATAACATCCAGACTTATTTTTTTTTTTTTTTTGATTGGAGGTTTAACGACCACCGTGAGCAACTCAATGGGCTATAAGCAGTCGCCCGTCCCTAATTTAGGGTCACTGGTTCCAGGGAAGGGAGAGAGCCAGTGCCGTAAGACAAACACAACATCCATGCCTGACCGGGATTCGAACCCGGACCCCTTACGGACGAATGATCAGAGGCCAGCGCCTTAGACCACTGCGCCACCGGGGCGGCCATCATCATCCAGACTTAGTGGACAATTTTAGGATACAAGTGTTTTTGCTAAAAGAATTTGCAAATCATTACCTCCGGACTCCGGGGGCAGTTTCAGGATGAAAATGAAGTGGTGTAGCTTGGAGAATCGTCAAAAATAGTTTTTATACTTCGGGGGCAACTTCCGGATGTGGGTAATATTGTTTTAGGTATCGCGAATGACAATTTTTAGACGCTGTGAGCGATTTCAGAAAGCAGGTGTTAGTGGAAGTACCGCGGATGATCGCTTTCAGAAACTGGGGACAATTTCAAGATAAAAGTGATGTCGCAAAAGGCCACTGTGAATCAAAGCCACAATTTCAGGATACAGGCGATAAGGCTCAAAGATATCCCGGATGCTAGTCTTCGGACCAAAGGGACAATTCAGAATACATATGATATCCCTTGGAGCTGTGCGAGTTGTAATGTATATGCTACGGGCAAATGCCGAATTTCGGAGATGTGCCTACCAGTTTCGGGGAAAGCCCGATGTATCTTGGTATTTCGGGAAGTGCCCGGGCAAATCGAGATCTGACCGATCGTTTTTGGGCAAATCTCGATTCAACCAGTTAAAGAGAACATCCTACGTTTATATTTGCTTCAAAGCTTTTTAATCAGTTTACTGAAATATGAGATAAAAATGTAAAGAATAATGCAAATAAAAAAATGTACTGACAACGCACTTTTATTTCAAAATTTATCTCAGAATTGTTTTTTAATTACAACTTGAAATATTACGAAACAAACTTTGAAAATAAACATTACAATTTAATTACGTTAAATTGAAGAACATAAAAAGATTAAAAAATTAAGAAACTACTGAAATAAATGTCTCTTTTGTAAGAAAGATGTTCAGCTTAGTAAATTAAAATCATATGAAGTAAAATAATGATATTTATGTGATAAAGCTAAAAAATTATAAATGATAAACATAAAAAATCTGCATGGCAATAAGATCTACTTTGCCCCCGAGCATTAATTTCATTAAAAATCATAGGTTTCACGACAAAACCTTTTTTGTGGATGATTGAACTTCTTCTGACAGGGTTCACAAATACTTAAATATATCATTATGATATCTCCAGATATATTTTTATATTTTGATTTTAGACTGTTTTACATACAATTTCGACCTGCATGACCAGTATTTAAATGAACTGAATGAAAATATCAAAAATTTCATTCTCGTGGACATAATAGATTACTTCGTCTTTATAATTGGAACAATTAATATATTTTTATCATTTATTGTTAAAACATTAAACCTTTTTAATCTACCGTAGTCCTTGCTCGACTTCTTTCCAGCTTTCTTCGCCCCTTCCAAGTTATTCACTAGTTAATATTACTTTTCTTCCTCGAGAAAATCACTGCAATCGCTTTTGTGCATTTCAGCTAATTTCGAGATTTGACCAGTGTTAAATGGTCACATCGCGATTTGTCCGCCCACATCCCGATATTCAACGGCAAATCGGGGTTTGCCCGAAACTAGTAGGCACATCGCGATTCGCCCGAGCAAATCGCGATCTGTCCGATTTCGGTTTCTGACCGTAACATATACACTAATATAACTTTCCTTTGTAGTTCCTGTTATCTATGTAAATTTTAGTTCGTTTTCCTTATGCATTTTCCAAACTTAACGCCACATTTTTCTTTGGACTAAATGTTTTGTGGCAACCTGAATTGAGGTCAGGAGTAGAATCACGTATGAGTTCAACGGAGATAGATACGATGTATCGAGACTCTGCTCTCGTTAAAATTCAGCTGCAGCTTGTTTGTAATTGATTTGAAAAGGGATTTGTTATGCGATCTTAAACTAACTTTACGTTTAGAATTTTTTTTTTTTTATTGGAGGTTTAACGACCACCGTGAGCAATTCAATGGGCTATAAGCAGTCGCCCGTCCCTAATTTAGGGTCACTGGTTCCAGGGAAGAGCGAGAGCCAGTGCTGTAAGACAAACACAACATCCATGCCTCACGGGATTCGAACCCGGACCCCTTACGGACGAATGATCAGAGTGCTTAGACCACTGCGCCACCGGGGCGGGGACATTTAGAATTCGAGTTAGCTCTTTCGCTATCGCGCTTGTTTGACCATCGAAGACAAAGTTATTTTCAAGTTAATCTGACTTGGAGATTGTTTTGATTACTAGCAGGATGTTGTTCAGCTGATCAAGTGTTTAGCTATTAAAGTGCTTTCGATATGGTGCTGACATACATGCCTGAGATGGAATAAAAGTTTGAATTTTTATGAGTACACTTGTTTTCACTGAATCTCTAGACGTATTCTTGAAGTGAGATTTCTATGCTTAGTTAAAAACTTTTGCAACCACTAAGTTAATTAAAGCTATCCGGAGCATTACGTAAACACTACGGAAGGTTTCTAAGTCGCATTCTTATTCACATAATGCTCGGGGAAAGTGTAAGTAATTAACTAAATTATTCAGCCAAACACTTAAGAACATTACAGAGTGGTAAGCACAAGAATCAAGGGTAGGTTTCAGGATGTGATAATATCACTTGAAGCATTTGCATAATTAGGCGACATTTTCATGTTACAGGAGCTGTAGGTAGATTAATCACCGTTGATAATCGCTTGAAAGGGAACAATACCAGGGTGTACGCTTTGTCCCATGACATCGTGAGTAAGGCTTCTACTAAGCAGTAATTTTTTAACTATTTCTCTCTGTATGTAAAGAACGTACTAAAGAATAAAAGGGAAGATAATGCGAATTTTTGAACAAGAGAAGAAAATGTGTTTCGACTTGAAGAGGTTTATAAAGGTTGGCTCTCCCTGTGTTACGCACATTACGTTGTTTGTTTTCGTATTCGAACGTGAACTACAGGTAAAGAAACAATATTTTTTTCAACTAAACAAAATTTAGTATAATAATCTACAATAACTTACTACACATTAATATTAACGTTTGTAATGTTTAAGTATAGCTGAGTGAACACTACATACAAAAAACTTCACATACGGTGGAGTCATTCAAGTAAACGTCGAGAAAAAGTTACGATTAATCTTTATTCAGTCACTAATACTTTGCCACTTCCACAAGGTATAATCAAACGAACGTGAGTTAATAATAATAACTGGTTAAGAGAACAACAGCAAAACTAAAATAGAACACGCAGCCTTTAAATACGGTAATTCAAACTTCAATTTAACAAACGTTTCTTTAACAGTTAGTATGATAATTTCCACCATTTCCGCATACTGCTCAAACATTTTACATATTCTGTTCGCATCTGACAAATCCACACTGCACGCGTTCTGACCTCAAGGTGTTTTCAACGTACTCTTCCGAGAGAAAACGTATCACGTTAAGTTTGAAAACCTCTAAGGAAAAATGGACTCAATTTTACCCAGAGAAAGAAACTAAAAAGGAAAGTTAAATTAGAGTAGACGTCACGCATTCTCATTAATTACTTCAATATTTCAACCCGAATTATTATGGCAGCAATTGTACTCTTGGTAACTATGAGATTGAACCCTGTTTTTTATTCCAAGAGTAGTTTTTGCGTTTAGCTATATTTGCGTTGTTATCCGAGAATGCTTTCCGCATAACAGAACACACGCGCGGATTCCGAAACATGGAGACATTCCCTGCTTCATCATTCATCTCAGTCCGCACTCTGTACTGTTTTTAATGTACACTGCCGGACAATTGCTAAGGACGGATGACAATAGCAACGATAGCAACCATAAAATGGAAGGCAGGAAAATGTGGAAATTAGCATAAGTGCGGGATACAGTAAGACGTGTTGTGCGTATGCAAATTTTGGATTGCCGAACTTGTTCGTGACGTCATAGCGCTGATAAGAGATATAAAGTATTTGACGCGTATTGACCGTTGTTGTTCAAACGCAAAGTTGAAAGGGAAAGAATCAATTGACGAACTTGCAATTTTCAGTATGTCTTCCCGACATCACCTAGATGATTTTACGCGTGGCCTTATTATTGGCAAGATTGAAGAAGGGCGAAAAATAACAGATGTTGCCAGGGAGTTTGACGTCAGCTACAGCGTTGTTTCAAGGCTTTGGAAATCATTTCAAACAAATGGAGAGTGTAGCAAATGTCACGGGGGAGGTCGTGTTCGCAGTACGACACCTGCAGAAGATCGGTACATAGTGCTATCAATAAAAAGACACCGGCGCAGCACAGCTAGTGAGGTAGAAAAATCAGTTTATGGCTGCTACTGGCAAGCGGATCTCCCGAAAAACTGTCGCCAGATGTTTGCATGAAGGAGGACTATACGCCCGCCGTCCTGTTGTGTGCATCCCATTGTCCAGACGTCACCGTACCGCCCGTTTGCAATGATGCCATCAACATCGCAATTGGACTGATAACGACTGGTCTGCTGTCCTCTTCTCAGATGAGAGTAGATACAGTCTATCGTCTGATTGTCGACGACAACTGATCTGGCGTGATAGTGGTACTGCATATTGTCCAGCAAACATACAGGAAAGGGACCGATATCCGACATGTAGTGTCATGGTATGGGCTGGCATCATGATCAATGGCCGTACGTCCCTCTATGTGCTTCCAACTGGGACTATGACTGGCCAACGATACATTAATGATGTTCTGCTACCTCATGTTCGCATGTTCCGTGGTGCTGTTGGTGATAGATTCATTTTCATGGACGACAACGCAACATGTCATCGAACAGTCGCTGTCCAGGAGTGTCTTGAGAGCGAGGATATTCAACGCCTCGTATGGCCAGCACGTTTTCCAGATCTGAATCCCATTGAAGATGTGTGGGATGCTTTGGGGAAGAGTCTTGCTGGTCGCCAATGCCCTCCAATAAAAAGGGACACCCTCATCCGTGCACTGACAGAGGAATGGGATAAATTACCCCAACAGCTGCTTGATAATGTTGTGCAAAGCACGACACGACGTGTGGAATCTTGCATCGCCCTCCATGGTGGCCATATCCCATATTGACATCTTACGCCGGAACGCCTGCGGACGGTAATTGCATTTTTTTCACGTTTACGTATTCTGCACAAAATGGCCTGTTTGTCCCTTGAACACGTTCCAAAGCCTTCTGGATTTCAGAGCACAATAAATTGTCTTTCTTGTAATGTCCTGGCATTCAGACATTATTTTATTTCACTTGGCATCCAACCACACTTACTTTTTATGCGCTATATAGCCGTTTATGATCCGTCCTTAGCAATTGTCCAGCAGTGTAATTGGTTGCAGATATCAGTTAATAGTCTGTGTTACACCAAAACAGTAGCATTACCTCATTATGAATACTCGTACTAAAATGTTCCGTAATGTCAATTTGTGCTCCAGAAAGCTTAATTAACACACACACACACACACACACACACACACACACACACACACACACACACACACACACACACACACACACACACACACACCACTTAATTGAGCGCTTCATGGTTCTAACGGCCAGGTAAATTAGAACTCTTTTACTTACAGGTATTAAATGTTGTTTACTGGATCCACTTTGAGCACTTTAATATTAGCTCAGCATAAATTATCGAAGTCATTTCGTACTAAATTAGTGGTTGCTTCAGTAGCTGAATTATCCAATACTCAAAACACCAATTGATATCCAACAGCAGTTTCTGAACTTAACACTGCATTACCTCGTAAACACTTCAGGCTTCTATATAAAAAAAAACGTTGCCTTTAATCGTGAAAGAATCAAACAAATTATATAAGATCAAACGCTAAATTCATAACATGAAAGTAGACTAATCTGTCTTAACATCTCTCTCCAAAGAATTTACAACGATCTCACGCTCTGGAACTTCTTACGAGAGCGCTCATAGAATCGCAAAGATCACTCTTATCAGTCTCTTGAACACACATCATTCACCCTTAGACCTGCATCAGGTTACCAAACCAAAATTCAGCGAGAGAGAGGAAATGTAGCTTTATGTTCAGAAACTGCTTAAAAAAGAATGAACCAAAATTTACATAAGATATAACAAGAAACCAAGAAGAAAAGTTCAATCATAATACACGAAAAATTCTTCGAAATCATTTGTGGAATGGACGTATGAATCCACTGACGTCCAACTTGTGTGAGTTGAAAGATGCTACTCGACGCATGCGTAGTCCATTTTACAGAAATGATATCGAAACGTAGTTGAATGTGTAGGTGTTCCTAAGACCAAAGGTAATCCAAGAAATTATTGGGTAGATGATCCTAATATTTTCTCTCCAATAAGCCAACCAATTTCTTAAAGGGTCTACACCCACAGGGCAGGTTTAGACGCAGCTGTCCTGCGTATAGGAATTGAAGTTACATTCGATTGAACTAAAGGCTCAGATATGACAAAGTGTAAACAGGTCAAAGAAGTAAGTGCCAGATTAAAAAGCGTGAGTCGACATAATTCGGAGTGCCAAGACTATGACATCACAACGAGCATTTCCAGGAAGAAAAATCGAGCTAGGGGAAGGAACACATTGTAACGTACTAGGAGATGTGACGTACCTGCCAACAGGACGCACACGACATAAAGGCAGATAGGAATCAGAATAAACGTCTGCGTAGCTCAATTGGTAGAGCAACTTATTCCGGAATGAGGGGACCCGGGTTCGAATCCTGGCGTGGACAGAAATGACGGAGAAATTTACTTCGTTGTAACATAACATAGCTTGTAACAGGGGATCAAATTCTCCGCAGCCAACAGTTTAACATGCCTATCCGACGAATGTGCAGTGGTTCAAAGTAACTCAGCCTACTTGGGATCGATCCCGAGAGCATCTGGCAGAAAGGCGGGTTGATCCTTACTAACAGGCTACTAGGTATTGTATAGAAAATCTCAGGCGTGGTCCCATTTATTCCACCCAAGACAAGCTGTCTCAAAATTTGTCCAAAAACATAGGGATTCACTGATGCTCGATTGGTGACTATTTGTCCAAGTAGCCTGGAGTCACGTCTCGGATGAGAAATGGGTGGTGTGCTGGCCTTATGGCGCTGTCTCTGTCCTTTACCTGGAACCAGTGGCTCCAAATTAGGGACGGCGAACCGCTCATAGCACTCAGAGTTGCTCATGGTGGTCGTTAAAGCCGGAAACAATAAAAAAAGAGCCGAAAACATTGTGTGTGTATCAAATAAGTTCAGTTCATGGGTTGCGCGTTCAGTGACTTCTGAGCCCATTAAGGTAGATCCATCTAAAATCTTTCCCTTGTATTTCCAATAAGCAAACTTCTGTAGCCATTTTCTCTACAATTAAAGCGTTCCCAAAGATGAAAATTTGAACATCCATAAAAATAACGTCATATTATAGCATAGTATACTTAATATGTTCTAAAACTTAACTATAATTATATTAAAAATCAATAACTTTTCCTTTGGTGGTGTTAGGACCAGAGAAGAGTTGGCGCAACCTGTACGTTGATGACGTAAGTAGACAAAGAAATGTTGGATTGCTTAATTATGGTTAAATTTTAGAAAATGTTAAGTATACCAGGCTATAATGTGAAGTTATTTTTATCGATGTGCAAATTTTCATCTTTGGGAACGCATTAATTGTGAAGAAAATGGCTACAGAAGTTTACTCATTGGAAATACAAGGCAAAGATTTTACACAGTCGAGCCCCATTGTGAGCACTACTTACTTTTGATGTCAACAGCGCGTAGCCAATGAAAGAAAGTACGTGTCGTGAGCTGGCATGGAGGGTATATAACGTGTGCTATAGACAATCTGAAAACATATCACTCGGGGCTTTCATGGATAAAAACAGCGATTTATCAGATTAGCAAAAAGGGAGGATTATCGGCTTTCGGGCCAAGGGTGGCAGTATTTCTGAAACAGCGCAGTTTGTGAACTGATCGCGAGCTTCTGTGGTTAAAGTGCGTCGTGATTGCTGAAATGGCACAATTGCGAATGAGTGACTTGGAAACTGCGGAGCACCACGTGCCATTGATGTGAGAGGTAAGCGTCGGCTTCAAAGGTGCATGAGGGCCGATCGACATGCTACAGCGGAGCAATTCACTGCCCGAATGAATCAGGGAGCTACCGGAAGTGTGTCTTAAACGACAGTTTAGCGAACTCTGGTGCGTATGGGGCTCCGATGCACACGGATGGTCACTGCACCTATGTTGACGAAGGTGCATCGGCAGAAAATACTTATATTTGCACGGTAATATCGGAATTGGACCTCCGCTAATTGGCAAAGGATTGCCTTCTCCGATGACTGACGATTTCTGCTTCATCGAAGGGATGGACGTTGTCGTATAAGGCGGGAAATATCGGAGAAAAAACACTTCAACTACTTCTGGAAGAACACAAGCTGGTGGGGCAGCGTTATGGACTGGGGAATGTTTTCATGGCATTCTCTGGGTCCACTCATACCTGTGGACGGCACTATGAACCGAATTCGTTATGAATCCATCCTTGCAGACAATGTACACCCTACATTCTGATTTTCTTCCCTGGGGCGGATGGGATCTTCCAGCACGACAATGCGACGTATCACACAGCTAGAAATGTCCGAGAGTGGTTGGAAGAGCACGATGAAGACTTTCAAAGTACTTTCCTGGCCCCCTAATTACCAAGACTTAAACCCAATTGAGCATCTGGGAGACCACCTCGATCGTGTTGTTTTCTCTATGAATCCTCCACCACGCATCCTCCAGCAGCTGTCAGATGCACTGCAGTCAGCATGGCTCTACATACCAGTGAATACCTTCCAGAACCTTACTGAGTCACTCCCAGCCCATCTAGCTACTGTCCGCGCTGCACGCGGCGCGTTACTCTGGATATTAGCTGTTAGTCACAATACTGTGACTCGACCGTGTAGATGGATTCACCTTAACGCGTTCATGTTGATAACGGTTTTTAACACTCCACTGCTCGTGGGCTGTATGAAAAGGTTCATGTGTATTTTTGGTGAAAAGGTTCATGTTGATAGCTGTTTTTAACACTTCACTGCTCGTGGGCGGTATGAAAAGGTTCATGTGTATATTTTTGTTGAAAATGTTTATGTTGATAGCGGTTTTAAACACCCCACTGCTCGTGGGCGGTACGAATAGATTCATGTGTACTTTTGTTGAAAAGGTTCATGTTGATAGCGGTCCTTAACACTCCACTGCTCGCGGGCAGTATGAAAAGATTCATGTGTATTTTTGTTGAAAAGGTTCATGCTGATAGCGGTTTTTAACACTCCGCTGCTCGTGGGAGGTATGAAAAGGACAAGACAGTCAGTACATTCCCATTGTTTTATATCATCATTATCATCAACCATTATCAATCCACTGCTGGACGAAGGTCTCCCCAAGTTTCCTCCACAACGGTCTGTCTTGTGCCAGTCTCCTCCATGTCACTCCTGCATACTTTCGAATTTCATCCACCCATCTCCCATGTGGTCTTCTTCTGGGTCTTTTCCTGTCCCTTGGAATCCAATCTAAAATTTCGGCTGTCCATCGATGATCTGTCCTTCTGGCAGTATGTCCAGCCCATTGCCATTTCAGGGATTTAACTCTGATCATGATGTCTTCCACTCTTGTCATTTTTCGGATCCACGAGTTCCTCGTCTTATCTCTCCTGGTTACACCAAGTATGCACCTCTCCATGCTGTTTTGAATTGTCTGCAGCGTTTGTATGTCTCTTTTAGTTAAGGTCCACGTCTCTGCACCATACGTAAGTACTGGAAGGATGCATTGATCAAACACTTTTCTTTTAAGACATAATGGCATATTGCTCTTGAAAATTATGCTGTTTCTTCCAAAAGCTCTCCAGGCAAGTTTTGTACGCCGATTAATTTCTTCATCAATGTGACCCTCACTTGATATCTGCTGTCCAAGATAAACGTACGTGTCTGTTATCTCCAGCTTTTCTCCATCAATCGATAAATCTTCATTTCTTGTAAAAGCATTGAACATCACTTTTGTCTTCCGAAAGTTCATTTTTAATCCCACTTCTTTACTCTTGTCAGCAAGTTCCTGGATCATACTCTGCAGCTCTGATGGGGTAATTGCAAAAATGACTACGTCATCAGCAAAACGAAGGTGGGTTAGATAATCTCCATTAATCTTTATCCCTTTGTTTTCCCAGCTCAGCGACTGAAAAACACCCTCCAATGTGGAATTAAAGAGCTTCGGAGATATGGTGTCACCTTGTCTCACTCCCTTTCCAATTTTTAAGCGTGTTGTATTTTCAAACACACGAATCTTTGCACTTGCATTTTCATAGATGTTATTAATAATATTAATGTATGCATCTTCAATACCGCAGGTTTTCGGAGCCATTGTAACTGCTGATGGTTTCACCGAATCAAAGCCTTTGATTGTTTTATATAGTTCAGGAAAACTATTTTCTGATTTTACTCGGGATTTAAGGGCTGCCTTGAGAATCGAAGGCTCTGAAGTGTCGCTCGTCACTAATTTTGGAGCAATGGTTTCAGTCAAGGGACAGAACTAGCATCATGCGACAAAAACGCCACGCATGTTACATCGGGAACTCCAGCTCTTTCTCAACTCCTCTTCACTCGGCCATCGGGTTAGCCAAGTTGATTTTTTTTTCCTGTTCCTCAGAAATAGTGGGCAAAATTGTCAATTTGAATCTCGCACGAATTCAGGCGGCAAAATTGTCAATTTGAATCTCGCACGAAATCTCGCACGAATTCATTAACTCTTGCGCGGTATGAATCCTATCAGAGATTCTTCGAACAAACTTAAGGAGCTTGCACAACATCGTAGATTATGTCATGCATCTTGACGAACTCCAGTAGACCTCCGTTGAAGCGTGGGAATCTTTAGACCGAAGCTGTGTCAAAACAATGTTATTATTATTTTCTTATTGCTCATGCTTCTGGTTTGTGCCTTTTCAACCAGAATCTTATATACTTTGATAATAGAAAAATAATGAATGAATCCAAATTTGGAAGATACAACTGTGAGATAAATACTCTTTTACTGAATGTTTTTTTTTTTTTTTTCCTGATTGGGGGTTTAACGACCACCGTGAGCAACTCGATGGGCTATAAGCAGTCGCCCGTCCCTAATTTAGGGCCGCTGTAGTATGAGCGATGTCAGAAGACTGAATGATATAGCCCCGGGACAAACCAATTTCCTGGTTCACTTCTTTGTTTAGTGACAGCAATGACGACTGATGATGACTTCTGTTAATTCCTTTGACGCCGTGCAAATTCAAAGGACCTTGGGGTAGGAAATCCTACTCATGTTATCCGGGTGACTCGGGCGCTTGTGGTTGCATGCACGTAAGGGCGCGTTGGTCGCGAAAGAGTTAAAATCGATCGCTACATGTCTCTCTCAAAACTAATTTTCAAGTCAAATTTTATAGATAAATTTGTGTCTAACAGTGGGAAGCCCGCTATCTGCAATTCTCTGTGAAATAAAAATGGAACATTTTGAAGAAAATCTTTTACACGTCATTTTCTTCAGAATTCGAGTACGGTACGTAGAAGACATTTTCATTCACAGAGAGGGTTAAATTTCAAAATCACTTGAGCTGTTGCCAATGATCAACTCGTTAGACCCAAATATTCAATTTACTTATGAACTGGAAGAAGGAGGCTTTCTTCCTTTTCTAGATGTACTAGTTACAAGGTGTGAAGATTCATTCATCACTACCGTTTATCGGAAACCATCTGCTGTTAGTTTATCAACTCAGGCAAGATAAAACCACTCTACCCAACCAACTAGTGCCTTTTATGCGTATATCTACCCAGCCTACGCAAGAGGGTCTCCAGAAAGAACTTGATTTCATCAAATTTTCTGCAATCAACAGAGGCTTCAAACCCTCAGTGATAGATTCAGCTATTTAAAAAAATCGAAAACCAAAACATAAATCCATCTTGATCTAATCTCTCCAAAATCTCACCGAAGCGTGGCGGTTCTTACTTTTATCCTTGAAATTTGAAGATAACTGAAATCCTTAGTTCATCAAATTTCAGAGTGGTCTTTACAGTGACGTAAATCTAAATAATAAAGTGTTTGAGCGTTTAAAAAAAACAATCTGAGAAGAAAACCTTCAAAATTTTTAAAATCAGATTTGTTGTTTTTATTGTTCAGTATTTTTGTTTTCTAAACTTTCATTACTAATTTCATCAATTATATTAAAATTCCTAAATTTGAGCAATATAAACCTATATAATAAGCTACATCCGTCCCTAACGCTCTGACGTCATTCAGTACTACTATCTGCTTTTATCCGGTGGCCGAAATCGGAACTACGCTAATCGCTATCGCACGATACGTAAAATCAAGGAGAAATACCGGAAAATAAAATAAAGTTAGTAAGACAAACGACTTCCTCTGTGGCAACACGCACGTGCTCGAACAACTGTCTGCGACGTTTGTTTTGTTCCGTTGGTGTTGTGTCTTGTTTCAATTCACTTTCTCCACATTGCAGAGTAATTTCATAAAAAGGAATCAGCTTCATTTTATTTCATACACTGAAGAGCAATTGAATTAGAGATACCTGCCTAGTAACGTGTAGCACCACCTTTCGCCCTGATGACGACGGCGATTCGTCTCGGCATGGACTCGACAAGACACCGGAAGCGTTGGGAAGCCATGCGGATCCACGACCCCTGAACAAGCTCCCACAGTTCACGAAGATTTGATGGAGAGGAGTCAGAGCCTCGAACATCTCTCTCGATGGCATCCCAGATGTGCTCGATGGGATTGAGGTCAGGTGACCTAGCTGGCCAAGGAAGCGAGGTCACGTCGGTGGAGTGTTCATCCAACCATTCGGATACAATTCGGGAGCGATGGGCGGTGCATTGTCTCGTTACAGGATGAGGTGCCCCAGTGGGATGTTGAAGACGCGCAAATGGTCGTTCAGGATATCCCGGTAATGTTGACCTGTGAGGGACGATGTCACACGTACCAAGGGTCCCATTTCACACCACGTAAACAGTCCCCAGACGAGAATGCCACCCCCACCAGCTTAAAGAGTACCCTGCTGGCAAGAAGGATCCATCGCTTCATGTGGTTTGCGCCGCACTCGTATCCTGCCATCCGCATGTACCAACGTGAATCTCGACTCATCAGTCCAGGCAGCATTTTTACACATGTCTAGGGTCCAGTGGCGATGATTCCGCACCCATGGTAATATTTGCACTCTGTGATGTGCGGTCAGCAGCGGTACCCTCGTGGGACGATGGCTTCTGTACCCCATAGCGAGGAGATGGTTCTGGATGATGTGGCTGCTTACACGGTTTTTGTGCACCAGCGTTAATTTGCAGAGTGATTTCTTGCACTGTGGCCCGTCTATCCGCTGTTTCAATGCGAGCTAGCCGACGATGACCCCGCTCATCCACACGCTGTTGTCCACGGCTGTTGCCCTTGCAGGGATGGCTTTACCGGATTCGATGTACTCACGGTGCACCCGTGACACAGTGACTCGTGAAAATCATAATGCTTGCACGACTTCCGAGATGGATTTACCCATTCGTCGGGCCCCAACAATTTGCCCACGATCAAATGCGCTCAGATCCTTCGTCTTACCATACTGCGTCCGACTCTTACTGATTCCCGTCGCATCACTCCTTATATTGTCGGATCGCTGCATACGTTATGTCGTTTCCGTTTACAGGGCCGCCCACAGCGCCACATTTGCATAACGCCAGCTGCCTCTAATTCAATTTCTCTTCAGTGTATAAAGTAACAAGTAAAATTGTATGAAAGTAACTGCAGGCGTAGTTTTGATTCCTGTGATGGAAATTAAAAAAAATATTGCTTCAGTGGAATTTTTTCTTTATAGTACAAGATGGAAAAAGACAAAGCTGAAAGAAAACGTCGCTTAAATAGAGAACGACATCGGCGATGGCGTGAAAACCAATCTTCTAATACTTTGCATAACTTGAACGGAGGTATAGCTAATCGCAAACCTATCTTATTGACTGCCCATTAATAATTCAACCGTTTATTATAGTTATGTATATGTATTTTGCGATTCATGTTATGAAAATTTCAGTCACAGCTTTTTCACCCGTGCACGGCACGGCCTATGAGTTAGTTTTAAATAAAAGAAAGAACGTTACTCGGGAGCCATCTGCTAAGAACATTAAATTTTTATTTAAACACATCTCTGTCATTTTACATGATTCTAAAAATCTATTGTGAATAATACAAATTACAGTAGTTACGTTGTGAAAACACAAGTTTGTCCTCGACGGACACCGAACACCTGTCCCCTCACACCGGAGAAAGTCGCTCTCCCAACTGAGCTACGCGGACATGCCTCACTACAGATTTGTCCTCTTGACACAAGTTTTCACCTCTGTAGTACGTCACAACGTGGAGCAGATGAAATTAGCATAGTCCTCTCAATGCAGGGTGACTAATGCGCAGTTTTTTTTTTTTCTAAGATTATGACGTGGATGTAGATTTCTTCATATGGAATTAGAGAGTGAACTCAGGGAATTGCTTTTATCGGAGCCGATAGCCGGTGCCAAGTTGTGTAATAGAAATGCCCTTCACTACCTTTGCTTCCCCTGGGAGCAGGCACTCTTAATTTCATAAAATAGCCATCACGTGTAAATTTATTTTAAGGCCCGTTGCCTGGGTAAAGGAGTTAGTTCCCTTGAAGCTAGAACCCTTACGGTTCGTGAGACTCTCCCACTTCATGATTCTGCTTCCTCTTCTCATTTATACAATATTTTTGTTTTGTTATAATATTTTTTTTTATTTATACAATATTTTTTTTTTTTGTTAAGGGGTTTCATAGCAACCACGAAAAACTCTGAGGGCGGGGGGGGGGATAAACCAGTCACACGTCTCTAATTTCGGGCCCCAGGTACCACGTAAGGGACAGATTCTGGGCCATTGTCCAAGCACACAACCCACGCCTCAAGCTAAGCTTGGAATCAGCTCCGACGAGTGGTCAGAAGCTAGCACCTGAGACCATCGGACCACCGGGGCCAATCATCTCTGTAGTACGAACATTCGCCAAAGATACGAGTATGGTTGCATGCAAATCAAAATTTTCCCTATTTTTGCGAACATGATCATCTAAAAAAAATTCCTTCTTCCTTCCTTTCTTTCCCGCTAACAACCAAAGTGCATTAGCATCGCTAACTAGAAAAATGGTGCCTTAGCGCCGCTAAGGCACGCTATGCTCCTTCTACATCACTGGATCATTACTTCCGTTACTAAGAGAACATTTATCCTACAGAAAAAGGACCCAATTCCTGACAAAAATTCTTGGGGAATCTGTCATATGCACTGTCAGTGTAGTTTATCGTACATAGGTCAGACTGGAAGATTCCTTAAATACAGGCTGAAAAAACACTGGTCTTATTTATGTTAAAAATTGTAAGCACATAGACTTCCATAGCGGGGTTGACACATAAAAACTTTGATTTAAAGCCAAACAATACTAGAAAAAAAGTCAGGAAAAAAAAAACATTATTAAAACATATTTTTCATACTCACATCACATGTAAAGCTCTAGATCCAGTTTATTACTGTCATGCTCACTGCTATTATGTAATGAGGATGACAGTAAAAAACTGTTATAAGATGTTTTGTTCTGTAAATGACAGTTAAAAAATTGTCGTCTACAGTAACTGTAGTTTCGTTTCTACAGTTTTTTACTATTAGATGAGAGTAAAAAACTGTTCAAAAACTGTTACTGTTTTGAATGACAGTAGCTATTGTTTATTACTGTCATCTAGAACCCACAGCATAAACCTTGTAAAGACTTTTAGCATTTTTACAGATGGTGTCCTTAACAACGTTTGTTTGAAAGCAATAGTTCTGCTTTGTTTCTCACAACAGCATCAAGAAAATTCAGTTACGTTTTGTTTCTTGCCTTTATTTTAACTGCGGTTACAAGAGAGAATAATTATCCTCTCAACTGCGGCATTACTAACTGGGCATTACTACTGACAAGTAAGGGCAAAAGTGGCGAGCTCTTTAAATTCCTGATGTTGAAGCACGCCAATCCAAAACTGTTCACTGTCTGTAGTGAGTCTATATCTTTCTGAAATGAAACTTCTTTCTAATCGACAAAAAGCATTATCATACAGTCTGCTCTGAAGGCTTTTCTGGCGTAAGAGGAATTCTTGGTACAATTCATGAGGATCAGCTTTGGTTTGCTGAAAAAGGCTGTTCTGTCTTTTAACTTCTTGTACGGCAGGTGTCGCAAGCACAAAGAACAAGTAATTTTTGTAATCTAACATTATTTCCTTTAACAGTCTTGACTTTAATTTTGTGTCAAGCTTTGATTGGGCTAATTCAGCACTACCGAAATAATCCTTCAGCTCTTCCCAATTGATCAAAATATTAAACATAACCTGGAACTTTGTGTCAACTGTCAATCAAAGCTTAAACTGCGTAGATTCCGATTTCTGGCCAGTCTGGTGCTTCCATTTTGGAGTAAAAATAACTTTTTTAAAGGCAAATTACAGTAGAACTCCAATTACCCTGACTCCAGATATCCGGAACTTCAATTAGCCAGATCGCTTATTCTTCTTTCAAGGTCAAGTAAAATTAAGATTTTTGTTCATTTATTACGTGTTTTTAGTTTTTTCGTTCATTTAAATAATACAAAATGATAACGCAGTACAGTAGATAATTATTTTTTAAACTGTATAACATTTGCTATTATAAAATACGAAAAATGAAAAAATCAAATTCCCTCACTTCAATTAATAAATACCTATTTGACCTACAGAAAAAAGACAACCCAATTATCCAGATTTTCCTAATACATGGATGGGCTGTGGTCCGAGTTAATCCGGATAATTGGAGTTCTGCTGTATTTTAAAAAAGGATGGCATATTCGTTTAAGTAATGTAAAAAGCCAGGAAAAATCCAAACAAGACAAATAAATTCTTTGACGCCAAGTAAAGTGAAAAAAAGCCAAATTTTGGGAATTTACTTTAAAAAAAAAAGCAATATGGCAACCCTGTTCCATAGCACACCGCTGTTGGAAAAGTAACTACCAATCTTTTCGTTTGATGACGCGAAATTGTTAGAAAGATCTAGATGAGTGTCTACTCTTGACTTTTAAAGAAGCCTTTAACATTTTTGAAAACCGTGTATCCCTGGTGAATGATTTATTGAGGGCTGCAGGTCCCAGGTAAGAGAGGCAACATACAGAAGCCCGGCACTCATGCATTTTCTGGTGCTCGGACGATGATTATCCAGAAACGAGCACCTCTGACTATTCGCTTAGCGGGGCACATTCGCCTCTCATGCTGACATTTCTTTTCTGTTAGATTGCTTGAGTTTGAAATCTTGTGCGTAATAATGTTAGCCTATGGCCAAAAAATTAAAAGTCTTAGCACTGCTAGAAACGTGAACGAAAATTTTGCATTACTTTTGTGTACATTAACCTGTACTACAGAGGTAAAGCACGTGTTAAGATGACAAATCTGCAGCGATACATTCCGTCCATGTAGTTTAGTTGGGAGAGACGTTCATGATTGCCACGGGAAAATCTCAGGTTCGATCCCAGGCAGGTATGAACGCTCGAACCACTAAATATCCGCCGTGCGTCGGATGGGCGCGTTAAGTCGTCGGGCACCGGGTACTGCCCCCCCCCCCCCTGGTTATAAATAACGGCGTCTTCGTCTCCCTTTTTACCTCGCTTCTATGTCACTTTCCTATCGGGCTAGCTACAACCCATTTCTATGGGTTGTTTGAGACCGGTCCCGGACGATTTGTCCAATGCCGATTGGTCCAAAGGGACGATTGGTCCAATGTCCGATTCGTCCAATGCCGATTCGTCCAATGGTACGATTGGTCCAACGCCGATTCGTCCAATGGTATCATCTTACCAACGGTAAACTTTTCTTATTTTCCAGAAAGGAATAATAATTTAAATTATTCTTCTCTTTATATCCTTTTGAAAGATAATTTCCGTATATTTAGTAATTTTAAACATTTACATAAACCTGGTAAAAGGCACTCAATGGAGCATTTCTCAGCTGTTTGCAAAGCACCTAGGCCGCGGGCATTTTTTTGAAGATTTTAATTTACAACCTAGATATTTGGTATTTGTAAATATGTTATAAAACCTTATAAGAGGCACTCATCCTATCATTCCTCAGGTCTTTACGAGGCACCTTGGCCCCGGGCCTTTTTAGAAGATAAGTTACAACCTAGATATTTGGTATTTGTAAACATTTTATAAAACTTTATAAAAGGCACTCATCGTATCATTTCTGAGGTATTTGCTAGGCACCTAGGCCGCGCGCCTATGAATTAATATTTCGTGCTTAAATCAAAGCGCAATATTATTAACTTGATTTAATATGTAAACGTGTTATGAATATGACATCGGTAGAATAAAAAGTCATAAAAAGGCCTAGGCCTAGAGCCTATGAATTAATATTTCGTGCCTAAGTAAAAGCTCAATATTATTAACTTGATTCGATATGTAATCGTTATGAATCTGACATCGGTAGAATTAAAACTGTTAAAAAAGCCTAGGCCTGGGGCCTATTAATTAATATTTCGTGTGTAAGTAAAAGCGCAATATTATTAACTTGATTTAATATGTAAACGTTATGAATATGACAGCGCTGGAATAAAAACTGCTGAAAAGGCCACTGTCCAAACCCCGACCAGTTTTTTCCATTGGGCAGTTGGCGGAAAACCCCACTGCATTCTACAAACAGAAACGGGACACTAGTATTTTATATCATTTCATGCAAAAGAGAAACATTGAAGTTGATAGATTGATAGAACGGCTCGTACATCAGTAACTTCATACGGCAGCAAGGACAGTATAACAAGAAAACGCGATTCCAAAAAAAAAAAAAAAAGACATCTGTAACCACAATATTACGCTTGAAATGTAACATTATTTTACATTCTTTGGACTACCGGTACTTTCATATAACGTCGGAGATAGAATCAGAACAGATGAGACTTTTATAGCGCGAGTAGCACTTCGGACAGATAGAACGGAATTGGACCAATCGTCTATTGGACGAATCGGCATTGGACCGATCATCCCATTGGACGAATCGGCATTGGACCAATCGCCCCATTGGACGAATCGGCATTGGACCAATCGTCCCATTGGACGAATCGTACCTTTGGACCAATCGTCCCATTGGACGAATCGGCATTGGACCAATCGTCCCATTGGACGAATCGTACCTTTGGACGAATCGGCATTGGACCAATCGTCGTTGGACGAATCGTATCAGACCCGTTTGAGACCGGGTGTCAGATACTCCCTTCCTAAAATCCTCTACATATGATCTGATCTACTCCGGAGTGAGGGGACACAGATTCGATCTTCGTCACGGACAAATATGTGTGGGTTTTTTTGTTTTTTTTTATGTTTTTGTTTTTCTTGTGGTTTAACGACCACCGTGAGCAACTCAATGGGCTATAAGCAGTGGCCCGCCCTTAATTTAGAGCCACTGGTTCCAGGGAAGGGGGAGATCCACTGCCATAAGACAAATGCAACATCCATGCCTCGCCGGGATTCAAACCCGGACCCCTTTCGGACGAATTATCAGGAGCCATTGCTTAGACCACTGCGCCACCGGGGCGGCATTTGTGTTTTCGCAAACCTAAAAACAACGTAAAACTCTCTTTTATGGACACCTCTTTTTTTCTGACAAAAATGGGTGTCTAGAGAGCGTATGAGAGGTTTTACTGTATTTTCTTATTCGTGTTACACTTTTATAAACGAAGATCTTACAAAATAAACTTAAAATTTTCAGTTTGATGCAATGTGTAGAATTCCTTAATCTTTACTTCCGTAAAATGTTACTGCTTCGTCCCCGTAGAATAGAATTTTCCCCCTCATAATCCAATTGATCTATTTAGGCGAACGTATTTTTATTGTCATTTGTATAATTTTCCATTTGCGTGTCTATAAATTAATGAAGTTATACCTCTGAACCTTTTTATCGTTGACGCGTATGAAAGTTAAGCAGATATTCGTGCATTATTAAATCACCGAATTATCATAACTGATTTTTTTAAGAAACCGGACCCAGTCACAATGAGCGACATCCACCTATCTCATTTACTCACCCGGGAAACGAGATAAAAAAAAATACTGTGAGTCTCCAGTGAGTACTTATTAATTAGTGTAGAAACGAAAATTAGCATCGAACACCGAATAAGCCGAGACAAGGTGAAGAATTCTGTGATTACATATTTTAGTCCCATAAACAGATTATATACGTTAATGCATTTATACACATTTCAAAATTACGCCTAATCTATCGCTCAGATGAAAAATAATGCGTACTTAACGGGAGACCCTGATCACATTCGAGTAATTCCTATTATCTAAGAAACTGGGATTTTTGCAAATCAAAGCTTTCTTCCTTGTCAACAAACTTTCCATTGTCATCACTAAGGGATGAGATGCACAATAGGCAATTTTTTAAGGGTTTACTTCCAGAAATTCTGAAAATGGGCGAATTCCGAGAAATCTTTGGTGTAATGAATTTAAAAAAAGAAACCGAATTTTCGGTGAAATGAGCGATACTTATGATTTAAACTATTGTATGGCGTGTGACGTATCTGAATAAATAACTTGAAACGTATGACGCAGTGGCGCGAACCCACGGGGACTGCGCATGCCCCCCCCCCCCTTCCCGCCTGGGCTGACAGAACGGAAAATTGTTACGTCGAAGTTTGAAACAAAAAATCGCGATACACGATCTACATATACTTCCTAATTTTTTTTTTTTTTTGATTGGAGGTTTAACGACCACCGTGAGCAACTCAATGGGCTATAGGCAGTCGCCCGTCCCTAATTTAGGGTCACTGGTTCCAGGGAAGGGAGAGAGCCAGTGCCGTAAGACAAACACAACATCCATGCCTGACCGGGATTCGAACCCGGACCCCTTACGGACGAATGATCAGAGGCCAACGTCTTAGGCCACTGCGCCACCGGGGCGGCGTACTTCCTACTCATGTACCGTATAATCATAACATGCAATACTTATAAGGGAGTAGTTCTGTTAAATAAATTTAGAAAAACTAAAAAAAATAAATTTTTTTCTAAATAAATTTAGAAAAACTAACCGGGAAAAGAATTTCATCTACTGCTTCTTCTAATCGTTTAACTTTCTTGTACTGTAACATTCCTAGTAACTGGATAAGAATAAATGTATAGAAGTCAACATCTTTCTCAATTGTTATGGCACCTGACTACTTTTCCAGGTAAATTTAGGGGTCACCCCTCCCCCCCCCCGTGGGAAATTTTGTTGTAGGTAAATTGCGGCTAAATAATCCCCTTTAATCCTTAGACGTTCTATGTCATTGCAACCCCACAAGAAAATTGCGGTGAAAAGCTGAAGAGAATATTTCTGAACGTCCATCAAAGACAATAAACCCTATTGTGGAAGAAAATTCTGGCGCTTTGGGGATCCTCACAGAAAAGGATTGTAACGTATACTCTATATTCACTTTCCTTTTGATTTTACTATCTCTGGTTATTTTATTTTACTATGTAAATTATCTTCCTACTGAACGAAATATTATTTCACCCGCTGAATGAGATCTGGCAATGAGTGTAAGTCATGACGTGGTGGTAGCTAGTATATAGGCGCGTTCATCGAGACTTAGGGGAGCTTTGTGTTGTTATGAGGAGAGCTTGTGGTCGTTAAGAGAGAGCGTGTACAATAAGAGGAAAGATTATTCATTATTGTGTACAAGAGTTATGAGTGCCTTAGTTGACCAAGAGTCGTTCAAATAAAGAAGTTTTCAGTAAGTTCAGTCTTTCTCAATTCATAGTTTTTGTCAGACCTCTGTCTGGCTGTTAGGTTTATAATATTTATTGATTCCTATAAATAACCAGCGTTGAGACTTTGTTTAAGTTCGTAATTAACTAGTAACAACACCCTTGTGAATTCATTATTTTGAAGCTTAGTACAAGTATATCATTAGCTAGCTGGTAGGAAGAGAATCATTCATAATAATTAGCTTAGCGGAAAGCAAATAAAGCTAATTCATTATAGGATATTTCTTGCGTTAAAAAAAAAATGCTGAGTGCCAGTCATCAACAGAACACACGACGAATGCATGCGAGCCTTTTCATGCTCGGTTTAATACTCACTATACAAATTTGGAAGATGTTAATCCGTTTATTGGTGTGAATATGACATGGATGTTAAGTCAGATAGTATCCGAAAATTTTAAAATTTCGTCGTCCTGGAGCGGGACTCGAACCCGCGTTTCCCGGATAGCGCCGGAGTATGTGAAACAATACACTACCCAGAACGACTCGGGTGCTATCCGGAAGACGCTGGCTCGATTCGCGCTCCAGGACGACGAAATTTTAAAGTTTTCGGATATTATCTGGCTTAACATCCATATAATATTTACACCAATAAACGGATTAACATCTTCCAAACTTGTATTCTACAATGGTGTAATACCGTATTTCATTCATTAAAACTCACTTTTATCATTCCCATCCAAGCTTATATAAATTTATAGAAGTTCTGAAACTTTTTTCAAACTCAAACATACACAGTCTAGTCACATTATTGTGACCACCTCCTACTTTTGACGTCAACAGCGCGTAGCCAGTGAAAGAAGGCACATGTCATAAGCTGGCTTGCAGGGTATATAAGGCGTGCAGTAGGCATTCTAAAAACTGGGGCTGCAGGTGACCCAGTGGGCAACATTCGTGACTGCCACGGAAAGGACCTCGGGTTCGATCCAAGGCAGGTACGAACGTGGCCCAATGGGAAACGTTCGTGACTGTCACGGAAAGGACCTCAGGTTCGATCCCAGCCATGTACGAACGCTCAATCCACTAAATATCCGCCGTGCGTCGGATGGGCAAGTTAAGCCGTCGGACCCCGGGTACTGGCCCCCCTGTAATAAATAAGGGCGTCTTCCTCCCCCTTTCTACCTTGCTTCCCTGTCACTTTCCTAACGGGCACTCTAGCCTAAATCTCCTAGCTTCCTATTTCTAAGGGTTGTTTAAGACCTGGGGTCAGACACTCCCCTCCTAAAATTCTCTACATATGATCATTTGATCTAAAAACACATCACTCGTTGCTGTCATGGATAAAAGGAGCGATTTATCAGATTTACAGAAAGGCATGATTATCGGTTTTCGGGCCAAGGGAGGCAGTATTTCTGAAACAGCACACTTTGGGAACTGGTCGCGTGCTATTGTGGTTAAAGTGTATCGTGATTGGAGAAATTGCACCATTGCGAAGAAGCGACTGGAAACTGCGGAGTACCACGTGTCATTGATGTGAGAGGTTTACGTCGGCTTCGAAGGTGTGTGAGGGGACACGCTACAGTGGAGCAACTCACTGGCCGAATGAACCAGGGGGCCACAGGAAGTATGTCTGAAACGACAGTCCAGCGAACCCTGCTGCGTATGGGTCTCCGATGCAGAGTGATGGTCACTGAACCTATGCTAACGAAGGTGCATCGGCAGAAAAGGCTTACATTTGCACGGCATTAACCGAATTGGACCTCCGTTGATTGGCAAAGGATTGCCTTCTCCGATGAGTCACGTTTTCTGCTTCATCATGGATGGACATTGACGTATAAGGAGAGAAACATCGGAGAACAAACACTCTTCAACCACTGCTGGAAGAACACAAGCTGGTGGACGCAGCGTTATGGTCCGGGGAATGTTTCCGCGGTATTCTCTGAGTCCACTCATACTTGTGGAAGGTACTATGGACCGAATTCGTTATGAATCCATCCTTGCAGACCACGTACACCCATACATGCTGACTGTCTTCCCTGGGGCGGATGGGATCTTCCAGTACAAAAATCTATGTGTCACACAGCTAGAAATATCCGAGAGTGGTTGGAAGAGCACGATGAAAACTTCAAAGAACTTCTCTGGCCCCCTAATTCCCTAGACTTAATTCCAATTGAGCATGTGTGGGACCACCTCAATCATGTTGTTCGCTCTGTGGATCCTCCACCACGCACCTTCCTGCAGCTGTCAGATGCACTGTAGTCAGCATGGTTCCACATACCTGTGAACACTTTCCAGCACCTTACTGAGTCACTTCCAGCCCGTCTAGCTGCTGTCCGCGCTGCACACGGTGGTTACTCTGGATATTAATTGGTGGTCACAATTATGAGACTCGACCGTATATATTAAAATTCAAAGCTCAGGTGATCGCAGTCCGAAAAGGAAATTCAAAAATGCAGGAAAGAAACGTTGTCTAAGAAAATAAGCTATTATAAATAATCATGTATAACCAGACTTGAATTGGTGAAACTTGAATCATATTTTTCAAAATATTAATTTTTGAGTAAGCTGAGGTTGACTCCTGAAAAAAAATGAAACTATCTATATTCAACTTTCTTCAAAAGCATAATAAAGTATGCATGTTCATGTTTTGTATTTGTGATGACAGTGTTACTGTATCTTTCTCTCTTCAATATCGGTAAGTCAAAAGTTTTTTTTATTCCTTTTATGGTAACCATATAGACAGATATTTAACTTGGAAATATTAGTTCATTTTCATTACTATAAAGATGTAAGCTCTTATGTTTTGTGTTGTCTTTCCTTCCCGTAAACTTTAACAGCAATTTACCTATGGAGTTGCGGGTAAATCCTGAGCCGCTGTCACCTACCCTTCCCTTAGGCTATAGCCGCAATTTATCTATGGGGTTGGAGACAACCCATGGCTCTCGCCGCAATTTGCCTATGGGGTTTGGGACCACCCATAGCTCTTACCGCAATTGCCCTATGGGGCTCTAGACCACACCACCCGTAGCTCTCGCCGCAATTCGCCTATGGGGTTGGAGACGATCAATGGCTCTCGCCGCAATTTGCCTATGGGATTGGAGACCACCCATAGCTCTTGCCGCAATTGCCCTATGGGATGATAGACCACCCGTAGCTCTTGCCGCAATTTACTTATTGGTTTGGAGACCATCCGTGGCTCTCGCCGCAATTTACCTATGGGGTTGGAGGCCACCCGTAGCTTTTGCCGCAATTTACCTATGGCGTTGGAGGCCACCCGTAGCTGTTGCCGCAATATGCCTATGAGGTTGGAAGCCACCCGTAGCTGTTGCCGCAGTTTACCTATAGGGGTTGGAGACCACCCGTGACTCTCGCCGCAATTTACCTATGGGGTCGGAGACTACCCGTAGCTCTTGCCGCAATTTTCCTATGGGGTTGGAGCCCACCCGTGGCTCTCGCCGAAATTTACCTATGGATTTGGAGACCATCCGTGGCTCTCGCCGCAATTTACCTATGGGGTTGGAGGCCACCCGTAGCTTTTGCCGCAATTTACCTATGGCGTTGGAGGCCACCCGTAGCTCCTGCCGCAGTTTACCTATAGGGTTGGAGGCCACCCGTAGCTGTTGCCGCAGTTTACGTATAGGGTTGGAGGCCACCAGTAGCTCTTGCCGCAATTTACCTATGGGGTTGGAGGCCACCCGTGCCTCTCACCGCTGTTTGCCTATGTGGTTGGAGGCCACCCGTAGCTCCTGCCGTAATTTAAATATGGGGTTGGACGGCCACCCGTAGCTCCTGCCGTAATTTAAATATGGGGTTGGAGGTCACCCGTAGCTCCTGCCGTAATTTAAATATGGGGTTGGAGCCCACCCGTGGCTCTCGCCGTAATTTAAATATGGGGTTGGAGGTCACCCGTAGCTCCTGCCGTAATTTAAATATGGGGTTGGAGGCACCCGTAGCTCTTGCCGCAATTTACCTATGGGGTTGGAGGCCACCCGTGGCTCTCACCGCTATTTGCCTATTGGGTGACGGTCACCCGTAGCTGCTGCCGTAATTTACCTATGGGGTTGGAGGCCACCCGTAGCTCTTGCCGCAATGTACCTATGGGGTTGGAGGCCACCCGTGACTCTCGACGCAATTTACCTATGGGGTTGAGGCTACCCGTAGCTCCTGCCGTAATTTACCTATGGGGTTGGAGGCCACCCGTGGCTCTCGTCGCTATTTGCCTATGGGGTTGGAGGCCACCCTTAGCTCTTGCCGCAATTTACCTATGGGGTTGAGGCCACCCGTGGCTCTCGCCGCAATTTACCTATGGCGTTGGAGGCCACCCGTAGCTCTTGCCGCAATTTACCTATGGGGTTGGAGGCCACCCTGGGCTCTCGCCGAAATTTACTTATGGAGTTGGAGACCACCTATGGCTCTCACCGAAATTTATCTATGGGGTTGAAGACCACCCGAGTCTCTCGCCGAAATTTACCTATGTGGTTGGAGACCACCCGTGACTCTCGCCGCAATTTTTCAAAACCGGGAAATTTCTCGGTGCGCTACTGATGTGACGTACTGCTGAGGTGACGCATGAGTCAAACCGGCACGTTGTAGCGATAAGCCTTGCCGGCGTAGTTCAGTTGGGATAATATCCGACTCCGGAGAAGGAAGAAGTGAGTTTAAAACGCAACACCGGCAAAGAAAGGGTTCATTCGCCAAAAACTTTCCTTCGCCGATTCTATTCTCTTACGTAAATTTTGCTACTTCTGGTTAAATGTTTTCTCACTAGAGGAGACATTATTTCCCCGAAGAGCTTTTGCTATTTGGCACCACTGACAGTGAGTCAGAGCAGCCAATACCGAAGAGCCAAAAAATTATGATAATCTGCCTAATATGATTTTGGACCTCCATGTGCACCTAAAACAGTTCTTTCCCGGTGAGGCATGATTTCTAAAGGTGTCTTGTGGTATTTGCAGTGGCGTGCCCAGAAATTTTTTTCGAAGGTGTTATGAATTTTTTTAGACAACTAAATGTGATGTGCGGGCATTTTTAAAATGTATGCAACATCCGCACAAAAATATTCAAATAAATATTGGTGGAACTTATTGTTAATGTTCTTATTACCTATATTCTTATCACCACATAATTGTTGACCACTTATATTAACTGTGCAGAAAACAAGAATAGTATACTAGTTACTGTTAAATGGTTAAAAGATATAAGTAATTCTAGAACGAAATAAAAACTTACCTTCTAGTGAAACATTCTTCATTTGTATATTGGCGCCTTTTTTTCATTGTATATTAATTCATTGAGCGGCCGATATACTTGAATCTAATGGTGCAACAAATTTCCTGCGATCCCCCAAAAAATAATGTTCATATAACGGCTGGGTTTGACGAAGGCTACAGCAAAACAGTTATTTTCCCTCTCTCATCGCAGCATTACCGACCATAAACCTGTCACTCGTAATAGACGCTCCCTTCTAGTCCTTCATGACCAAAGACATGATGGGGAAAGCCTAGTACCCCCCCCTCCCTGACGTGGCCGTCATGTGACTAGATAGAAACAGGTGACTCAAACATCTTCTGTCTCCTTTCTTAACCCTTTAAGCGGCCGATGAATCTGAACCAAATGGTCCCCAAAATTTTCTGCCCTCTTCAAACGGAACTGTTGACATTGTGGCCGAGTTATACAAAAGATACGGCAAAACTATTCCTTTCCCTCTCTCATCTGAGCAGAATCGGCTATACACCGTTGAGCCATTACATTATGACCACCTATCTGATAAGCTGCAGGACCCCCTTTAGCCCGCAAAACAGCTGCCACTCGGGGCAAGACATCGATTCCATGTGGTGTCGATAGGCATCTTGTGGTATGTGCTACCATAATGTCGACAGCAGGTCCTCCTCTTCCCGCGCATTTCGGGGTAGTGGTGATTTAACGCGAACCCGCCTTTCCAAGTCGAACCACAAATATTAGATTGCGCAGAAGGCTGAGATGAACTGTGACAGGTGAATCTGGAGTCCAGGGCATTAACAGAAATTCATCAGCCTGTTCCTCGAGCCATTCCTTGACGATTCTGGCAGTGCGGCGGCATGGCGCATTATCCTGTTGGTAATGGCCATCACGAGAAGGGAACACTGTTGCCATGAATGGGTGAACTTTGTCCGCAACGCTGTTCAGATACCTGACAGCTGTCAGGGAGAGTGCTATTGGGATAATGGAACCTAAAGTGTCCCCAGAAAGCATCGCCCACAGCATAACCCCCCCCCCCCGCCGGCCTGTTTCCGCCAAACAGTGCATCCAGGTGCCACAACCTACGTTTGGTAATCGGCGTGTCCGCGCTCGGCCGTCTACGTGACGCACCAGCAATCTTGATTCGTCAGACCAGACCACTTTCTTCCAATCATCCATGGTCCAATCTCGATCTTGGGCCCATTTCATGCGTTGTTGGTGATAACGTGCAGTCAGCATGGCAACTGGGTCTTCGGCTACGCAGGATCATGCGCAGAAGGCTGCGATGAACTGTGAGCTGTGACACATTGCCCTGATAACCACTGTCGTAGTTACGGGTGATTTGTCGCACTGTGGCCCTGCGGTCGCTGTGAACAATGCGCGACAGTCTCCTCCTCCCTCTGACATCAATGAGCTGCGGACGACACACGACTAGACGACGGTTCGTCGTTTGGCCATCTGTGCACCACTTTTTATACGTACTCACTGCAGCGGCACGTGAACAACCGCCCAAGCAGCGCCGTTTCCGTGATCTTAGTTCCGACGCGCCGTGCCATCACAATTGGTACTTTATCAAACGCCGATAATTCGGATGCTTTTGCTATTCTAGCTCCGAGCACTCTACACTGTTAACATTTTTTGGTAGGGTGTGCCAAAACGTGGTGCTACATCAGCTGCACTACTTTCTGAGAAACGATACATCACTGTGTATTGCAAACAAAACCAGACAACATGGTGCAATCTAGCACCATAATGCGGTGCAACCATGTGCCATAACGTTGAGTAAAGTTGAACCATGCTGTTATGTTTTGTTTGCCCTACAGTGATGTATCGTTTCTGAGAAAGTGGTGCTGCTGTTGTAGCACCACTTTTTGGTACAACCTACCATAAAATTTTTAACAGTGTACTAATAACCGAAAGCCGGTCCCAGGGTTGTATATATACTGATCTGTGAACTTCACTCTGCGCCACCGTTCTGTCTCCAGGCGCGCTCATTTGTCTAGCCTGCGGGTGGTCATAAAGTAATGGCTCAACGATGTATATCTGTAGCTGGTTGTAAGTACTCCCTTATGGTCCTTAGTCCTATAGTCTGATTCCCTTACAGTGTTTTATTCTCTGCTCCAAGACCCAAGAAATGATTGGGAAGGGCTAGAGCCCCCCTGACACGAACATCATGCCGCTGGGTAGAAGCAAGTTGCTAAAATATCTTTTCTCTCCTCTTTTAGGTCCCCTTTTTTTTTTTTGGACCTAAGGTTTATTTAACTACCACCGTGAGCAACTCAATGGGCTATAAGCAGTCGCCCGTCCCTAATTTAGGGTCCCAGGTTCCAGGGAAGGGAGAGAGCCAGTGCCGTAAGACAAACACAACATCCATGCCTCACCGGGATTCGAACCCAGACCCCTTTCGGACGGACGATCAAGAGGCCATCGCTTAGACCACTGCGCCACCGGGGCTACTTCTTATGTTCCTCGCCGTTTTTGTAGTGTTCCTCGGGAGAAAAGGTAATATGATTAAGGAAAATCATTCTCCGTAAATGACCTCTTTGAATGACAAACTAAGGGAAAACCAACGCTTTCTGCTGTGCAGGTTCACTTGTTCCTGTCGAGTACAGCTCACTTCTTAAACATCGAATATATTAGTTCGAGCTGATTTCAAAGTGCTTTTTTTTTTTTCTTTTTTTGATTGGAGGTTTAACGACCACCGTGAGCAACTCAATGGGCTATAAGCAGTCGCCCGTCCCTAATTTAGGGCCACTGGTTCCAGGGAATGGAGAGATCCAGTACCGTAAGACAAACACAACATCCATGCCTCACCGAGACCCGAACCCCTTTTGGACGAATGATCAGAAGCCACACGGGATTCGAACCCGGACCCTTCTGGGACGAATGGTCAGAAGTCATCGCTTAGACCACTGCGCCACCGGGACGGCCAAATCATTTTGCTAACCCCGGGTTAATTCATTCTAGCCGGTTGAAGGGTTAAGTCAGCTGGCATTGTGATAGCCGTTTAGCAGGTAATCAGTCAGAATGGATTAGTGTCAAACATGCCCCTAAATAAACATTTTAAATAATAAAGCTAAAGAGAAAAACACAGCTTTCTGATGCTCAGCTTAACTAGTTCCAGCTGCGTTCAGCCCACTTCTTGAACAGCGAATATATTCGTTCGAGCTGTTTCAGCCCATTTTACTAACCCCGAGTTAATTCGTTCCAGCCGGGTAAACGGCTAAGACTAACAATACCTGACATTGACGACGCTCATTTCGTCAAATATTTTTTGATTGGATTCAACTCTTACGCTACTTTTATTTACTTGAGTCGTGTTTCCAGCCCTCTGGAAGTTTTTTTTTTTTTTTTGCTAGTTCATCTAAAACTTCTTTAGCTTTCAGTGTGTGTTCTCTAGAGAGTCCCGCATGGCTGTGTATGAATATGTAATTGTTCCTACTCTGATGTATGGTAGTGAAACCTGGGTACTACAGAAGAAACCTAGAAGTCGTTTGTGTGCTGGAGAAATGCGTTACTTACGGGGGTGTTTGGCAAGACACGGCCTGATTGTGTGAGGAATGAAGATGTGTTGCAGTTGTGTGATGTTGAGCAAAATGTTGTTAGCAAGGTGGAGACTAATATGCTTCGGTGGTTTGGCCATGTTGGAAGAATGAGTGACGAGATGCTTACTAAGAAAATCTCTTTAGCCCAAGTGGCAGGAAGGAAAGGCAGAGGAAGGCCAAGGAAGACATAGGTGGATCAGATTCAGGAGTGTCTGCATGAGAAAAAGATTATGAGTATGAAGTATAAAAGATCTTGTGTACGGCGTGTAATGGATATCATTGAAGCCCGAGTGGTATGTCAAGATCGCTGTAAATGGAGAAGTTTGATACGATAACAGTAAGTAAAAATATCTGGTAGTTTGTTTTTGTTTTTGGAGCTAACCTCTGAATCTCAGAGAACAGCTTAGTATGTATGCGTATTATCGATGAATGTGAAGGGAATGCTAGCCAATTACCATATCAGTTCTGATATGGCATTTCGTAGATGTGATTTTAAGTGATGCAGTGTTGAAACTGAACGCTCACTTTCGGAAGTTGTCACTAGTAGAATACCTAATGTTTTTATATTGGGTAACACCTCACCTCACTGTAGCACAGTTTTAAGCACGTAATGCATCTTTTGGCCAGTGCTCCTTTTCTTTGCGGGCGATCCCACGGTATCACAGTTTCAATTCTGCGATTAGTTCTTGCGAGCCATTCAAGTCACCCTTTATAAAATTCAGTTAATGTTTTAACCCCATCAATATCTTCAAAAGATGGTGGCACAATGAGATTTGTTGGAAAAAGTGACTGGAATTCTGTAACGTACCAGGAGATGTGACGTACCTGCCAGAAGGACGCACACGACATAAAGGCAGATAGGAATCAGAACAAATGTCCGCGTAGCTTAATTGGTAGAGCAACTTATTCCGGAATGAGTGGACCCGGGTTCGAACCCCGGCGCGGATAAAAATGACGGAGAAATTCACTTCGTTATAATGGCGCCCGAACTATCCGGATGACCCGACCGTTCAAAATTTCGCATTGGTGTGATGTTATTTCCACACCGCGAGATAGGAAAAATATGAGCAGCACTTCGAAAGAAGAAAAATAAGGGGGAGATGATGAAACGTACCAGGAGATGTGACGTACCTGCCAGAAGGACGCACACGACATAAAGGCAGATAGGAATCAGAACAAATGTCCGCGTAGCTTAATTGGTAGAGCAACTTATTCCGGAATGAGTGGACCCGGGTTCGAACCCCGGCGCGGATAAAAATGACGGAGAAATTCACTTCGTTATAATGGCGCCCGAACTATCCGGATGACCCGACCGTTCAAAATTTCGCATTGGTGTGATGTTATTTCCACACCGCGAGATAGGAAAAATATGAGCAGCACTTCGAAAGAAGAAAAATAAGGGGGAGATGATGAAACGTACCAGGAGATGTGACGTACCTGTCAGAAGGACGTACACGACATAAAGGCAGATAGCAATTAGAATAAATGTCCGCGTAGCTTAATTGGTAGAGCAACTTATTCCGGAATGAGTGGACCCGGGTTCGAACCCCGGCGCGGATAAAAATGACGGAGAAATTCACTTCGTTATAATTCTGATGAGACCGCTTTATGCGCGAAAAATCCGAAGCACTAATAAACATGTCTAAAAATGATACATAAATTGAAATATTGGGGTAGTCTTACGGGTTATGTGTGTTTATGCCACAGCGTTGTTTTGTGTGTGTGTGTGTGTTTTATTATTATTATTAGTATTTTAATCAAAACTCCTTGCCTTTCAGCGTTCTTTAAAGTAGTCTGGAGTAAGTCATGGAACTCAAATTTGGCATTGTCACGAAGTGCTTTAAGCTCGCTTATAATATCTTCAGCTATATTTATGGCTTCTCTGAGATCAATATTTGCTCCTTCTAAAACGGTGCAGAGTACTACAGTGAAGCTGAAAACTTTATAAATCACCAACAAGGAAATAATGAATTCCGCCTGTTCCATGGCGCACATGAGCTGATTAGCAGTTAAAGATTCTGCATGTGTCCGCCCATTCGATTTTTTAAAGCAAGTAACGTGGCATCATGAAGTCTACAACAGCAGCGATACAGTTATGCTGTTTAACTCAACCGGTTGGGCAAAGTTGCTTCAGTTTCGGGTGCTTGGTTGTAGGACAAACTTCTTCAATGCAGGCGTTCAACACATTTTTGTCTTTTGGGCTTGTCGAAAAAAATCATAAATTCGTCCTACAGTTGCCAAGCACTTTCCTACTGGTGTTATTTGGCAAGAGTTGGAAACAGCTAAATTTAAAGAATGGGAAGCACAGTGAACACATAACGTCTTTGGGAATAGGTATTTTCTATGTGATTGCGCTCCATTCACTTTCCCACTCATGATAGCAGCGCCATCATATCTTTTGCCTCTGATTCTACACACGCCAATTCCGTACAATTTCAGTTTCGCAAGAATTAGGTCAACAATTCCTTTTCCCGTCTATGTCTTCAATGAACTTAACTATTCAATTATACACTGAAATGCCAAAATTCAAGGGATAGCAGTATGCAAATTTTTAACAGGCGCTGCCGTAGTATAAAGGCTTCGACGCTCGCCACGATTTTTATCAGTTGCGAGATGAAATCTCGTGAGTCAAGTTAAACAACCGCCAATAGGAAGCCAACGAGAATTATCGGAGCTTGAGTGAGGCATGTTAGGGGAAGCCAGACGGATGGGGACATTCAATTTCCGAAGTTGTGCGAACATTCAACATTCCTCGATCCACGGTGTCACGTGTGTACCGAGGATACCTCACGAAAGGCATTACCACCCACCGTGGACAGAGCAGTGGCCGACCACAGGTGCTGAATGACCGTGACCAGCGGCGTCTGACCAGGATTGTCCAGGTTAACTGACAAGAGACGCTGGCTCAAATAACATCTACATTTAATGTGGGAGGTACCAGAGACATATCCATCAGGTCAGTACAGCGTAATTTAGCGTTCATGGACTATGGGATCAGAAGACCCACCAGAGTGCCTTTGTTAACATCACGACATCGGACACAGCATCTCACCTGGGCTTGTGAACACGGAAATTGGACCATGGAAGACTATGTGGCATGGTCCGATGAGTCACGCTACCAGTTGTTACGAGCTGATGGTAGGGTTTGGATGTGGCGCAGATCCCATAGGGCAATGGACTCAAACTCTCAACGAGGTACTCTGCAAGCTGGTGGTGGTTCCATACATGTGTGGGGTGTCTTTACGTGGCACTGTTTGGGTCTTTTGGTCCGTGTAAACACGTAATTAACCGGTATTAACTTTCCTTCTCTGCTGTGTGGCCATTTGCAGCTCTTCGTGGACTTCATGTACTCCAACAACGATGGAATATTCCTGGCGGACAATGAACCATGTCATATGGCCCAAGTTGTCCAAAATTGTTTACAGCAGCATTCTGGACGGTTCCAACGGATGGTGTGGCCACCACGTTCACCCGACATGAACCCAACAGAGCACTTATGGGACGTGGTGGAAAAGTCCATTCGCACCCAAGACCCTGCACCTACAACTACCGGAGGACTGTAGGCGGCTGTTCAGACGGCATGACTCAACATCTCTCTAGAAATATTCTGGCCACTTGTGGAATCGATGCCACGTCGAGTTTCTGCTTTTCAACGGGCTAGAAGAGGTCCTACACGGTACTAGGTACGTATCCCTCGACTTTTGGCACTTCAGTGTACATGGATCTACATTCACACGTTGGGCGCATGATTATTGCTTTTTTGTAGCAATATCAATTGTTTCTCGTCAGCTAAAACTGTTGGAATTAATTTTTGATACCAGGTTGTTCAGTATGATAGTGTTGCAGACATGGATAATCTGATTTCGCATTTTGGCGCTTGTAACACAAAACATTTCCTTTGCTACATTTTTAAAGCATTTGTCAACAAATCGTCTGTTTAGCTCGAAATCGTAATAGTGCGAAAGTTTCCATCATATTCTATTCGCTCTTCCTCTGTAACTTTACTTGAATCCCTATGTCCTCTCAGTGGGATACTTTGTCTTCCATAAACAAGACCTGCTTTTATTATAGGAACAATATTACGCCTATTTTCCCCAACTTGACGTTTTGCCTCTTTGTTTACCTGAATATCAGATAGAGTCCTGTACACCATTGGCCATATGTAACAGAATTTCCGCTGTTTCTACACTATTTGGTGATACACTGGCGGAAAGTGAAAAAAGAACACCAAGAAGGAATTGGCGGACGATCATGAAATTTACTTATGTTAATGGGGTCGAGTTTACGTAGGTGTGATGTTAATTTCGGGACCAACCGATGAGCGCTTACACCACAGCACGGCATAATATACAAATTATCGTCGGTGGTATTTAAGGAGTACGGCGAAGTGAATGTAATCAGTCGTCGGCATACGGACACGTGCGAAGACCCTGAAGAAGCCGCAATGCCTGGACATGGAAGACGTGTACGATTTCAGAAGTTATCGGACTTTGAGCGAGGTGGTCTAGCCGGACTCCGCGAGGCCGGGTGGTCGTATCGTCGTATTGCGGAGCGAATTGGACGGGAAGTATCGGTGGTTGTACGATGGTGGCGTAGATGGTCCGAGGAACATTCCCACACGAGAAGACGTGGAACCGGGAGTCACAGACGGACTGATGAGCGGACCGATCGACGCATAAGAAGAGCGGCTTTGTCAAGCAGAACATCCACTGCAACGCAAATCCGAGCTGCCGTTGCACCTGAGGTGACTGTGCGAACAATCCGCAACCGCCTACTGGATGCAGGACTACGTGCACGTGTGCCGCTGGCATGTGTAGCTCTGACTCCAGCTCACCGTCAGGAAAGGCTGCAGTGGTGTCGCCAACATCTGCACTGGAGAACGCAATGGCGATATGTCGTGTTCAGCGATGAAAGCAGATTCTGCTTGGGAGCCTCCGGTGGCCGTATGCGTGTTCGCAGACACACAGGGGAGCGTCTCCACCCTTCTTGCATCCGCCAGAGACACACAGGGCCTACACTTGGTCTCCTGGTGTGGGGAGCGATAAGCTATCACTCCCGTACACAACTAGTATTTGTACCGGGTACGTTAAACAGAACCTCCTACATCAACAACATCATTCAGCCCGTTGTTGTGCCATTTGTAAGGTCGGTCCATCGTGGTTTTTTCCAGCAAGATAACGCATGCCCACACACGCCACGTGCAACGCAACATGCACTTCAGGGTGTGAGACAACTTCCATGGCCTGCACGTTTGCCGGATTTGTCCCCCATTGAGCACGTGTGGGATTTTATGGAACAACGACTTATCCGGTCTCCACGGCCAGCCACGACCATCCCCGATTTACGCGTCCAGGTTGAGGATGCTTGGAACTCAATACCCCAAACTTACATCCAACATCTGTACGACAGACTCCATGCCAGAATTGCACAGTGTGGCGCAGTTCGTGGCGGTTCAACCTCGTACTAATTATGTTACAAGGAAATGTTATTTTTCAGTTTACCAGCAAATACAGCTGTATTTTGCCATAATGTTTTGATCACGTTATCCTCTGTATTCCGTTATTATGCTGTATAAATTTCGTTGGTATCAGACGTCTCTTTCTTGGTGTTCTTTTTTCACTTTCCGCCAGTGTATTTACAATTTTCGTGTTCATCGATCGCTTTTTTCCAGTCATTGAATTTTACGCTATACAGTTGCCCTAATAACTCATGATATCCTTGTCTAACTTTATAAGTGCTAAAACACAAAGCGCAACATTTACAATGTGCACCATCTTCAAGTCGTGAATACGACAACCATTTCCATTTATTTGGCCATTTAAACGGAAAACGCAGATTTCTTGTACCAAACTGAGGAAACCGAATGAATGTCGGGTCTGCAACTCATAATCAAAGTTTCCAACTCCTGTGCATTATCTAAACCTTGTTGTACGTACTGCATGATATCAAAGGGGAATGTTGATGAAACAGAATTTTCTTGAATTGAATTGTCACCTTTTCCTAATATCACAATCAACCTTTGTGCATTTTGTAAATCTAGCTCACAGGACGATTGAACGCAAAGTTTTTCGGCAGAAGGTACCGTCTCTCTCATTGTCAGATATATCTGCCTCATTCCAAGTGCGACTTGTTTCCAAGCGTGGCTTTTTACTAAGAAATTTCAGCAAAGAACCAGACTAGGAGTGCTGATTTTTTGGCATCCTAAACTTAAGTTCACTCGCACACACTTTTAAAAGTAGAAAAACTAATTAGTCGCGAACAAAACATTCTTCAAACCAGCAGACACCCCATCACAACGACCAAATGCTGCCCTGTTCGAAGCTCCGTACCCCACAAGCCAGGACCCAAGAACAAAGAAACCAGTTCTTTCCTCTCCAAAACCAGTCAGACGGGTATTTTCCCTGATGCAGCAGCCGAGCACGGAAGCTGAAAGTGAGCCCCCACCTATTGATCAGGCAGGGCGACCGCAGACGTCTCCATTGATCAGATCAGATCATACATGTATGTAGAAGATTTTAGGAAGGGAGTGTCTGACCCCAGGTCTTAAACAAGCATTAGAAATGGAAAGCTAGGAGATTTGGGCTAGAGTGCCTGATAAAAAAGTAACACGTAAGCGATGTAGCAAGGGGAAGGAAGATGCCGTTATTTATTACCGGGTGGCCAGTACCTGGGGTGGAACGGCTTAACGTGCCCATCCGACGCACGGCGGATATTTAGTGGTTCGAGCGTTCTTACCTGCCTCGGATCGAACCAGAGGTCTCCGTGGCAGTCACGAACTTTGACTACTAGGCCACTCGCAGCCCACGTGGCAAAAGAAACTTTCAGTGCACATATTTATTATTATTGAGCTGGGTGACCACACGTTCGGCTTTTGGAAGACATGTCCTCCTGTTTTACAGATATTAAAGGGAATAGCCCAAATGTCCGACTTTTTAAATAAGGAATGATTCATGTGTGACGTACCTGCCAGCAGGACGCACACGACATAAAGGCAGATAGGAATCAGAACAAATGTCTGCGTAGCTCAGTTGGTAGAGCTGCTTGTTCCGGAATAAGCGTACTCGGGTTCGAATCCCGGCGTAGACCAAAAATGACGGAGAAATTTACTTCGTTATAATGGCGCCCGAACTACCCGGATGACCCGACCGTTCAAAATCTCGCATTGGTGTGATGTTATTTCCACACCGCGAGATAGGAAAAATCAGAGAATCCCTTCTCCAGTGCTTCGAAAAATAAATGTGTGTGACGTTGCATTAAACACACCAGATTGACGGGGAGTTCTCAAGTGCACGTTCTACAGTGGTTGTCTGCCTGCAACGATTCATGGTCACGGCTGATCCGTGGGCCATGCCCCCGGCCCTCTTTCGGGGGGGGGGGAGATGTGACGTACCTGCCAGCAGGACGCACACGACATAAAGGCAGATACGAATCAGAATACATGTCCGCGTAGCTTAATTGGTAGAGCAACTTATTCCGGAATGAGTGGACCCGGGTTAGAGCCCAGGCGCGGATAAAAATGACGGAGAAATTCACTTCGTTATACATGTACATTTTGATCAAATTCTTCTATTGCAATCATATATCCTGTCAAGCCACTGATAAAATGTATTCATTCATTTGTGCATTCTTTCTCCCCCCCCGTCAGTTTTTTCCTGAAATCCTGCAGCTGCCTGCTGCAGTGCGTCACTTGTGAGTCAACAGCGCAGAGAAAACCCGCCACGCCAGTGCGCGTTAGTCTGTCTGTTGTTCATATCACGTGCACGGTGCCGTGCGGTGTAGTCGTGTAAACACTCAGCTCATACTGCTTGTTTTGTGTTTTGTGAGTCGTTGTTGCGAGTTCTTTCTATTTATAATTCAAGTTTCGTAATGAATCAGTGAGGAGTATATACTGCTAGTTAAGTAGAAGTTGAAACACATGTCAAGCTTTAAATTTCAGAAATATTTGTTAAAGAAACCCGATCTACTGAAAAAAATATCTTCCTGTGAAAAATTTAAATAAAAATGTCCAGCATGCGAAGTCTTCCTTTCTTTCTGACGTACTACAAAGTGAAAAACATGCGTCAAGACGACAAATCTGCAGCGAGACATTCTGTCCGCGTAGCTCAGTTGGGAGAGCGACTTTCTCCGGAGTGAGGGGGCACGACTTCGATGCTTGTCGCGGTCAAACTTGTGTTTTCACATTGGCTGCCCTATTGTGGAAAATGGATCCACTGGCCTTTGGGTTCTCCGAAAAATGTGTGATGTTTGTTACACACATTGTTTGGAATTAATGAAAAATTCCTACTTCGCTTCAAAGAAAAAAATTAAGAGGGAGATGATGTGACGTACTACAGAGGTGAAAGCATGTGTCAAAGACGACATATCTACAGCTAGACATTCTGACAGCGTAGCTCAGTTGGGAGAGCGACTTACTCCGGAGTGAGGGGACACGATGTAGATGCCCGTCGCAGACAAACTTGTGTTTCCACATCTTTTTTAAAGTTTTACACGTATAAATTCTCAAAGTGCAAAATTTAAACACAGAGTATATGCATTCACATTTATTTTTGTGCAATTTTATTGTGTCCCCCTTTTTCCCGAAATGTCCTCTTTTTTTTTAATGAAAATGTCCTCCCATTCCAAAAAGTCATCTGCGGTTATCTTGGCCATGAGAAATACACTGATCTTCAAGATTAAGAAGATTTTCACATTTTGTCGAATTTCTGAAAAATGAATGGACACATTTTAATGAAATTTGGTATGGACACACAGTTAATTATATAAGAGAAAAAATTATACCGTACAACAGTCATAGTACGCACTCATGATCGTCAGTAAGGCTCATCAGTAAAGGAATTTCCAAAATTCACGTTGTTTGATCGAACATAAAATGACTCTGATATAGAGTATGGTCCCCTCTCACAGTCGTACAGCTCTCACAGCGTGACGTCATACTGGAAACGAGGCAGTTGATGAGTCCCTGTGGCAGTCATTCCCACTCCTGCAGCAACGCAGTTTTCAGCTCCTGGGTGGTTCTCGGTTCGATAGGGTTTAGGTCTGGCAATCTGGCTGGCCACTCCATCCGGCGAAAATCCTCACTTTCAAGATAGTCGTCGACCAGGTGAGCCCTATGTGGATGAGCGTTGTCGTCCATAAAAAGGAACCGGGGGCCAACTGCACCCCTGAAAAGTCGAAACATAGGGCTGTAAGATCTCATCCCTATACCTCTCAGCAATCAGGGAGCCTCTGTCAAACGCATAGAGTGTCATGGTCTGGGCAGGCATCATGTTGCGGCCGTCCAACATGATGCCTGCCCAGACCATGACACCTCCTCTGCCATAGCGGTCCCTTTCTCGGATGTTAGAGGAAAGGTATCGGGTCCCAGGTTTCCTCCAGATGAAGGTACGTCGGGAATCAGTGTCCAGGCTGAATCGCGACTCGTCTGTGAAGAGAACGTTACCCCACTGAAGTCTGGTCCAAGGCTGATGTTGTCTGCACCATGCAAAACGCGCTCTCTTGTGTGCTGAAGTGAGCGGGACGCAAACTGCAGGTCTTGTGGCGAAAAGCCCTCTCTCATGAGGCCTCCGGGAAACAGTTACCCTCGAAACTCGGGTTCCAGTGGCGGCATGCATCTCACGAAATAGCTGTGCAGATGTATCAGTCCTGTAGCGCCTCGCTGAAAGTGCCAAATAACGATCTTCATTGGCCGTTGTGGCTCTTGGACGACCTTGCCCAAGCCTTCTCGATATGGACTCAGTGTCCTAAAACTGTTTGCACAAATTGCAGACGACACTGGGCGTTTCATTGAGCTCTGTAGCAACCTGCACTTGCGATTACCCTGCCTCCAATCTACCGACGATTCTCCAACTCATTCCGTCATCAATACGTTCGTGGCAACTCATTTTACCTGATTGCTTATGAAATTGAACCAACTTCTGCGAGAAACACAACGAATGTCGGCGAGGAGTACGAGAGAAATAATCGCGGAAAAAGCCACGCTTACTTTTCATGCCCTCCGCTGTCACAGCTCCGCCCACACGCACGTGTACGCTCACGTATTCGACACTGCAAATTTGCATTCTTATTCGGCAACATAATTTGCACCTTTGGTTCCGTACTTTTTGTGAAAATCGACAAAATGTGCAAATTCTCTTAATTTTGAACACCAGTGTATTTCAAATATGATCATGATCATATGTAGAGGATTTTAGGAAGGAAGTGTCTGACCCCAGGTCTTAAACAACTCTTAGAAATAGGAAGCTAGGAGATTTGTTCTTGAGTGTCCGATAGGAAAGTGACACGGAAGCGAAGTAGAAAGGGGGAGGAAGACGCCCTTATTTATTACCGGGGTCCGACGGCTTAACGTGCCCATCCGACTCACGGCGGATATTTAGTGGATCGAGCGTTCGTACCTGCATGGGATCGAACCTGAGGTCCTTTCCCTGGCAGTAACGAACGTTGACCACTAGGCTACCCGTGGCCCTGTATTTCAAATACTACAAAACTTTGCCTTTTAAAATCTCGTTTTTGAAATATCGGAATTTTCCAAATTTGGGAATGGTGGGTTAACACACCAATCCCTCTCTCCCTCCCTTGGGCACGCTTCTGAGTATCTGGTACCAACACTTTACTTATTTGGAATAGAAGCTCCGGAGTCGACAGATGTGGCTTCGAAAGTACTACAGGCAAAAGGTTATGTATTATATTGGCGTCTGAACAAAAATGTATACCCTGGCTTTTAGGTTTGAAAAATTTGCATGATGAGTCTTCCAAACAACGCACGTAATTCATAAAAATTAATTCTTCTACAATGAAATGGTACTTCAAACATGGTTGCCGACTGACCTGAGATCTGCGATTTCGTGCACCGTCCTTTCTCAAGGGGGAGAGGTGACGTACTGCATGACATGGCGTAGATGACGTACTACTGAGATGACGCATAAGTCAAATCGACAATAAAGCAGTGTGACGTACTACATATGTAAAGCACGTGTCAAGACGACAAATATGCAGCGATAAATCCGTCCGTGTAGCTTAGTTGGGAGAGCACCTTACTCCGGAGTGGAGTGAGGGGGGGGCGCAGGTTCGATCTCCGTCACTGACAAACTTGTGTTTTCACATTAGCGCCCGAACGTAAGAATGGATGTACCGACCGTTGGGTTCTTCGAAAATTGTGTGATGTTTGTTCCACACATCGTCTAGAATTAACGAAAGTTCTTCCTTCATTTAAAAAAAAATTAATAGGGAGATGATGTAACGTATACTACAGAGGTAAAGCATGTGTCAAGACAACAAATATGCAGCGATACATTCCGTCCGTGTAGCTTAATTGGGAGAGCAACTTACTCCGGAGTGAGGGGGCGCGGGGTCGATTTCGTCACCGACAAACTTGTTTTCACAACAGCGATAAGCCTGTTCAGTTGGGAGAACAGACATTCTGGAGTAGAAAAATGTAGGTTCGAATTCCACCAGGGGGGGGGGGAGGTTATATGTCATAAACGCCGCATCGTGCGAAATCCATCAGGGCCCTTTGTGGCTTATGTTCCATTCTGTACTGTTCCAGGTTTCTGATTGTATTGAAAGTCATTATGATTTCACGATGTGTTTACTTATATAATTATCTTAAATCATATGGTGGAAATCCTCCAGATACGTGGCAACAGTAAATAAATAAATACATCGCTCTTTCCCCGTTCCAGAAACACACAGCAACCGAAAAATTGTTTTTCAGCCGCCGCTGCGGAATTGAACCACAGAACTCGATATCTAGCCGAGTGCGTTACATTTACACCACGGTGGCCAACAATCCACGGTGCTATGTGTATTTTTAAGTCAGCTTCTGACATCATAAATCCGTAAGATGGGCTCAGCTACTGAGACGTCTCCATCTGGTGGGCATTAACGGCACTGGCTATATATATATACTATAGCAGTTAAATCCAAAGGGCGAGATCCAAGGTGAAAATCCTCCAAATACGTGGCGACAGTAAATAAATAAATACATCGCTCTTTCCACGTTCCAGGAAACACACAGCAACCGATTTTTTTTTTTTAAAACAATTTTTCGGTTGCTGTGTATTTCTGGAACGTGGAAAGAGCGATGTATTTATTTATTTACGTATTGTGGAAATTAAATCCAATCAATTTGATCAGTTGATTCGATCGATTTTTGATAATAATAAAAAAAAAACTTTTGCAGTTTTGTCTCTACTGATTCTCAATTGATTCTATCCACTCTTTTACGATGTGGCAATATCACTGCCAGTTAGGTGTATGTACGTCAAAAATTCTGCTTAAAAATTCACCGTTTATTTTGCTATTTTATTCAGTCATAAAACTGCAGCGAACGACAGACCTTTGAGACTTCTAAAATGCCAGAGAATGAAGAATACATGCATTATTTTTCTGAAAATAATATACTGCCTAATACGATTAGAAAAAATAGGGATTGAAAATGTATTGAATAAAAGATAAGACATATTAGAGATCGTATCTCCGTGAAGAACGCCTCAGGAAATATTAATGCCGTCACTCCCCAAAAGGTATGTTTTTCATTCGGTTTGCTAAAGAATATTAAATTAGATATGCATCAAAACATAATCGATAGAAAATTGGCGTTTCTTTCTCAAACTTCGATGAGATCTAATTTCAGGATATAACCATATTGCTTCAGTATATTTTTTTATTTCTCCTATTTTAAAATCTGTGCTGTTTTCATAACACATATGAGATGAAGTGCATGGCTATGTGCTGATTTTAGCACTGGCAAAAAATTTTACTGCTTGCAAACCAACCCCGAAATTCTCATAATGTAAATATTGTACACATCTGACATTAAAAAAAATGCGTAAAATAAAATAAAAATAAGAAAAGAAATATGATAATAACAGGAGTGATAAGCTGTTTCAAAAATCAAATAATTTGGAAGACTATTAGAATCTCACTTTATTACGTTCTTATTAAAAAAACATAAAAAAAAACATAAAAAAAAAACAAGGATTGCTTTACAGGTGCAGTAGTCAGACATTTTGTGTATATATATACACACACGGTCGAGTCACATTATTGTGACCACCAGCTAATATCTAGAGTGACCACCGTGTGCAGCGCGGACAGCAGCTAAACGGGCTGGGAGTGACTCAATAAGGTTCTGGAAGGTGTTATCAGGTATGTGGAACCATGCTCACTGCAGTGCATCTGACAGCTGCTGGAGAGTGCGTGGTGAAGGATCCACAGAGCAAACAACGCGATCGAGGTGGTCCCACAGATGCTCAATTGGGTTTAAGTCTGGTAAATTAGTGGGCCAGTGAAGTACTTTGAAGTCTTTATCGTGCTCTTCCAAACACTGTAGGACATTTCTAGCTGTGTGACACGTCGCATGGTCGTACTGAAAGATCCCATACGCCCCAGGGAAGACAACCAGCATGTATGGGTGTACGTGGTCTGCAAGGATGGATTCATAACGAATTCGGTCCATAGTGCCTTCCACAGGTATGAGTGGACCCAGGGAATGCCACGAAAATATTCCCTAGACCATAGCGCTGCGCCCACCAGCTTGTGTTCTTCCAGCAATGGTTGAAGAGTGTTTGTTCTCCGATGTTTCTCACCTTATATGCCAGCGTCCATCCGTTCGATGAAGCAGAAAACGTGACTCATCGGAGTAGGCAATAGTTTGTCAATCAGCGGAGATCCAATTCTGATACTGTCGTGCAAATTTCAGCCTTTTCTGCCGATGCACCTTCGTTAGCATAGGTTCAGTGACCATCACTTTGCATCGGAGATCCATACGCAGCAGGGTTTGCTGAACTGTCGTTTTAGACACACTGCCGGCAGCCCCCTGGTTCATTTGGGCAGTACGTTGTTCCACTGTAGCGTGTCGATCGGCCCTCACGCACCTTCGCAGCCGACGTTCACCTCTCACATCAATGGCACGTGGTATTCCGGAGTTTCCACGTCGCTTATTCGCAACGGTGCCGTTTCTCCAATCGCGATACACTTTAACCACAACAGCACGCGAACAGTTCACAAGCTGCGTATTTCAGAAATACTGCCACCCTTGGCCCGAAAGCTAATAATCATTCCTTTTTGCAAATCTGATAAATTGCTCTTTCTATCCATGACAGCAACGAGTGATATGTTCTCAGAATGCCTACAGCACACCTTATATACCCTCCAAGCCAGCTCACAAAACGTGCCTTCTCTCATTGGCTACGAGCTGTTGAGGTGAAAAGCGGGAGGTGGTCACAATAATGTAACACGACTGTATATACTGTATATTTATATATACACACAGTTGTATAAGAATACTATGACCACCCCTGGAATCACAGTGTAACCACCCAGGCGCGTCACAGAGTGCACGTGATAAGGTCGACCACACGGAGATATAAGCGGCCGGCCAGGACAGATGAGCCATAATGTTTGACGTGAGCACAATGGTTAGAGGGAGTGATTTGACGGACGTTCAAAGAGGAATGATTATCGGCTACCGCGCCAAGAGTGGAAGCATCTCAGAAACAGCCCACTTCGTGGACTGTTCGCGAAACGCTGTACTAAGGGTTGTACCAAGAATGTACCGCTGGCACACCGAGTACCACACGACGTCATAGCTATGGAGTCCCAAAAGCCATCAACCCTAGAGGAGAACGTCGCCTCCGTCGACTGATAATGGGCAATCGACGGGCAACAGTGCAGCAATTTACCACGCAAATAAACACTCGGGCACCCAAGTACGTGTCCCCGATAACATTAGAGCGAACCCTGTTGCGCATGGGTCTCCGGAGTCGACGCTGCGTCCAGGAACCCATGTTAACCCAGTTCCATAGGCAACGACGCCTTCAGTTCGCATGGGACTACCGTCATTGGACAGCGGAAGATTGGGATAAGGTTGCCTTCTCCGAGTAATCGAGGTTTCCACTCCACAGAACGAGCGCTGGCGGATACGGCGTCAGACACACGAGAAACAACACCCGGACACGCTTGTCGGTCAAGTACAAGCCGGGTTTCGCAGTGTGCGTGTTTGGAGAATGTTTTCTGGTATGACCTGGAACCCTTGGTATCACTGGTTGGGTCCTTGAACGATAATGACTACCTGTCCATCCTCGCTGACCACACGCATCCCTTCATGTTGGACGTTTTTAGCCTGGTGGTGATGGCCTCTATCAACAGGACAATGCCATGTCGTTAAATCGGTGCGTGACTGGTTCCAGGAACACGACACCGATGTCTCCGTTCTCGCTCGGCAGTCGAAATCGCCCCGACTTCAATCCCATAGAGCTCGTGTGGGACTATTTGGATAGACAGGTTCGACGTCCGACCCGCTGCCATGTCATCTCCGGGACCTTCGTGCTCTGCTGTAGTCCAAATGGGTACTGTATGTGTGCCTTGGACAACCTTCCAGAGTCTCATTGCGACCGTGCCGCGCCGTCTCGCCGCTGTCATCCGGGCCAAGGGTGGTTATTCTCATTATAAGGTAGGTGGTCATAATATTTTGATACGACAATATATAATGGAGACTTATCCTCCTAATGTCTGCACCATATCATCATGATCCTCCTGTGGAGACATGCCTTTCAAGGACAATCATTCTCTGTACTACTTGACAACTGTGGAATATACAGAAACCTTATTCCCCCCAATTTCTGCGCCGTATCATGAGGAACGTCTTGTGGAGACATGCCTTTTAAAGTTGGCCATTCTCTGTGCCACGTGACAACTATGTAGAAGGCAGGAGCTTTATTCCCCAATGTCTGCACAACCGAGTCAATATACGTGCCATCGGTGAGGTAACCAGGAGTTGACGAATTGTTTTTCATGAAATGATTACTGAGCAAGCCAACCGTCGTAAAGAGGACTGCGAAAGACTTCTCGCCAGTCCATGTGACAATGTTTCATCTGGAAAGTTGCTTCGTGTAATGAAAAACAGACACACCAGCGGTTGCGACAGCTAAAAGCAAATGACTGCTTGTATTTTTATCCTAAAGCGATGGCGATTTGAAATAAAGACGGCAATATTGTGCTTTTTGTGGAATTTTGGGAGAGTGTGTAGTGTATCTTTACAGTTCCAAGTAGACGTCCCATTAATGTCAGCGACTTCTAAGCACAACTGGAGGGCGTGTGCTTTTGTGATGCTTCAGGGATTTTCGCGCTTATCAGGTTTGGTAAAGAATAGGAGGTACTCATGCAGAAAGGCAACACCAGTGCACACTCAACAGGGAGAAAGTTGGCATTTGAGATGTTTGCTCACTCATCGTATAGTCCGGATCTAGCTCCTTTTGACTACTGCCTATTTAAATCGATGAAGAAAAAAATATTCTTCATAATACATGGGAAATTGATAGAATATTCAAAGCAAACAGAATATCAATTCTGAATTTTTGCTTGTAACACACTTACTAATCATCATGTAACTCCTCTCAGAAAATTTGAAAATTTCAAAGCCTTGGAGAGGGAACCAAACCCGTATCTCTCGATTTCTGTTCGAGTATGTTTCCCGCTCCAGGGCGATGAAATTTTCAAATTTTCTGAGATGTGTTACATGATGGCTAAGTAAGTGTTACAAGCAAAAATTCAGAATTTATATTCTGTTTCCTTTTGATATTGCACTGTCACTTTGTCCCGTGTCTGATTGGCTTTGAGGCAGTCGGTTAGAAACATCGGAAGCAGGTGAGATAGCCCAGGTCTCGGTACCAAGACACTCCGCTGAAGAACAACTGTATCGAGGGTGTACAATGAGTGCAACAAGCCAAGCAGTCAGCAGTCTTTCTATGGGAGGAAACGACTGCCGATGTAAGCAATTCGAGAGTTTTTTTTTGCCTCCAAGGTACAAGCAAATCATCAAGGAGAGGCTGGCTAATGTCCCGACAGATGGCTACAAACATTTGAAAATGATGGTTTGCATTTCACCGGGTAGGGTTCCTTTTTAACAGTGTGAGGATAAAGCATGGTATCGAAGACGAATCGATCAGCTTGTCAACAGAATTATTAAAAACGATGTTCTGTATTTCGCTGAGTGGTTTTTTAGCACGTCTTTTGTAAAAAAAGATAGTGCTTCTGTTATCGGTTTGTCCGTCCGTCTGTACCAACGATATCTCTGCAACTATTAGTCTGATTTGAAAAATTATTTTTGCATTGGGAAGCTCGAAATATGCAAATGATGATCCTTTATTTCGCTTTTTTTACGATGTACAATTTCGCCGGTAGAGAGCGTAAATGCAGATGATGTCGAATTTCAAAATTCGTTTTATTCCACATATTTGCTTCTAAACATCCGATTGAAAAAAAATTATCTTTCGATTCCATTTATATCGAAGAGTATTTTAGATATAGTTACTTTTTCAAATTACGCATAGATTTTCCGCTAGGGGGCGTAAAAGTAAATTACCTTTTCCTCGATAACTCTTCTTCTAAAACTCCGATTTGGAAAATTTCTTTTTCAGCGGATACATCTCCTGATGGAAAATCGTTTGCATATAATTTTAAATTTTTGGTAAAGAATACTTTGGCCACCAGGGGGCGTAAGTGTTAATTTTTGCTTCTGATGTATTTGTCATAAAATCGGAGCTTCTAAAATATCGATTGAAAAAATTCTTTTGTGGACTGATGCCACTCACATCGATAAACCTTTCCAGAATATTTTCTTCTTAAAATATTGCACAGTTTCTTCGCCAGGGGGCGTAGATGTACATCCTATTTTTGTCAATATCTCTACTTCTAGGAGTCCGATTTGAAAAAATTCCTTCTTTGTTGGATAGTGTTTTACGTGTGACATGTTTTTCATATAATTTCAAAATTTTCAAGTAATTCATAGACTTTCCGCTAGGGGGCGTAGCGGTAAATTGCGTTTCCCCCTATATCTCTGCTTCTAAATCTCCGATTTGAAAAATTCTTCCTGCGCCGGATGCAGCTCCTGATGGTAAATCGTTTGCACATAATTTCTAATTTTCGTAAAAAAAATAGTTTGGCCACCAGGGGGGAAATAAATCTTAATTTCCGCTTCTGTTGTATTTGCAGCAAAATATGATGCTCTAAATTCTCGATTGAAAAAAACGACTTTTGTTGACCGGTACTACTCATGTCGACAAACCTTTTAGAAACATTTTCTTCTTAAAATAGTGCATGGTTTCTTCCCCAGGGAGCGTAGATGTATATCTTATTTTTGCAATATCTCTACTTCTAGGAATCCGATTTGAAACATTCCTTCTTTGTTGGATAGTGTTTTACGTGTGACATGTTTTTCATATAATTTCAAAATTTTCAAGTAATTCATAGACTTTCCGCAAGGGGGCGTAAATGTAAATTGCGTTTCCCCCTATATCTCTGCTTCTAAATCTCCGATTTGAAAAATTCTTTCTGCACCGCGTACAGCTCCCGATGGGAAATCGTTTGCACATATTGTCTCATTTTTGTAAGAAATGGTTTGCCACCAGGTGGCGCAAGTCTTAATTTCCGCTTCTGTTGTGTTTGCAGCAAAATATGAGCTTCTAAATTCTTGATTGAAAAAAATGTCGTTTGTTGACCGATACTACTCATGTCGACAAACTTTTTAGGAACATTTTCTTCTTGAAATAATGCATAGCTTCTACGCCAGGGGGCGTAGATGTATATCTTATTTTTGTAAATATCTCTACTTCTAAAAGTCCGATGTGAAAAATTCCTTCTTTGTATGATAGTGTTCCCAATGCGAAATGTTTTTGCTACAAATTCAAAATTTTCAAGTAAATCATAGACTTTCTGCTAGGGGGCACAAATGTAAATTGCGTTTTCTGCTTTATTTCAGCTCCTAAAGCTCTGATTTGAAAAATTCTTCCGGTATCGCATACAAGACCTGATGAAAATATTTTTCTCATAATTTCTAATGTTTGGTAAAGAATGGTTTATCCACCAGGGGTCATAAGTGTTAATTTCTGCTTCTGAAGTATTTGTTGCAAAATCTGGGCTCCTGAAAACTCGACGAATAATTTTTTTTCTTCGACCGATACCCGCTTATACGGATAAACCTTTTGAGAATACTTTCGTCCTAAAATAGTGCATGGTTTTCCCACCAGGGGAAGTAAGGTCACATCTTATTTTTGTCGATATCTGTGTTTCTAAGAGTTCGTAAGCTCACGATTCCGTTTACAGCAATATCTGAGGGATTAGAAACCCGAATGAAAATCTTCTTTCTTTCGTCAGATCTATTGTTTTCCATACCGGTTCCATTGACTTTGAATAGCTTTGATAAATTTTATTTGCGTCAGAACGGATTCAAAAGACGTGCTTATTACACCCGAAAATTCGGTGTCATCTTTCTTGTTTATTTATACTGTGAGGACCAATCACATAGTATCCACGGAAAATCGACCAAATTGCCGACAGATGGTTATGAATTATTGAAAACTATGAACTGTATTTTGCTGAAAAGGGATCTTTATTCGCACTGTAAAGACAAGACATAATATCGAAGAAAAAGCAAATAATTTGCCGACAGATGCTTACGAAATGTCAAAAATGATGGTTTGTATTTCTCTGATTAGGGCATTGTATTTGCACTCTAAGGACTAAGCACGATATCGAAGAAGAATAAACCAAATTACCGACTGATGGTTGCGAACTATGAAAAATGATATTTGTATTTCACTGAGTACCAAGTTTTTTGTTTACACTGTGAAGACAAAGCATGGTATCGAAGAAGAATCGAACAACTTGCCGATAGATGGCTACGAACTATTGAAAATCAAGCTTTGTATTTCGCTGTGTTGGGTTTTTTATTTATACTGTAAGAAACAAGTATTCCACGATGAGAAACCGACCAACTCACCTACAGAGGGCTATGAAATGTAGAAAGTTATGGTTCTTATTTTCGTGAGTAGGATTCTTTATTTGCACTGTGAGGACCAGACATGGTATCGAAGGGAACGGAATTAACTTGCGGACAGCTGGCTACGAACCATTGAAAATAATGATTCGTACACTGAAGAGCCAAACGTCATGGGATACTTACCTAGTTTCGTGTATGATCTCCTCTAGCCAGGCGAAGTGCAGGAACTCGAGGTGGCATCGATTCCACAAGTGGCCGAAAGACTTCTGAATTCTGGAGAGATGTTGAGCCATGCCATCTGAACAGCCGACCACAGTTCCCTGGTATTTGAAGGTGCAGGATTTGGGTGCAAATGGACCTCTCCTTCACGTCCCATAAGTGCTCTATTGGGTTCATGTTGGGCGAACGTGGTAGCCACACCATCCGTTGAAACTGTTCAGAATGCTCCTCGAACCAGCTTTGGACAACTTGGGCCCGATGACATGGTACATTGTCTTCCTGGAAAATCCCATCGTTGTTAGGGTACATGAAGTCCACGAAGAGCTGAAAATGGTCCCCCAGCACAGCAACAAATCGATTACCGGTTAATGACGCGTATACGAGGACCAGAATACCCAAAACAGTGCCACGTAAAGACACCCCACACATGTTTGGAATCACCTCTAGCTTGCACAGTGCCTTGCTGATAGCATGGTTCCATGGCCTCATGGGGTCTACACCACACCCGAACCGTACCACCAGCTCGTAACAACTGGTAGCGTGACTCATCGGACCACGCTACATGTTGCCAGTCTTCCAGGGTCTAATTACCGTGTTCACGAGCCCAGGTGAGGCGCTGTGTCCGAGGTCGTGATGTTAACAAAGACAATCTGGTGGGTCTTCTGCTCCCATACCCCATGGGTGCTAAATTACGCTGCATTGGCCTGATGGATATGTCTCTGGTACTTCCCGCATTAAATGTAGATGTTATTTGAGCCAGTGTCGCTTGTCTGTTAGCATGGACAATCCTGGTTTGATGCCGGTAACCACGGTCATTCAGCACCTGCAGTCGGCCACTGCGTTGCCCACGATGGGTGGTAATGCCTTCCACGAGATATTTCGGTACACACGTGACATCGTGCATGGAAAAATGTTGAATGTTCTCACAACTTCGGAAATTGAATGTCCCATCGGTCTGGCTGCCACTACCGTGCCTCATTCAAGCTCCGATAATTCTCGTCGGCTTGCCATAATCCTACTGCCGGTTGTTCAACTTGACTCACGAGATTACACCTCGCAACTGAAAACAGTCTTACCATGCGTCAAAGCCTTTATACAGTGGCAGTTCCGGTTAAAAATTTTCATACTGCTGTATTTCGCTGAGTGGGTTATTTATTTACATTGTAAGAACCAAGCATGGTATGGAAGAAGAATATACCAACTTGCCGACAGATGGTTACGAACTATTGAAAAGGATAGTTCATGTTTCGCTGAGTAAGATTATTTATTTGCACTGTTAGGACCAAATATGGTATCGAAAAAAATCTACCAACTAGCCAACAGATGGTTGGTTACAAACTATTAAAAATGATCATTTCTGTTTCGCTAAATGGGATTATTTATTGGAACTGTAAGGACCAAGTCTGGTATCGAAGAAGAATCTACCAACTTGCCGACATATGGGTGCCCTCAATTATAAATAATGGTTTCTATTTCGTTGAGTAGGATAATTTATGTGCAGAGAAAGGACCAAGTATGGTATCGAAGAAGAATAGATCATCCTGCCAACAGATTTTTATTAATTATTGAAACTACGGTTTGTATTTCGCTGATTAGAGTTCCTTATTTTCACTGTAAAGACTAAGCATGGTACTGAAGAATCTGCAAACTTACCAACAGATGGTCGCAAATTGTCGAAAATAATGGTTTGTTTTTCACTGAGTAGTACGTTCTTTACGTACCCTGCAAGACAAAGCATACTACCGAAGAAGAATCGAACAACTTGTCAACAGATGGCTACGAACTATTGAAAAATGATGGTGTGTATTTCACTTAGTAGGGTTCATTATTTACACTGTAAGAGCCAAGCGCGGTAAGAAAGAAGATTCTACCAACCTGCCGACAAATGGTTACGAAGTACTGAAGATGATTGTCCCTATTTCTCTGAGTAAAATTATTTATTTGCACTGTAAGGACTAAATATGGCTTCGAAGAAGAGTAACTTGCCGACAGATGGCTACGAACTATTGAAAACTGGTGTTTTGTATTTAACTTAGTAGGGTTCTTTCTTTACAATGTAAGAAACAAGCACGGTATGGAAGAAGAATGTACCAACTTGCCGACAGATGGTCACGAAGTATTGAAGATGATGGTTTCTATTACTCTGAGCGGAATTATTTATTTGCATTGTAAGGACTAAATATGGCATTGAAGAAGAATCTACCAACTTGCCGACAGATGGCTACGAACTATTGAAAATGGTGGTTTAAATTTAACTTAGTAGGGTTCTTTATTTACACTGTAAGAACCAAGTACGGTATGGAAGAAGAATTTACCAACTTGCCGACAGATGGTTACGAACTATTGAAAATGATGGCTTGCATTTCGCTGATATGGTTCTTTATTTACACTCTTAGAACTAAGCCTGGTACAGAAGAAGAATCTAGCAATTGAAGATGTTGGTTTCTATTTCTCTGAGTGGAATTACTTATTTGCACTGTAAGGACTAACTATGGTATCGAAGAAGAATAACTTGCCGACAGATGGCTACGAACTATTGAAGATGGTGATTTGCATTTCGCTGAGTAGGATTCTTTATTTACACTGTAAGAACCAAGCACGGTATGGGAGAAGAATCTACCAACTCGCCGGCAGATGGTTACGAAGTATTGAAGAAGATGGTTCCTATTTTTCTGAGTAGAATTATTTATTTGCACTGTAAGAACTAAATGGTATCGAAAAAGAATCTACCAACTTGCCGACAGATGGCTACAAACTATTGAAAATGATGGTTTACATTTCGCTGAGTAAGGTTCTGTGGCGTGCCTGCCCCGCAGGACGCACATGAGATAAAGGCAGATAGCAGTGAGAGCACATGCCAGTGTTGTATAGTGGATAGCACTCGGAGCTCCCGAGCCGAGAGTTACAGATTCGAATCCCGTTCCAGGCATAAAAATGAAGGAGAAATTTACTTCGTCATAGTTCTTTATTTACACTGTAAGAACCAAGCACGTTATGGAAGAAGAACCTACCAACTTGCCGACAGATGGCTACGAACTATTGAAAATGGTGGTTTGCATTTCGATGAGTAGGGTCCTTTATTTACACTGCAGAAACCAAGTATTCTGCGATGATTAATCGACCGACAGATTGTTATGAACTATTGAAAACTATGCTTGGCATTTTGTAGAGCAAGTTTCATAATTTATACGTTATAATAATCGTTAATGGAGTTAACGATAAAGAACACATACCAACGAAACTCCCTGGCATTACGCAATTTATCCAATCTCATCTGAATAAAGTTTGTTTCTTTGACCGAAGATTAATCGGCGGTTACTTTTCAAGCAGATACAATGGCCACCAAACATGATTTATATTCTCCCAGAAGCCCTATGTACAGATTCCCATCAACCAAATCTTTCCCTTAAAAAGCAAAAGGCATATCATCCATAAAAACATTAGGGCATTTGTAATACACGAAGTTCTCTTGTAAGAAAAGCAATGATCAGTGTTCCCTTCAATGATGTGATTTGAATATGAGGGATATATAAAAGCATCGACTATTCGGCACATTGCAAAAACTTGATTCCGAGAAGGGCTAGATGAAGCATATTATGCAACATTCAGATCACAAATGGTTGTTTTTCTTGAAGTTATCCTCAAATGCAAAACTTAGAAGCCGATGCCTCTTTCATTCCCTGAAATCATCTCGGAGCGGAGAATCACAACTCGAAATTTGCACAAATTTCGATTCCTTCCTCTTTCTTGTGCCGAACGGAACAGAACTGAATACGTTCTCACCCATGGCAAAAAATTCGATCAAACATTTCTTGATTTCGTCTGATTTACATGCTCGACCTTCCAGGAACAGCAAAGACTTTGACGATTTCTGTTTATCTTTTGTTTTGCAAATCTGGAGCATTTTTCTGCTTATACAATAACAGCATCATGGAACAGAAACCAGTGGAAGTCCAATTTTGATGTTTTCGTCGTCATTACATTGTTTCGCCTTATGAATAATTTCTTGTCAGTAGTCGTCGATTCAGAAGAGAGGGAATGCAAATCATCTTCTTTCTCAGAAAACATCCATTTTTTTTTTTATTCTTCCTCTCTATCACCATCAATGAAGGAGATATGATTTGCAGGTTCAAGATATGCGATTGAAAAAAGAATTACATTATGAAAACAATAATGGAGCCACACTTCTCGAAGGCGTTTTTCATGTCTACAACCACCAAACGCGTGCAACGTCTGTGCATTCAATGGCAATGCAATTCTTCCTTAGAATAATTTCAGCTCCTAATTCTGTTTTCTGGAACAAGCAAGGAAGAAAAAATTGAGTTCGGAAGAATAATTTTACGAGATAATTTAATATCTTTCAATTACGCTTCTTCTCTTTTTTTTTTTTTTCATGCGCTCCACAGACACGCACTTTTTTTTTTTTTTTGGCTTATTATGCGTATCATAATTTATATAACGAATTATTTCATTGCGTATTTAATTAACTCTCACGTCAGGTCGAATATCAACATGACGCACGAATGAAAAATCTCTTTCATTTCGTTTCAGCCGCCCCGGTGGCGCAGTGGTCTAAGCGATGGCCTCTGATCATTCGTCCGAAAGGGGTCCGGGTTCGAATCCCGGTCAGGCATGGATGTTGTGTTTGTCTTACGGCACTGGCTCTCTCCCTTCCCTGGAACCAGTGACCCTAAATTAGGGACGGGCGACTGCTTATAGCCCATTGAGTTGCTCACGGTAGTCGTTAAACCTCCAACCAAAAAAAAAAAAAAAAAAAAAAAAATTCGTTTCATTTCTTATTGGGTGTGTTCATAAATTCTACCCGTTTTCGTAGGCTACAAAGAAAGGAGGGGACCGCAACAGATAACGTGCCTAGGATTTTACATAGTTGCCATCATTCTGTATGACCTCTTGCCATCTGTCTATGCGTAGGTGAATCCCACCCCGGAAAAACTCCTGTGTTTTAGAGTCAAAAAAGTTATGTAATGCCGTTTTCACATCGTCCACGTCATCGAAGGATTTTTTTAGAGCGAAGGCGAACGACCGAGAAAGGTGGTAATCCGTAGGTGCCAGGTCAGGGGAATACGCCGGGTGAGAACACTTCTCAACCAAAGTCCAGTATTTTTTTGCCGAGTGAATAAAGCAGCATGAGGTCTGGCGTTATCATGATGAAGAATCACGCCTTTGCGATTGATGAGGGCTGGCCGCTTCGATGTCAGTTGTTCTCGCAATCTGTGCAACTGTTGGCAGTAGAGATCAGAATTTATCGTTTGGTTAGGTGCCAACACCTCCCAGTGGATTATTCCCTGGATATCTCACCAAACACTCAACAAAACCTTTTGGGATGCAGTCCTCCTTTTGAGGTCGATAGAGCAGGCTCCGCACCTTGGCACACAGTCCGTCGATGCTCTACGTTACGGTACAGTACCCACTTCTCATCACCCGTTACAGTTCGTCCCCAAAACGGTTCATTTTTGTGACGAGAAAGCAAAGAAACACAGGTACGGATTATCTCCTCTCGCTGCTTTGTTGATGATTCTCTCCTCTCATTGTACCGCACCAGGTTTCTGTTGGTGCGGAACCCACTTATCGAACTTGGTGATGAACCCAAACGCATGCATCCGTCTTTCGACTGCAGTTCTGTGCACCGACAACGTTTCCGCTAATTCCTGAACAGTTGGATATGGGTCATTTGTTAGGGCTTGGCCCACATCCTCGTCAGAAACCACGGATGGACGTCCAGGACGTGGTTGATCTTTCCAGCTTCTGTCTCCGTCCCGGAAGTTCCGAAACGAACAGCGACATGTGCTATCAAAAAATGCATCCTCCTCATACATTTGACAGATGTTGAGGCAAGCCGCGGCTGCAGTATTGCCTTTATCGAACTCGTACAGTAAGCAATGTCTAATGTGCTCCATATCGCGTGCAATGTTACACCGTCCGTGATTTCCGTTACGAATGACTTACTTAGACAAACATAGTGCCTCTATATGCTCTACTGCTCCACGCTTTATTGGCCGAGAATTCGGCATCGTAGCGTCATCTGTGACGTAACTACTCCGATCATAATTTGCATCTATTACAAAAATGGGTAGAACTTTTGCACACACCCAATATATTAGATTTTTATCTAAATTTTAAGATATGCAAATGAAAGACGAGATTTTAGTTGAGTTTTAGTAATTTTTTTCTGCAGTTAGAGACACTTCCTGTTACAGCATTCCGAACTTTGTAACATGGCGTCTTACTTTTAATGTCCACACCAGAGGAACAGCCAAATATTGTGCGATTCTGTTGTTGTTGTTTTTTTTCCCCAGAATGTCACACCGAGTTGTTGCGGAATATAATTATTGATAATTTTTTAAATAAAAATCAGACATAAAGGAAAAGACGATGAAACTTCTCACTACTCGTTTCAGCAAATTCGGATGTAGCAACCCGGTGGCAAAATGGCACGAAGCGTTTGCTTTCATTCGTTCGTCTGCGATGGGTCTGGGTTCGAATCCCGCGTGAGGTATGAATGGTGCTTTTGTCTTACGGTACTGACTCTCTTCCCTGCCTGGTACCAGTGGCCCCAAATTAAGTACGGGGGATTACTAATAGCCCATTAAGTTGCCCACGGCAGTGTGGTGTGCTACAGAGGTGAATCACGTGATAAGATGACTAATCTATAACTGTACATTCCGTCCGTGTAGCTTAGTTGGGGGAGCAAATTACTCCGGAGTGAGGGGGCGCTGTCAAACTTGTATTTTCACGTTGTCGCCCGAACATAAAAAGGGATTAACTGGCCGTTGGGTTCTTCAAAAATGGTGTGATGTTCGTTCCGCACATCGGGTGGAATTAATGAAAAATTCGTAATTCGCTTCAAAAAAAAAAAAAGTTAAGAAGGAGGTGATGTGACGTACTACAGAGGTGAATCACGTGTCAAGACGATAAATTTGCAGCCGTACATTCCGTCCGTGTAGCTTAGTTGGAAGAGCGACTTACTCCGGAGTGAGAAGGGGAGGGGGGGGGCGGACAAACTTGTGTGTTCACAGCTGTCATTAAACCCTCAAACTAAAATATAGCCTTAAATGTTTCATGATCATGATCATATGTAGAGGCTTTTCGGAAGGGAGTTTCTGACCCCCAGGTCTTAAACAACCCTTAGAAATAGGAAACTGGGAGATTTGGGCTAGAGCGACCGATAGGAAAGTGGCATGGAAGCGAAGTAGAAAGGGAGAGGAAGACGCCCTTATTTATTACCGGGGGGGGGCAGTACCCGGGTTCGACGGCTTAACGTGCCCATCCGACGCACGGCGGATATTAAGTGGATCGAGCGTTCGTACCTGCCTGGGATCGAACCTGAGGCCCTTTCCGTGGCAGTCACGAACCCGCGGCTCTAGCCTTAAATGTTTATTTTCTTTAGAGGCAGAAATACCTCTTCTTCCTGCAAAAGAAGTCTTCTGTTTTGGGGCAAGGGGGATTAAAGATCACCATGAGCAATTTTCAGGGATTAAAGCAGTAAGCCGTCCCCAATTTGGGATTTCTCATTGGGGTGGGAGGGGCGCAGAAACGAGCGCACCACCCAAGCCTTATCTTAGACCTCGGCTGATCTAGGGCGAATGGTTAGAAGCCATATCTTCAGACAACTCGGCCACCGAAGTGGCGCAAACGCAGCTTCGGTGGCCGAGTTGTCTGAAGACCTGGCTTCAACCATTCGCCCGTTACGTAACTAACTCGCTATTTTACTGCACAGAAGTTGTTGAAATAACTTTCACCTAAATGTCCAAATCTTCAGACAAATTGGAAATTGAATTATAACGAAGTAAATTTCTCCGTCATTTTTGGTCTACGCCGGGATTCGAACCCGAGTCCGCTTATTCCGGAACAAGTCGCTCTACCAATTGAGCTACGCAGACGTTCATTCTGATTGCTATGTGCCTTTATGTCGTGTGCGTCCTGCTGGCAGGTACGTCACAGAATCACACTGGAGCAAGAATCGAACCCGTATCTCTCGATATGCGGGGGAGATTTTTTTATGGGGTAAGGGTAACGACCGCTGCGAGGATGTAATCACTAAACTGAAATTTGGAGTCACTGGTTTTAGGGGACAGAGAGGTCGAGGTTTAAAATGCAAACATAAAGTCCACATCCTTCTACGGGTTCGAACCCCGATGTAGCTATGAGAAAAGTCAGAAGGCTACGCCCTAGACCAACGAGACGCAGGGAAGCATTAGGAAATTTTGTTCTCACTTTTTCCTATGAAGCCAGGGATTCTCAGTAAATGAAGCGAGAAATTCTCAATTTTCAGAGGTCTAGAAAATTGATTGTAATTTATTTACAGAAATGAGCGATACACAACAAGTGATAATAACATTGTTCTTCTGCTTCTAAACATAATGACTTTCGGTCGGAATTTAGGCATTTGTCCCATTGTCGTATCAAACTTTTTGAACCCGTCTGCGTAGAAGGTCGTACCTTGTTCATAAAATAAAATGAACACAGCCGCCCCAACTTCAGCACTACACTTGAAACACTGACCTCCCAACTTCTTCAATGCTAGGAGTGATGGAAATCACAAGGTACGGGCAAACGTTTCGTCTGATGTACGAAATATTTTTACCGTGTTCCAGAATCTCTGTTGTTGTAAGGTGTGCAGTGTGCTACTGTGTAGCACGCCTAAAAACACCCTTGCTGGGGAAATAATTGCATGCAAAGAAAAAACACCTTTGCAAAAACAACAAAACACCTTTGCTGGGGAAATAATTGCATGCTTAAGGTCTCACAACAACGGGCATCGTCGACTGTGACTCCTACTTCCAGAAAATAGACGAGGAGCAAGTCTTTAGCATTCTTGAAAAACAGTCGTTATCTTCTATACTGCCAGAGCAAATACTCTGGTAGTATACTCTAGGGTAGAAAATGGAAGATGCTCTAAGGTAGAAAATGGAAGATGTTTTAGGGTAGAAAATGGAAGATGCTCTAGGGTAGAAAATGGAAGATGCTCTAGGGTAGAAAATGGAAGATGCTCTAGGGTAGAAAATAGAAGATGCTCTAGGGTAGAAAATGGAAGATGCTCTAGGGTAGAAAATGGAAGATGCTCTAGGGTAGAAAATGGAAGATGTTTTATGGTAGAAAATGGAAGATGCTCTAGGATAGAAAATGGAAGATGCTCTAGGGTAGAAAATGAAAGATGCTCTAGGGTAGAAAATGGAAGATGCTCTAAGGTAGAAAATGGAAGATGCTCTAGGGTAGAAAATGGAAGATGCTCTAAGGTAGAAAATGGAAGATGTTTTAGGGTAGAAAATGGAAGATGCTCTAGGCTAGAAAATGGAAGATGCTCTAGGGTAGAAAATGGAAGATGCTCTAGGGTAGAAAATAGAAGATGCTCTAGGGTAGAAAATGGAAGATGCTCTAGGGTAGAAAATGGAAGATGCTCTAGGGTAGAAAATGGAAGATGTTTTATGGTAGAAAATGGAAGATGCTCTAGGATAGAAAATGGAAGATGCTCTAGGGTAGAAAATGAAAGATGCTCTAGGGTAGAAAATGGAAGATGCTCTAAGGTAGAAAATGGAAGATGCTCTAGGGTAGAAAATGGAAGATGTTTTAGGGTAGAAAATGGAAGATGCTCTAGGGTAGAAAATAGAAGATGCTCTAGGGTAGAAAATGGAAGATGCTCTAGGGTAGAAAATGGAAGATGCTCTAGGGTAGAAAATAGAAGATGCTCTAGGGTAGAAAATGGAAGATGCTCTAGGGTAGAAAATAGAAGATGCTCTAGGGTAGAAAATGGAAGATGTTTTAGGGTAGAAAATGGAAGATGCTCTAGGGTAGAAAATGGAAAATGCTCTGGGGTAGAAAATAGAAGATGCTCTAGGGTAGAAAATGGAAGATGCTCTGGATAAGTACAGATGTTCAGCAGTATAGAAACTCTAACCGCTTCACGATGCGATGCCGAAAGCTGTTCCCTTCGTTGTGGTAGCGTATCCGATGCTCCAAGCTGTAATCTGTCAGACGGTTACGAATCTCCCTGAGTGAGTTGGCGAGGCACCCAAGGTATCGATACTTTGGGGTGACCCAGAACATCATGAATTACCTTGTGATAAGAGCCAGCTGATACTTCCAGTACTTCGGCAACACTAGTACCTTAAGCTGTCTATTGTCCTGAATCATTTAGTTTACATGTTCCATGTTGGCATCTGCTATGGCAATAGAGAGGCAGCGCCCACCTGGTGGCGAGCACTGGTCCGAGTGGGCTCGAGTTCGAATCACGTATGAGGTATGGGTGGTGTGTTTATCTTGCGGCGTTGGATCTCACGCTTCCCTGGAACCAGTAGCCATAAATTAGGGACGAGTGGCTGCTTATAGTCCACTGAATTGCACACGTTGGCCATTAAACATCGAAACAAACAAATAAAAAAAGAGGGAGACTAGCTAGCTCTTAATCACACACGCACACTCATTCGTCCTTTGTTGAACAGACGACACAATCTTCGCACGATTTGCTTGGACATAGCGTCTTCGCCTTACACTTCCATCAATCCAGGGTGAATGTCCCTTCCCGACAAGCCACGTGGCCATTCCTACCAAATAACACCTCGAACTTCCTCCTTCGATTATATCGCACGTTGGTTATGATGTACTGAATGCTGCAGAGGGACGTAGCCCGAGCGCTCGCTAATTCCGTTTTTGGGTGAAAATCTCCACCACATAAATATAGGTGAATAAATAAGAACATCCCTCTTTCCACGTTCCAGAAACACATAGCAACCAAAAAATTGTTTTCAGCCGCCGCAGTGGAATCGAACCACGGATCTCTCGATATCTAGCCGAGCGCGCTAAGCTTTACACCACGGTGCTATGTGTATTTTTAAGTCAACTTCTGACATCATAAATCCGTAAGATAGGCTCAGCTACTGAGTTAGCCACCGTGGTGTAAAGTTTAACGCGCTCGGCTAGATATCGAGAGATCCGTGGTTCGATTCCACGGCGGTGGCTGAAAACAATTTTTCGGTTGCTATGTGTTTCTAGAACGTGGAAAGAGCGATGTTCTTATTTATTTACTGACGCCACGTATTTGGAGGATTTTCACCTTGGATCTCGCTCTTTGGATTTAACTGCTATAATATATATACAGCCAGTGCCGTTAATGCCTACCAGATGGAGACGTCTCAGTAGCTGAGCCCATCTTACGGATTTATGATGTCAGAAGCTGACTTAAAAATACACATAGCACCGTGGATTGTTGGCCACCGTGGTGTAAATGTAACGCACTCGGCAAGTTATCGAGAGTTCCGGATTCAATTTCACGGCGGCGGCTGAAAAACAACTTTTCGGTTGCTGTGTGTTTCTGGAACGTGGAAAGAGCGATGTATGTATTTATTTACTGACGCCACGTATTTGGAGGATTTTCATCTTGGATCTCGCCCTTTGGATTTAACTGCTATAATATATATTGCGACATGAAGGCAGAGTGTGCTAAGAATCCCCGGAGAACCGGACCAGGCTGCCATCTGATGCTGACCTTGGCTACGTATAATGGACGCTCCCTATCTTCTGATTCAAGGCTTCTTGAATTGGAAGAGGAACTACAAAGGGTCAAGTGGGACATCGTCGGGCTAAGTGAGGTAAGGAGAAAAGGAGACGATCTCATTGAACTGAAAAGTGGACATCTCTTCTAGTATCGTGGGACAGATACTGGCAGAACTAGTGGTGTTGGATTTGTAATAAACAAGAAACTGAAGGATAAAGTGGTAGAAGTTGAAAGTTCCTCTGACAGAGCTGCACGACTCGTTATGCAACTCTCGAGAAGATACCAGGCTCAGATTATTCAAACTTATGCACCCACCACAAGTCATCCCGAAGAAGAAATTGAAGAATTTTACGAGGAAATTCGTCATCTAAATAATAAAGGTAAGCAGCACTTGAAGATAATTATGGGAGATTTCAATGCAAAAATAGGGCAACGGCAACAGAATGAAACTTCAGTAAGTAAATTCGGTCACGGCAACAGAAACCAGCGTGGAAATACTCTCGTAGAGTTTGCAGAGGCAGAAGGATTTTTCATCTTGAACTCCTTTTTCAAGAAAAAGCCACACAGGAAATGGACATGGAGACATCCAATTGGGACGACAAGTGAAATTGATTTTATTATGTGTAACAAAACATTCATCATCCAAGACTGCAGTGTGCTGAACAAGTTCAACACAGGTAGTGACCATAGATTGGTGAGATGTAAGATGCACCTCAACACTAAACTCGAACGTGGCAAGCTCACAAGACAAACAAAATGTATTGTCATAACCAACCTTAAAAAACCCCATAATACTTTCAAGTTGGAACTGAAGAACAGATTCTCTGCTTTAGAAGGCCTAACATCGGAAGAAGTGAATATTTCTGAAGTTAACAGAAAAGTAACCAAAGCTCTTATGGAAACAGCAACAAAATTAGCTGGGTCTAAGAACAAGTTGTATGTGAACAAATTATCAGGAAAAACCAAAATGTTGATGCAAAAAAGAAGAGAGATGAGGACAACTAAAGAAGATGTGACTTCCAAAGTGGAGTACATAGAGCTATGCAAGACAGTGCGAAAAAGTATCACTGAAGATGTAAGGAAATTCAACTGTGAACTAGTAAGGAAAGCAATTGAAAACAACCAAAGCCTAAAGATAGCAAAGGGACATCTCAGTAAGGGAAGAAAACAGATTATGGCACTGAGAAAAGAAGATGGTTCTGTAACAAGAAATAGAGGCGAAATTTTGACAAGAGTAAAAGATTTCTACTCCAAATTATATGAAAGGGATGATACATGTACTCCAGACATCATGAAAGGTACCAGTACCAGAGTTCTTCCAGTCCTCCCAGCAGAAGTTGCACATGCAATCAAGAACCTGAAGCGGGGGAAAGCTCCAGGAGAAGATGGAATTACTGTAGACATCATACAAGAAGCAAGTGGAGAAATCGAAACAGTACTCGCCCAAATTTTCACTCGATGCCTTAATGAAGGGAAGATTCCTGAGGATTGGAACAATGTTACAATGATCCTGCTACATAAAAAAGGTGACATTGAGGATCACAGGAACTACAGACCTATCAGCCTCCTCTCAGTGGTTTATAAAATCTTCACTAAAGTTCTTTCACACCGCTTGAAGGTAACACTGGACATGGCTCAACCGAGAGAACAAGCTGGATGCAGGAGTGGCTACAGCACAATAGATCATATCCACGTACTGAGAGAACTAACTGAAAGAGCGAGGGAATATAAACTTCCATTGTGCATGGCTTTTATCGATTATGAAAAAGCCTTTGATTCGGTGAAACCATCAGCAGTTACAATGGCTCTGAAAACCTGCGGTATTGAAGATGCATACATTAATATTATTAATAACATCTATGAAAATGCAAGTGCAAAGATTCGGCTGTTGAAAATACAACACACATAAAAATTGGAAAGGGAGTGAGACAAGGTGACACCATATCTCCGAAGCTCTTTAATGCCACATTGGAAAAAGTCTTTCATTCACTGAACTGGGAAAACAAAAAGATAAAGATTAATGGAAATTATCTAACCCACCTTCGTTTTGCTGATGACGTAGTCATTTTTGCAACTACCCCACCAGAGCTGCAGAGTATGATCCAGGAACTTGCTGACAAGAGTAAAGAAGTGGGATTAAAAATGAACATTTAGAAGACAAAAGTGATGTTCAATGCTTTTACAAGAAATGAAGATTTATCGATTGATGGAGAAAAACTGGAGATAACAGACACGTACGTTTATCTTGGACAGCAGATATCAAGTGAGGGGTCACATTGATGAAGAAATTAATCGGCGTACAAAACTTGCCTGGAGAGCTTTTTGAAGAAACAGCATAATTTTCAAGAGCAATATGCCATTATGTCTTAAAAGAAAAGTGTTTGATCAATGCATCCTTCCAGTGCTTACGTATGGTGCAGAGACGTGGACCTTAACTAAAAGAGACATACAAAGGCTGCAGACAACTCAAAGTAGCATGAGAGGTGCATGCTTGGTATAACCAGGAGAGATAAGAAGAGGAACTCGTGGATCCGAAAAATGACGAGAGTGGAAGACATCATGATCAGAGTTAAATCCCTGAAATGGCAATGGGCTGGACATACTGCCAGAAAGACAGACCATCGATGGACAGCCGAAATTTTAGATTGGATTCCAAGGGACAGGAAAAGACCCAGAAGAAGGCCACATGGGAGATGGGTGGATGAAATTCGAAAATATGCGGGAGTGACATGGAGGAAACTGGCACAAGACAGACCGTTGTGGAGGAAACTTGGGGAGACCTTCGTCCAGCAGTGGATTGATAATGGTTGACAATGATGATGATGATGATGATATATATATATATATATAGCCAGTGCCGTTAATGCCCACCAGATGGAGACGTCTCAGTTGCTGAGCCCATCTTACGGATTTATGATGTCAGAAGCTGACTTAAAAATACACATAGCACCGTGGATTGTTGGCCACCGTGGTGTAAATGTAACGCACTCGGCTAGTTATCGAGAGTTCCGGATTCAATTTCACGGCGGCGGCTGAAAAACAACTTTTCGGTTGCTGTGTGTTTCTGGAACGTGGAAAGAGCGATGTATGTATTTATTTACTGACGCCACGTATTTGGAGGATTATCATCTTGGATCTCGCCCTTTGGATTTAACTGCTATAATATATATATATATATATATATATATATATATATCATCATCATCATCATCATTGTCAACCATTATCAATCCACTGCTGGACGAAGGTCTCCCCAAGTTTCCTCCACAACGGTCTGTCTTGTGCCAGTCTCCTCCATGTCACCCCTGCATACTTTCGAATTTCATCCACCCATCTCCCATGTGGTCTTCTTCTGGGTCTTTTCCTGTCCCTTGGAATCCAATCTAAAATTTCAGCTGTCCATCGATGATCTGTCCTTCTGGCAGTATGTCCAGCCCATTGCCATTTCAGGGATTTAACTCTGATCATGATGTCTTCCACTCTTGTCATTTTTCGGATCCACGAGTTCCTCTTCTTATCTCTCCTGGTTACACCAAGCATGCACCTCTCCATGCTTCTTTGAGTTGTCTGCAGCCTTTGTATGTCTCTTTTAGTTAAGGTCCACGTCTCCGCACCATACGTAAGCACTGGAAGGATGCATTGATCAAACACTTTTCTTTTAAGACATAATGGCATATTGCTCTTGAAAATTATGCTGTTTCTTCCAAAAGCTCTCCAGGCAAGTTTTGTACGCCGATTAATTTCTTCATCAATGTGACCCTCACTTGATATCTGCTGTCCAAGATAAACGTACGTGTCTGTTATCTCCAGCTTTTCTCCATCAATCGATAAATCTTCATTTCTTGTAAAAGCATTGAACATCACTTTTGTCTTCTGAAAGTTCATTTTTAATCCCACTTCTTTACTCTTGTCAGCAAGTTCCTGGATCATACTGCAGCTCTGATGGGGTAGTTGCAAAAATGACTACGTCATCAGCAAAACGAAGGTGGGTTAGATAATCTCCATTAATCTTTATCCCCTTGTTTTCCCAGCTCAGTGACTGAAAAACACCCTCCAATGTGGCATTAAAGAGCTTCGGAGATATGGTGTCACCTTGTCTCACTCCCTTTCCAATTTTTACGTGTGTTGTATTTTCAAACAGCCTAATCTTTGCACTTGCATTTTCATAGATGTTATTAATAATATTAATGTATGCATCTTCAATACCGCAGGTTTTCAGAGCCATTGTAACTGCTGATGGTTTCACCGAATCAAAGGCTTTTTCATAATCGATAAAAGCCATGCACAATGGAAGTTCATATTCCCTCGCTCTTTCAATTAGTTCTCTCACCACGTGGATATGATCTATTGTGCTGTAGCCACTCCTGAATCCAGCTTGTTCTCTCGGTTGAGCCATGTCCAGTGTCACCTTCAAGCGGTGTGAAAGAACTTTAGTGAAGATTTTATAAACTACTGATAGGAGGCTGATAGGTCTGTAGTTTCCGAGATCCTCAATGTCACCTTTCTTATGTAGCAGGATCATTGTAGCGGTGTTCCAATCCTCAGGAATCTTTCCTTCATTAAGGCATCGAGTGAAAATTTGGGCGAGTACTGTTTCGATTTCTCCACTTGCTTCTTGTATGATGTCTACAGTAATTCCATCTTCTTCTGGAGCTTTTCCTCCGCTTCATGTTCTTGATTGCATGTGCAACTTCTGCTGGAAGGACTGGAGGAACTCTGGTACTGGTATCTTTCATGATGTCTGGAGTGCATATATCATCCCTTTCATATAATTTGGAGTAGAAATCTTTCACTCTTGTCAAAATTTCGCCTCTATTTCTTGTTACAGAACCATCTTCTTTTCTCAGTGCCATAATCTGTTTTCTTCCCTTAGTGAGATGTCCCTTTGCTATCTTTAGGCTTTGGTTGTTTTCAATTGCTTTCCTCACTAGTTCACAGTTGAATTTCCTTACGTCTTCAGTGATACTTTTTCTTACTGTCTTGCATAGCTCTATATATTCCACTTTGGAAGTCACATCTTCTTTAGTTGTCCTCATCTCTCTTCTTTTGCATCAACATTTTGGTTTTTCCTGATAATTTGTTCACATACAACTTGTTCTTAGACCCAGCTAATTTTGTTGCTGTTTCCATAAGAGCTTTGGTTACTTTTCTGTTAACTTCAGAGATGTCCACTTCTTCCGATGTTAGGCCTTCTAAAGCAGAGAACCTGTTCTTCAGTTCTAACTTGAAGGTATTATGGTGTTTTTTAAGGTTGGTTATGTCAATAGATTTTGTTTGTCCTATGAGCTTGCCACGTTCAAGTTTAGTGTTGAGGTGCATCTTACATCTCACCAATCTATGGTCACTACCTGTGTTGAACTTGTTTAGCACACTGCAGTCTTCTATGACGAATTTTTTGTTACACATAATAAAATCAATTTCACTTGTCGTCCCATTTGGATGTCTCCATGTCCATTTCCTGTGTGGCTTTTTCTTGAAGAAGGAGTTCAAGATGAAAAACCCTTCTGCCTCTGCAAACTCAACGAGAGTATTTCCACGCTGGTTTCTGTTGCCATGACCGAATTTACCTACCGAAGTTTCATTCTGTTGCCGTTGCCCTATTTTTGCATTGAAATCTCCCATAATTATTTTCAAGTGCTGCTTACCTTTATTATTTAGATGAAAAATTTCCTCATAAAATTCTTCAATTTCTTCTTCAGGATATATATAGCCAGTGCCGTTAATGCCCACCAGATGGAGACGTCTCAGTTGTTGAGCCCATCTTACGGATTTATGATGTCAGAAGCTGACTTAAAAATACACATAGCACCGTGGATTGTTGTTGCCACCGTGGTGTAAAGCTAAACGCGCTCGGCTAGATATCGAGAGATCCGTGGTTCGATTCCACGGCGGCGGCTGAAAACAATTTTTTGGTTGCTATGTGTTTCAGGAACGTGGAAAGAGCGATGTTCTTATTTATTTACTGACGCCACGTATTTGGAGGATTTTCACCTAAATATACGTGAATAAATTACTTCCTGCTGTTGCTCAATAGAGCGCAGCAGTGGTGCGCTATTGACCCGGGCCACACGTGACCTCCCTTGCGCACGCACGTACCGTCCGTTGTCTGGGCGAAGCAGTGTGTGACACGCGATCGGAGGTCACAGAACACGAGTTTGTATCGCATTCACGATGTCGAGTTTCGTACCAAAAAAAGGCGCATTTGCGGGAGGCATTACTCTTCTGCTTTCATCTCAAGAACTCTGCAGCGGAAAGTCATCGTTTGCTAGTGCAGGCTTATCGGGAACATGCCCTATCGGAAACAACATGCAGAGAGTGGTTCCGACGCTTCAAAGCCAACGAATATGACGTGAAGGACAAAGAGCGCCCTGGGCAGCCGAAAAAGTTCGAAGATGGCGCATTAGAGGCCTAATTGGACGAGGATTCATGTCAGACGCTCTACGAGTTGTCTGAAACACTACGTGTCAATGAGTCAACGGATCGCAGACGTTTAAAGGCAATGGGAATGATCCAAAAGCTCAGAAACTGAATCGCACATGACAAGGTTATTCTTCTCCACGACAACGCTAGACCACATGTCTCCAAATCCGTGAAGGCACTTGGCTGGAACTTCTTACCCCACCCGCCTTATTCCCCGGACATTGCTTCTTCAGACTTCCATTTTTTTCCGGTGGCTACAACATGGCCTGTCAAAGCAGCACTTCCTTTCTGTCGCGGATATCCAAAAATGTCTCGATGAATGGTTTGCCTCGAAAGAACCTGCATTTTTCTACCGCGGAATCCATTAGTTATCCCAACGGTGGGAAAGGGTCGTAGCTGCCAACGGACACTACTTTGAATAGACTATCCTGTACCGTTCTGTGGCAACAAAAGGGGTTTTGTGTGGCAAAAAACAGCGGGAATTAATTCAAGCACCTAATATATGCATACGTGATAATATACATATACGTTTATATTGCATATTCATAACGATTGGATATACTTGAAAAACTTAATCAATTAACTACATTTGTACTATACATAATTAATAAAACCTATCAAGTAGGTATATTCAACTTCAGGACACGTGGGACTGACTGCAGTTTCAACTACACAACACACATGAAGCAAAAGCAGCACAGATCCTCCAATGCAACGCTCACTTGGAGGATGAAAAGTGGATTAGACACAATTCCAGGAAACGTTATCTCTTGCTTCCTCTCCAGCGACATCCCCATTTCATTAATCTCCTATCCCTCTCTGCAATTATCGCCCAGAAATCCATTTCAATTAGCATGAACCGCACCCATCCTCTTTTTGATTAGGAGTATATGTCTTGTTTCCACCTCTGCCGACGCTATACACCCAAGTTACAGCCCCTTGAAGTTGATGGCAGGGAGAGAGTCTCTTGTACAACTCACTTGTTCAGCCTATGATGGAACCCTTTCCCGTTGCTTTTCTATCAACATTCTTCTACTGGTTCACCAGGATTCCCTTGTGCTGTTGCAGTTTCGTTCTGTATGCCACCATTTCTATTCCTGGTCAGTGCGCAGCAGACTTTCTCTGCCTCGTTAAACATGGAATTTAATGAAATTTTGTTATTTTGCTTCTTAAAAGTGATCGTTTTAATTTTTGTGTCCCTCGTTAAATTCGCGGACTTCATTAAATTTCGTTCGTGAAAAAAAGATCAAATTAGCCTTTACTTAACATTATACCAAACAAAAGTTCCTGTTTTTCTCGTTAAATTCGAGATCTCGCTAAATACGGGCTCGTTGTAAGCGGGTTTTACCGTAAATACTTTTTTTAGGATGTAATTACATACAATATGTGCATTGTTTTTTCTCTTTACGTTTTTAAGATTAATCAGGTTAGCTGTAGTTAGTTTTTACAGCTGGATTTGGACATACATTAAGTCACACGTTCAACATTTTTACTCTGTGCGTTATTCTTCTTATATGCTCTCTCTCTCTCTCTCTCTCTCTCTCTCTCTCTCTCTCTCTCTCTCTCTCTCTCTCTCTCTCTCTCTCTCACTCTTCGTGCAAGAACACAACGAATCTGTGATTGGTGCTGTATATCTTATGTATTGTCAGAAGTGGATACCAATACAGGCACCAGAAAAAATAATACTCACCGACGTTACTACAGCTCTTGCTACTTGAGAACATGCATTTTACCGAAGTATTTGGAGGCTATAAAAGTTCTAGGTTAGCTAGCAGCTTCAACGACAAATAAATGACCCTCTTCCATTATACGAGTAAAAAGGGCTAAATCCGTTTGAAGTAACAGAATTGGACAGTAATGATTCAAAGGTTTGACTCTTCTTTCCGTTTATTCAAATCAAATGTGCTTCTTACAGCAGAAGAAGGACAGCAAAAAAACAACACCTTGGGTGCTTTCTTTTGCTGTCAAAAGTCAAAAACACCTTAGGTGTTTGTTTTCTTTTATATAAATTACTTATATAGTTATGAAAAGTTTCACAAAAATAGCTATATATACACTGGCGGAAAGTGAAAAAAGAACATCAAGAAGGAATTGGCGAACGATCATGAAATTTACATATGTTAATGGGTCGAGTTTACGTAGGTGTGATGTTAATTTTGGAACCAACCGGTGAGCGCTTACGCCACAGCACGGCATAATATGCAAATTATCGTCGGTGGTATTTAAGGAGTACGGCGAAGTGAATGTAATCAGTCGTCGGCGTACGAACACGTGCGAAGACCCTGATGAAGCTGCAATGCCTGGACATGGAAGACGTGTACGATTTCAGCAGTTATCGGACTTTGAGCGAGGTCGTCTAGTCGGACTCCGCGAGGCCGGGTGGTCGTATCGTCGTATTGCGGAGCGAATTGGACGGGAAGTATCGGTGGTGGTACGATGGTGGTGTAGATGGTCCGAGGAACATTCCCACACGAGAAGACGTGGAACCGGGAGTTACAGACGGACTGATGAGCGGACCGATCGACGCATAAGAAGAGCGGCGTTGTCAAGCAGAACATCCACTGCGACGCAAATCCGAGCTGCCGTTGCACCTGAGGTGACTGTACGAACAATCCGCAACCGTCTACTGGATGCAGGACTACGTGCACGTGTGCCTCTGACATGTGTACCTCTAACTCCAGCCCACCGTTAGGAACGGCTGCAATGGTGTCTTCAACGTCTGCACTGGAGAACGCAATGGCGATCTGTCGTGTACAGCGATAAAAGCATATTCCGCTTGGGAGCCTCCGATGGCCGTATGCGTGTTCGCAGACGCACAGAGGAGCGTCTCCACCCTTCTTGCATCCTCCAGCGACACACAGGGCCTACACCTGGTCTCCTGGTGTGGGGAGCGATCAGCTCTCACTCCCGTACACAACTAGTGTTTGTACCGGGTACGTTAAACAGCACCAACTACATCAACAACATCATTCAGCCCGTTGTTGTGCCATTTGTAAGGTCGGTCCATCGTGGTGTTTTTCAGCAAGTTAACGCACGCCCACACACGACACGTGCAACGCAACATGCACTTCAGGGTGTGAGACAACTTCCATGGCCTGCAGGTTGACCGGATTTGTGCCCCATTGAGCACGTGTGGAATTTTATGGGACAACGACTTATCCGGTCTCCACAGCCAGCCACGACCATCCCCGATTTACGCGTCCAGGTTGAGGATGCTTGGAACTCAATACCCCAAACTTATATCCAACATCTGTACGACAGACTCCATGCCAGAATTGCACAGTGTGACGCAGTTCATGGCGGTTCAACCTCGTACTAACCATGTTACATGGAAATGTTATTTTTCAGTTTACCAGCAAGTACAACTGTATTTTGCCGTAATGTTTTGATCACTTTATCCTCTGTATTCCGTTATTATGCTGTATAAATTTTGTTGGTATCAAACGTCTCCTTCTTGGTGTTCTTTTTTCACTTTCCGCCAGTGTATATACAATGTATATAGGATTACAAAACAAAAAGAATAAATAAAATGTGTGTGTGTGTGTGTGTGTGTGTGTGTGTGTGTGTGTGTGTGTGTGTGTGTGTGTGTGTGAGTGCGCGCGCGCGCGTGTGTGTTTCAAAATCAATCTCCGTTGTATCTCAAAAGAAAAGTGTTTAATGAATGCATCCTTCCAGTTCTTACGTATGGAGCAGTGGTATGGGCCTTAATTAAAAAAGGCATATACTCTGAGTGGCATTTTAATTTACCTTCGATTCACTCTCAGTCTTTGTCAAAGGGTATAAGGAAATTCGAGGAAGGGAGGTGCCGGTCAGGAAGAAAATGTAACGGAAAAGTAACATAATTTACATAAGAAAAGAAACTCAAAAAGGAAGGTTAAATTAGAGATGTATATCCCTCGAGAAACTTATTTGTTTGCTTTCGTAGTTGGAACTTTGTAAATTCCTGCTTTATTACGTTAAACCTCGTCGCATTGTTTAAAAGGCAAGTGTCAGAAGCAAATAGTCGCTTCAGTGATCAGAGAAGCAGGGTTGTGACTATAATGGTCCGAGTTTGGTCCGGTGTTCTGTCCTCTTCCTGAAACATGTAACCCTAAATCAGGGACGGGGGACTTCTTATACATTTACAATAGATACTCAGTGATTAAACTTCGACAAAGAAAAAACGTTGCTTAAGATTTGTATAAAATTCAGAAATATTTCGCTATAACAGCAGTCTCAAGTATTGAAAATCTTTTAAGATGAATTCCTCCGTCATCGGAATTCAAAGCTATTTGAATGATCGTCTCAAAGACGGTGATTGGTGGAGAATGTGTTTGAAGAATGGCCAAGTCCCGGTGATTTATCTGACACTCAACCTCGTGCGTTTTTCTTTACTTTTTTGTTTCTACTTCACCTTTTTTTCCTTCCAATCTCCAAGCCGGTTTTTTAATCTCCTTAAAAATGTTGTAATGACATCTTAGCATGCATTTGTGCCGTAGTAGGAGGCGCTATTCATTTAAAGAGTGTCGTCAAAAGCTATCATCAGTCATTGTCTTGTTTCGTTCCTTTTGATTGGGGGAAAAAGATTAATGAAATGAACCAACGCCGTTGTCTTCGGCTGAATTGTTTTTTAATTTCTTTTTTGCTAGCAATTTTTGAGGTTGTCAGCGCGACACTATCGCAGATGTGTTTCCTTTTTTAATATCCTGCTGAAAGCTACTCCTGGGTCATAATGCATTGGCAACGGATTTAGTTTTGCATATTAGTTATGACGTCGCACTCCATCAACCAATAAACAGCGCCGACAGATTCAAAAACTACGCCTTCATTCTTCGTCATCATAGGCGTCCATAATTTCGTTGCGATGTATCCACTCCGGCTCTTCTTTAATTTTTTGTGCCATTTCTTTGCAGGATTTTTTTTTGTAACTTTACATAAAAACTTGCGTTCACTTTTTTTTTACCTCAACTTTCTTCTCACTGTCGTTTAAAAGGGAAAAAACATACCGGGGGTAACGAATTACTTGAGGAGTGTTGGAAATGGCTGCTTAACGGAGATTCATGATTAAATTTTCTTCAGAGTGCTGCTGTTTTGCACCAAATTCTCTTTCCTAATGTGAGCGGATCAGAAATTGTAAAGTTGTGTAACAATAATTTATAGCGTTCTAGATCCGTCAAATCCGAAAGCCAAGGCGTGTATTTTGCATCAATTTCAAAATTAATCAGGATCATAGCTTATAAGTCTGTATACTACATGGTAAAAAAAACGGGGGTGGGACGGGGTTGGGGATGATAGCATACACTTGTGAAGAAAAAATATCTCTAAGCATCTTTCCTACCTCATCATTTTTTGCTTAAAATGCGGGATTGAAAATGTCGTATTAAAGAAACATAGCGTAATCATTAAAAAAATATATTCCTATCAGATTTTTCTTTCAGAGGCTTGTCAGACAACTTAAGTCAACAAATTTTGACGTCACTTTTTCTTCGCGTATGCAACTGCAGCAGACTAATTAATAATTATTGCTTAAAATACAAATTAAAAAGTTAGTATAATAAACGCGTTAAATTTTAAGTTCAGATAGAATATTAGTAAATTTGTGATGAATTGCACCTCCGGTACTTTTTTTAAACTCTTTAGATTTTTAACATTGTTATAATTATTTAGGTGTTAATATTACACGATAGAGATGCAATGGAATTAAAAAATAGAATTGCACACGGAAGAAAAGCAATTAAACGCCTGAATGGAATCTGGTGGAGTGAAGAAAAAACCAGAAAAAGGAAATGGGGTATTTATAATAGTATTGTTAAGAGCATCTTATTGGGTCGTTTCATAATTATTGGCCGATTCGGACACAAAGAAACGAACAGCAGTAACAGACGACGAAATGCATTTTATTGCAAACATTTTCTGCCCTTGGCAGCAATACACTGTGCGCAACGTGTTTTCAGTGCAAAAATGCCACGGTGGTAGAAACTAGCATCACAGTGGTCCGAGGAATCGCTAGCGGCGGAAATCACAGCATCCTTGTTAGCGAACCGTTTGCCCCTCAAGAAGTGGTCCAAATGGCAAAACATGTGAAAGTCTGAGGGGGCCGAGTCAGGTGAATAAACAGGGTGAGAGAGGACCTCGTACCCCAAGGCGTTGATTTTTCGCATACTTCCAATAGACACATGCGGTTGTGCGCCATCCTGAAGCAGTATGGGACCCAAACGATTGGCGAGCGATGGTTGTTTGCCGCATAATTTCTGGTGACATTCGTTCCGCTGACGGCTCAGTTGTGATTGTTTGACCTCGCGGCAAAAACGCATAATGAATCACAGTCTTGGCAGTCCACCACACAGAGATCAGAACCTTCTGTGGGTGCAACTCGGGTTTGGACATGTGTTTGGGTTATTCGCCTTTATCGAGCCACGGCGCTGTTTGCTTCCTTTTGTCATAAAGCACCCATTTTTAATCAACCGTAAGGATCCGATGCAGAAAGGGAGCACTAGCCAAACCTTTTTGGAGGGCAATGCATGTTTCCAGACGTCGTATCTGCTGCTGTTCAGTGAGTTCGTGTGGAACCCAGGTATCCAATTTCTAACCTTGCCGATAGCTGCCAGGTGTCTGGAAACTGTCGCTGATGATACGCCAAGTTCGGCACTGAGCTCATGTACTGTGGTCGTTAGTTTTTCTTCCATTTTCCGCTTTAAATGTACAGTGTCACACAGAACCGGACGACCGGCTCTTGGCTTATGGTCGATGGCAACATCACCGGTATGGAACTTGGAAAACAGTCTACGGACAGTTCTGTTACTCGTCGTTCCGACAGCCCACGCTCTATTGACATTTGCGACCGTTTTGGACACATTCCTGCCAACTTTGAATTCGTGCAAAATCACTGATCTCACGTCGGGTTGCTCCATCACGTCCCCAACTGCTGAGATCTGTCTAAAATACCGTTTCATACACATGGACTGAACCGAATCAGTTTGCATGGGCGTTTCGTAGTTCCTCCTACGAGGCGTCCCTTGTAACCGGCTATGCAAATTCGCCTTGTCGGCATCGGCCAATAATTATGAAACGACCCAATAGTATATGGGGGCCAAGGCCTGGCGATTAACCGAAGCGGAGAGAAAGAAAATAACAGCAGTAGAGATGGATGCTTTAAGAAGATCATGTAGAGTGTCACGAAGACAGAAAATAACGAATAAAAGGAATAAAGAATTGATGGAAGTGAAAGAAACAGTTTTAGAAGACACACAGAAGAGACAATTGCGTTAGTTTGGTCCTCTAAAAAGAATGACCAATGAGCGACTGCCCAAAATTGCCATGGAATTAAAAAAATAAAACAAACGAAAAAAATAGAGGCTGGCCTAGAAGAACATGGTCTGATGGAATAACGAGAGCACTTAGACAAAATGGCCTGATGGAAGAATGGTGCTGGGATAGAGAAAAATGGAAGGAACTCTTGGAGATCGGAAGGCGAAGTCAGACGCCATAAACCGATTATGTATATCTAAATACATCGGACAAAAAATCAGTCACCTCTAACAGAAATGATAGTAGGAAGTTACCGGATGCATAAAGGGCTCCAAGATAGCATTGTTGGAAGATAAATAGCACTGGCGTGGTATAAAGGGTAATTTCTGTCAGGTGCAGGGTGAATAGCAACTTGTGAGTTGAATTTAGTCTGCAACATGGGTCATAAAACAGACGTAACTGAGTGGCAAAAAGGAGTCATCGTGTTAGGCCGTGTCCACGGACACATAGTAAATAAAGTCGCCCAATTTGTTGGTGTGTCGAAGCGTCTTGTCCAGCGGGTCTACAAACAGTGGTGTAGTTTGCGGGGTCAACTGAAAATCGGCGACGTAACTATGGCCGGGAAAGGATTCTCACTAAAAGGTGCCACGCCATGTTTCACGCACATATACAGGGTGCATAAAAAAGTCCCTTTAGCCTGAAATAACTTGTGAACGGAGAAAGGTACATTATGCAAGTGAGATAACGGTATAGTAAAAAGACTACGCCCGATGGAATGCAACCGATAGCAGCGCCCCTAGTGGCGAAATGTGGAAGTTAGCCATTGCAAATCAAAAACGAAAAGAGATAGAGCAAAATTTCCAACTACAAAGTTGTAGAGCATCAATTAATTAGAACAAAACGATATTTGTTTTACACGGATAAGATGAATTGTTGTTTGAATACCCTTATATGTCCGAAATCGATGCGCAACGATTCGAATCTGCATATTCACATTTCGCAAATGTAGCCGTATGCAAATGCAGATTGTGACGTTGTACGGTACCTACGATATAAAAACTAGTAACAGGAAGTACCCTGATCAGAAGTTTAGGTCTACGTACGCTGTGTGAGAACGGCGAGCTTCACTCACTCCCAATATTGCGAGATGGTGCTTATTTACGGCGAATGCCAACGGACAGAGATACCTCCAACTATTACAGGATATCATACCTGACTTTTTAGATGATATTCCTCTATCCGCATTACGTTCCTTGTGGTTCCAACATGACTGTGCCCCTGTACACCAGCCAGAAGCAGTGCGACGCTTTCTCACAGATTGCTTTGGGCAACGAATTATCGGGTATGGTGGTGCTGTTGAATGGCCTCCACGATCGCCGGACCTCACTCCGTTGGATTTCTACCTCTGGGGTTACGTAAAAAATCAGGTGTCTGCAACAGCACCTACAAGTCTGCTGGATCTACGTCGTCGTGTTACAGATGCTTGCAATAGTGTGACACCTTCCATGCTGAGGAATGTGCATGCAGAGTTACTTTCACGAATACAAATGTGTATCGTAGGCAATGGCGAACTCTTCGAACATACTCGACATAAACGTCTTATCACTGTGCGCCAGTTTGCCTTTTTTGTTTATGTTTTGTTTTGTCTGACGTCATCAAACTGTATTGACATAAGTACACATTTATGCAATAAATTGTGTGTATTTGCTCATACCGATGCCTGTTCCCTTCAAACGTTCACACAAAATGTCGCGCATCGATTTCGGACATTTTAAGGTATTCAAACGACAATTTATCTTATCCGTGTAAAACAAATGTCGTTTTGTACTAATTAATTGATGCTCTACAACTTTAGAATTGGAAATTTTGCTATATCTCTTTTCGTTGTCAATTTTCAATGGCTAAATTCCGCATTTCACCACTAGGGGCGCTGCTATTGGTTGCATTCGATTGGGTTTAGTCACTTTACTATACCGTTATCTCACTTGCATAACTGTACCTCTCTCCGTTCGCAAGTTATTTCAGGCTGAAATGACTTTCCTATGCACCCTGTATATATACATAGAGAGAGAGAGAGAGAGAGAGAGAATTTTAAGGCGTACGAACCTGCTTATAACAAAGAGCTTGAGACCGACTAAATCCGTTTTGCGATAAAAAATTCCTAAATGTAAAAATCCTCCTTTTGTCTAGAAATAGAATATCCGTTTCCAGCTCTGCTGGGAGTTTTTTTCAACCAAAACACTAAACTCTAAAAAAATTTCTGAAATTCACGAGCCGCTTTCCGTGATTCCTTTCCTGAATTAACGAAGCATATTTCTCATACAACTTTTGCGTAAAATGACTGAAAGAAACCTGAATTTCACGGATTTTTCGAACGCCAGAAAAATTCCGAATTTTCAGAAATCTTTCCGCAATTATTTTCTTATATTAACGGAAAAGCTCCGTTCTCTCTTTTTTCCATATCCATATGTAGAAAATTTTCCGGTAATAGGAGTGATTCGAGGAAATGCTTGAGGTTCCATTAATTATTAAATTTCAGTCATCTGTGGAAAGATCTGATTTTGAAGTTCTGTTGCGAGATCGGATATTGTGGATAGAATTATTGCACGAATTTTGGTTATTGTTACACCGGATATTTCTTCCCCTCTCCCCCATTTTGTGCACCAGCTTTGGATATTGTGTTACCGTAAGAAACAAGATACTTAAATTATTGTACAGGTGATTGTACGATGTCTATATATCAATCGCCGGACCCCTTAAGACAAAAGCTATTATAGTTATCAAGAACAAATTTTATGTTTAGGTTGAGTAAATTGTGGGTTGTCAACACCAAAGTAATAATAAAAAAATATAATGTAATCCGTATTTATTGGTGTAGGAAAAAATAATCTTCCCGCAAGCTTTCCCCGTCAACGGACGGTTTCTTCAGGCGATTACAAAGTAAAACACAATAAAACAGTTTTGTTCTGCTTTCCTTTACTTAATACTTAATTTGTTATAAATTCTTCTAAAGGAAAAATAAAATTATTACAAACCTATCCAAAAAATAATAAGCTTATAAAAAAGTAATAAGCTTAGGAAAACAGATCAGTTTGATTCTGTTTTCCTTTGTAACCGCCTGAAGAAACCGTCCGTTGACGGGAAAAGCTTGCGGGAAGATTATTTTTTCCTACACCAATAAATATGAATTATATTATATTTGTTTTGTTATGTTTAGGTGTTTTGTGAAATAATATCATAAGCTTTCACCTTTTCTTTATATAAATATACATAATTCAAAGTCATTGTCAGTTTAAAAAGATTTCAAGTTCCAGAACATTCTGTTGCTTCCAAAAATCCCGATGAAAACATACTTAATTTGTTATAAGTCCTTCTACAGAAAAAATAAAATTATTACAAACCTATCCAAAAAATAATAAGCTCCAACAGAAAATAAAATGACTAAATCACTCGTATTAATGACAAAAAAAAATCTACAAACCTATTCAAAAAAAATAATAAGCTCCAACAGAAAATAAAATTACTAAATCACTCGTATTAATGACAAAAAAAATCTACAAACCTATTCAAAAAAATAATAATAAGCTCCAACAGAAAATAAAATGACTAAATCTCTCGTATTAATGACAAAAAAAAATAATAATCACTGCGCAATTAGTTTTATCATGCATGTGATTCAGATTGCCTAGTGTTTCTGGCTCAGTGGTTAAGACGCGCGTTATGTGTTGAGCTAAATCGAACGACGTCGGTTCGATTCCCACTGTTGCGAAACGGTTATCTGATGAAAAATTCAGTTTCTTCGATTTAGCGAAATTTCTGTATAAATACGGAAAAACCTGAAACGGACTTTTCTGTAATAAATAGAATTTCTGACTACGGAGAATCTGTGAAAATATAACGAAGCTAAAAGAAACGGGCACTTTTAAAAACGGAAATTTCGTTAAAGCACGGACGCCTACCGGCAACTTTGGTGCTTGCTGCCCGTTATTTTCAGAAATTTTCGGCGACTTCACACCACTTATTTTTTTACAGCGTAGTATTACTTAAATGTGAATGCTCTTTTTACTGAAACGTTCAGTAGCGTTAAGTCGTACTCCGCGTAGCTTAACAAAACATTTAAAGCAATCTTAAGCGCTAATTATCATAACGACCGGAAAGGTCAAGTCTACTTACTATTTCAAAATTTTACTGGTCTATGTAGGTATCGACGTTAGCACATCAAAACAGAATTCACTTCGTACGCAGTCATCTGGAACTTCGGCAGCGAAATGCAACAGATTCTCAAAAACACTGAATACTTCTCAATTCTTTTATGAACTTAATAAAAATTTTATGCTTCAATATCAACTAAACCCAACATTCAACGCGAAAGAGTTAATCATTAACAGGTAAGTTAAACTATCTTAACATCTATCTCCGAAGCAATACGATGATTTAACAATCTAGCAGACTTCTAAAACAAGAGTGGTCCTCCTAACGAGAGCCTTGATACAATAGTAAACATCATTCTTATCTGTCTCGTTAACATACAGGGGCTGTTCAAAATAATGGAAACACCTTGCCGAAAACAGTGATTTTGGTATGTGCTGCTTTTTGAGTGAAATGAACATGTAGCTACATTTTTTTATATAAAAAAGTGTTGCTTATAGTCTCAAGGGCCTGTGTGATTGCATTGTAAATCGGTGTTTGCATAATTTCGTTCCAGGTGAAGACACAATGAGTGACCGATCGGAGTTCCAAAGAGGGTGGATTGTAGGAGCCCGTCTGGTTGGTGCGTCGGTAACCACAGTGGCACAGGTATTGGGGGTATCGAGAGGTACCGTGTCGAAGGTCATGACAGCATACAATGTTCACGGCACAACATCATCTGCGAGACACAACTGTGGAAGGAAAACCGAACTCACTGCGACAGACAGGATGACATTAAAGAGGATTGTGACCGCAAGGAGGAAGACCACATCGACGAAAGTGACTGCTGAGCTTAATGCACATCTCCAAAACCCAGTGTCGACCCATACCGTGCGAAGGGAATTGCATAAGCACAATATTTACGGCAGAGCTGCGATTGCAATACCCCTGGTGTCACAGGTGAATATGAAACGGAGACTACAGTGGTGCCAGGAACATAAAACGTGGACTGCGGATCAATGGAAACATGTCTTGTTTACCGATGAATCAAGTTTCTCACTATTCCCCACAACAGGACGGGTTTACGCGTGGAGACCCCCGCAGAAGCCTACAACCCAGACTGTCTCCTTCCTACAGTGAAGCATGGGGAGGTTCCGTAATAGTTTGTGCCATGATCTCGTAGTTTGCAGCAGGTCCCATTATCACCAGCGGTGACTATGTCACTCTTTTGGCCGACCATGTGCATTCAATGGCGCAGACATTGTTTCCGTCAGGGGATTGTAACTTTCAAGATGATAATGCCCCGATTCACAGAAGTCGAATTGTTCAATCATGGTTTGAGGAACATGAAGTTGCACACCTTCCCTAGCCTGCACAATCACCGGACTTAAACATCATTGAGCCCTTGCGGAAAACAAAGTGCGATCCCGTTATAATCCTTCGGCGTCTCTCAAGGAATTGGAGCAGTTTCTTCGGGAAGAATGGTACAACATACCACTTACCACAATGCGTCCATTCCGAGGAGGATTCAAGCAGGGGTTACACCAGGAAAACAAATAGTTAAAAAACTCCCCACTTTAGTCCTTTATTCCAGAAACTCGTTCACTTTCACCCTTCTTCACAGAAACACAATTCAATTTAACTCTTTCTCGCAGATACATCTTTCACTTTAATCCTTTCTCACAGAAAAATATAGTTAATCTCAGAAATTCCTTCTCAGCAGAACACAATTTAGTTTAATACTTTCTCACTGGAACATCCTGATGAGCCATTACATTATGACTACCTACCTAACAAGCTGTCGGACCCCGTTTAGCCCACAAAACAGCAAACCACTCGGCGAGGCATCGATTCGATGAGGTGGTGATAGGTATCCTGGGGTATCTGGTACCATAATGTCAACAGCAGGTCCTCCAGTTCCCCTACATTTTGTAGTGGTGGTGATTTAGCTTGAACTCTCTTTTCCAAGTCGAACCACAAATGTTTGATTGGGTTCATATCAGGTGGATTTGGAGGACAGGACATTAACAGAAAGTCACCAGCATGTTCCTCGAACCACTCCTTGACGATTATGACAGTGTGGCATGGCACATCATCCTGCTGGTAATGGCCATCACCAGCAGGGAACACAGTTGCCATGAATGGATGCACTTGGTCTGCAACGATGTTCAGATACCTGAGAGCTGTCACGAATTGGGTTATTGAGATAATGGAGCCTAAAGTGTCCCAAGAAAACATCGCCCACAGTATAACACCGCCGCCGCCTGCTTGTTTCCGCCCAACAGTGCGTCCAGGTGCCATAGCCTCCGTTGGTAATCGGCGTATCCGAGCTCGGCCTTCAACGTGATCACTAGGAATCTTGATTCGTCAGACAAGACCACTTTCTTCCAATCATACACGGTCCAATCTCGATTATCTTGGGTACATTTCATGCGTTGTTGGAGATTACGTGCAGTTAGCCTGGGGACCTGGCTGGGTCTTTGGCTACGAAGATCCATACGAAAAAGGATAAGATGAACTGTGTTCTGTGACAAATTGCCCTGATCACCACTGTTGCAGCTGCGGGTGGTGACTTGTGGCACTGTGGCCCTGCGGTCGCTGTGAACAATGCGCTGCCTATTTTTCACTGCGCTGCCCATTTTTCACAGTGCTGCCCTCTGGCATCAATGAGCTGCGGACGACACGCGAATGGACGACGATTCGTCGTTTGGACATCTCTGCACCACTTTTGATACGTACTCCCTACATCGGCACGTGAACCACCCTCAAGCCGCGCCGTTTCCGAGATCGTAGTTTCCGAGACGCAGTTCCATCACAATTTGTCTTTTATCAAACTCAGATAAATCGGCAGCTTTTCCCATTCTGACTCCGAAAACTCTACTAACCGAAAGCCGGTCATCGGGTTATATATATACTGCTCTGTGAACTTCACTTGCGCCACTGTTCGGTTTTCAGGCGCGCTTATTTCACTAGGCTGGGGATGGTCATAATGTAATGATTCATCGGTGCATGAGGTATATCAAAATGATTTTTATTTTACTGTCAGATATATTTTAGAGTGCGAAAATAAAATATAAAATGCTTGTACGGATTTAATGATTTTCGCCAGGAAGATGCGTTTTTTTTTTTTGGGGGGGGGGTCTTTTCTTTTTCTTTTTTGGCGGGGGGTCTTGATTGAAGGTTTAAAGACCACCGTGAGCAACTCGATGGGCTATAAAGCACTCAGCTGTCCCTAATTTTTACTGCCACTGGTTCCAGGAAAGGGAGAGAGCCAGTGCCGTAAGACAAACACAACATTCATGCCTCTCATGGATTCAAACAGAGACCCATCTCGGAAGAATTATCTGAACACATCGCTTAGACCACTGCGCCACTAGGACAGTTGATGCGTATCATTAAGTTCTTTGTAAAAATAAAGCCCTTTTTGCCGGTGGTGGAATTCGAATCCACGTCTCCTCCATCCGGAGCCAGTAATTCTCCCGACTAAACTTCACCGACCATGGCTTATCGCTGTAATTTGCCGTTTTTGATTCTTGTGCCACCTCAGTGGTACATCATATCTTTTCTGAGTTTCGTATACTAGTCCCTCAAATGAAAATCATTTGCCGACACAATGTAATTGATGACAGACTTTACTTACTATTGATGAACCAAACTTCTCAGTTTACAGTGATGTTAGTATGCAACTGGAGCTTCAATGACATCCATCACTTGTCGCACATAAGACCTTTTGCACTTCATTATCATTATCTTCTTTTTCTTTCAGGCATTCCTGGACCTGGTCCTCCCATGATATCCTCAGTCTTTCTGTTTTTTCTTCACTGCCACTTGTGCTAAATAAAGTATCTTAACAAATAATCATTCATTCAACATGGCTGAACCATCTTGAATATGTCTCAACCCTACTAACAAAATTTTGCACCACATTACACATCTGACACACATCCTCGTTCTCCACATGATAAAAGCCTGTTTTGCCGCAAATTCCCAGAAAGTAAAGATCTCTCCAGTACACAAACTGCTCCTGTGTGTCATCTATAGTACCCAGGTTTCACTGCTGTACATCAGAGTAGAAACAACTACAATTTAATACACACAGCCATTTGGAACCTCTTAAAGAACCTATTGGTCCCGTGAATATCGTCCTAAGATAGCTATAACTCTCAAAACTGAATTGACCTGCTTACAAATGTCACCATCTAAATTTTCCTCTGTCAAACATGCTACCTAAATACACAAATATATTGATGTAGCCTAACTCTATACCATTTAGACTCATCTGGTATTTAATATTAATTCATAGTTTTTTTCTCAAAAATCATGACTTTGATTTTTAACCTTGTTTAAACCAGCTTGGCAGCATGCCCGACAGCATGCCCGACAGCATACTCTAAAACTCACTCGTACTCGGTGCTCTCAGATAACACGACTGTGTCATCAGTTTACAGGAATCTGCACTCACGGAAATTTGCAGAACATAAACCGTTCTGGTATCTATAAATATACACTTATAACGTAGAAGTCTTGTTGCACTTCTACGTTATTTTAAAAACATAAGCATAAGATGAAATAGTTCCTAAATTAAACCTTAACGGCCAAACGAAACATGTAAACAACAGAAGTCAAACTTACGAAAAAGGTGCTTTATTCAATGTTTTCTCGATGTAGCACTTCCATAACAAATCGGTATCAACATTAAACACATCACACACCAACAACGCTACGTTCCACATTAATCGCTCTCCAACACAATGCTTTTTTTAAGCAACAGTTTACTCGTAGTTTATATCTCTCGTTCTTATAGTCCGACGAGAATCAGTTTGTAAACTGAAGAGCACATGGCTTCTTTGATTCAGTCTCCAGTTTCGATGTTCCTGACAGCAGTATAAATGGGCCCTTCTCTTCGCAGGTGTGAGCGGGGCACAAACTACTGGACATCTGGCATTGACATCAGTTGCTCTGATCCTCCTGTAAACAGTTTGTCTTGAAACGCTTGGTCCTAAGGCGGTTGCAAGCTCTGCAAAGAGTTGCTCGGCAGATATCGTCCTATTATGTCCTGCAGTTTATTCAAGATACCGGTCCTGCTGAGGGGTTGTGACTCTTGGATGACCTTGTACTGGTTGGTCTGTTGCCTCTCCTGTATTTAGAACTTTCTCCAAAGCCTGGAGATGACACTTTACGGCACATTCAGTGCTCTGGAGACCGTAGTCTGTAACTGCCCTGATTCGAGCCTTCCGATTATTCTACACTGCAAAAAATGGTGAACCTGGCGTCTTCGTTTCATATTACGTTCCTGATCACCAATGGCAACAGGTCTTCTCACGGGGATTGCAAGAAAATGGAATAAAACACTAAGGGAAGAGTAAGCTGTTTTTTGGAACTACGAGATATTGGCATACCGAATGTCAGAGGGCGTTATTTGATCTTGCACTGCGAATGGTTTAGGTGTGTGACTAATCTGCATATCAGTGTCAGCTGTTCTATCCCTTTCTTTTTTATGTTTTAACAATCATTAAATGCCAGATATGATGTTAACAATTGATGTTATCAAATGCCAGATATGATGTTAACAATTGATGTTATCAAATGCCAGATATGATGTTAACAATTGATGTTATCAAATGCCAGATATGATGTTAACAATTATGCTTACACCAATGTAGACGATATAAAGAAATGCGATGTACCACTGAGGTGGCGCAAGGATTAAAACGGCAAGTTACAGTGATAACCCAAGGGCGGTGTAGTTAAGTCGGGAGAACAAGTGGCTTTGAGCGATGAAACGTGAATGCAAATACCACCGCCGGTGGAGAAGGTCATTATTTTCACATTGTAGCCCGAACGTTAAAACTAATTTCCTGGCTGTAAGGTTCGAGAATGCTGTGTGATGTTTCTTGCACACATTTTCTGGAATTAATTAGAATTCCTTTTTTCCTCGCTTCCAAAAATGTATGCCGCCCTGGTGGCGCAGTGGTCTAAGCGATGGCTCCTGATCTTTCGTCCGATATGTGTCCGGGTTCGAATCCCGGTGAGTTATGGATGTTGTGTTTGTCTTAAGGCACCGACTCTCGCTCTCTTCCCTGGAACAATTTCCCCTAAATTAGAGATGGGTGACCGTTTATAGCCCACTGAGTTGCTCACGGTGGTCGTTAAACCTCCAATCAAAAAACATATATATATAACGCTTTTTTCACACACCGTCTGGAATTAATAAAGCGTCCCTTCTTCTGCAGTGAACCCCTCCTTCAAGCATAGTTTGTGGCCGACTCGAAACCTGCGATTTCAAGCCCCCGCCTTTCTGAAACGTGTAGGGCATATGTGACGTACCACTGAGGTGACGCAAGAGTTAAAACGGCAAGTAGCAGCGATGGATTAATGTCGGTGTAGTCTAGTCGAGAGAACAACTAGCTCCGGAGCGAGGAGATGTGGGTTCGAATGCTATCACTGGCAATAAAGAGCTTACTTTACAGAGAGACAGTTACTGTCTGGTTTTTATTTTGTCGGAGCAACGACTACGTTACTCAAAAACAGTGTGGTACATTTTTTTAGAGAAAAGATTTCAAAAAACGGGGATTTTTTTAAGGTTTAATGACACCGGTGAGCAATTCAGTGGGCTATAAGCAGTCTTCCGTCCTTAATTTAGGGCCACTGGTTCCAGGGAAGGGAGAGAACCAGCGCCGTAGAACAAACACAACATCCATACCTCACCGGATCTTAAACCCGGACCCATCTCGGACGAGTGATCAGAAAACATCGCTTAGACCATTACGGTAGTGGAGCGGCAAACGGGGATCTGAGTCACTTTTTTTCTGGTTTATTTTGCAAAGAAATTGCAAGTTTATTGAAGAAATCGGCAAATCTCTGCATAATTCATCACACCTTTATACCTCTACACCTTTCTCTCATGTTGTCCTCATTGTCACCCTCTACCTCCCATTGTGATGGATACTTACAGAAGGACAATGCACGGTAAGACGATCCTCACATTGTCTCAGAGTGATTTCAGAAGCATGATGTGAGACCTTTCCCGTTCATTATCCGCCTCAGTCTCGAAACCTGAATCACACGGAGCATTTATGGGATGAATCTGGATAGGATTCTTGGCGTCTGAATCTAGTAGCATCTAATCTGCGTAAACTGGAAGACGTTACTCGACATGCGTGGGGAAAAAAGCATTCGAATCAGTGGTGAGAACATTGCTGTTGTTCTGAAGACGAAAGATGGTCCAACATATTATTCGGTCGGCGGTTCTAACTTGACACTTCAGAATTTGGAAAGATATTTTTCATTGTTTTTCGAGTTCAACAGTGGTCTGTTAAAAGTCAAATTTGCAAAGTGTGTAGGCTTGATAAAAATAAAAATATTTACTGTACTATAATATTCTAAAGGGAACTTTATTACTGTTGTTGTTTAGGGGTTTAACGTTGTTTAAGAGGTTAGAAACTGGAGGAAATAAGCAATCGCCGTTTCTAATTTAGGGCCACTTGTTCTGGAAAAGGGCAGAGCTAGAGCCACAGAACATGCCAGGACTCGAAATCGGGCGCTTTCCGAATAATGGTCACGTTAGTGCCTCAGACCACTCGAACACAAAGGTGGCAAGTGATTCATCCTTATGCCCAAAGCTTTATCATTACAGCTAACCGTCAATTTAATAGTAACGGTTAAACACGTGGAACCACTGTTCCGGTAAAGACTGACTCATGTGAACACTTGCAAGTTATGGTTAAGCACGTGGAACTACTCCTCTGATTGAGACCAAATGTGATCGCTCGCAAGCTTTAGTTAATCCGCTCTTCTGGTAGAAACCAACTCATATGTTCACTGGCAAAATGGGATTAAACACACGGAACCACTCCTCTGGTACAGACCAACTCGTGTGTTTACTGAGAAGTTGCGGTTAAACACTTGGAACCATATCTCTAGTACAGACCAACTCATGTGCTGGCTGGCAAGTTACGGTTAAACACTCGAAATCACTCCTCTGGTCGAAATCAACTCGTGTGATTTCTAGAAAGCTACGCTTAAACATGTGGAACTCCACCTGTTGTAGAAACCAACTCATGTAATCACTGAAAAGTTACGGTTAAACGCGTGGAACCGCACGTCTGGTACATACCTATTCATGTGATCACTAACAAATTACGTTTAATCACGCGGAACCACTTCTCTGGTACAGACTAACGTGTGTCCACTGGAAAGTTACGGTTAAACACGTGGAACCACTCCTCTGGTGCAGAAAAACTCACCTCATCGCTTACAAGTTGTGGTTAAACACGCGAAACCACTCCTCTGGTACAGACTAACTTGTGTTCCTACTCCTCTGGAAAAGTCACGGTTAAACACGCGGAACTACTCTTCTGGAACAGACCAATTCATGTGTACAAGGACAACTTACGATTAAACACGCGGAACCACTTCTATACTGACCAACTTATGTATCCATTGACAAGTTACGGTTTAAACACGCGGAACCACTCCTCTGGTAGAGACCAACTCGTGTGATCACTGGCAAATTTGCGATTAAGCATGCGGAACAACATGTGTGTGCTGCGATTGTCGTCGGCATAAAGATGTACTTGTCATGTGTATGCCAAGAAAAACAAAATAACTTCTCTTATTCGGGCATTGTTATTCTAGCGGTGATCGCAGTGTTTGGGGACATCGAATGAGTTTCATTCTTCTGATGCGTACAGTTCTTCAATACCGGATTGTTTTACCTAAAGTTTTCAGAAACGACTGGTTTTTTTTTGTTTTTTTTAATTGGAGGTTTAACGACCACCGTGAGCAACTCAATGGGCTATAAGCAGTCGCCCGTCCCTAATTTAGGGTCACTGGTTCCAGGGAAGGGAGAGAGCCAGTGCCGTAAGACAAACACAACATCCATGCCTGACCTGGATTCGACAGAAACGACTGTACTGGGTATGTTTGTAAATTAAGTTGTTCTTAAGTTTTACAGCTCCGAATGTAGTTACTATTTAAATAGAGTCGATCAATGCAAATTTAAGCAAAACAATCATTAGCGAAGCAAGAAAATCAGATTTTACAAAGGGTATCGTAAAAATTTGACCATGCAGCGCCAGAAACAGCTTAGTTAGTGCATAATATCCAGAGAAAATTCTTTCAGGCAAACTGCTGCTCACACAAAAGTACAATAATTGGATGAATACGTTATCTCTAATAAGCGCAATCGTTTCGGTAGGAAGCGGCTAAAAACGTTTTCACGAATCCCGTTTTTATCCTGCCTTATTTTTCTCAGAAGATTATCTGCCAAAGGAATCGTGCATCTCAAAAAATGCAGAGCAAAACAAAAATCGCTTGTTTAGATTAAGAGCACTAAAAACCTTTAAACGAGGAAAGCTTCCTTATCTTTGTTCCCCGAACAATATTTCAAAAATCTAGTTTCCTTCATTAAATGCTTTTTTAAGCAGTTTTATATTTGTGCACGAGACTAAAAAACACATCCTGAGAGATTAGATAATTAGCTTTATTATTCATCAGTTTCTTATTGCCCGCTGCTATTTCGAACCTGGAACTCATAAAAAGCGAACACCCTTCTTCACTAATTGGAGCCACTTTTTTTTTCACCTGACTTTAATTTTTGTTTGCTAATTTTTCTTGATTAATTAATTGAACTTCGGCATTTTGTCGCTGTTAATTTTTCCTTCTGGAAGTTTTGATACGTAATTAATTTTTATTTAGAAGAATTTAAAATCGAGATACACGTTTTTTTCCGAAATTAATTGTGTAAATGTAGTCTTCAAAAGTGCTCGAATTCTAATTGCTTTTGGGGGATAGCATATGATGTTAGTTGCAATCATTTTACTTAATAAATTCAGACAACCCTGCATTTGCGATTTTTTCTCATGCTTCCGATTAAGAAGCTAAAAAAGAAAAAAAATGTATTCCCGCAAGCATGTGCGTAAAAACTTCTAGTTTATGGATAAATAAAAGCGCAAATTTCTTGAAAATAATTTATTCTGTGTAAATTAAGTTGATAATCATGATAGGAAACAACTAAGACTGATTTGAGAAAGTTTTGCGGAAAACCTTAAAAGCTGCATTGCGTTATTCAAATAGAATCGACTGTTCCGGATAAAATTATTTGAAATCCAAAGAGTAGTTTTAGGTAATAGACCTATTAGTATAGTATCGAGATTCGCGGGAAGGGTAAATTTGCATCGTGTATGCTTTGGTGATTTACTTGCAGAATGGCTCATGCGTTGTGCATGTTAACACACGGGCAGTTAATCTCCATAGTTCACCTATGTTAGCGACTTCGTTCTCCATTCCAGCATACTATATGTGTGTTTGCTATGTACATACACTGTATTGACAAAAGTCACCGGACACCCCTTCAAAAGCAAAGGAACGGATCCGTTGCGTTGTTAAGATGCGCGGTACAGCTGTAAATGGTATAAAAATAAGCCCGCAGCTGACCGCGATCATATCGCACTGTACGATTGAGTGAAAATGTCGCTGCGGGAGAGAACTGACTTTGAGAAAGGAAAGATTGTTTGGTGTTATATTAGTGGGTTGTCCATAACAGAAACCGAAAGGCGTTTAAACATACCCAAGTCAACTGTTTTGGATGTACTGAATAAGTGGAAGACACATGGCGTGCCTAAAGTAGCAAAACATACTGGCAGACCAAAGAAAATCGGTGATAGAGAACGTCGAAGCTTCAGGAGAGTCGCTACAGCTAATCGACGGAGTACTTAAAAATGCTGGAACCTCGGTATGTACACGTACCATTCGCAGAGAACTTCATTCCATGGGATACCGTGGTCTTGCGGCTGCTCATAAGCCTTTCATCTCCACTCGGAATGCTACTCGTCGTTTAGGATGGTGTTAAGAACATTTATCGTGGACCGCAGATCAATGAAAATGGGTCCTATGGACTGATGAATCCAGATACACGATCCATCAATCTGATGGCCGTGTGTGGGTATGGCGGCAGCCGCGGGAACGTTATTTACCACAGTGTACTGTTCCTACGGTCAATTTTGGAGCTGGCAGTGTACTCGGCCAGCACAGAGCACTGATCTTAACCCCTTAGAGCACCTATGGGGTGAATTAGAGTACCGTATAAGAAGTTCGGAACCAAGGTCTACTACTACGCAACAGTTAGCGGCAGCATTATGCATTATGTTCCAAAGAGCCGTGTCGAAAGCATGTCTCGAAATATCAGTGCATGCATTAAGGCCAAAGGTGGACCTACACCGTACTAATGTATGTCAATAAATGCTACGTTGTGTTTCTCTTCTAGGTGTCCTGTGAATTTCGTCAATATAGAGTATGTCAAGTAATTCTACAGTTTTTTTTGTTGTTGTTTTATTGGAGGTTTTTTTTTCATTGACAAACAATCAGACATAGACAGGATACAGATTTTTCACATCAACAAGTACATATCATACAGTATGCCAAATGACCAATATACACAGAGAGCCAGTGTCGATCAAGTGGCACATTGAGAGCCAGTGCCAAAAGACAAACACAAACGTCCATGCCTCACCGGGATTCGAACCTGCACCCAACTAAGGCGAATGGTCATGAGCCAGCGCTTTAGAACACTACGCCACCGGGACGGCACTACAGTGTTAGAAGAGGCAGGGGTAATTAATGAAATGAATGGGCTGAGAAATCTTTAAAACGAATGGGTTTGTGTATTCCTTTAAAAAGAATTGCCACCGGGGCGGTGCAGTGGTGTTAGAACGACGCGCTATCATTTGCTGTGAGGATCTAGAAATGGAAGCGTGCAGCTCCTCTGATCGAGTCACGGCGTTAGACCAGCGCTCGTACGTGAAAATGGAAACTCTTCGGATGGAAAAACTTCAACACAGATCCATACTGCCTTGCAAGAAATTTGTGGGGAAGAAACTCTTGATCGAAGCACAATTTATTTCTGAGGAAAAAGTTGAGACCGAAAATTCATTAAAATCGTCCTAACTTGTTGAATGCGGGAGCGATGACAACGTATCGTGCCATAGTGCAGCGTCGGTACGGGAACTTTTGTCGAAATATGGCTGGAAAAACTTTATCCCCGCTCACCATACAGTCCTGATCTCAGTCCGCTCGACTTTGATCTTTAAAAAAAGTTGACTGTGGAATCCGCAACGAATCGCCGGACGAACTGTCATTGGACGTGACCAGAGTAATACGACAGCTGAACAAAGAGGACGTATTACGGGGCATCCAGGACCTACATCACCCCTATCAAGCTCTCATTAGCAGCAGATGGGAGTACATTGAACAGCAATAAGGTACGTTTTCTCCGTTACTTCACACTTTAAAACAAAGACGTCGCTCTTTCCACGTTTTATCAACACACAGCAATGGAAAAATTGTCATCCGGTCACCGCTGAGGATCCGAATCCCAGATCTCTCGATATCTAGCTGAGCACGTTAGCTTCATAAATGCGTAAAATAGGCTCAGCTACTGAGACGTCTTCATCTCGTGGACATTAATGGCACTGCCTGTATATTAATTATAGCAGTTAAAGCCAAAGGGTGATGTCAGAAGCTGACAGAAAAACACACGTAGCGCCGTTGATTGTTGTCCACCGTAGCGTAAGGCTAACGCGCTCGGCTAGATATCGAGAGATCTGGGATTCGGATCCCCAGAGGTGACCAGGTAACAATTTTCCGGTTGCTGTGTTTTGATAAAACGTGGAAAGAGCGATATCTTTCTTTATTCAGCGACGCCTCGTATTTGGAGGATTTTTCACTTCACACTTTTCTCAAAAATGGACAGTGTGGAGAACTTTAGTTATGACTCCCTTACCTACCTAATAGCGTGTTTGTCCTCCTCTAGCACTAAAAATAGCCTGTACACGCCGAGGCATTGACTCTACCATATGCCGGAAGGTTTCCGGAGGTAATGCCAGCCGTGCCTGTTACAGCATTGTACACAACTCCGCCTGAGACGTCGGTCCAGGATCCATGGATCTCATATTCCACTTCATGGTATCCCAGAGAGCTTCCACAGGGTTTTAATCCGGCGACCTTGGGGCCACACGACGGTTCCAAATTTAGATGAGTATTCTTCGGACCATTCCTCGATGATTGCATCTCAGTGGGGCGGCGCACTGTCCTGCTGGAACAGACTATCGGCTGCAAGATGCGCGAAGGCCATGAAAGCGTATAGGTGATCAGCTAACGCATGCATGCTGGTATCGCTTAGCGGTTAAGGACCTCTCCAAACACATTGAGGGACGTAATGTATCCCATGAGAAGACTCCCCACACCATCACAGAGCCACCACCGCCTTACAAAGGGCCTGACTAACACGATGGGGCCATGACCTCATACTGCCGACGCCACACCCGTACACTCCCGTCTATTCCATACAGCTGAAACCGGGATTCATCTGACCGCACGACGCGGTTCACACTGCATAGGTCCAGTTTTAATGTTCCCGGCACCTGGCGAGGCGTACTTTCCGATGACGAGCAGTTAACACTGGCACGCGAGTAGGCCGTCGGCTCCAGTAGGCCATGGTGTGCAGAGTGCCCCATACCGTTCGCTCGATGACGCTGATTGGGCCTCCGACATTTAACCTGGATGCGATTTATGCCGCCAATACCAAGCGTTTGATCTGTACGAGCCTGGATAATCTACGTCGACCAAGGGCATCAATGACTTCCAGTCGACCATCACTTGCTCTGGGCGCTGGTACGTCAGTCGATGGCATACTCGCGGTACACTCTTGATACGGTTGCCCTCTCGAACCCTCGGGTTTTTACTACTTGGGCGATAGAGCGACCTATCCGTATTGCGCCAACAATGCGTCCATGTCCAAAGTCGCTCAGATCACCGCGTTTACGTACGCTCGTCGATTGCGCTACAGTGTTCGGAAGCCCTACTTTCCGCCTTGTTTTTCTGCCTTCAGTTTGGGTGCGTACCACTCTGCGCTGGGGATGCCCATGTCAACTACCCATCTCCCTTATCTCTAATGTTTTGTCTACTGAGTGTATTGTTGCTATAAACTGTGGCTCTAAGCTAGACACCAACGAAGAAAACAGCCAAGATACGACTTACAAAATATATCCAACGTAAGTGTTTTTTGGCATCCATGACTTGCACATTATGAGGACGAAAGCAACATTCCCTCACAAACACGGCGAACTAACATGTTGATTAATTAAATAAATTAGTAGACTACATGACATACAGTTACGGAAAAATTAATAGCAACTCTTAACATTTCTGACTTTTTTGCTTTTCAGTGTTACTGCAAAAGTAAATATGCAGATAATACTCCCAGTATATATACACTGGCGGAAAATGAAAAAAGAACACCAAGAAGGAGACGTCTGATACCAACGAAATTTATACAGCATAATAACGGAATACAGAGGAAAACGTGATCAAAACATTATGGCAAAATACAGCTGTATTTGCTGGTAAACTGAAAAATAACATTTCCATGTAACATGGTTAGTACGAGGTTGAACCGCTATGAACTGCGTCACACTGTGCAATTCTGGCATGGAGTCTGTCGTACAGATGTTGAAAGTAAGTTTGGGGTATTGATTTCCAAGCATCCTCAACCTGGACGCGTAAATCAGGGATGGTCGTGGCTGGCCGTGGAGACCGGATAAGTAGTTGTACCATAAAATCCCACACGTGCTCAATGGGGGACAAATCCGGTGAACGTGCAGGCCATGGAAGTTGTCTCACACCCTGAAGTGCATATGGCGTTGCACGTGCCGTGTGTGGGCGTGCGTTATCTTGCTGGAAAAAACCACGATGGACCGACCTTACAAATGGCACAACAACGGGCTGAATGATGTTGTTGATGTAGGAGGTGCTGTTTAACGTACCCGGTACAAACACTAGTCGTGTACGGGAGTAATAGCTGATCGTTGCCCACACTAGGAGACCAGGTGTAGACCCTGTGTGTCGCTGGTGGATGCAAGAAGGGTGGAGACGCTCCCCTGTGCGTCTGCGAACGCGCATACGGCCATCGGAGGCTCCCAAGCAGAATCTGTTTTCATCGCTGAACATGACAGATCGCCATTGCGTTCTCCAGTGCAGACGTTGACGACATCATTGCAGCCGTTCCTAACGGTGGGCTGGAGTTAGAGGTACACATGCCAGAGGCACACGTGCACGTAGTCCTGCATCCAGTAGACGGTTGCGGATTGTTGGCACAGTCACCTCAGGTGCAACGGCAGCTCGGATTTGCGTTGCAGTGGATGTTCTGCTTGACAACGCCGCTCTTCTTATGCGTCGATCGGTCCGCTCATCAGTCCGTCTGTGACTCCCGGTTCCACGTCTTCTCGTGTGGGAATGTTCCTTGGACCATCTACGACACCATCGTACCACCACCAATACTTCCTGTCCAATTCGCTCCGCAATACGACGATACGACCACCCGGCCTCACGGAGTCCGACTAGATGACCTCGCTCAAAGTCCGATAACTGCTGAAATCGTACACGTCTTCCATGACCAGGCATTGCAGCTTATTCAGGGTCTTCGCACGTCTTTGTACGCCGACGACTGATTACATTCACTTCGCCGTACTCCTCAAATACCACCGACGATAATTTGCATATTATGCCGTGCTATGGCGTAAGCGCTTACCAGTTGGTCCCGAAATTAACATCACACCTACGTACACTCGACCCCATTAACATATGTAAATTTCATGATCGTCTGCCAATTCCTTCTTAGTGTTCTTTTTTCACTTTCCACCAATGTATATATATGCAGAACTAGTGTTGTTGGATTTATAATAAACAAGAAACTGAAGGATAAAGTGGTAGAAGTTGAAAGTTCCTCTGACAGAGCTGCACGACTCGTTATCCAACTCTCGAGAAGATACCAGGCTCAAATTATTCAAACTTATGCACCCACCACAAGTCATGCTGAAGAAGAAATTGAAGAATTTTATGAGGAAATTCGTGATCTAAATAATAAAGGTAAGCAGCACTTGAAGATAATTATGGGAGATTTCAATGCAAAAATAGGGCAACGGCAACAGAATGAAACTTCAGTAGGTAAATTCGGTCACGGCAACAGAAATCAGCGTGGAAATACTCTCGTAGAGTTTGCAGAGGCAGAAGGGTTTTTCATCTTGAACTCCTTTTTCAAGAAAAAGCCACACAGGAAATGGACATGGAGACATCCAAATGGGACGACAAGTGAAATTGATTTTATTATGTGTAACAAAAAATTCGTCATAGAAGATTGCAGTGTGCTAAACAAGTTCAACACAGGCAGTGACCATAGATTGGTGAGATGTAAGATGCACCTCAACACTAAACTCGAACGTAGCAAGCTCATAAGACAAACGAAATGTATTGACATAACCAACCTTAAAAAACACCATAATACCTTCAAATCGAAACTGAAGAACAGATTCTCTGCTTTAGAAGGCCTAACATTGGAAGAAGTGGATATTTCTGAAGTTAACAGAAAAGTAACCAAAGCTCTTATGGAAACAGCAACAAAATTAGCTGGGTCTAAGAACAAATTGTATGTGAACAAATTATCAGGAAAAACAAAAATGTTGATGCAAAAAAGAAGAGAGATGAGGACAACTAAAGATGTGACTTCCAAAGTGGAATATATAGAGCTATGCAAGACAGTACGAAAAAGTATCACTGAAGACGTAAGGAAATTCAACTGTGAACTAGTAAGGAAAGCAATTGGAAACAACCAAAGCCTAAAGATAGCAAAGGGACATCTCAGTAAGGGAAAAAAACAGATTATGGCACTGAGAAAAGAAGATGGTTCTGTAACAAGAAATAGAGGCGAAATTTTGACAAGAGTGAAAGATTTCTACTCCAAATTATATGAAAGGGATGATACATGTACTCCAGACATCATGAAAGGTACCAGTACCAGAGTTCTTCCAGTCCTTCCAGCAGAAGTTGCACATGCAATCAAGAACATGAAGCGGGGAAAAGCTCCAGGAGAAGATGGAATTACTGTAGACATCATACAAGAAGCAAGTGGAGAAATCGAAACAGTACTCGCCCAAATCTTCACTCGATGCCTTAATGAAGGGAAAATTCCTGACGATTGGAACTACGCTACAATAATCTTGATACATAAAAAAGGTGACATTGAGGATCTCAGGAACTACAGACCTATCAGCCTCCTATCAGTGGTTTAGAAAATCTTCACTAAAGTTCTTTCACACCGCTTGTAGGTGACACTGGACATGGCTCAACCGAGAGAACAAGCTGGATTCAGGAGTGGCTACAGCACAATAGATCATATCCACGCACTGAGAGAACTAATTGAAAGAGCGAGGGAATATGAACTTCCATTGTGCATGGCTTTTATCGATTATGAAAAAGCCTTTGATTCGGTGAAACCATCAGCAGTTGCAATGGCTCTGAAATCCTGCGGTATTGAAAATGCATACATTAATATTATTAATAACATCTATGAAAATGCAAGTGCAAAGATTCGGCTGTTTGAAAATACAATACACATAAAAATTGGAAAAGGAGTGAGACAAGGGGACACCATATCTCCGAAGCTCTTTAATGCCACATTGGAAAATGTCTTTCAATCACTGAACTGGGAAAACAAAGGGATAAAGATTCATGGAGATTATCTAACCCACCTTCATTTTGCTGATGACGTAGTCATTTTTGCAACTACCCCATCAGAGCTACAGAGTATGATCCAGGAACTTGCTGACAAGAGTAAAGAAGTGGGATTAAAAATGAACTTTCAGAAGACAAAAGTGATGTTCAATGCTTTTACAAGAAATGAAGATTTATCGATTGATGGAGAAAAGCTGGAGATAACAGACACATACGTTTATCTTGGACAGCAGATATCAAGTGGGGGTCACATTGGTGAAGAAATTAATCGGCGTACAAAACTTGCCTGGAGAGCTTTTGGAAGAAACAGCATAATTTTCAAGAGCAATATGCCATTATGTCTTAAAAGAAAAGTGTTTGATCAATGCATCCTTCCAGTGCTTACGTATGGTGCAGAGACGTGGACCTTAGCTAAAAGAGACATACAAAGGCTGCAGACAACTCAAAGCAGCATGGAGAGGTACATGCTTAGTGTAACCAGGAGAGATAAGAAGAGGAACACGTGGATCCGAAAAATGACAAGATTGGAAGACATCATGATCAGAGTTAAATCCCTGAAATGGCAATGGACTGGACATACTGCCAGAAGAACAGACCATCGATGGACAGCCGAAATTTTAGATTGGATTCCAAGGGACAGGAAAAGACCCAGAAGAAGACCACATGGAAGATGGGTAGATGAAATTCGAAAGTATGCGGGAGTGACATGGAGGAGACTGGCGCAAGACAGACCGTTGTGGAGGAAACTTGGGGAGACCTTCGTCCAGCAGTGGATTGATAATGGTTGACAATGATGACGATGATGATTTACAGGGATGTAAGGTCAGGTGATGCGAAACATACTACAGCCTCTCCTTGACAAATGTAAACCCCTCCTTCTCGTGGTGCATCCTGTTCCCACTAAAGGGGCTCTGACGACCGCCAATAGCGGTATAACTATACCATCGGGATTATAGGAAATGCTATCGTACTCTCACCAACCCGCTTGGCTAGCGAGGTGACTTATGGCCAAACCCCTCCAAAATGACTCCACAACTGAAATCTTGGCTCTCGGTCTCCGGCTGCTGGAATGTACCTGACCAAGGCAGCGGCCAGTGCGACATGAAGGCAGAGGGTGCTAAGAATCACCAAAGGGCCGGATTAGGCTGCCATCTGATGCTGACCTTGACTACGTATAATGGACGTTCCTTATCTTCTGATTCAAGACTCCTTGAATTGGAAGAACTACAAAGAATCAAGTGGGACATCATCGTTCTACGTGAGGTAAGGAGAAAAGAAGAAGATCTCATTGAACTGAAAAGTGGACATCTCTTCTATTACCGTGGGACAGATACTGGCAGAACTAGTGGTGTTGGATTTATAATCAACAAGAAACTGAAGGATAAATTTGTAGAAGTTGAAAGTTCCTCTGATAGAGCTGCAAGACTCGTTATCCAATTCTCGAGAAGATACCAGGCTCAGATTATTCAAGCTTATGCACCCACTAAAAGTCATAAAGTCATCCTGAAGAAGAGATTGAAGAATTTTATGAGGAAATTCGTCATCTAAATAAAAAAGGCAAGCAGCACTTAAAGATCATTATGGGAGATTTCAATGCGAAAATAGGGCAACGGCAACAGAATGAAACTTCAGTAGATAAATTCGGTCACGGCAACAGAGACCAGCGTGGAAATGCCTTCGTAGAATTTGCAGAGGCAGAAGGGTTTTTCATCATGAACTCCCTTTTCAAGAAAAAGCCGCAAAGGAAATGGACATAGAGGCATCCCAATGGATTGACAAGTGAAATTGATTTTATTATGTGTAGCAAAAAATGTGTCATGGAAGATTGCAGTATGTGAACAAGTTCAACACAGGTAGTGACCATAGATTGGTGAGATGTAAGATACACCTCAATGCTAAACTCGAGCGTGGCAAGCTCATAAAACAAACAAAGTGTATTGCCATGACCAACCTTAAAAAACATCATTATACCTTCAAATTGGAACTGAGGAACAGATTCTCTACTCTAGGTCTAACGTCGGAAGAAGTAGACATCTCTGAAATTAACAGAAAACTAACCAAGGCTCTTATGGAAACAGCAACAAAAATAGGTGGTACTAAGAACAAGTTGCATATAAACAAATTATCAGGGAAAACCAAAATTCTGATGCAAAAAAGAAGAGAGATGAGAACAACTAAAGGAGATGTGACTTCCAAAGTGGAATATATAGAGCTATGCAAGACAGTACGAAAAAGTATCACTGAAGACTTAAGGAAATTCAACTGTGAAGGAAAGCAATTGAAGACAACCAAAGCCTGAAGAGAGCAAAGGGACATCTGAGTAAGGGAAGAAAACAGATTATGGCTCTGAGAAAAGAAGATGGCTCGGTAACAAGAAATAGAGGTGCAATTTTGACAAGAGTGAAATATTACTACTCAAAACCATATGAAAGGGATGATACATGTACTCCAGACATTACGAAAGATATCAGAATTCTTCCTGTCCTACCAGCAGAAGTTGCACATGCAATCAAGAACATGAAACGGCGAAAAGCTCCAGGAGAAGACGGAATTACCGTAAACCAGTGGCGTAGCCAGAAATTTCTTAAGGAGAGGGGGGTGGATCATGGGTTTGGTTCATTGATGAAAGCCTCGTATATACGTATATATCGTTTTAAATTCGTGCTCAGTCTCCGCTCAAGGGAGGAGTTCAAACCACGAACACCCCCCCCTCGCTCTGGCTACGCCGCTGCCGTAGACATCATACAAGAAGCAAGAGGAGAAATTGAAACAGTACTCGCCCAAGTTTTCACTCAATGCCTTAATGAAGGCAAGATTCCTGAGGATTGGAACAACGCTATACAATGATCCTGCTACATAAAAAAGGTGACATTGAGGATCTCAGGAACTACAGATCCATCAGCCTCCTATCAGTGGTTTATAAAACCTTCACTAAAGTTTTCACACCGCATGAAGGTGGCACTGGACATGGCTCAACCGAGAGAACAAGCTGGATTCAGGAGTGGCTACAGCACAATAGATCATATCCACGCACTGAGAGAACTAATTGAAAGAACGAGGGAATATGAACTTCCATTATGCATGGCTTTCAAATACACTGCCGGACAATTGCTAAGGACGGATGACAATAGCAACGATAGCAACCATAAAATGGTAGGCAGGAAAATGTGGAAATTAGCATAAGTGCGGGATACAGTAAGACGTGTAGTGCGTATGCAAATTTTGGATTGCCGAACTTGTTCGTGACGTCATAGCGCTGATAAGAGATATAAAGGATTTGACGCGTATTGACCGTTGTTGTTCAAACGCAACGTTGAAAGGGAAAGAATCAATTAACGAACTTGCAATTTTCAGTATATCTTCCCGACATCACCTAGATGATTTTACGCGTGGCCGTATTATTGGCAAGATTGAAGAAGGGGGAAAAATAACAGATGTTGCCAGGGAGTTCGACGTCAGCCACAGTGTTGTTTCAAGTCTTTGGAAATCATTTCAAACAAATGGAGAGTGTAGCAAACGTCACGGGGAGGTCGTGTTCGCAGTAAGACACCTGCAGAAGATCGGTACATAGTGCTATCAACAAAAAAACACCGGCGCAGCACAGCTAGTGAGGTAGCAAATCAGTTTATGGCTGCTACTGGCAAGCGGATCTCCCGAAAAACTGTCGCCAGACGTTTGCATGAAGGAGGACTATACGCCCGACGTCCTGTTGTGTGCATCCCATTGTCCAGACGTCACCGTACCGCCCGTTTGCAATGGTGCCATCAACATCGCAATTGGACTGATAACGACTGGTCTGCTGTCCTCTTCTCAGATGAGATTAGATACAGTCTATCGTCTGATTGTCGACGACAACTGATCTGGCGTGATAGTGGTACTGCATATTGTCCAGCAAACATACAGGAAAGGGACCGATATCCGACATGTAGTGTTATGGTATGGGCTGGCATCATGATCAATGGCCGTACGTCCCTCTATGTGCTTCCAACTGGAACTATGACTGGCCAACGATACATTAATGATGTTCTGCTACCTCATGTTCGCATGTTCCGTGGTGCTGTCGGTGATAGATTCATTTTCATGGACGAGAACGCAACATGTCATCGAACAGTCGCTGTCCAGGAGTGTCTTGAGAGCGAGGATATTCAACGCCTCGTATGGCCAGCACGTTCTCCAGATCTGAATCCAATTGAAAATGTGTGGGATGCTTTGGGGAAGAGTCTTGCTGGTCGCCAATGCCCTCCAATAAACAAGGACACCCTCATCCGTGCACTGACAGAGGAATGGGATAAATAACCCCAACAGTTGCTTGATAATGTTGTGCAAAGCATGACACGACGTGTGGAATCTTGCATCACCCTCCATGGTGGCCATATCCCGTATTGACATCTTACGCCGGAACGCCTGCGGACGGTAATTGCACCTTTTTCACGTTTACGTATTCTGCACAAAATGGCCTGTTTGTCCCTTGAACACGTTCCAAAGCCTTCTGGATTTCAGAGCACAATAAATTGTCTTTCTTGTAATGTCCTGGCATTCTGACATTATTTTATTTCACTTGGCATCCAACCACACTTACTTTTTTATGCGCTATATAGTTGTTTATGATCCGTCCTTAGCAATTGTCCAGCAGTGTATTATGAAAAAGCATTTAATTCGGTGAAACCATCAGCAGTTACAATGGTTTTGAAATCCTGCGGTATTGAAGATGCATACATTAATATTATTAATAACATCTATGAAAATGCAAGTGCAAATATTCTGCTATTTGAGAATAAAGCACCCATAAAAATTGAAAAGGGAATGAGACAAGATGACACTATATCTTCCAAACTCTTTAATGCCACATTGAAAAATGTCTTTCAATCACTAACTGGGAAAACAAAGGGATAAAGATTAATGCATATTATCTAACCCACCTTCGTTTTGCTGATGACGTAGTCATTTTTGCAACTACCCCATCAGAGCTGCAGAGTATGATAGAGGAACTTGCTGATAAGAGTAAAGAAGTTGGATTAAAAATTAACTTTCAGAAGACAAAAGTGATGTACAATGCTTTTACAAGAAATGAAGATTTATTGATTGATGAAAAAAAGCTGGAGATAACAGACACGTACGTTTATCTTGCACAGCAGATATCAAGTGAGGGTCACATTAATGAAGAAATTAATCGGCGTACAAAACTTGCCTGGAGAGCTTTTGGAAGGAACAGCATAATTTTCAAGAGCAATATGCCATTATGTCTTAAAAAAAATGTTTGATCAATGCATCCTTCCATTGCTTACGTATGGCACAGAGACGTGGACCTTAATTAAAAGAGTCATACAAAGACTGCAGACAACTTAAAGAAGCATGGAGAGATGCATGCTTAGTATAACCAGGAGAGATAAGAAGAGGAACTCGGGGATCAGAAAAATGGCAAGAGTGAAAGACATCACGATCAGAGTAAAATCCTTGAAATGGCAATGGGCTGGACATATTGCCGGAAGGACAGACCATCGATTGACAGCTGAAATTTTAGACTGGATTCCAAGAGACAGGAAAAGACCCAGAAGAAGACAACGTGGGAGATGGGTGGATGAAATTCGAAAGTATGCAGGAGTAACATGGAGGAGACTGGTACAAGACAGACCGTTGTGGAAGAGGCTTGGAGAAACCTTCGTCCAGCAGTGGATTGATAATAATGGTTGACAATGATGATGATAATGATATATATACTTATATATAAAGGTTTTTAAAATCGTAGGTATCAACAGATGAAACAGTTGTTGAGTTCAGGCGTTGAACTTAACAACTGTCTCATCTGTTGATACCTACGATTTTAAAAACCTTCTTACTTCAATTTCGTTGAAGGGTTTATGGCAGGTGGCCTTAAATCTACACACAAAGTTTGAGTCTGGTGTTACAGAACAGTTCTGGCACTTTTTAGTGGACTTCTGTATTAATAAAAATTTCGTTATCGTGAGCGATGGGCTATACCTCCAAACTCGTGGTATTCCGATGGGCAGTCGCTTCTCAAGTAGCTTAGCCAATCTCTATCTGAACTTTTTTGATTATAGATATACAGCTACTTGCCCTTTGCCTAATATCGTTCTGATGTACGTTGATGACATTATTGTCATTAACGTGCCGGACTTTTTTCCGATGCGCTGTTGACTTGTATCCTGAATATCTCACCTTAGAAAAAACTAACAGCTCGTCTACTTACGTTTGTTACCTCGATTTGGAGGTACAGGTGGACGAGGGAGGTAGTGGTGTGGTAAATATTTATGATAAAAGAAATGCTATTGATTTCGATATCATTTGTTACACTCATTGGTCCTCCAGTATTTCTAAAGAAGTACATCTTAATCTACTCCTTTCTCAATTTCATAGAACAGCAAAAATATGCTCCACACAGTTTTTAGTTGTAAAAAATCTTAAAACACTTCTATCTAGACTGCATTCTAACAACTTTCCCAGTAATCTTGTAAAGCATTATTTAAAACACTTAATTTCGAATTTTAATTCGGTTTCAAAGAGTTTCAAATTGCACATTGACACGCTTTACTAATCTAGTACCTTACAATATTAAGTGAATCAGGCAATATAAAGTACCACTTGGTGGGTCCCTAGTGGTTGAAGACTTCTATTTACATACACAGTTTTGCATCTCGTCATTTTACATATTTTTTTGGCTTGCTAGGATGTTATCTAACCGCGACCACTTTAACGTTAGCATATATATTTGGGTTCTTGTGGGTCGTTGGTCCAGTTCAGTTTGATTTTCATTCATGGCGTTGACCGGTTTGGTCTACCGGTAAGCCTTTTTTTATCATTTTTTCAGTGTTTATTCTCTTGTTCTTTTAATTTCAGCGTCTGTTTTGGCCTTTGTCTTGGTGGCCTAGGGAGCATGACCAACCGACATTTTTGGTTCTCCTTGTCGTTTGTTGGTACTAGAAAGGCCACTCCCGCAGGTTGATGCTTTCCTGTTGACGGCAACCTGTTTGTTAATATTTTTTTTTTTTTTTTTGGTTTTCAATTTTGAATTTCCATTATTGAGTTTAATTCAGTATTCTTTATGGAATTTAATTTTTGCAATTCTTATTTTCTACAATTCACTCTATATATGCTACTACATGAGTATAGCTGCCTTTGGTGCTTCTCATTGTACTAGCTATGTTTTTGTGATTTTGCTTTTCTTTTACTTTTTCAAATTAATTTATATATATAATGTATGTATAATTTTAAAGCACATTTCATGCAGAAGCCAAATCAGTTACACAATGGGAATATCTTTAACAGAACTGAAGTTATGACCAGAAATGTGCAGCCAAGGAAGCACACTTCGTTTTTTATGTGAAATGTCATCGTCGTTACTATAAGCCGACGAACTTACTTGTTCGTCCCCGTACAGGATATAAAGGGCAGGCGATATGCATACCCATGGGCTGCGGATGGCTTAGTGGTTAACGAGTCAGACTGTCAATGGAGGGTCCCCAGGTTCAATCCTGGGCTGCTCTTCCGGAGATGGTGTGCATCGGACGAGTATGTTAAATGACGGCCCCCAGGTTGGACCCCCTGGTTATGTTTGGTATCCATTCCTACTCCCCCTGACTTTCTCTCACCCCTCTATGAGCAATATCGTACTTGTACGGTGGCACCATCTACTGTGCTCTCTCTCTCACTTACAAACTGTTCTGTCAAAGTCGCTAGACTTACTCCTTCCGTTTGTGTGTCCTGCCCAAAAGGCGGACCCAGCCGCCCCGGTGGCGCAGTGGTCTAAGCGATGGCCTCTGATCATTCGTCCGTAAGGGGTCCGGGTTCGAATCCCGGTGAGGCATGGATGTTGTGTTTGTCTTACGGCACTGGCTCTCTCCCTTCCCTGGAACCAGTGACCCTAAATTAGAGACGGGCGACTGCTTGTGGCCCATTGAGTTGCTCACAGTGGTCGTTAAACCTCCAATCAAAAAAAAAAAAAAAAAAAAAAAAAAAAAGGCGGACCCGCTGTAGGTGGTTTGGGCCTAAACCTTGTCTGTGGAAGGAAGTTCTACATGAAAATGCCTGGCTGTCTCTCTCTCTCTCTCTCGGGTTATTCCAGACGTTTTTGCAGTGCGCGTAGGTAGTTCGTTGGCGTTGGTGAGTGTGTAGTCGTTACTCCTGTGGACTGCAGTACGTATCTGAAGTTTAGAGTGCATTTCGTTCATTCTGTGCAAACTGTGTTGCAGTTATGGGAAGATAAGGTGATGCTTCGCGAATGGTGACTTTAAGAGAATTCGGCAAAACAAAAGCAATGCAGAAATTGCCCGGATAACTTAGGTGCACAACAGTAGAGTTGGGCGGTAGTTGGCGAAGATCCGTGATATGGGTGGAATCAAGAATTGCAGGCTGGGTAAATGTGGCCGAAAAATGAAAACAACTCCTAGAAGTAACAACGCGTGGAAACGGTTATGTCTGCAAAACAGCTTTCTCTGGTCAGCAGTATCGCAGCTCTCCTACGATTATTTCTTGCCAAATAATTATGGGAGAGCTGTGGTACTGTTGTTTGTCCTCGAACAGTAAGGAACAGGTTACGTTCTATAGGTCTGACGTCTCGTAAGGCGTTAAAGAAGCCATTGCTAACCAATGTACTGGGTGATCCTAAAGTCTTGCACATTTTGAAAACGTAATAACTCGCGGAGTTTTGAGAGTAGGCAACGCGGTTTGCATAAAAATGGTCAGAATGACATCGGGTTTTTTATGAAATAACATACATTTTTACTCATTTTACTTACATTTTTCATCGCCAGATGGCGCCATAGGCGAACAGGTGTGGGATAGTGGGTATGAAGGCAGCAGCTGGGAAGCAACCACAAATCACAGCGATCCGTTTCAGTATGCTGTCATTACCGGACAAAGCGCTCTTGGTGAAATTGTTCTATTGCAACGCTGAATGTGCGGGTGCTGCGTTGAGAGCCTACCGGTCACTGAAAGGTGATCGCAGTGGGAAAAGACCGATGGAAAGTGCTGCGCTGCGGCGAATGGTGAAAATATTCGGGGAAACGGGATCTTTGGCAGCACGCCCACGAAGCGGTAGACCACGAACACGTACTGCTGCAGAAGAGACGATTACGCAGGAAATGGATGTGATTGCAATGTCATCCGCACATGACGACTCCAGTGCTCGCCATGTTTCTTGGCAAACAAGCATTCCAGACGGTACTGTATGGCGAACACTACGGCGGATTCTGCACAGATACCCGTATAAACTGCAACGGCATCACTAACTGCAAGCTGGCGATTACGTGCAGCGTCAGGTGTTCGCAGCATGGTTTTTTACGACAAATGGATGTCGACATAAACTGGCTGATGTACGTTTTATGGACTGATGAGGCACACTTTTCCCTAAATGGAGCGGTAAACATGCACAACTGCCGCATCTGGGCCACGGAACATCACCGAGCAGTCGTTGAAGCGCCACTTCATCAGCCGAAAGTAACAGAGTGGTGTGGATTCACGGCTTCCTTCATTATCGGTCCTTTTTTTTTTTTTTTTTTTTTTTTTTTTGAAGAGGTCCGCAGCACCTCCTTCGAAACCGTTTCAGTGAAAGGTGCACGTTATGCGAACATGTTACGAACGTACGTTATGCTTAGCTTGCAAGAGCGGGATGCAGTGAATCTGTGCGCATTTTTGCAGGATGGAGCACCACCCCACATCGCACGTTCCGTTAAGCAACTGCTGCAAGAGACCTTTGGCGTAAATCGTGTGCTGAGCCGACACTTTCCGAAGGCCTGGCCTCCTCGGTTACCAGACCTAACAAAATCACAAGTGTACAGATGTCGCCGCACTTCATTTGCCATGCTGAAAGATGCCATTCGACACCATGTGTCACATTGAACACCTGGTACAATGAGGTGTCTAACCTGGCTCAATCAGGTGTCTATTTTTCTCGACACTTCCAACCTGTGGTTGCTGCGCCATCTGGCGATGAAAAATGTAAGTAAAATGAATAAAATTTGTGATTTCATAATAAACCAGATGTCATTCTGATCATTTCTACGCAAACTGCGTTGCCCTACTCTCAAAACTCCGCGAGTTATTACGTTTTCAAAATGTGCAAGCCTTTTGGATCACCCGGTACAATGCAAGAAACGTTTAGAATGGGAAAAGGAACATAAGGAGTGGAACACTGATGGGTGGCGTCAAGTGTGATTTAGTGATGAGACAAAATTAAACATCGACAGTAACGACACGAGTTGCAGAGTGTTTCGACGAAATAATGAGGCGTTGCATCCCTCTTGCACACTTAAGACAAGAAAGTATCCATGCAGTGTTGCGATTTGGGGATGTTTTGCTGCTGCTGGAGTGAGCAGAATCCATGTGTGTGAGAGCACTGTGAATGCACTGGTGTACAAAAGGTATCCTCCAGGACAGATGGTACCTTCAGGACGTGATTTGCTCCAGGGTCAGCCATACATCTTCCAGGACGATTCGGCCCCATGCCACCGTGCAAATATCATTAAAGCTTATGTGACGTCTTTAGGCAATGCTGTGCCTCTTCCTTGGCCTGGTAATTCGCCAGACTTGATCCCGATTGAAAATTTGTGGCGCATTCTGAAAAGAAAAGTTCACGAACGTCACCCCACAAATAAAGTGGAACTGATTAACGCAATTACTTACGTTTGGCACAACTGTATTTCATCTGATATGTTGCGCAAGTTCGTTGACTCCATGCCCAACAGGTGTGCAGCCGTTGTTAAATCTAAAGGTCATCCAACGAAATATTAGGTACGTAATTGTATTTGAATTTGAACATGTTACTTTGCCATGATTTCTGTTTAGCAGCACATTTCTGTTCAAAACTTGAGTTCTGTTAAATAGATTCCCATTCTGTAAATCGATTTGGCTTCTGCATGAAATGTGCTTTAAAATGATATATATTGTGAGTATTATCTGCATATTTCTCCAGAAACAAACGCTTGGACTAAATATTGTGTGTGCGATTTATAGTTTCTGAAACTCATAACAACGTCATGAAATAGCTCCTGGGCTTGAGAATCCCATAGATTTGATTTAGTTTTGGGGAAAAAACGTGCAAAAATTGATTTCAATTCGGCGTTTAAGAAAAACTTTGAGAAGCACAACCAAACTGTTGAAAATAACAGGTACATTGTCATCACAAAAATCGACGCAGTCTACTGTCTAAGCAAGTAAAAGTTACTATTAAAATGCCCCTGTAAAGCCGAAGATTTTGAGAAGAGAATTTGCCCGACAAGCAACTGCTAATATTAATGCCAACGAGAGATAAAATTCTTTGAAATCGTTAAGAATCGTCAATAGTTTTCACATGCGTTCAAAGTGAAGACCTTGTACACGTCATATCAAGTTATATACCAGTAAAATCAAAGTGAAAGTGAATAAAGCAAATATAATTTGCGTTATAATGGACGAAACCACATATATGTCAAACAATTCGCAGCTTCCATTTGCTTTAAAGATACCCAATGTGATCAAAGGTATCCGGACACTTGCCTATACACAAAACTCTCTATCTTAAAAAAGGAATTTAAATTTAAAGGGCACAAAGTAGACCTTAAAACTCTATGCGCATTCTTGTCACTTGCGACGAAAACATAAAGTATCATATCAGCGACAGCGGCAAATAGAACTCCTTGAATAATGAGCTTAATTTCGTTTTAATCTATGAAACACACAATTGTTTCAAATAAATATATACAAGTCTTTGAATTGTGAATTTAAGAACTAACTGCACCATATTCTGGGTGAGGTAAATGAAATTGCACACACTATTGCAGTAATTCGTACCAGTCCATTTCGTTGAAATAAAAGTTAATAAGAAAGTATTAAATTATAAAAACCTTGTTCCTTTGGTTTCAGATGAACTTTCCGCATTCCGGAAAGTGTTCCAGTCTCGTGCCCAAAAATTTAATCCGTATATTGATTGAAGAAACACATTATACACTGCCACCGACAACACCATATGACCTCGCCACAAATGCATTCGTGTGGTCTGTTTGACACGCGCGATGCATTTCGGTATATCTACTATACCATTATCAAGAGGTTCTAAATAATGCTAGTAAAGCACCTGGGCATTTATACCCCTAGATGCATATAATTGGCTGTCATGTCCTGTCAACGTCACTTGTGATGCCATGCGTTGATTCGTCGTAACGAAGAGCCTCGTTGACAATTTGCTGTAAGTCGACTGGTGGATCTAATTCAGAATCGTATCTGAGTGGATATATTCTAATTTCATTAATATTTCTTGAGTTATATTGAGTCTTTCTACTTTTTGGTTTATTTTGAGTTTCGTTTTTCAATATAAGTTTCCATGGGTATGGACCTTCAATTGGGTTAACCTTATTACAGTTGTCTTTACACGTTTTCTCGATGAGAAGGGATTCCGAAAAACGTAATAGTTTCTCTGAACACTGATCAAGAACCACTTTTGCTCTCTAAAAGTCAGGGTTGCAAACATTATCCATACAGAATTCAATTAAGGCTGCCTTCCGGTCTTTTTTCTTTCAATTGTCCTGGCGCTGTTGTATTCTAGTTAGTAGTCGGTTTTTGTGTGCTTCCTACATAGAATTTTGACCTATTACCATCTTGATCAATCACTGGGATAGTATACGCACCAGCTTTATTTAAATCTCTTTTAGGTCCTTTATTTTTTAAGAGTATATCAGCATAAGTGGTGACATTTGTATCAAAACTCTTATTAACTTTATCACATTCTTTATGTAATATAGAAGTAATGGCTGGGAGATATAGAAATGTACCACAGAAGACTTTTTCTCTTTTTCTTCAAAGCAGCCCGTCTCAGCACTGCTTTACATCCAGACTCAGCCCGTCTCAGCACTGCTTTACATCCAGACTCAGCCCGTCTCAGCACTGCTTTACATCCAGACTCAGCCCGTCTCAGCACTGCTTCACATCCAGACTCAGCCCGTCTCAGCACTGCTTTACATCCAGACTCAGTCCGTCTCAGCACTGCTTCACATCCAGACTTGTCTGTCAGACTGCTAGATGGTGAAGCATGATTCATCACTGTAGAGAATACGTTTTCGTTGCTCGAGTCTACTGGCGCCGAGCTTTACACCACTCCAACAGAAGCAGATGTTAAGCTTGTGTGTGGCTCCCCTCTCACGGAAACCCATTCTCTTCAGCTCTCGACGAACCGTCATAGTATTGGCGTTGCTTTCAGAGACATTTTGGAACCTGGTGGTGAATGTTGCAACCAAGAAGGGACGATTTTGCTTCACCACCCGCTTCAGCACTTTGTGCTCACGCTTTGTCATTTTACAATGGCCTAGCAGGTCGCGATTGCACTAAGGTGTTTCCACTTCACAGTAACATCACTGAGTTGATTGGCGCAACTTCAGAAACTTCTCGAACTGACTTGTTGCTAAGATGGAATCCTATGACCGCCTAGGTGAAAGTCAATGAGCTCTTCCGTACAGCTTATTCTACTGTTGATGCTTGTCTGTGATGTTTATCAAGTCACGTGCGGTATTTTATACCTGTATGGGCCATGGTTATGATGCTTATGGGCAAATACACTACTCAAACGAGGTGTCCGGATACTTTTAATCATACAATATTTTTCCAAATGAATTTCAAGAGAATTTTTTTTAATTCAGGAACATAATGGCGATAGCCCTACTGTTTCTTTATAAGCTGACCAGAAGTCCCCAATTCTTGAGGACAGTCCTCGGATTTAGTTTACTGTCCTCAAAAACATCTGATGCCTTTGGGGACGCAAATTGTCCTCAAATTTTGATGTCTGTCCTCAAATGTCCTCGACTTTACACTTCCTCATTAGCTTGTTAGATTTCTAATGAAAAATTATCTTAAAAGTAGTTTTCGTTGTATTGATTTTCCGACATGCTTCTTGTGAAAACAAACTTTGACTTCTTTTTTTCTTCTTTCCGAGTTTAACGACCACAGAGAGCAACTCTAAGGACTATAAGCAGTCACCTGTCTCTAATTTGGAGACATTCATTCTAGGGAAGAGAGAGAGAGAGAGAGAGAGCGCAAGTGCTGTAAGACAAACACACCATCCATGTCTCAGTCGGGACTCGAACCCGTACCCACTTGTACGAATGGTCAGTGGCCAGCACTAGGACACTGAACTACTGGCGCGGTCAAATTTCGACTATACTTGATCTAAGTTTTTCAAAAAAACTTTGGCAAAATGAAAATTTCGCCATGCAATTAGTTTGGTGGTCAGCTTGATTTTAATTCGGCACATATACCTAAGGTAAAGCATTTCACTTTTGCTGATATGTTCTGGCCATCATAATTCTCCTTTGCAAATACAAATTACCAACATTCTACAAGATATATCCTTTTAAGACACAATTGAATTTTCATGTGTAATATCGCACTTATTGAAGCAATGCAGTTTTGTGACAAAAAGATTTGCATATTTATATTGAGTACGTATATGTCACCAAATGAACTGCCGATTTTGGGACGCCACGCCCTTTTGTCCTCAAATCAGTATTCCGATATCTGGTCACCTTAATCAAGTGATCAGGTAACCACAAAAGTATCTGCCTTTTTCGAAGGAGCAAAAGAAACACCTTGTAATGATTGAATTTATTTGCCGTATCAGTGGTGATTATTCGTGGGTGTTTATTATACGAATTTAAACTCGATTCATTTGTAGCAGAAACAACTCGTCGTTTTTGCTTAACAGTCGGGGCAGATGCTGCGAAAGAACGAACAACTCAGAATTGTCACATCAATAATATCTCGTGCTAAGAAGTTCAAATAAAATTGTAGAAGCAGTAGCTGTCAGAAGCACGATTCACAAAACTTTAGCCGAGTTAAACTGCAGCGATAAAAAGATTTTATTTACAATTTAAAATCGACTAAAAGACACAGGCAAGATCTTTCACAGCCGCGACTGCCGCATCATCAGGCCTAAGCAGCAACACTGGTGTGCAGGCACAGTATTATATCGTTATCTACCAACCACCCAAATTCCCACAATGCATAGCGAGGCAGTTCGGGTTGCCAGATAACAGTATGATTAACTTGAGGGTTTTACAAAGGCAGTATATCAATCATCATTATAAGTTTTTAACTGTGTCAATAGTCCTTGTCATATAAGTTCACATTGATCTGCATTTCCTCATTGCTGCACCCTCAGAAAAATACGTAATGTATAATGCTTCTGTAAATAGTAATGTCTGTTTATTACAAGCAGATGTAAGAATCCTAACCCCATCCCAGTCCGGATAAAAAGTTCTGTTTGCCAGTAAAAAGTTTCGTTCGCCAGTAAAAAGTTTCGTTCGCCAGTAAAACGTTCCGTTCGCCAGTAAAACGTTTCGTTCGCCAGTAAAACGTTTCGTTCGCCAGTAAAACGTTCTGTTTGCCAGTAAAACGTTTCGTTTGCCAGTAAAAAGTTTCGTTTGCCAGTAAAACGTTTCGTTTGCCAGTAAAACGTTTCGTTTGCCAGTAAAACGTTTCGTTTGCCAGTAAAACGTTCCGTTCGCCAGTAAAACGTTCCGTTCGCCAGTAAAAAGTTCCGTTCGCCAGTAAAAAGTTCCGTTCGCCAGTAAAAAGTTCCGTTCGCCAGTAAAAAGTTCCGATCGCCAGTAAAAAGTTTCGTTCGCCAGTAAAACGTTTCGTTTGCCAGTAAAACGTTTCGTTTGCCAGTAAAACGTTTCGTTCGCCAGTAAAAAGTTTCGTTCGCCAGTAAAAAGTTCCGTTCGATGAAGCGGCCATAGTGACCGCGAAGAGCTCTTATCTACCATAATTTTCAAATTGTAAATAAAGACGTTTTATAGATCCTACGGTTTTTTTTTAAAAGAAAATTTTAAATGTGGTATGTGTGCTTTGGCTGCTTCAGAAAAATTACCGTACTTCGACAGCTTTGAATTTTTCTTACATACATCTCAGCACGAAATACCTTTAATCTTACATATAGACAAACACTTGGTTGATCACACCAAACAGCGCAAAGTATTTTTTTTTTTAATTTTATCGGGTGTTGTTGCTTTTTTTCTAAAAGTTCTGTAAATAAACTGTTGTTCTTGGTAAAATCATTCAAAGAAGTTTGCTAAAATTGGCTCACGCGAGACCGGTTTATCCCGTTTGTTTATTCTAATACATTTGTTGAAGTTGTTTAGCATGTTCATCCTGAACTCTTTGTGGAACCAAAAGATGAAGACCGGAAAAAACTGTAGACGAAAATTCGAGTCTCTGCGAAAGGCTTTTACGTAACTACAAGGAGTGTTCAAATGAAAAGGTACGACGACACTGTGGGTATAAATGAAGACTTTATTCAAAGTATTCACCATAGGCCGTAGCACAACGATCCCATTGATTAACGAGCCGAAGGATTACTTGTTCCCAGAATTCCTGTGGCCGTGACGAGACCAAGTCCTGCACAGTGTCCTTGAGTTCGTCGTCCGAGTGTAAGCGCTTCCCTTTCAGATGTTTTTCCAGGGTACCAAATACATGGAAATCGCAAGGCGACATGTCCGGACTGTAGGGCGGATGGTCAAGCTGCTCCCACTGGAACTTGGCCAGTTCCGCGTGTGTGAGCCTGGAGACGTGGTGACGCGCGTTATCATGGAGCAGAACCACACCCTCCGCGATGAATAGCGGCCGGTTTAACACCTTCCGCTGTCAGAAATCGGATAACGCCTCGCTGCTCCTCAATCGTCGAATTTTGCAATGTGAACGCCATCCTGTCCTCACACGCACTGCCGCGTCAATTGGACGGCGCTCTTTATAAGAGCCTCTGCTCTTTCCTGCGCATGCGGCCGCCCGCGCATGCTCCGATCCACGCCGGTGACTCCAATCGCATCCCTAGATGTGTCGCTACGTTCTCCCATAGAGGCATAGGCAAATATGTTAACGGTTACGTTCTTATGACGTTTCGTACCTTTTCATTTGAACACCCCTAGTATGCAGGAGTTTGGTTTCATTATTTTTTATTTATTTGCTTTACATCCTCTCCAAATCCGAAATTCAATTTTAAATTCAAAAGAGAAAAAAAAAAAAAGAAATTTATGATATCGGCATTTGTATAAAACAAATTCAAGAGTCACAAAAATGTCCGTAGTCTGTGAAAGACAATTTTGAGTGTATTTAAAATTATAATTTGAAGAAATTTAAGAACTTCGTAGATGAAGACAAAGAGCTGAAAATATCACGTCAATGTCGAATTAGATTTCAAATAGCTTTCCTGATATCCATACACTAAAATTTCTTTCATCGTTGGACCTTGCAAATTTTAAGAATAAAGTCGAAAATTTTCCAAAAAGCACGTTTCAATCCTTATTGAAGTCTTACATGTATAGAATTAAATGCATAAAACTGAAAACAGAACTCTACGTGCACTGTGCAAAACCCAATAGTTTGAAAGAAATACGGGATTACGCCATATAATACAAATTTTGAAGATGACAATCCGATTTTTGGCGTAAATGTGACAAGGATGGTAAGTCAGATAATATCCGAAAACTTGAAAATTTCCATCGTCCTGGAGCGGGACTCGAACCCGCGTCTCGCAGAAAACGCCCGGGTATACTAACCAAATTGATCGGAAACTTGGTCGTTCTGGGTGGTGTAGTGGTTAGCATATCCGAGCGTTTTCTGGGAGACGCGGGTTCGAGTCCCGCTCCAGGACGATGAAAATTTTCAAGTGTTCGGATATTATCTGACTTACCATCCTTGTCACATTTACGCCAAAAATCGGATTGTCATCTTCAAAATGTGTCCCAATAGTTTGCATAGTAGCCTCCATGAATTTTTCTAAGATGTACGCATCACTAGGTTTCAGAGCGCATTCCCAGGAGCAGCAAAACTTACCAAATTATTTTTTATTGCCCCTATTGGAAGTACCTTGGTTGAAGGAAGCTTCTCTACCTGAAAGAAAAAACTTTTCAGCGAAGCGCGTAACCGCAAAACATTCTTTTCTCACCATTTATCATTTCTGTTGCAAAAACATTTTGGAACAAATTGATGAGAAATTCTTCCTTTTATAATTCTAATATGAACATTTTTGCTGCAAAAGTATATCACTTTATTGATGTAAAGGGTTAAAAATAAATTGATTAATCCTGCTGTATTGAAGATGCATACGTTAATACTGTTAATAACAACTATGAAAGTGCAAGTCCGAAGGTTCGATTATTCTATGACATAGCATGTATGGAACTTAGAAAACGAGGGAGGCAAGGAAATAAAACTTAATTCAGATCGTTTAACCCACTTTCGTTTTGCTGACGACATAGCCATTTTTTTAAAGTAACCCCTAAAAGGTGCGTAGTGTGATCCAGGAACATGCTGACATGAGTAAAGACGTGGGATTAAAAATGACCTAACAGGAGGGGGGGGGTTAATGTGCGATGCTTTTACAAGAACCGTTTGCTTTGTTATTGATGGCGCAAATTTAAGTCACTCGTGCCAACATTTGCTTTTAGACAGCACACAAAAAGCTAGAGCTACATCGAAGAAACTATCACTAGGCGTATAAAGTTTGGTTGTGGTACTTTTGGAACACTACAATTTTCAAACAGTTTACTTTGTCTTTAAAGAAAAGTGTTTAATGAAAATGTACTCTTCTCGTTGGTACTTATGGATTATATACCTTAACGACAGATGCTGCGGACAATTTAGAGAAACATGGAGAGAAACATTTAGAGAAGCATGCTTGGGCAACCAAGGTATGAAAAGATAACCATGGATCAGCAAAATGACAAGAGTGGATGACATCGTGATCAAAGTAAAGAACCTCAAGTGTCAGTGGGCTGGACATATTGCTAGAGCTGACCACTGTCAGACCACTTAAATACTGAAATGGATACCAAGGGACAGAAAAAGACCCAGAAGAAAAGTACCTGGGTGATATGTGGATGGAAATCGAAAGTTTACTGAAGTGAACATGGAAGAGAACTGATCAAGACAAAGTTGTCGAAGAGACGTGGGAAGGCCTTCGTCCAGCAGTAGATTGATGATTAAATACGTTTGTGCCGCCCCGGTGGAACAGTGGTCTAAACGGTGGCTTCTGATCATTCGTCCGAGATGGGGTCCGGGTTCGAATCCCGATGAGGCATGGATGTTGTGTTTATCTTACGGCGCTGGCTCTCTTCCTTCCCTGGAACCAATGACCCTAAATTAAAGACTGGCAACTGCTTATATCCCACAGAGTTGCTCACGGTGGTCGTTAAACCTCCAATCAAAAATTAAAAAAAATACGTTTGTGTGTATTGGTTTATTTTTTCATCGATTAAATAATGATTGATCTGGGTCAAAGAATGTAAATGAACGATGTCATCGCTCTGTCCACGTTTATTTTATAAACAACGCATAGCAACTGAAAAATTATTGTTCCGACACCGCTGGGATCGAACCCCAGAACTCTCCTAACTAGTTGAGCTAGATGTCTGGGGTTCGATCCTAGCGGTGTCGGAACAACAATTTTTCAGTTGCTATGCGTTATTTATAAAATAGCGTGGACAGAGCAATGACATCGTCCATTTACGTTATCTCCACGTATTTAATATACACTAAAGAGCAATTGAATTAGAGAACCTGTCTAGTAACGTGTGGCACCACCTTTCGCCCTGATAACTGCTGCGATTCGTCTCGGCATGGACTCGACAAGACACCGGAAGCGTTGGGAAGCCATACGGATCCACGACCCCTGAACAAGCTCCCACAGTTCACGAAGATTTGATGGAGAGGGGTCAGAGCCTCGAACATCTCTCTCGACGACATCCCAGATGTGCTCGATGGGATTGAGGTCAGGTGACTTAGCTGGCCAAGGAAGCGAGGTCACGTCGGTGGAGTGTTCATCCAACCATTCGGATACAATTCGGGAGCGATGGCACGGTGCATTGTCTTGTTGCAGGATGAGGTCCCCAGTGGGATGTTGAAGACACACAAACGGGAGCAAATGGTCGTCCAGGAATGCCCGGTAACGTTGACCTGTGAGGGACGATGTCACACGTACCAGGGGTCCCATTTCAGTCAACGTAAACAGTCCCCAGACGAGAATGCCATCCCCGCCAGCTTGAAGAGTAACATGCTGGCAAGAAGGATCCATCGCTTCATGTGGTTTGCGCCGTACTCGTATCCTGCCATCCGCATGTACCAACGTGAATCTCGACTCATCAGTCCAGGCAATATTTTTCCACATATCTAGGGTCCAGTGGCGATGCTCCAGCGCCCATGCTAATCTTTGCACCCTGTGATGTGCGGTCAGCAGCGGTATCCTCGTGGGACGATGGCTTCTGTACCCCATAGCGAGGAGATGGTTCTGGATGGTGTGGCTGCTTACACACTTTTTTTTTTTTTTTTTTTTTTTGCACCAGCTTTAAATTGCAGAGTGATTTCTTGCACTGTGGCCCGTCTATCCGCTGCTACAATGCGAGCTAGCCGACGATGACCCCGCTCATCCACACGCTGTTGTCCACAGCAGTTGGCCCTTGCAGGGATGGTTTTACCGGATTCGATATACTCACGGTGCACCCGTGACACAGTGACTCTGGAAAATTCCAGTGCCTGCACGACTTCCGACATAGAGTGACCCGTTCGTCGGGCCCCGATAATTTGCCCACGATCCGATGCGCTTAGATCCTTCGTCTCACCCGTACTGCGTCCGACTCTTACTGATTCCCGTCGCATCACTCCTTATATTGTCAGATCGCTGCATACGTCATGTCGTTTCCGGTTACAGGGCCGCCCACAGCGTGCTTTTCAATGTATATTCACAACTTCTTTCGTCCTTTGTATTTATCAGCCACAATTAAATAGCTGTTGTGTTAAAATGCCACTAGGTGGCGCCATCTCAGTTGCTGAGTCCATCAGTACGGATTCTTGTAGTCAGATACTGACTGGTAAACCACGCGTGGCCCTGAGAATTGTTGGCACCGTAGCGTAAATGTGAACGCACTCGACTAGTTATCGAGGGATCTGGGGTTCGATCCCAGCTTTGTCGGAGCAACATTTTTCAGTTGCTATCATCGTCCATTAACATTATCTCTACGAATGGGTCAAAGAAGGTGCTGCACGTTTTATTTGGAGATGGCCCCACACACACATACAGCAGAACTTCGTTTATCCGTTTTCCAAAGGACCAACTGAAGTTAACATATAACTGAAAAAAAAAACGTATAAGCGAAATTGAAAGTTTAAGGGTATTCCAGAATTTTTTGGATCGACGACATTTTACCTAGAAATGAGTAAAACGTATAAGTAAGAAACGTAAAAACGAGGTTCTATTGTATTTATTAATTGACAGAGAGATCTGATTTGAAAGACATTCTCTAAGTTACATCTGGAGATAGATAGGTAGATGAGGGTTTTCGTAGAAGAATTGCGGCTTCGAGGGACGTATGTCGCAGCTTTTATTTTGGTTCTGCAGACAAATGATATCTCAAGACCCCTATTAAAACCTCTCTTGCAGACTCCCGTTCATGCAGGCAAATTTTCCATCTTCTGACGGAATTCCATTTTGCGAAACTTTTCTACAGCGGAAGTTAGACGGAGTGAAGATTTCTCCCGTAAGCGTAATTTTCTTTTTTTTTTTTTTTTCTCTCGATGTTCCGTATGTACGTTATTGTTGAATATCCCTTTTTTGCGCAAATGCTTGTGTTTCAGTTTGAAAATGGAGGCAACCATTAAATTTCCAAAACCGGAAGTTAGACGTAATCAAGTGATTTATTACAATATTTGTATTTAAGATTTACAATGGAGGACATGTTTTTCGAAAAATAGAAGTTGGACGCAGCAAAGATTTATCCCGTAATCGTTTTTTTTTTTTTTTTTTTTTTTTCTTGAAGCGAAGAAGAAACCTTTTCATTAATTCCAGACGATGTGTGGAACAAACATCACACATTTTTCGAAGAACCCAACGGCCAGCACATCCATTTTTACGTTCGGGCGCCAATGTGAAAACAGGAATTTGTCCGTGACGAATCCACGTCTCCTCGCTCCGCAGTAAGTTGTTCTAACCGACTAAGCTACACCGACGGAATATATTGCTGCAGATTTGTCGTCTTGACACGTGTTTCACTTCTGCAGTACGTCAGTTTTTTCTGTACTGTATTGTTGTTTAAACATAATTTAATTACATAAATGTTTGCATTTAAGATCGGGAAATGGAGGAAAATTTTCCAAAAACATAAGTAGGACCAGCGAAGATTTCTCCCGTAATCATACCCTCCCCCCCCCCACTCAGTCCTGTTTTGTTGTTCAATATAATTTTATTCCTTAAATTTTTGTGTTTGAGCTTCTGACGTGCCTGCCCCGCAGGACGCACATGAGATAAAGGCGGTGATAGCACATGTCCGCGTAGCTCAGTTGGAGAGCGACTTACTCCGGAGTGAGGGGACCCGGAGTCGATGACCGGCGCTGACAAACTTGTACGTTATAAACTTGAAAACAAAGGCGAAATTCTAGGTACAGATGGCAGAGTGTTCTTGATCCTGTAATACACTATCTACCAACAAGTAATTGGACACCTGTGATAACAAAGGAAAAATAAGTTTATTCACTTTCAATAGTTGGTGGAGCCTCCACGAGCGGTGATTACAACTGCGACCCTCCGGGGCATACTCACAACCAGGCGTTGTACGACGGCTAGCGGTATTTTCTTCCACTCGACTTGGAGGAGACAGGTCAGTTCCTTCACCGATTTCAGACGGTGGGGGCACCTCTTAAGTCGACGCTCCAACTCGTCCAAGAGGTGCTCGATAGGGTTAAGGTCCGGGCTCTGCGCAGGCCAGTCCATTCGATTAACCCCATTGTCACCATACCAAGCCATGGTGGACCTCGCAACATGACTGGTGGCATTGTCATCCTGAAAGTAACATGGGTCCACCCCGTAAAACTGCCGCAACGTAGGAAGCGCATGGTCATCCAAAATGGTGCAGTAGGTCTCGGCGTTGAGTCTACCAGGAATTACGACCAAGAGTCCCGTGCCATACCAGGAGAAACACCCCCATAGCATAATTCCACCGCCGCCGAACTTCACAGTTGGCACAATACATTCCGGCAGGAGGCGTTCTTCAGGCAGACTCCAAACCCAGACCCTGCCATCCGAACGGTAGAGGGTGAACCTTGATTCGTCGCTTCAGAGAACCTGTTTCCACTGTTCAACGGTCCACTGTCGACGTTCTTTGCACCACGTTAGCCGAGCAGCGCTATTGGACTTGGTGATCAAAGGCTTGTGGGTGGCAGCACGTCCATGATAACCGAGCAGATGGGCTTCCTTACGGATAGAATTCATCGAAAGAATACTCCCAGATGCCTGTTGAAACTCCTCGCGCATGTCGCCCATCGAATTGGTGCGGTTCTTCCGAATTTCTCTGGCCAGCACCCGTCGGTCTCTAATTCCCAGTTTTGTGTGTCTGCCGGGTCAGGGCACATTCCGACCATCACCTCTCATCTTCCACTTGCCAATCACGTAGGCCACTGTCGATTTTGGGTACTTCAACTTGCTGGATATGTCACGCATGGATCTGCCATTTCTGTGATACCCGACGATTACACCTTTCTCGAAATCAGAGAGCTCCGAACTGCGTGGCATCTTGCATGCGACTGGTTGCGTTGTTGTTTCCCACACGATACTTAACGGCGGCGGCCGTGACGTGTATCAGGACGGCCGCAGATATCGTCGATTGCAGGGGTGTCCAATTACTTGTTGGTAGATAGTGTAGTTATTATTATTATCGCAATCGCTGCAATACCTAGGCTAGGGTTTTTATTTTTTTACATAGAAGAAATATAGGGTGGTCAGTTTTTTTTTCTTTTTTTAATCTCTACCCATGCAAATTTTTATTGTTTCTCACATCTAGTAGCTATCTTGTCTAGTAACTATACCCACAGATTTTTTTAGGCACTGTAATATCTGTAGCAGCTGATCAGGAACTTTTTGCTAAGGAGATGCAAGTAGTAGACCACGAACGAGATTGCATCCAGAGATAATAAATTGATGTGGGTTAACATTAAAGGCAATTCAGAATTTTTGGATCAGCGACATTTTACGTATAAATGAGAAAAACGTATTAATTGGGAGACAGATCTGTGTTGAAAATAGATAGATAGATACGTACGTACGTACGAAAATAGATAGGTAGGTACGTACGTACGTACGTAGATAGATATAGGTACGTACGTACGTAGATTGATAGGTAGGTAGGTAGATAGATAGATAGATAGATACGTAAATAGATAGATACGTACGTAAATAGATAGATAGGTACATACGTAGATAGATAGGTAGGTACGTAAATAGATAGATAGATAGATAGATAGATAGATAGATAGATACGTACGTAAATAGATAGATGGATACGTGCGTAAATAGATAGGTACATACGTAGATAGATAGGTAGGTACGTAGATAGATAGGTAGATAGATGCTGGTATGATGGGTAACAGAACATGAACTAGGCCATCTGGAGACACATAAATAAATGCGAGTCGCAGAACATTGACCTCGTTTCATTTGGAGACATAATTTGTAAGTTGTTTTTTTTTTCTTCCACCATCCCAAGGCTGCTGTTTTAAATCATTTTGTTTGCCTACTGATTTAAAGCATAAAATTAAAGATCACAATGAAATCACAGACATCTGAATTTTTCATTTTTGATTAACGAATTATAAATAACGTGTACTTCACTCTGAAAAGAATGAGTAACTCAAGAGGAGAATATATGCTGTTTTTTCTAGTTTTGAAGAAGTTATCAAATAAAAGCATTTAGAACAAAGGAGGTAATCCGTAAACTCAATTTCCGCATCCTTGATTTTTTTTTTCCGAATCCTCGATTGTGTAACTTCTAGATTTTTAATCGCGTCCTGAGAATGACCCTCAGAAACGCTTCTTTCGCTTCCCTGCGCCGAGTTTCATCGTGGACAGTGGTAGTAGCAAGGGAGGTCGATGGCGAGGTGGGTTTGGTCACGGATTCCACAAGCCAATCAAGACAAGCAGCGTTCATTTGTTTTTCCCCTGTCTGCGCCATTACGACGTCCATCCGATCTCGTTCGGGGACAAATCGGATCAACGGGTCGTTTTAGTGCTCATCAGCCATTCATTCCGACTCTTTGACTTCGTTAGGGCCGACTGGGGGCCATCTCTGGGGGCCCTGCCCGTGCGTGCTGCGAGGCTTTCAGGCCGATCCTCTTCTACCCCAGGGACCAGCGGCTCGGCCGTCAACCAGCTCCTCTTTGCCATTGGTCCCCGTGGTTTCATAGTCTCGATCCAGCTGTAATTACCTCTCGGTGAGTTATTTTATTAGGTCGCTACAGAGGTGCCCGGAGTAATAGAGTGTGAATTGGCAAAGGGCACTCTCAATGCTCTTTGCTTCTTCTGCCATCACCCCTCCACACGGAAGAAGTGGAAAGGGACAGGTTCTTTCACCAACTACAGTAAAAGATTGCTGATCATTCTTTTCTCTCATTCCTCTTTTTTATTATTTTACAGTAACTTACTCAGTCTCACGATCCATTTCTCTCTCTCTCATTCTATTTTGTCTTTTAACAGGCAGCTATTCATAAAAAGCAAAGCTTGTAATACATCTTTTTTTTTGTCTTAATTTATTTCTCGTTTTTCCTATTCCTTCATGGTTTTTTTCTTTCAACCAGTCTGTTTCCACTGCTGAGCTATAGCCTCTCCCATACCTTTCTACACGGTCGAGTCATATTATTGTGACCACCAGTTAATATCCCGAGTAACAGTCGTGTGCAGCGCGGACAGCATCTAGACTGACTGGGAGGGATTCAATATGGTGCTGGAAGGTGTTCACAGGTATGTGGAGCCATGCTGACTGCAGTGCATCTCACAGCTGCTGGAGGGTGCGTGGTGGAGGATCCATAGAGCGAACAACACGATCGAGGTGGCCCCACAGATGCTCAATTGGGTTTACGTCTGGGGAATTAGGGGGCAGGTAAGTACTTCGAAGTCTTCATCGTGCCCTTCCAATCACTCTCTGACATTTCTAGCTGTGTGACACGTCGCATTGTCGTGCTGGAAGATCCCATCCGCCCCACGGAAGACAATCAGCATGTATGGGTGTGCGTGGTCTGCAAGAATGAATTCATAACGAATTAGGTCCGTAGTGCCTTCTACAGGTATGAGTGGACCCAGAGAATGCCACGAAAACATTCACCACATAACGCTGCCCCCTACCAGCTTGTGTTCTTCCAGCAATGGTTGAAGAGTGTTTGTTCTCCGATGTTTCTCGCCTTATATGCCAACATTCATCCGTTTGATGAAGCAGGAGACGTGACTCATCGGAGAAGGCAATCCTTTGCCAATCAGCGGAGGTCCAATTCCGATATTGCCGTGCAAATATAAGCATTTTCTTCCGATGCACCTTCGTTAACATACGTTCAGTGACCTTCCGTGTGCATGGGAGCACCATATGCACCAGGGTTCGTTTTAGACGCACTTCCGGTAGACCCCTGATTCATTCGGCCAGTGAGTTGCTCCGCTGTAGCTTGTCGATCGGCCCTCACGCACCTTCGAAGCCGACGTTCTCCTCTCACATCAATGGCACGTGGTGCTCCGCAGTTTCCACGTCACTTATTCACAATGGTGCCATTTCTGCAATCACGATACACTTTGACCACAGCAGCTTGCGAACAGTTCACAAACTGCGCTGTTTCAGTATTACCGTAACCCATGGCCCGAAAGCCGATAATCTTCCCTTTTTGCAAATCTGATAAATCGCTGTTTTTATCCATGACAGTATCGAGCGATGTTTTCAGATCATGATCAGATGTAGAGAATTTTAGGAAGGGAGTGTCTGACCCCAGGTCTTAAACAACCCTTAGAAATACGAAGCTAGGAGATTTGGGCTAGAGTGCCCGATAGGAAAGTGATGCGGAAGCGGAGTAGAAAGGGGGAGGAAGACGCCCTTACTTATTACCGGGGGGGTGCCGTACCCGGGGTCCGACGGCTTAACGTGCCCATTCGACGCACGGCGGATATTTAGTGAATCGAGCGTTCGTACTTGCCTGGGATCGAATCTGAGGCCCTTTCCGTGACGGTCACGAACGTTGCCCACTAGGCCATCCGCGGCCCAATGTGTTTTCAGATTGCCAACAGCATACGCTATATACCCTCCATGCCAGCTCACGACACGTGCCTTCTTTCATTGGCTACGCGCTGTTGACATCAAAAGTAGAAGGTGGTCACAATAATGTGACTCGACTGTGTAGTTGCCCCTACTTTTGACTTTTCGTCTCGATTCACCCTTTCTTTTCCTTAAAGTCTCATCCAACAATCTCTTAGTGGAGTTTCTTCCTTTGGAGTGTCACTGTTCAGGGTTTCACATGGTTATTTTGCAAACCATTCTTCCCTTCAGGCTAAGTGGCTTTACCATTTCCATTTCATAAGCTTAATGTGGATCACTTATTCAGTTGCGGATCTAGATCACTTTAGGGAGGGATTTGCTCTGATTTAAAAAGAACGGACTTTTTGGAGGGCACACACACACACACACACACACACACACACACACACACACACTATAAACTTGCAGCGCTACCCTTTCTTGGCATTACAAGGCTTTTTAAAAATGCCCATTAAAAAAAATTGCAACTGCGAAAGAGAATTGAAAAATGAGCTCTGTTTTCAAGGCGTTTGAGGTGGTTCTACCTAAAATCGCTGCCTTGTGTTTCCAATGGTAAAACTTCTTTACATATTTTCTTCGCAATTAATGTATTCCCAAAGATGAAAATTTGCACATCGATAAAACCAACTTGGCATGGGATACTTAATATTTGCTAAAACATAATTATAATTATATTAAAAATCAGTTAATTTTCTTTGAGTAATGTTCATACCTGTTAGCAGATGGCGCGACCATTGATGACATCAGTAGATGAACATATGTTGGATTGCTCAATTATAGTTACATTTTCGCAAGTATTAAGTATCCCATGCTGTAACTTAAAGTTAGTTTTATCGATGTGCAAATTTTTCATCCTTGGGAATATAGTAATTGCGAAGAAAATATGTAAAAAGTTTTACCATTGGAAACATAAGGCAGAGATTTTAGGTGGAACCACCTTAATTGCCTGCTTTTGAAGGAAACCAACTTTAATACATTTTTTAAATCTCGTGTCTGGATAAAATCTTTCAAAATAAAGTTTGATCCCCTCTATTGAGATGGGTTAATTTAATAGAAAATTTTCCAGCTCGGAATTTATTCAGTTTTTGTTTATGACCCAGTCGAGGTAAGTATGTCGCTCTGTCACTCACACTTTTTCACACACACTTTAAAGTCTACCTTACGCGGTGACTTTTATTGCTCCCAATTTCTAATGATGCCAGGTAATACGGTACTAAAGAAAAACAGAACAAATCTCTCCCATTGCTTTTCATGATGAGTCAAAATCTATTTTAACTTCTCTCATTTTTTTCTGTTCCTGAACCTCAATTTTTTGTTGTTGTTGTTTTCTGATGAAGCAAGAGCAGAACATTTTATTTCCAAATTTACAGAAAATTATAGCTATGAAAATTTTTACGAAAACCTGTGGATTTATTGCTATCACTTTACAAAAATAATGCATCAACAATTTAATATTGGCCATTCAGAAAGGAAGAATCTGCATTAAGGGGAGGCGATCGCCCAGTCGGCCCCGCTGAATCCGTTACTGCACCTATTTTAGTTTGTTTCTTTTATCCAGATATCTCTTTTTGTTTCCTTCAAAGTTCCTAACATTTTTTCGATCTTTGATTGTGTAATTTGTATTTCTTTCAGTTAAGATTGTTTTACATTTAGTGCCCATGTCTTTCCAGCATACTTTCAGATTGGACATATATACCGACAAAAATTCTTCCTTTTTAAGAGATATCGTTGTGTTACTCCTTAATGCATCGCTTAAATTGCACAAATATACGCGCCCAGTATTGTTCAACAGTCCATTTTGTCTCTCCTTCCAGGCTTTCTTTACTTTTAATTATTTCTCCCAGGTAGTTGAAGGAACTTACTACTTTTGTTTTTCCCTTCAGGATAAGTTATAGCACGTTCGTTTTTCCTTTCCTTTGTTTTCTCTTCACTAATGTTCACACCGGCATTTCTTTTTCAAGTCATTTAGCTTTTAAGTCTAGACTTCTTGTATCATTCGAAATGAGAACAGTATCGTCAGTGTCCTTTAACTGGTCAGGAGGCACAGAGCTCCTTGAAATTAGGTCAAGGTATGATGCATTTGGTTGGCGTAATACCTTGATCATGAGGCGCAGTACCTTAAAAAGAGATCCAAATGATGCATTTGCTAGGAACAATACTCTGATCATGACGCACAATACCTTGCCTTGAAAGTGGATTTAAGGTAAGATTCATTTACTAGGGACGATTTCTTGATCATGAGACACATTTCCTTGAAACTGAATCAAGGTGTAATGCATTTGGTTGACCCAATACCTAGATCATGAGGAACAGTACCTTGAAACTGAATCAAGGTATGATACATTTGATAAGCGCAATACCTTAATCATGAGGCGTAGTACCTTGATATTAACAATGAGGCACAATACCTGGAAACTGAAGCAAGGTATGGTACATTCAATAATCACAATGCATTGATCATGAGGCACAGTACTTTATAACTGGCCATGAGTTGAAACTGGATCAAGATATTGTCTTTGGTGGGCACAATACCTTGAAATTACAGTCATGAGGCGCAATACCTTGTAACTGGATCAAGTATGATGCATTTGGTAGTCACAATGCCTTCATTGTGAGGCACAGTACCTTGAAACTGGACCAAGGTATGGTACATTCGATAATCACAATACTTTGATCACGAGGCACAGCACTTTATAACTGGCCACGAGTATAGTATCTTGAAAATGGATCAAGATATGTCTTTGTTGGACACAATTCCTTCAAATTACAGTCATGAGGCGTAATACCTTGTAACTGGATCAAGTAAGATGCATCTGGTAGTCACAATACCATGATTATGAGGCACAGTACCTTGAAATTGGACCAAGGTATGATGCACGTAATATGAATAATAAGCACACCGGACAGAAAATTAGTGACCCCTGTCCGAACTTGCCTAATAACGAGTGACAGTGCCTCTTGCCTTGATAACAGCATGAATCCGGTGTGGTAGAGATTCCACGAGGTTGTGGATGTATTGAACATCGATTAGCAGCCACTCGTACGTCAATTGTCCCGAAGTTACGCCAGAATACGTGGGTGTCTATTTGGCGTTTCATCTTCTGTTCCAAATGACCCCGCAGATTTTCAACAGGATTTAAATCTGGGGATTTGGCGGACCAGTCGAGGTGAGATAATGTAGCTTATTGTTCGTCGTGCCACTCAGTCACAGTTTTAGTCCTGTGCACACGGCAATTGTCGTCTTGGAAGATAGGAGTGGCAATGTGATGCTGCTTCTGGAGATGTAGGGCAAAGGCCAACACTTTGTCACTCAGAATGCGGAGATAAGCATGCTGGTTCACATTCATCGTCACTGCAACGAGAGGGACCATTTCGTGGTACGAAAAATATCTCCAAAACATCACAGAACCTCCTCTAGCTTGAACAACACCTTCAACAGAATCAGGATTAAATGTTTCATTGGGCCTGTGATGCCCTTGTCGCCTCCCATCATTAGAGTACAAGCAAAACCGAGACTCATCTGACCAAATAACTAGTTTCCAATCCTCCACAGTAAAGTTTTGGTGCCTCTGAGCCCATTGGTAAAGTACGACTTTGTGACTTGCTGTTAAAAGAGATCTCTTCCATGGTATTCTGCTCCAGGCGTCCATCGCTTGCAGTTCTCGTCGCAATGTCCTTTCGGAAATTGGTCGGAGTGGACTTTCATTGACTGTTTGGAGCAATTGTTGCCTGGTTTGAAACCGATTTGCAGTTACTAGGCGTGAAACATGGCGGCGGTCCCTGTTGGTGAGAATCGTTTTCCGGCCACAGTTACGTCGCCGATTTTCAGTTGACTGCAAACTACACCACTGTTTGTAGACCCGCTGGACAGTATGCTTCGACACACTAACAAATTGGGTGACTTCATTCATTTTGTGTCGGTGGGCACCGCCAAACAGGATGTCTCCTTTTTCCACTCAGTCACGTCTATCTTACGACCCATATTCCAGACTAAATTCAACACACACGTTGTGTTCTTCACGACTGCACGAGACAGAAATGATCCTGTAGATTACGTAAGTTATATTTATCTCCCAACAACGCTTTCATGGCGTCCTCTGCGCAACTGGTAACTTCCTACTGTCATTTCTGTTAGAGGTGACTATTTTTTTGTCCGGTGTACTTACTTTGGTCTTGAAGAACAGCACCTTTAACTGAATCAAGTTATGATGCATATGGTAGGCACAATACCCTGAAGTTGTGTCATGGTATGATACTTTTTGTGGGCACAAAACCTTGATCATGAGGCACAGTACTGAAGCCGTTTGTTTTGGTCGCTAAAGCTAACGACGTGAAATCTGAATTTAATTTCTACCTTAAAAGAAATAAGCTGTCCGATTTCAGACCCTCATCTTACATTACAGCCCAACTTGTCGGTTTAATCTGTTATTAATCAGTGCATCAGGTGGCAGTTTCACTCAGTGAACTTCTCCAGCTGATTATTTAGCAAATCAGTCTTCGTTTTGTGAGACAAAAAATTTTCTTTAATGCAGGAGAAAAATGTCCAACTTCCCAATACAGGCCCGGTCCGGCCCGGAATTTTTTACTTAACTGATAAAAAAAGCCCAGCCAGGGGGCTAGGTCGGGCTCGGGCTTCCCGGACTGGACCAGGCCCGTTCAGACATTTACGTAAGAGCGGTGTGCGGTATAAATCAGGCAGACGAACTCTTCAAGAATCATTGGCATTCGATTGAGGGGGTTGGAATGGTAAAAACGAGTGACCCGAGCGACTTCGAACGTGAGGCGATAGTTGGTGCCCGGCGTACCGGTTCAAGTATCTTCCAAACGGCCGTCCTCCTGGTCTTTTCACGCACAACCGTAGCAAAGGTTTATCGTGAATGGCGTGATACGCAAATCGTGTGGACGAAACTGACTGTGATCAGAAGTTCAAAAGTGACTGGAGCCATTGCTGTTAGTAAGTTTAGCCTATTCGCGACATGGTCCAATACGTGGTGCGTTCGGAGATAACCCTCGGCATAGCGCTGTTGAATTTTACAGTAATTTTCTGGCTTGTGGCTCGTTTGTTTGGTTCCACGGTTCTAGCCAGTCTCCGTAGTTTGCTTCCACGATTCTAGCCAGTCTCCGTAGTTTGCTTCCACGATTCTAGCCAGTCTCCGTTGTTTGCTTCCACGATTCTAGCCAGTCTCCGTTGTTTGCTTCCACGATTCTAGCCAATCTCCGTACATTGCTTCAACGATTCTAGCCAGTCTGTTATATTAAACCATTTTTGCCAGTATCAGTTATCTTAAACCATTCTAGCAAGTCTCTTTTGTTTGCTTACACGATTCTAGCCAGTCTCCATAGTTTGCTTACACGATTCTAGCCAGTCTCGGTTGTTCTCTTAAACCATTCTAGCAAGTCTCCATAGTTTTCTTATACGATTCTAGCCAGTCTCCATAGTTTGCTTACACGATTCTAGCCAGTCTCCATAGTTTGCTTACACGATTCTAGCCAGTCTCCATTGTTATCTTAAACCATTCTAGCCAGTCTGTGTTGTTTGCTTCCACGATTCTAGCCAGTCTCCGTTGTTTGCTTCCAAGATTCTAGATCGTCTCCGTTGTTTGCTTCCAAGATTCTAGATCGTCTCCGTTGTTTGCTTCCACGATTTTCGCCAGTCTCCATTGTTTGCTACCACGTTTCTAGCCAGTCTCCTTTGACCCACCACCACCAGATGCTTTAGGATCTCCGACTGTTGGAAGTGTTTTGCGTGTCGCACAATTCACGGTAAGCATTTGATACGGTTGTGCTTGAAAACCCAGGTGGACGGCCGTTTGACAGACCCTCGAACCAGCACGCCCTAGGTGCCTGTATGATGCCACATCCAAAGGCGCTCAGATCACTCCTTTCTCCCATTCCGACTATCAGTCGAACGCTAACAAATGCTCATTGAGCTGGTTTGACTGGTATATACCAAACACCGTGCTCATGTGACGCCTTAGTTGTCACAGTGAGCCATTTACGAAACGAGTGCAAACGCGAACTTAATAAACTCATCTCTTAATCAAAATCATAGAATCATAAAAAGGAGACTGGTGAATTACAGGAATGAATAAAGATGAGAATTGCTTACAGGTACTCTATAATCCGAAACGAGCTGCGCCTAAAGCTTTTCGTAAGAGAAGAGATCCTGGACCTGCATTGAGACCTACTTGCTCTGTAGAGTTTTTAGCTGCAATATATGTGCTATGACAAGAAAATGCATTTACAAGTTCAGGCAAGTCTGAAGTTGAGAACACAACAGAGCTCACTTATAACGAGCAGTACGGGACCGACAGAAATCCTCTTTAATCCGGGAGCTCACTAAATCCGTTTTGGAGTGGAAAATCCCACCGTTAAAAAACATACAAACGTGATACATTTTTAGTATACACTGAGTGGCCACTTTATTATGACCACCCCCTCAGTACTTCGTTGGGCCACTTTTTGCCTTTAATACTGCGTCGATTCTTCGTGACATGGACTCCACAAGATGTTGATAGGTGGTTTGTGGAATCTGAGACCATGCTTGATGAATAGCACTTTCCAGGAGTGTGAGATTGCAGGGTTGTGGATTTAGCTGTCTGATGGCTCGTTCAACTTCATCCCACAAATTCTCAATGGGGTTGAGATCTGGAGATTGTGGGGGCCACCTAAGCAAAGTAAACTCACCGGCATGTTGCTGAAACCAATTCTGTACAATACGAGCACTATGGCAGGGCGCATTATCTTGTTGAAAGTAACCATCGCCATTGGGATAAACCATCCACATGACAGGATGCACTTGGTCCGCAACGATGTTTAGATATGATGTGCCAGTCAGACGTTTATCAACACGAATTAAAGGACCCAAAGCATGCCGGGAAAACATTCCCCAAACCATAACGTTGCCTCCACCAGCTTGAAGGGTTGTAGCAATGCATTTGGGGTCCATGCTTTCGTGCTGTTTCCGCCAAATTCTCACTCTGCCATCGGCATGGCGCAACTGAAAATGTGATTCATCGGACCACATAATTTGTTTCCAATTATCGACTGTCCAATCCTTGTGCTCCTGTGCGAACTGGAGACGTTTTCTCTTGTCAACTGCAGACAGCAAAGGTGTTCGAAAATGCCTTCGGCTGCCATATCCCATCCGATGCAGTCTACGGCGAACAGTGCATGCAGAGATCATTTGAGGGGATCCTTGATTAAGATGGTCTGTAATTTGCTGCACTGTAGCCCTTCTGTTGTCTGTTACCAGTCTGGACACTCTCCGTTCCGCCCGAGCAGTCAGTCACTAGTCGATGACGACCACACGTTGCACGTAGAGACCCAGTTTTTTGGCTGACAGTCCAGTCTTTAAACACTTTAACAACAGCTGCTCTGAAACATTTCACGAATGCGGCAGTTTCGGTGATACTCGTTCCATGGCACCGAGCTCCTATAATCATCGCACGTTGAAAGTCCGTCAAATCGCATTTTTTACCCGTCTCTTCACCCAAAAATCACTTCTACTACTGTCGCAAGCACTAAGTTTTTCCCTTTTTATACTAGCCTCGCCCTCTGGCGGCAACAGCGTGCAGCCATAGCTCATTTTCTTAAAATTGTCAGGTGGTCATAATAAAGTGGCCACTCAGTGTACATCATAACATGTGGCAACATTTTTCCCCATTTTGTTGGAGTTTAACGACTACCGTGAAGAACGCAATGGGCTAAACCAGTCGCCCGTCTCTAATTTAGGGCCACTAGCTCTAGGGAAGGAAGACAGCCAGTGCCGTAAGACAAACACAACATGAATGCCTCAACGGGGTTCAAACCCAAACCCATCTCGGAAGAATTAACAGAAGCCATCGCTTAGACCACTGCGCCACTGGGGCGGCAGCTCTATAACGATGTCGTTTACGGATAACCATTTTCTCCTTAGACATTTTCTCATAAACGCTTAAGGATTTTCTATTTAACGGCTATACGAGTTGACAGCTGTTTAATGATACATATAACGCGAAAGCAGCGCCGATATTTTCAATCCATTGTTCACTTGGATTAAGCAAAAGGGGCAATGGACACAAATCAGGCATTCGATAAATCTTGTTTTCGCTCAGTTGACATCCCCATTCCACTACACCCGTACTCCTCCCTCCAATCGTCACCAGAAATCAACTTAAAGCATGTGCGTAAACTCCACGCATCCAATTTTTTTGCCTAGGGGCACGGCGCGGATTTTCAACTCTGCGGAATCTCCTCCACCTACTACAAAAGGCCTCCCAAGGCATAGATAGTCCTTGTGACGTGCCTGCACCGCAGGACGCACATGATATAAAGGCAGATAGCAGTGAGAGCACATGTCCGCGTAGCTTAGTTGGGAGAGCTATTTACTCCGGAGTGAGGGGGACCCGGATTCGATGCCCGGTGGACAAACTTGTATGTTATGTTGGCGCCCGAACTTGCAGGATGACCTGGCTTTTAAGTTTCTCGTAATGATGTGATGTTCTTTCCACACGGCGAGACAGGAAAAATGAGAATCCCTTCTTCAATGCTTCGAAAAAATAAATCAGTGTGCTGTTACGTTCCACACACCAAATTGTCTGGGATTTCTCAAATGCACGTTCTTCATATGATGACTGTCTACAGCGACACATCGTCCCGGCTGACCCTCGGGACATGCCTCCGGCCCTCGTTTTGGGGAAGGGGAGATGTGGCATGCCTGCCCCGCAGGACGCACATGAGATAAAGGCAGATAGCAGTGAAAACACGTGTCCGCGCAGCTCAGTTGGGAGAGCGACTTACTCCGGAGTGAGGGGCACCTTGATTCGATGCCCGGCGCGGACAAACTTGTACGTTATACCCTGTTGGAGTGCGAAGGGGGGGGAGATCCTCTTGTACAACTTGCTTGTTGAACTTGTGTATGTTCCCTTTCTATTGTTTTTCTATCCACATCCTTCCATTAGCACACCCAGATTCCAGTACGCTGTTGCAATTTCGCCCTGTATGCCACCATTTCCGTTCCACTATTCCAGGGCAGTGCGCTGCAGGTTTTCTGTGCTTCGTTAAATATGGAATTCTATTCAATTTTGTTACTTTGCGTCTTAAAACTGATCATCTTGACTTTTTTCTCCCTCGTTAAATCAGGGGATTTCGTTAAATTTTGTTTCTTAAAAACTAGCAAATCAACTTTGAATTTAACATTACACTAAACAAATTTTCTGTTTTGCTCGTTTAATCCGGGATCTCGCTAAACAAGTGTTCGTTATAAGCGGATTGTACTGTGCAACTGCACAAACAGCAAAACTTGCTGTGTAAAATGATTTTGCATGTGCTCCGTGAAGAAATTTTGCGCTTGTAGGTTTGCGGAAACCTTATCCAAACTTCTCAAAGCAAGGCATGGAGATTATATAGCAATGTAATATTCCAAACTGGATGAATATTATATATAATTTATGACTACAAAACTTGTGGTTTTGAGATAAAATAAAAATACCAACGTTTACCACAGTCAAAGGTTTATTATATATCGACTATAGTTTCGCAGAGCTATTGGCTCGGCATCATCAGGACGAATGATGAATATTATCAATAAATCTTGAAACAAGGTATTACACTGAAGAGCAATTGAATTAGAGATACCTGTCTAGTAACGTGTAGCACCACCTTTCGTCCTGATGAAGGCGGCGATTCGTCTCGGCATGGACTCTACAAGACACCGGAAGCGTTGGGAAGCCATACGGATCCACGACCCCTGAACAAGCTCCCACAGTTCACGAAGATTTGATGGAGGGGTCAGAGCCTCGAACATCTCTCTCGATGGCATCCGAAATGTGCTCGATGGGATTGAGATCAGGTGACCTGGCTGGCCAAGGAAACGAGGTCACGTCGGTGGAGTGTTCATCCAACCATTCGGATTCAATTTGGGAACGATGGCACGGTGCATCGTGCTTTTCCAGGATGAGGTCCCCAGTGGGATGTTGAAGACGCACAAACAGGAGCAAATGGTCGTCCAGGATATCCCGGTAGCGTTGACCAGTGATGGACGATGGCAATCGTACCAGGGGTTCCATTTCAGTCCACGTAAACAATCCCCAGACGAGAATGCCACCCCCACCATCTTGAAAAGTACCCTGCTGGCAAGAAGGATCCATCGCTTCATGTGGTTTGCGCCGTACTCGTATCCTGCCATCCACATGTACCAACGTGAATCTCGACTCATCAGTCCAGGCAACATTTTCCCACATGTCTAGGATCCAGGGACGATGTTCCCGCGCCCATGCTTATCTTTGCACCCTGTGATGTGCGGTCAGCAGCAGTACCCTCGTGGGACGATAGCTTCTGTACCCCATAGCGAGGAGATGGTTCTGGATGGTGTGGCTGCTTACACGTTTTTGTGCACCAGCGTTAAGTTGCCGAGTGATTTCTTGCACTGTGGCCCGTCTATCCGCTGTTAAAATGCGAGCTAGCCGACGATGACCCTGCTCATCCACACGCTGTTGTCCACGGCAGTTGGCCCTTGCAGGGATGGTTTTACCGGATTCGATGTACTCACGGTGCACCCGTGACACAGTGGTTCGCGAAAAACCCAGTGCTTGCACGACTTCCGAGATGGAGTGACCCATTCGTCTGGCCCCGACCATTTGCACACGATGAAATGTGCTTGGATCCTTCGTCTTACCCATACTGCGTCGACTCTTACTGATCCCCGTCGCATCACTCATTATATTGTCGGATCGCTGCATACGTCATGTCGTTTCCGTTTACAGGGCCGCCCACAGCGCCATATTTGCATAACGCCAGCTGTCTCTAATTCAATTGCTCTTCAGTGAATTACTAATAGTGACATTGCGGAAGTTGTTTAACAATTTGTTACACTAAGATACTCTGTCAAAAAAAATTGCAACATGAGGAAGTAGAGAGGCGATCTGCATGCAGATACTCCGACGAGATTGTAAAGTACAGATATGCAAATAATTCCACTATTGAACTCATACGATAAAATCTGAAGCTGTAATATCCAGATAGTCGTGACAGACACACTGAAGAGCCACATAGAAAATTACTTTCAGCTAGGCTTCCTCACCAGTGGAAGGACAGTATCTAATGGTGATTTGCTTCTGATGAAACCTATTTTGAAAAAGATCACGTTGAAGTGCAAAAATGTGAGTAATAATGTTTTTCCTATCATCAGTCTTACTCCTTTTGTGCCCGACCTCGTTTATCGTTAAATCAGGAACCGAAACACCGTTTTAAAAAAATGTATGTCAAGGAGAGGGTGTCGAATACTTTTTTTTTCCTTTCATGTGAAGTTAGATCAACAGTATATTTCATTTCCAAATTCATAGCAAAATTCAATAGTTGTGAGTGTCTTTTCCGAAAATCTGAAAATAAATTAAATAAATGCGAAGTCGATTCTTTCCGATCGTGGTAACTTTAATGGGAAAAATCTGTTTTAGGGCGGTTATAGTTCCCCCTCTTCCCCCTTTGGATGGATCCGCTATTGATCAAAATGTTACAAAAAGAACTTCCTGCTCAACAAGTAGAAATCGGATACAGAGGACTGCCTTTTCGTGGTATTCTCGCACAAGAAAAATCCCAGAAACTGAATTGTCATTGTCTCTTTGGCGAGTACGTGGACAGCGCGAAAGTTGACATCTGAAATGATAAAAGTAGGGTGACCAAATTATTTGGAGGGTACACACACACACACACACACAAGTAAATGTAAATTGAAGTTTCTTTGGGGGTGGGGGCAAGAACAGGTGTAAACTTATGTTTCCTTGGAGTTGACAGCAAGAAAATGTGTAAACTAATGTTTCCTTGGAGTTGACAGCAAGAAAATGTGTAAACTAATGTTTCCTTGGAGTTGACGGCAAGAAAATGTGTAAACTAATGTTTCCTTGGGGGTGGGGGCAAGAAATGGTGTAAACTGATAGTTCCTTAGGGGTGGGGGCAAGAAAAGGCGTAAACTAATGTTTCCTTGGGGGTGGTGGCAATAACAGGTGTAAATTGATGTCTCGTTGGGAGTGGGGGCAAGAAAAAGTGTAGACTGATGTTTTCTTGGGGGTGGGAACAAGAAAAGGTACAAACTTATGTTTTCTTGGGGGTGGGAACAAGAAAAGGTGCAAACTTATGTTTCCTTGGGGGTGGGAACAAGAAAAGGTGCAAACTTATGTTTCCTTGGGGGTGGGGCAAGAAAAGGTGCAAACTGTTGTTTTCTTGGGGGTGGGAACAAGAAAAGGTGCAAACTGATGTTTTCTTGGGGGTGGGAACAAGAAAAGGTGCAAACTTATGTTTTCTTGAGGGTGGGAACAAGAAAAGGTGCAAACTGATGTTTTCTTGGGGGTGGGAACAAGAAAAGGTACAAACTTATGTTTCCTTGGGGGTGGGGCAAGAAAAGGTGTAAATTGATGTTTCCTTGGAGTTGACGGCAAGAAAATGTGTAAACTAATGTTTCCTTGGAGGTGGGGGCAAGAAAAGGTGTAAATTGATGTTTCCTTGGGGGCGGTGGCAAGAAAAGGTGTAAACTAATGTTTCCTTGGGGGTGGGGGCAATAACAGGTGTAGATTGATGTTTCTTTGGGAGTGGGGGCAAGAAAAGGTGTAGACTGATGTTTCCTTGGGGTTGGCGCCAAGAAAAGGTGCAAACTGATGTTTCCTTGGCGGTGGGGGCAGGAACAGGTGTAAACTGATGTTTCCTTGGGGGTGGGGGCAAGAAAAGGCGTAAACTAATGTTTCCTTGAGGGTGGGGGCAATAACAGGTGTAAATTGATGTTTCCTTGGGAGTGGGGGTAAGAAAAGATGTAGACTAGTGTTTCCTTGGCGTGGGAGCAAGAAAAAGTGTAAACAGATGTGTTTCCGTCTGTGACGTATTTTGTATGTGTTAATGTGTTTTCCTCTACGGAAGTGATACACGTATCAAGACGACAAATCTGCAGCAACATATTCTGTCGGTGTAGTTCAGTTGGTAAAAACATTGGGCTCCGGACCGAGAAGGCTTGGCTTTGATCTCCACCACCGACAAATTTGTGAATTTCACACTTAACTGAGGGGTGGGGGCAGCATTCTTTTAAACAGTTTCTCCGTAAATGTTCCGAATTTTGGGTCTCTCAAGTGCATGAAAAATATTTTTTGTAATACATTACTCTTCAATTAGTGGTGATAGTGAACAATGGCGAACATTCCATCGTATTTTCGATAACACGCTACGTTTTCTGAAAATAATGTAAGCTCCCTTTTTTAACAAATTCGTTTAAATATTGCAAATTTTTTTGCAGACACATGAATTATGTTACTTAATGAGTTGTATGCATTATTTGTCGTGGTTTAACTTCCTCGCAAAACGACTCACAGACAAATTTAAAAGGTGAGCATAACAGTGTGTGTGTGTGTGTGTGTGTGTGTGTGTGTGTGTTTAAAGCTCTTTGTTCTACCTCTTTAAACCGTGTTAGCGATTTCCTGCCCCGTCGTAGGCTTGCTCTTGCATTTAAATTTTCAAAAGTTGTAGGACATCCCCCCCCGATGTGCCTATGTGAGAGTTGTCGACTATAAAAAAATAATTTAGAAACTTCTTATTTGCTCGGTTTTTATGAAATGTTCATAACAATGCAAAACACATAACAAAAATATATTTTTTATTTACCTTCTTATAAGTTCATTTGGTGAAGAAACCACGTTCCTGCTTTTGAAGTCGTCATTCAAAATTTACTTAGAGACGAGCAAATAAATCAATTCATTTCCACAATGAAAGTCATAGCTGTTTTAGAAGGATTTCGTAGATTCTAATGGGTTATCAACAACAACCAGAATGTCAAATAATATAACATTATTTTAGTGCTAAAGGTTCATTCGTTCCTACTCTGATACACAGTGCTTTGAAATTTAGATACCTCAGAAGAGACAGGAGTCATTTTTGCACTAGACATATGTGTTACTTAGGGGAGGGGGTGCGTGTTAAGAATCGTTCTGATCATGTGTGCAAAGAAAACGTGTTACATATGCGTAATGCGAAGCAAAATTGCTAGCAAAGTGGAGACAAATGTTTTGATGCGGTTTGGCCATGTTGAAAGAAACAGTTGTGACGTGCTAAGAGAATTTGTTCATTTTCAGAGGCAAGAACGACATTTAGTGGAACTCAGAGAAAATCATGGGAAGGAAGGATTCCGAAATGCCGACGAGACAAAGTGATAGTAATTATGAAATATAAAAGGCCTTGTGTGAGAAGCGTGATGGATGTCATTGAAGCTGCACAAATGGCTACAAATGGAAGACGTTTAATACGTCAATAGTAAGTAAAAAAATATCAGTATAAGTAACTTTCATTTGCCGGATTATCCTGCTCAGACGATCTAACCTCTGACACTCAGAAAACATTGTGTTATGCATGTACATGTACCGGCCACTGAATTAGAATATTTTATTCAGCAAAATATTCTAATTCAGTGGCCGGTACATGCACAATATTTATTCACTGTAAATATTCTAAATCAGTGGCCGTTTGGCTGGAGCTCCACTTTTAAGAACTGACTAGTTTCTCAAAAGATGAGATATCCTGGGTATGGGAAAGAAATCCTCATCTCGTTCCAGACAGACAGTCGTCGCGCCATGGTTACGCCTCGTAAACAAGCAGTGTGGATTTCTTTCCCATAAACGGGATATCTCATCTTTTAAGAAACTAGTCAGTTTTTAAAAGTAGAGCTCCAGCCAAACGGGCACCCATAATAAGTCCTTATGAAACTAATCAGTTTTAAAAATAGAGCTCCAGCCAAACGGGCACCCATAATAAGTTCATAAGTTTAAGAAACTAGTCAGTTTTAAGAAACTAGTCAATAGTTAGAAATATGTCAGTAGTCAGTCAGTAGTTAGAAATATGTCAGTAGTTAGTCAGTTTTAAGAAACTAGTCACTAGTCAGTTTTAAGAAACTAGTCACGTCATGGCCAACTAGTCAGTTTTAAGAAACTAGTCTTAAGAAACTAGTCAGTTTTTAAAAGTAGAGCTCCAGCCAAGCGGGCACCCATAATAAGTCCATAATAAGTCCTTATTGACTTGCGAAAGTTCCTATGTAGGTTTTTCTTATTGTGATCAACACTACTGGAGATTGTTGAGAAGCAGTAGTTCTAAATAGTTGGCTAGATCACGTGGTGACGCACGTGACCACGTATTTTGCATATACGCTGGCAAAGTGACGTTTAAGTGCATCTGCAGAAAGGTTTCAACGAGGGTTCTAACAAAAGTTCTGTACACTGTCCATTTTTGAGAAAATTGTGAAGTAATTGAGGAAACTTACCTTATTGTCGTTCAATGTACTCCCCTCCGCTGCTAATGACAGCTTGCCAGACGTGAGGTAGATCTTGGATGCCCCGTTGTACGCCATCTTTGTTCAGCTGTCTTATTACTCGGGTCTCGTCCAATGACAGTTCGTCCAGCGATTCGTAGCTGATGACACGAAGCCGATTTTTTTAACTTTGGGAAAAGATCAAAGTCGGGTGGACTGAGATCAGGACTGTATGGTGAATGGGATAGTTTTTCTAGCCATATTTCAGTAAAAGTCCCTGTACCGACACTGCACCATGACACGATGCGTTTTCATGCAGCAAGATCGTTCCCACTTCCAACAAGTTGAGGCGATTTTGACGAGTTTTCGGTCTCAACTTTGTCTGCAGGAAATCATAATGATATTGTGCGTTCACATTTTGCCTTACCTGCACTCGATCAAAGACCACAACACCATGGGCATCGTACGCAAATATCATTATTTGCTTCACTTTGGATTGTTGCCGATGACACTTTGAGGGGCGTGGGGAATCTGGATACCTCCATTCCGCTGATTGTGACGTCAGTTCCGGCTCAAAATTTCAGATCCAAGTCTCATCAATTGCGACAATTCTTTTCAGGAAAGTCTCTCTCCCTTTCGAACCTGTAGAGGTGATCCTGTGCGATGCTCACTCTGCCTGCCTTTTTTTTTTTTTTTTTTCTGATTGGAGGTTTAACGACCACCGTGAGCAGTTCAATGGGCTATAAGCAGTCTTCCGTCCCTAATTTAGGATCACGGACTCCAGGGAAGGGAGAGAGCCAGTGCCGTAAGACAAGCACAACATCCATACCTCACTGGGATTCGAAACTGGACCCCTTTCGGATGAATGATCAGAGGCCATCGCTTAGACCACTGCGCCACCAGAGCGGCTGGCTGCCTTCTGCTTGCGGGTAGTTGATGGGGTACCCAGCGTGAGGCGAATTTTTTCCCACAGTGATTCGGCCAAAATCCGATGAACAGACATGGTGGACAAATTTGCCGGATGAGCAATCTCCTCAACTGTCAGTCGGCGATTCTCTTCGAGAAGCGTTGCAACAATGGTGACAGGTGATTTGCCTGTCGCCGTTTGAAGTCTGACTGAGAGGCAGGGCCAACTAGACCATAGGGGCAACCGGGGCCCGCGCCTTAAGGGGCCCTGCAGTTTAGGAAAAAAAAAACATTTTCGGCAGAATTTTTTACAATTATCATTTTTTGTGTGCCCGAATTTTTTACAATTATCATTTTGTGTACGCAAGTTTTTTGTGCGAGGCCATTAAAATGTTTTTTAAAAGTTTTTTCTTTTGTTTCCAATCCCCTCATTTTCGAATAGGTTATCACCCTTAGACGTATATCATCATCATCATTGTCAACCATTATCAATCCACTGCTGAACGAAGGTCTCCCCAAGTTTCTTCCACAACGATCTGTCTTGTGCCAGTCTCGTTCATGTTACTCCTGCATACTTTCGAATTTCATCCACCCATCTCCCATGATGGTCTTCTTCTGGGTCTTTTCCTGTCCCTTGGAATCCAATCTAAAATTCCGGCTGTCCATCGATGGTCTGTCCTTCTGGCAGTATGTCCAGCCCATTATCATTTCAGGGATTTAAATACTAAGCTTTGCGGATTCCAAGTGATTATTGTAACTGCCTTAATATTTTCCGCATTCATAAAATAGCAAATTAAGTTTCATCATTTTGTAGCCCTTACTTTTATAAATTAAAAAACTTGCGTGCAAACCAGATACTTAAATTTAAAGAAATAAAAAGAACAATATCAAAGTTGGTTTCGAGCTGCATAAGGGTGCCATTTATTCAGTGACTTTAAAATATTACTACAAATTAAAAAAAATCATTAACAGCGCGTATAAAAGTTTAAAAAGTCCCTAATTTGTCTCCATTTTTATTAAAAATCAATCACTGAAACATGTATCAGGAGGAAAAAAACTATATGAATTTGTTATTGTCCGGTTGTCCCTACACTAAAATATTCGCAATTCAAAAATTTTCGCTATGCAGTTAGAGGTTTGTCATTTTGTGAGGAAGTTTTTTTATAAGAGACATAATACAACCTCAACCCCATCTCCCCGAAAGAAAATCGTAGATTTTAACAGTTTTTACTCTCTCTCTCTCTCTCTCTCTCTCTAAACTTTGAATCCATACTATGGTCTTTTTGTTAAGCTCAAAGTTTGTCTTTATGATAGTTTTCGTTATGACGTACTGCAGAGGGGAAACACACGTCAAGACGGAAAAGTTACCGCGATAAATTCTGTAGGGTGTAGCTTAATTGGTAAAGCATTTGGCTCCGGAGTAGAGGAATCACCGGCAAATTTGTGGATTTCACATCATCGTCGTCACCGGCAAATTTGTGGATTTCACATCGTGTGTGTTCTTTACGGACGGACATTTTTCACGTAACGACGTTATTAAAGTATGAGATTTATTTCCTAGTGCAAGCAATGAAAACTTGTTCCGGGGCCACGCAATGAAATTTCACCCCGGGCCACGCAAAAGTTCCATCCAGCCCTGCTGAGCGGTGATCATCTTTGATGCTCCTTCGGCCCTCCCGAAGGCGCGATGCCCAGCGAGAAATTGTGCTTCGATCAAGAGTTCCTTCCCCACAAACTTCTTGCAAGGCAGTGTGGATCTGTGCCGGAGTTCCCCCCCACAATTTTTATTTTCACGTACGAGCCCTGGTCTAACACTATGACTCGATCTGAGGAGCTGCACGCTTCCATTTCCAAACTCCCCCACGTCCACGCAGCAAATGATAGCGCGTCGTTCTGACTCCACTGCGTTGCTGAGGGTCTGGCCTTGACATGACGCAATCATTTTCCCCATTGCGTCATCCGCTTCCGTTTTAGATTAACGCTTGGATAACTTTTTTTATGGCCCTCGTAATTCAGTGGATGGTGTGTGTACTAACTAGTAAGCATCATAACATCTCTGCACGACCGAAATCCAAAACCCTGCCATCCGGAAAAGATTTTCTATTGAATACAGGGTGTACACAAATGAGTTGGGCAAAAAGAATGGTTTATTATGCGTAGTTATATAGGCACAAATGAGAGTGAACAAGATTATAAGATAGTGAAACACACCAAGTTTACCTTTTTCACAAATGTTCGATGTATCTGCCCTTCGTTACTCTGCAAATGCCCCATCGGTACATCAGTTCTTCTCATATGTTAGTGAGCATGTTCACGTTGATCAAACCAAGTGCAGTGCTGATTCGTGATTTCAAGGAATGGATTTCGGAAGCGGCGGACGGTAAACCTGGTATTAAAAAAACCATACACTGAAATCTAGGGGTGAAAGATCTGGTGATCGTGCTGGCCATGGAATAACATCTCCGCCACCAATTCAAACTTGTAAGGTGTGAACATCAGCCGTTTTAGCAGGATTTTATGCACTGTTGTTTTAGGAATTCCCAGTTGTAAATCAGCGTGTGCTGTAGATTTTTCCGGATTTCTCACAAATGAATTCTCTCACTGCATCCACAGTCTGTTCTCGCATTTTAGGTCTGCCTTGGCCACTAAGCCTATGTGCCACACATCCCGGTTCGGTAAATCGATTGTACCATGCTACAATGATGTCTCTTTTCGGCGCACTTTTGTGGTATATTCTCGACGGAAATGTCGTTGTACTTGCACAGCGGAATGCGTTTCATTGAACCACAGACAGCATTTCGCTTTTTCACCGCTGGTATACGTCTCCATCGTTACGCGAATTGGAACAACCGCGACCTACAGCTCACTGAGACGTGGACATGATACACCTAGCGCCATCTATCCGCAAACTTAGGATACACTAAGACTCATCTGCATTTGAACCGGTGACTTACAATTATAATTTCGCGCATTATTCACTTACGAAATTGCCCAACTAATTTGTGTACACCCTTATAATAGCATTTAAGGAATTTTAATAATAGCATTTAAGGAATTTTAATAATAGCATTTAAGGAATTTTTTCATGTCATGATTGAAAGCGGTAGGACACAAGCGATACTTTTTTTGCATTTACAAAGCCTTTTAGGAATGTAATTAGTCGCAACAGCACGTGTAACGTTAAAACAATAAAATGCCAACCCAAAATAGAAGGAATAATTTTGTGGCTTATTACATGAAGTTCTCGTTTCTTTCTCGCGTTTTAAATGCGTTTGGCAAGTTGGTGGAACGCATAAATATGCGTGATTTCGCCATGATTTTGTTTTTCACTTCTTACATCATTTACTCCTTCTCAGAAATCCGGCTGACTCTCCATCAAAGCATATCTCCGTAAGAACATAAAAGGTATGAATAATGTTCAACTAAATGGCGTTTAAAGAACCGTTGAAAGATAGCTGTCATCTTCCAACGTAAACTTCTGCTGCAGAGCAACGGGGTTGCAACAGTGCATGCGTAGAAATGTTGCTCTCAGAAATGGAAGCCCTTCATATCGTGTCCATTCTTACTAGCTTTATCTTATTATGCTCCACCCATTTCATACACTCGTCCAAAGAGAAAAAAAAACCGCACAAAATTTATCGTGTTAAATATGTTTTGCTCGAACAGATAAAGCTTCTCATATGCGGAGGTTATTTTTCGTAAATGCTCTCTGAAATCTTGTGTAGGTATTCAGTCTTTGGCAGGAGCAGATTTAGAGGGAAGCCTACGAACCCCAGGCACCAGGTTCCGCGATGCTGTAGGACCTGCGCAAATAACAATTGTTCTTTATTTTTATTTATTTTTTTCATTTACCTTCTCACAAAATAAAAAAAAAATGTGTGGAGGATAAATACGCTGTTCTGGGTTTCAGAAACGCGATTCCGCCGAACTATGTCATCTACAAGTAATTGTTGACTAGCTTAGATGCAGGCTGACTAAAAAATAATCTTGGGAGTAATATTACTTAGTCATCATCATCATCATCATTGTCAACCATTATCAATCCACTGCTGGACGAAGGTCTCCCCAAGTTTCCTCCACAACGGTCTGTCTTGTGCCAGTCTCCTCCATGTCACTCCCGCATATTTACGAATTTCATCCACCCATCTCCCATGTGGTCTTTTTCTGGGTCTTTTCCTGTCCCTTGGAATCCAATCTAAAATTTCGGCTGACCATCTATGGTCTGTCCTTCTGGCAGTATGTCCAGCCCATTGCCATTTCAGGGATTTAACTCTGATCATGATGTCTTCCACTCTCGTCATTTTTCGGATCCACGAGTTCCTCTTCTTATCTCTCCTGGTTATACCAAGCATGCACCTCTCCATGCTGCTTTGAGTTGTCTGCAGCCTTTGTATGTCTCTTTTAGTTAAGGTCCACGTCTCTGCACCATACGTAAGCACTGGAAGGATGCATTGATCAAACACTTTTCTTTTAAGACATAATGGCATATTGCTCTTGAAAATTATGCTGTTTCTTCCAAAAGCTCTCCAGGCAAGTTTTGTACGCCGATTAATTTCTTCATCAATGTGACCCTCACTTGATATCTGCTGTCCAAGATAAACATACGTATCTGTTATCTCCAGTTTTTCTCCATCAATCGATAAATCTTCATTTCTTGTAAAAGCATTGAACATCACTTTTGTCTTCTGAAAGTTCATTTTTAATCCCACTTCTTTACTCTTGTCAGCAAGTTCCTGGATCATACTCTGCAGCTCTGATGGGGTAGTTGCAAAAATGACTACGTCATCAGCAAAACGAAGGTGGGTTAGATAATCTCCATTAATCTTTATCCCTTTGTTTTCCCAGTTCAGTGATTGAAAGACTTTTTCCAATGTGGCATTAAAGAGCTTCGGAGATATGGTGTCACCTTGTCTCACTCCCTTTCCAATTTTTATGTGTGTTGTATTTTCAAACAACCGAATCTTTGCACTTGCATTTTCATAGATGTTATTAATAATATTAATGTATGCATCTTCAATACCGCAGGATTTCAGAGCCGTGGTAACTGCTGATGGTTTCACCGAATCAAAGGCTTTTTCATAATCGATAAAAGCCATGCACAATGGAAGTTCATATTCCCTCGCTCTTTCAATTAGTTCTCTCAGTACGTGGATATGATCTATTGTGCTGTAGCCACTCCTGAATCCAGCTTGTTCTCTCGGTTGAGCCATGTCCAGTGTTACCTTCAAGCGGTGTGAAAGAACTTTAGTGAAGATTTTATAAACCACTGATAGGAGGCTGATAGGTCTGTAGTTCCTGAGATCCTCAATGTCACCTTTTTTATGTAGCAGGATCATTGTAGCATTGTTCCAATCCTCAGGAATCTTCCCTTCATTAAGGCATCGAGTGAAAATTTGGGCGAGTACTGTTTCAATTTCTCCACTTGCTTCTTGTATGATGTCTATAGTAATTCCATCTTCTCCTGGAGCTTTCCCCCGCTTCATGTTCTTGATTGCATGAGCAACTTCTGCTGGGAGGACTGGAAGAACTCTGGTACCTTTCATGATGTCTGGAGTACATGTATCATCCCTTTCATATAATTTGGAGTAGAAATCTTTCACTCTTGTCAAAATTTCTGCCTCTATTTCTTGTTACAGAACCATCTTCTTTTCTCAGAGCCATAATCTGTTTTCTTCCCTTACTGAGATGTCCCTTTGCTATCTTAAGGCTTTTGGTTGTTTTCAATTGCTTTCCTCACTAGCTCACAGTTGAATTTCCTTACGTCTTCAGTGATACTTTTTCTTACTGTCTTGCATAGCTCTGTATATTCCACTTTGGAAGTCACATCTTCTTTAGTTGTCCTCATCTCTCTTCTTTTTTGCATCAACATTTTGGTTTTTCCTGACAATTTGTTCACATGCAACTTGTTCTTAGACCCAGCTAATTTTGTTGCTGTTTCCATAAGAGCTTTGGTTACTTTTCTGTTAACTTCAGAAATATCCACTTCTTCCGATGTTAGGCCTTCTAAAGCAGAGAACCTGTTCTTTAGTTCCAATTTGAAGGTATTATGGTGTTTTTTAAGGTTGGTTATGTCAATACATTTTGTTTGTCTTATGAGCTTGCCACGTTCCATTACTTAGTACTACTCTAAAATTGAGCTCACAGATTGCGATGTTATTTCTCGCCAATTTTCTTAGGATGTAATGAATAGTTTGCTTTTCAATTGGGTATTTAACACGACCGCTCATTTATCCCTCAAAGTTTTTTTTTTGTTTTTTTTTTTTGCATTCGTCCCAGTTTTAGAGACAATCACAAGACAGTTAAAATACGATTAAAAATGGCATTGGGAAAGCTGGTTTCACGATAAGCGTTACGAGATTTAGTTCATATTAGGGATCTGTAGGTGAACTCTTAGCATAGGACGTAGTGTCGGGGGGCATGTAGGGGCACATTCTCTGCCCCCCTTCTCTCTCTCTCTCTCTCTCTCTCTCTCACGCGCGGTTTATAAACTTTAAATGTTAAAGCATGCATAGGTGCGCTGAGAAAAATACGAGTGACAGGCGTAGTGGAGTCGAACCGAGAAAGCTAAGAGCTGTATAAACACACACGTTGTTTTCAGATTTAACTTTGATTCTTTTTTTTTTTTTTTTTTTTTTTTTGGAGGAAGTTAAACTACGGCACAACGTGAATGTAGAGAACACATTATATAACATTATTCATGTACCAGTAAAAATATTTCTGATTTTTAAAAGAATTTGCAGTAAAAAAAGAGGACTTCGTTTTCACAAAACTCAGCATCTTATCAAACTTAGCTTCAAGAAAACGACTTACACATAGTCTTGATACTGTGTATTTTTGAAATAACGACTTATTACATAGAAGTACATTTTGACAGAGGCAATTTGCTGTGATTCTTATATGATTTAAAGCCAACACGTTCATATTCTGGTTAGCGTGTTGTACTGGGATGAAATGCCAGTGAGGAACAAATAAATGTGGACTCGCGTAAGTTGATTATGTTAACTCATCTATACCTTGGCCGTGTTAGTATTTTTCTGTATTTACGAGTGTATAACGTATAGGTCTTTTCGTCCTGCTACGTCATTTTAAAACATCACCATACTATGAAATAGTTCCTAAATTAAACCTTAACGGCCAGACGAAACATTTAGAAGAGAAGTCAAACTTACAGAAAATATGCTTTATTTCAGATGTTTTCACTTCAGATTTTACATCACAAATCAATATCAACACTCCACATTAAACACGCCACACGAGCAACTGGTTTCTCGTAGCTGTTATCTCTGGTTCTTATCTAATAACAGGCATACGTCACGTTCATTCCACCTCAATTATGTTGCCAACAGCATTCGTTTGAGAGAAAAGGTATCACGTTAAGTGTGAAGTATAACTGAGAACAAACTCAAGATATACATAGAGAAAGAAACTAAAAAGGAAAGTTAATTTAGAATATACGTCACAAATGTGTAATACATATAGTGAAACCTTCGAATAACGGCCACAAAAAAATGACTGATGTTGGGAGGTGGCAGTTGTTAGGAGGTTAGTTCTAAATAATATTGTACGCCCGTTGCGTTTGTTCTTTTGCAGAATACAAGGTTCTTTAACACTTTTTATTTGTTTTCTGAGACCATACTGATACTTAGTGATAATCACATTCTAAGACAAATTATAAATTCATTTATTACAGAACTAAATTTATGAAGTGTTTACGCTAACGCATTGCTTCTAGCAACAAACTGCCTGCGTGTCAGTAGACAGCGCACAACTCTCGTGTTCGCTGTTTCTCTTGTAAGACCGGTGACGTAGACGGAATGCTCTGCAGGAAAGCTCTTCCCGTATGAGCAAACCTAGTAGTCTACTAACCTTGGCAGAATAAGTGTATTAACGCGCAAAGAAAACAGTTGCAGTGCTTTTTCTCCAAATTCTTAATGCTGAATGAAACTCAATATAATAATTAAATCATGGTGTAGGGGATTTTAGGACAGCAGTATATTACGTCTGGTATTAACCTACCCTTAGGTATAGCAGGCTAGAAGATTAGAGTTAGGGTACGCTATAGAAAACAAAACAACAACAAAAAAACAGTGAATTGTAACTTCACAGTCAGCTGACCCGTACTCCGGAAAACAGGAACTGAACCCACATGGACCAAACCAAGAAGTACCTCCGCCAAAGGGGAACATTTCAGGAACTAGGTGTTATGTAGAAATATTTAAAATATAATTAAATACTACGTAATGTCTTCGGTCACTCAATGAGAGAAAAACAGCGGCCATAATTTCGCCTTCAGTTAAAAAGGCGTGCAACGTACCAGGAGATGTGACGTACCTGCCAGAAGGACGCACACGACACAAAGGCAGATAGGAATCTGAATAAAATGTCCGCGTAGCTTAATTGGTATGAGCAACTTATTCCGGAATGAGTGGACCCGGGTTCGAAATCCTGGCGCGGATAAAAATGACGGAGAAATTCACTTCGTTATAATGGCATCCGGATGACCCGACCGTTCAAAATCTCGCATTGGTGTGATGTTATTTCCACACCGCGAGATAGGAAAAATAAGAGAATCCCTTCTCCAGCACTTCGAAAAAAAAAAAAAAAAAAAAAATAAGGGGGAGATGATGTAACGTACCAGGAGATGTGACGTACCTGCCAGAAGGACGCACACGACACAAAGGCAGATAGGAATCAGAATAAAATGTCCGCGTAGCTTAATTGGTAGAGCAACTTATTCCGGAATGAGTGGACCCGGGTTCGAATCCTGGCGCGGATAAAAATGACGGAGAAATTCACTTCGTTATAGGGGCTCAAAGATTCCTCTGGAAAGTCATTGACGGAACAAAAGGATCTCATTCCAAATGTTGAATTATCATCCGCCCACGAACAAAAGTACCTCACCCTCCTTTTTCTCCGTCGTTGTAGGACACACTTACTCTGAAAAAGCCCGTGAATGACAATTCGACCATCAACAATTAAAAGCCTCTTACGTCAGGAGCATCTTCCTTCGAGCGGCAGACAGAGTGAAAGGGAAAATACACTGTGGTCATAAAAACAGAGTCAAATCTTGCTTGGGAATGGGGAGAGATAGGACCGATTTTGCTCAGGCACTAGACAGGGAGGAGCGTTTTTGCACAGGCAGGAATGAGAACAGATTTTGGCGGGAGATACATAGAGAAAGCCTCCCGAAATATCCATCTCTCGCTGGAAGTATATACTATTTATTTTGACTATGTTCCCCTTTCCCCCTAATCCGAATAATAAAGATTCAAGCGTGCGTAATCATGAGTTCTTACATTCTGTTTGCTGGACTATTTATTTCTTTGCTTCCCTGCTCCAGTGACACAGGAAACTGCAAACAGCGATTCTTCTGATGATATGGCGTCCACTTCAATACTTAAAAATAACCACGCTAACACAGGTGGGAGACTGAAACATACACGGGAGCTGGCTTCATGTAAAACTAAACTTTAACTCCTTTCTTTTCTTTTAAACACACCACTGTACCAGCCGTAAACTAAAACATTCTGCCCGCGACCTAGTTTCTATAGCAATATTCTTTGTTTCTACTTCATACCTGTTGCAGGAATGCCCTCTTAATTTCTTTTTTATTTTCTTGAAGCGAAGAAGGAATCTTTCATTAATACCACACCATGTGTGGAACAATCACACGTTTTTCGAAGAACCCAACGGCTAGTCCATCCATTTTTACATTCGGGCACCAATGTGAAAACACAAGTTTTTCCGTGACGAGAATCGAACCCCTCCGCCTCACTCCGGAGTAAGTTGCTCTCCCAACTAAGCTACACGAACGGAATGGTATCGCTGCAGATTTGTCGTCTTGACACGTGCTTTACCTCTGTAGTACGTTACAACGTGGCACGGCGCATTGGCCTGTTGATAGACACCATCACCGCCAGGTAGTCACGGGCATTCAGGGACCCATCCAGTTGTATCAGCGGTTCCAGGTCGTACCAGGAACCCCTCCCCTCCCCCTATCATGCACACTGACACTGCTGACCTGTATTTGACCAACAAACTTGTCCGGGTGTTGGTTCTCGTGTGTCTGACGTCATATCCGCCACCGTCCGTCACTTCCGGGGAGTAGAAACCTCGATTCGTCGGAGAAGACAACCTTTTTTCACTCTTCCACTGTCCAATGACGGTAGTCCCATACAAACTGCAGGTGTCGTTGCCGATGGGCCTGGGTTAACATGGGCACTTTGACGCACCGTCGACTCCGGAGACCCATGCGTAACTGGTTCGCTCTACTGTTTTCGTAACTAGGTTCGCTCAAATGAACGCTGGCGCATCCAGGTACGGAAACACGTACCTGGCTGCCCAGCGTTTATTTATTTATTTGTGTGTGTGTGTGTGTGTGTGTGTGTGTGTGTGTGTGTGTGTGTGACAGTCAGTCAGTCATTTTAAGGACGGAGCAACCGACCTCCTTAAAAACCCTAAAATAAGCATTTAGATCCCTGTGCTGCAGAGATGACGCTCATGTCAAAACGGCCATTTGCAGCGACTAAATAGCCTTGCCGGCGAAGCTCAATTGGAAGAATTTCCGACTCCTAGGGAAGAAGATGTGGGTTCGAATTCCATCACGTGCAAGGAAGGCAGTTTCGGTAAACCCATTGAGACAAAACGTGGGATAAACTTGTTCTTGTGAAGTTTTCTAACCAGATTCGGGGCTGGCTGGTATAACCACCTAGGGTATAACCCCAACCCCTATATTTTCTAAACCACTAGGGTTAGACCCCTACCCCCACTAGGGTCTAACCCGCTGGAGTAGGGTAGGATAAAGGAATTTTAGGATTTTCTGTTAACGTCCGCTCGGCACTAAAATTCTTTAAACAAAGTGGGTGTCTGTCGTCAAGCTTTAAAGTCCATGTCCATCATTCCCCCTTTTCTGGAAATAATTGAACTTCGGTGAACCAGAACAATAAAAATAAAACACAGTGGCCAATTTATCCATTCAGACAAGAGATACCCAAGGCAGAAGAGACACATTTTTTCTGGGTATTGCTTCTATATTATAGTTATGTTTATGAAGTGCTTGCGTTATTTTCATCTGATTATTCCTAATGAAATTTATTATTTCATATTTTTTGTTATAAATTACTTTGTTAATTTCTGTGCTTTGATTTTATCTCGGGAAAGCGGGAGTCTCCTTTCCGTGAGGCCTATGAAAAATACCGCGTCAACATATCGCAGCCAAGTGGTAGGTTTTGTGGTTATGCTGTTCAATGTATGCCGCTCAATCGGGCAACGGATTGCTTCCGCGAGGACGACTGAAAGTATTGAAGCGATAGTGGGTTGCCAATTAACCCTTTAACGTCCACAATCCTAAAATGTTTTGTCGCTCAGAATAACATAACGCCCGAAAATGTCTGCCGCTCCTTTCCGACTTTTATACCCTTCTCCTTTTGCGATAACAAAAGAATGATTAGTGCTGGGTCTACACTCGAAACTTCCGCTCTCTAGGCTTGATAAACATTGACATTTGGAAGTTTCCCTAGGGAAATCAGTGAATTTTTCTACTGACAGCCTCAGACATATAGGAGGGAGTGATAACAGCTGGAAAATCTTGTTTACTTTACCCTTTTTTGTTCTTTCTTGTAAACAACACGCTCTCAATCTGTTTATTTGGGTTGAGAAAATGTAATTTTTACATTAAATTTTCTCCCATTAAACTCCACTTTTGGAACAATACAAAGTATCAGAGACAAACGATGTACTTGGCTGCAAAGCAAGAGTTCTACTGAGCGATGTCAGAAGACTGAATGATATAGCTCCGGGGCAAACCAACTCCTGGTTCACTTCTTTGTTTAATGACAGCAATGACTAGTGAGGATGACTTCTGCTAAAACCCTTGGACGACGTGCAAATTCAAAGAACATGGGGGTAGGAAATTCTACTCATGCTATACGGGAGACTCTAGCGCTTGTGGTGTCTGCACGTAAAGGCCTGTTGGGCGCTGTGGTCGCGATAGGGTTAATGCGGTTCGTATACGCTCCCGTAACATCACAGTAACATCTTTGACTTCGAAGGGAACTAGTTATCTCATGTACGAGGTTTCCCGGGTACGAGTCTCCCTGTGGAAGTTTGCCGGGCACCAATAATAACACTGCTCAACAAAAAACTTTTTTATGTTTTCTTAATGAAATTAGTTAAACTTTACTAATTTCGGGTCGAAGAAAACAAATCTGATAATAGTTTTTCTTTATTAGCTCTAGTTTCGTAAATACACAACTTATTCATCTATATATAATTATAGCGAAAAGCAAATTTCAACAGTATTATATTATACTACTACAATGTAAATGAACGTTATTTTCATTCAGTCAATCGTAAATTACACAAAATACAATAAACCAAACGACAAAAACATAGAGGAATTGAAATTACTGCATGAAATACAGACATAGGGGCCTACACATGAGTGCGCCTTCTCTTTGCTTGTCGCCTGTAATCCGGTTCTGGGGTATCTCTTGTCAATGTCCAACAGTAGTCTGCAAGCATGGAACAGTTCCACCGACCCTGCTATCTACGTTCCATTGCTGAAATGTCTTGGTGGAACCGCTTACCATGCTCACCACTCACTGCACCGCAGTTTTCTAGGAAGAAATCTAGATGACAGTGCAGAAAGTGCATTTTGAGGGACTTGTTGCAGCCTAAGCGATGATACTTGTCTAGAAGGTTGTTTACAAGCTCAACATAATTTACAGCTCTTCGGTTACCCAAGAAGCCATGCACAACACTTTTAAAGGCTTCCCAAGCTGGTTGATCATTGCCCTGGAGGACTAGCTCGAAGTTTTCATCCACAAGAAGTTCACGAATTTGAGGACCAATGAAGATTCCTTCCTTCACTTTTTGCCTCACTCAGCCGTGGAAATTTGTCTTTCAGGTACTTGAAAGCATCTCCATCCTTGTTCATCCCCTTTACGAAGTTCTTCATAAGGCAGGGTTCGATGAGTAAATGGGGCAGAAAAAGTTTGCTTCGATCAACCAGAGGATTGTGCTGGACATTCTTTTCCCCAGGGCGCAGAGTTTCCCTTGGAGACCAGTCTTTTATGTTGTAGTGTGAGGATCTTGCCCGACTGTCCCACTCACACAGAAAACCGCAGTACTTGGTGTATTCCAACTGCATGCTCAGCAATATTGCAATCACCTTCAGGTCTCCACAGATCAGCCATTGTATGGTCTGTGTACGTAATTGCTTCCAGAAGTAATCTCATATTGGCATATGTTTTCTTCATATGGACAGCATGGCCTACAGGAAACTGAATGAAGATAATTGCCATTGTGTAGCAACACAGCTTTTAAACTAAGCTTTGATGAGTCTATGAATAGCCTCCAGTCCTGTGGCTTGTGCTCCACATTCAAAGCTGCCATCAAACCATTCACATCGCAGGCAACCAGGTTATTATCTTTTTTAAAATATGGAAGCAAATCCTTTCTGCCGATTCCCGTACACTGACACTTTAACATTACGTTCTAGAAGATTCCACTGTTTGAGCCTAGAACCTAGAAGCTCGGCTTTGTCGTTTGGTAGGTGCATGTCTCGAATTAAATCACTTAGTTCACCTTGGGTAAGTCTGTGTGGCTCAGTGACTCAGGTGCGAAATCAGGATCCTGTGCTGTCGAAACCTCAGGGCATGGGTATGATGTCACCTCCGTACTATCTTGTTCTTCATCTGAGCCCAGACTGTACTCCTCTGGTGAATTCGGTACAGGCAGATCGTCCCTATGTGGCACTGGTCGGATAGCTGACGGGATGTTGGGGTATTTCATGCTCAACTTCCTCTTTCTTGATATACCTTTCTTAATAGGATGTACCATGCAGAAAAACGTAGCAGTTATCCTCATGATTTGTCGGCTCTCTCCAAATCATAGGGATGCCAAAGAGCATTGAACGTCCGTTTTTATGGATCCATCCACGTAGATTCACAGAACAAGAATTGCAGCAGACATGAGGTGCCCACATTTTGTCTTGAACCCCTACTTTCGAACCAAAATAATGGTGGTAGGCTGTCTTCACGAGTGAAGTAATTGGGCGTTTCTGGGTGGCAAATGTCACATCACCACAAACATAACAAAAATTGTCAGATTTGTTTAAGCATTGTCGTGGCATCCTGGCTTTTCAAGTTAAGTATGACCACAAAATCAATATGCAACAAAGAAAGGAACGGCACGATAACTTTCACTCCAAGCAAGCTGTAAGCAGACAATGAACTAAAACAAGTTGTTAATGAACAAAAGAAGACCTACAGTGACTCTTAATTCCCGCTTTCAGGTTTGCCAACCCCTATATTTCCTTTACGTACTACCTTAATTAGCCGCTTGGAGCGCCACACGCTTCATTTCATATACAATCCTAAAACATCATAAATGGGCTATATCTCGGAAATGAGAGCTAACTAAGCGTTTTAAATGCCATATTTGTTTTTAACATACTGAAATCAATACGAAATAAATATTCTCAAGTCAGAAACATTTTCATTGTTGACCAGTGTAATCAGTTTCCCGCTCAAGGCACCCACTCCCTTGAGCGAGAAAACTACGAAAAAAACATGAGACCGTTCCGAGAATGAGCGCAGGATGATACCAATTAAATATCTATAGCGATACTCATTGGTGTGCAAAATTTTCTTTTCCCTAAAAATGTCTGTAATGTATCGATATTGCATTAAAATTACTCGCGTATTTTTCATATGGATTTCATTGATATACTCCCCAGCAAATATTCCTAGTTTCACCCCTGAAACTACTCACAACCTCAGAAGCCTTTAAACCTAATAAATAATAAAATATATCCAGTTGCAACTTTTTTTTTATTGGAGATTTAACGACCACCGTGAGCAACTCAATGGGCTATAAGCAGTCGCCTGTCCCTAATTTAGGGTCACTAGTTCCAGGGAAGGGAGAGAGCCAGTGCCGTAAGACAAACACAACATCCATGCCTCACCGGGATTCGAACCCGGACCCCGTTCGGACAAATGATCAGAGTCCATCGCTTAGACCACTGCGCCACTGAGGCGGCTCCAGTTACAACTACATCTTATATTGTAACTATAAGATGTAGTTGTAAAGTTTCAGGGGTGCAACTGGATATATCGATATTGCATTAAAAATTACTGGCGTATTTTTCATATACATTTCATCGATATCATAATTCTCTCCAGGATATATTCCAGTTGCACCCCTGAAGCTTTACAACTAAATCTTATAGTTACAACTACTCACATCCTAAGAAACCTTTAAACCTAATAAATATTCACAATTACTCATCAAATAAGTACTCAACGAAATTCGATGCGGCGCAGTGGTCTGACCGCTGCCTTCTGACCATTCGTCCGAGATGGATCCAGGTTCTAATCCCGGTGAGGTATGGATGTTTTGTTTGTCTTACGGCACTGACTTTTTCCCTTCCCTGGAACCAGTGGCCCTAAATTAGGGGCGGGCGACTGCTTATAGCCCATTGAGTTGCTCACGGTGGTCGTTAAGCCTCCAATAAAAAAATCAGCTTCCGATGAAAAGTCAATGCACAACTAAAAAACGTGACTTCAGTATATCAGTTTGCCAAATTAAGCTGTACCTGTTCGGACCAGTTTGCCGATTTCGGCATGTTTTTCACACCTTTAATTTTATCTAGTAAGCCTGCAACTCTTTTCTGAGTATTCTACAACTTCCAGATAAACAGAAAATAAAATTGCTGCAGTTTTATTTTATTTTCTGATCGCTCTGTATCTTTCTATTAGACAGAATAAAAAAAAAAGAACCATCGATTTACTCTGTATCAAACCTTATTTTATTCATTTGTAAGAAGTAATTTTATCTCTTAATTGCTGTTCTCAGATGTTGGGTACTTAAAGTGTGAGCTTTTTCCTCGAAATAATTTAAAGGATTTTTCTGGGGTGGACGCGAAAAGAAGAAAGGCGCCACCTGGTGATTAAATAGCGAAGACCGCCATAATAACTCTAGGCTTGATGCATGAGTCCTGTCACACTTTTCTACAAGTGGTTAACTTTCGAATTTTTACCACTTATCTGTGCAAAGGCGGCGATAAATTCCCCGCCATCGCTTGGCGACGATTTGTAATGGCGACCAGAAAGAAAACGTCACAACTAATTACGTCGTAGCTGCGGTCGACTTAAAATCCCGCACTTTATATATTTTTGTAAGTCTCTTGGCGAGGTCCGGCGAAATTGATGAGCGATGGCGCTTCGCAAAACTCCTCCTCGGCGAGGAATCTGAGGCTTCACACAGGCGCACACGCTCCCACTTCTTTTGTGGTATTAGAGTTCTTTTTCGCTGTTCCTAATACCCCATTTGTCTGCGGCTGGGGTTTTCACCTGGCAGGGACTGTAGAAGCATTAAAGTCCCCTATGACACCCACGGAGTAGGAAAATGATTACACATAATCCTCAAACATTAGTCTTGTGGATGAAGACCACCTTAAAAACGAGTGGTTCGCATTTTTTATGTGTTTTTTCTACGGCCGCCTCATTCGTGGAGGTTCTTGTCGTATGATAATGGCGATTCCCTGAAGGACTAACCGCACAAGCAGCTTGATGAATAGCAGCGCCGCTCTGTGACAAAGAAAGGCAATTTTTACATTTATATTATTCAAGGGAAAAGACGAAGAAGCGGTGCACCTCCGACTCGCAGCGCGCCACCTAGCGATCCTTTTTTTAACTCTTGTTTCTTTTATGTCGCTACGCAGAAAGGAAAGAAAAAAAACTTGCGTTCCTCTAAGCGGTGTCTATTCAAACACAGATCAGATTTTTTTTTAAGAACTACAAACTGCTTTCTCAAAGGAAAGAAATCGCAGCGTACTGTTAAACAAATTTTGAAAGATTTACATCTAAAACTATAGTTTCATATGAAGTTTCTAAAAAAAATATTCTACGCTAGAAAAAGACTAACGGATCTCCCTTGACATTCGTGGTTTGTGCTTCCGTCACATCAATTTTTTAATATCAGCCACAAGAACCATTTTTTCTTATCTTCATATGTGAAAAGGAATCCCGCAAAAACAGCTTTTTTACCAACGCAAATTTCGTGTAAAATAAATAAGAACAAAGTTACACAATGACGCAAAGATTTTGTTGAATGCTTGTTTAAATGTTTTGCCGCAGAAAATATCTGTAAAGCGTCATTTTTTATTCTATCCTGTTTCCACTGGTGTGTTGAAACAAAAGTTTTCGTTCATATCTAGATCTAGTACTTTTATTATGGAACAAGTTTCCAGCACTTTTGTCATGAAATAGCCAATAACTTGAGAAATAAATTCGCCAGTAAATAGCCCAAAACAAAAGAGCAATGGAATACACAATATCCCTTGTGACACAAGTTTCCTGTGTGTTGTTTCCCCCCAGATTCTTAAGGGTTTTTTTGTTTGTTTGTTTATTTGTTTTTCTACCTCCACTGTACTTCTAACATCGTTTTGCGAAGCCTGCCTTTCTGTTTTTCACAAATGAACAAATTTTGTTCTTCATAAGTTTCCCCTTCTTTACCTTTTCTTTAAATCATATTATTCGTATTCGTTTATCATTGCATCTAGCACAATTTATACTAGTTATTCTACCTTTCTCTAAAGCTTCTTTTCTCAAATTTCAACTTCTGCCCTCTCTACCGTGAAGATATTTGCACTTGAGACGATTGATCAGTTGATTTTATTAGACTAACCTCAGAAATGTCAAAAACGTTTCTATTTATGTTTTTGTCAGTTCCTTCAAATTTCCCCACTTAGCCTATGGATCCGATCTTCCGTCTCTGTCTCCATTCCCTATTTCTTTGTCTAATCCTTTCTCCCTCTCTTTTTCTTTAGTTCTTTCCGTGTCACTGACTATCTTTCTTCCTTCCTCACCTTTCTCTTTTGCAACTGGAGGGGTGCTGGAAAAGTTGGCGGGTGAAAATTGTGGAGCGGTTGGATGAAAGCAAATCAGGACCGTAGCAAGCTTTTCTTATCTGGGAGAGCGAGACTTCAAATTACGCCCCTTCGAGGTCAAAATTACGCACCTTCGAGTTCCACTTAAATAATACGAGGTTTTTACTTTCTCACACAACGCAGCTTATAGACTTTGCACTACGATCGTTCAAAAATCGAGACTTCAAAAGGGGCGTAATTTGAAGTCTCGTATCCCAGATATATGATGTTTGGTTTTCGAAATGCTTAATATGATATTTCCGACTTCGAAGGGGCGTAATTTGAGGTTTCGCTCTCCCAAATATATGATATTTAGTTTTCAAAGCAAATCAGGAACGTAGCAAGCTTCTATTATCTGGGAGGGCGAGACTTCAAATTACGCCCCTTCGGGTTCCACTCAAATAATACGCGGTTTTTACTTTCTCACACAACGCAGCTTATAGACTTTGTACTATGATCGTTCAAAAATCGAGACTTCAGAAGGGGCGTAATTTGAAGTCTCGTTCTCCCAGATATGATATTTAGTTTTCAACGGGGCATAATATGGTATTTAGACTCCGAAGGGACGTAAATATTATATTTATACTTCAAAGGGGCGTAGTTTAAAGTATATATAGTATTTAGACTTCGGAGGGGCGTAATTTGAAGCCTCGCTCTCCCAAAGCAAATCAGAACCGTAGTAAGCTTTCCTTATGTGGGAGGGCGAGACTTCAAATTACGCCCCTTCGAGGTCAAAATTACGCCCCTTCGAGTTCAACTCAAATAATACGTGGTTTTTACTTTCTCACACACCGCAGCTTATAGGAAAGTACTATGATTGTTCAAAATTCGCAATTCAAGTCTGATATAATTTTATTAAAAATGTAAACACTAGGAAAATACCCGAGAACCACCGGTTATAGATACCAAGTAAAGCGCAAACGTTATGTGAACGCAGACAATGCAACACCCTGCAGAAATGCAGAACCAAAAAAAAAAAAAAAAAAACGCAGAATGAATGAGTATCGGATAGTGAACGTAACAATAGGAAGAAGCTTTATGGGTAAGGCTTGGAAAAATCCCGTTCAAGGTTAAACGCTCAGAGAACTTTCTGCGATAGAACACAAGAGATTATCTCTTCATCCCAACGACATGTTCGAAAAGGTCAAGAAGATTAGGCATATCAGCATATTGTTTTCTATGCACCCATTCACTGCTTTGGAAAATTTCCTTCATGGATATGAGATGTTCACACATCATAGTACATGTTACTCGTACCCTGGTTAACTGCATGGAATACTGTATGAGACTAAAGTCTTTTAAAGGAAAATACCGAAGGGTGTAACTTTCTTTTTTAGTTACATTTCTATTTTATACATCCCCCAGATCATGAATGCACGCCCCTGGAATGACCATTCTGGGAGGGCAAGCACCCTCCCTGCGCTCCGGGTAGCAACGGCCTTGAAGCAAATGTTTCGAGGGTTCAAAATTCCTAGAATAAAATACTTAGGCTTTAAACCTAGGGTTAAACTTGGGGTGAATTTCAAAAAATGAACTGCTGAATATTTTGTAGTTAAAAATAGTTAAACGCAGAAATCTTTTTTCCGAAAGTACACACGGTTATTTTATTTTTGTACTTATTTAATTTTTGTACTTATTTAATTTTTAATATCTCATGTCTAAATGTTTCTCTAAATAAAGCAAAAGCAACTAAGTATTAACATGGATACAATATAGATATTGGTATTTTCGCAAATCTTGTGCATGCTGTAATGATTCCTAAGCATATTCGCAAAATTCGTAGCAGGTTAAAATGAAGAGATACGTACATAGGTTTTGTGGTTGCAATAGCTGACTTTTGGGACGGTCGTTCAAAAAGTAACGAGACTGACTTTACATGAGGCAGAAGTGTAGTGCAGTAAACATACTTACACTTTCATACTTTCGAAGTATTCTCCCTCTACCTGAATGCACCGATCCCACCTTTCTATCCACTTCCGGAAGGTGTGCTCGAATCCCTTCTTCTCAACATGTGTGTCAGAATATCCATCACAAAACTGCTCAGTTCATTATTTGACGCAAATCGACACCCACAAAGTTGTTTTTTCACTTCAGGGAATAGGTTGAAGTCACACTGCGCCAGATCCGGAGAATACGGAGTGTGCGTCGTCATTTCTATGTCCACATCTTGGATAACCTGCTGGGTAAGCAAAGCACGATGCACAGGGGTATTATCTTGATGCAAAATATAACCAGTTTGTGCACACTGTTCTGGGAAAAGTTTTCTCGTTAGAGGATCTCTGAGAATTTCATAGTAATGGGTAACATTTTCCCTTGTGCAACATATGGTCACACGCAATTCCGTTTTTATCGAAGAAAAATAGGTGCATGACTTCCTCTGCACTTGCTTGAACCTTTGCTTTCTTGGATCGGTGTCTCTGTGGTTGTTCTCATTGGGTGCTCTCTTGTTTTGTTTCTGGTTCAAAATGATGAGAAAGTGTTTCCATGTGACGACTCGATCTAAAAGCGCTGCTCACGTCGTAGCCGGCACTTCCATTGGCGAGAAGTGATAACACTATTCGCCTCGTTTTCATCCGTGAGCAAGTGGGGAATCCACTTTTCAGCGACGTTTCAGTGCCCCAACCGGTTTCTCACAATGTCATCAACGGAACCAACGGGCATCTGCGTCACTTGGGCAAACCTTCTCAATGGTCATTCAGCGGCCTTCGCGCATTAGTGCCTCGATGGTGTTGACATTAACCTCCGTAGTCGATATCTAAGGCCTACCGGAGCGTGGAACACCTTCCAGACACTTAACAATTCACAAATTTCTTGTGCCACTCAAAATCTCTTTCATATGACAAAGCATCTTCCTTATAGGCTGTCTTAATCATTTCTTGTGTTTCTGTGGCGGTTTTATTCAAATGCACTCAAAATTTTATAGCTGCTCTTTGCTCCAGTTTTAAATCCATACTGGGTTGCAGAAACACGTCTGAACTCTACGCCGTCTACAACAAGAATGAACTAGGGAAGCGCTGTAACGACGCGTCTTCAGTGACTGACTTTGCAAGTGTTCCGGCACAGGATACTATATATTTTTGCGTGGGTTTGTTTTGGCGCTATGACGTCAGTCCCGTTACTTTTTGAACATACGCACATATGTTTTAAACAAAGAAACTAAAAATGGAACATCAATTAGACTGCTGTTTATGTAGACTTCATAAAAAAAAAATTCCATTATAGTGCACTGGTGTGCAAAAATTAAGGACTAAGAGGAGAAATTAACATAACAGCGGAACGAGCAGGCAGAACGGACCGAAAGACCACTCAGGAGATACACTAGGGTCCGGCACGGTAGGGCATGCGCATATATGCAGCACGACGTAGGGGGGGTGTCGGAAGGGTATAAAGCACACGGGCGGTGTACGCTCAGCAATTCGTTGAAAGCTACTGCACGGTGTACATCGGTTTGAACGACGTCGAGTTGCTGCCACCGTGTGATATGGCCAACAGGCAATCCAGTAGGCGACATCTGGATGACTTTACGCGAGGTCGCGTCATTGGAAAGTTGGAAGAAGGTCGAAGTGTGACTAGTGTGGCCGAGGAGTTCGGGATCGCTCACAGCATCGTTTCACGAGCTTGGAGAGCATTTCAAACGACAGGAACAGCTGTCCGAGAGTTTAGCAGTGGTCGTCCACGAGCAACCACGGCGGCGGACGACCGGTATATTGTCCTACAGGCAAGAAGAGACAGACGACAGACAGAGGGATAAATCGCAAGGCACGTGCAACAGACAACTGGACGTCCGTTATCGCGTTTTACCGTGGCCAGGAGGCTGCACAAAAGTAGTATATCTGCACGACGACCAGTACAGTGTGTGCCATCAACACCTGCTCATCGGAGACGGCGGTTTCTGTGGTGCCAGAAACACAAGAACTGGACACATCAGCAATGGGGTGGAGTTCTCTTTACGGATGAGAGCCAATTTAGTCTGATAAGCGATTCTGGACGTATACACATCTGGAGAGAGAGCAGGGAACACGCAATCACACCTCCGACGTCATCGAAAGGCACCGGTTTGGAGGTGGTGGAGTTCTCGTTTGGGGCGGTATCATGCTTGGTAGCCGTACTGACCTCCACATCTTCCAAGGAGGTTCAGTCACTGGTGTCCGCTATTGTATCGAGGTTCTCCTGCCTCACGTACGTCTGTTTAGAGGTGCTGTGGGTCATGAGTTCCTCTTCATGGACGACAACGCTACACCTCATCGTACAGTGGCTGTCGCAGAGCTGTTGGAGAGTGAAGATATTAAACGCGTGAATTAGCATGCAAGGTCCCCGGACTTAGATCCAATTGAACACGTGTGGGACCTTCTCGGGAGGCGCTTGGCAGCACGTCACCAGCCGCCAGCAACGATTCCGCAGCTGCGATTGGCGCTACAAGAGGAATGGGCCACGATGCCTCAACAGCTCCTTCACAACCTCGTCCTCAGCATGGACAGACGTTGTAAATCCTGCAACGCAGTCAGGGGTGATCATATCCCCTACTAAAGACTGGATTTTTCTTGGCAGCCGCCTGTCACATGGACGTTTCTGTCTTCTGTCCAGTTGTGCTCGGAGCTACCTTTTCAATAAAGTGCCGTTGTATCCTTTGGATTCCTTGTTTGGACGGTTTTGCTCATTTGTCCCATATTCTTACATCTTGGGGGATCTTATGGTATGATTTGAGTCGATGTGGAGCACTTTTGCACGACGTTACATTCGAAAAACTGTTTCGTCCTTAATTTTTCCACGCCAGTATATAAGACAAACTCGCCACCCCGGTGGCGCAGTGGTCTAAGCGATAGCCTCTGATCATTCGTCCGAAAGGGGTCTGGGTTCGAATCCCGGTGAGGCATTGATGTTATGTTTGTCTTACGGCACTGGCTCTCTCCCTTCCCTGGAACCAGTGACCCTAAATTAGGGACGGGCGACTGCTTATAGCCCATTGAGTTGCTCACGGTGGTCGTTAAACCTCCAATCAAAAAAAAAAAAAATAAGACAAACTCCAAAGTAAAGCTGAGAAATTAATGCAAATGCTAATTGCTATGCTATATCTTCAAATAAAGGGATGTTAGATTTTTTATAGTGGTGTCTGAAGAAATTTGTAGGTGTTGGTAGGATATCCGGGTGTGTATATAAAATCGTTAGCTCACTTCTGACCGTCCGTCCGAGTAGCAGGGTTTGAATTTCAGTTGAGGCTCAACTGAATTTCTTAAGACACTGGCTCTTTCGCGTTCCAAGAAAAAAATGGCCTAAATTAGGGACAGGTGACTATTTGTTCTTGATGTCCAGTAAACCCCGAAGCAAAAAAAAATTGCTCTTTGCTAAAAAAACAATAGTCAAAAAATCATTGAAGATTGAACTTTCATTTGGACGTCCTATAATGCTCACCGCGCAGTTCAGTGCATCACGAAATGAAAAAAATAGCAAAAACGTCCGGCATAACATCCTATCAGCATCGGTAACGTTTTATATTTACCCTCTGAATATCTGTGTTAACTGGATAGACGTACAATACAAATTTACTTTGAAGATGTGAATCCGTTTATTGGTGTAAGTAAATATGAGACGGATCGTAAGTCAGATAATATCCGAAAACTTGAAAATTTTCGTCGTCCTGGAGAGGAAACCGAAACACCGTCACCCGGATAGAGTCCTAGTATGCTAACCACTGCACCACCCAAAACGACGAAATATTCAAATTTTCGGATATTATCTGACTTAACATCCATGTCATATTTACACCAATAAACGGATTTAAATCTTCAAAATTTTTATTGTACAATGGTGTAATCCCGTATTTCATTCATGTAAGGAGAACATAGGCGCCAGATAGCCGAGTGGTCTGAAGCAGAGATTGAAACGCCGCCCCGGTGGCGCAGTGGTCTAAGGCGTTGGCCTCTGATCATTCGTCCGTAAGGGGTCCGGGTTCGAATCCCGGTCAGGCATGGATGTTGTGTTTGTCTTACGGCACTGGCTCTCTCCCTTCCCTGGAACCAGTGACCCTAAATTAGGGACGGGCGACTGCTTATAGCCCATTTGAGTTGCTCACGGTAGTCGTTAAACCTCCAATCAAAAAAAAAAAAAAAAAAGAGATTGAAACGGGTTACGGGTCCACAGTTCGATAATTTCTGGCGGACCAAACGGGTCGTATCAAGGTGTTCTTGACCCGATTTCGACCCGGCTTTATTTCCGTTTTACTTTTGTAAAGCAAAAAAAAAACTGCGCACTGTGGAATTTTGCCCTCGATACCGGTGTCCACGGACTGAAAAAAGATTTGTCATGCGATCTGAAGGAAGAGTGTCCCTGCTTTCTGAGATATAATGATGAAAACATCGCCCATATATATTGGAAACTTTCAGATCATCATAAACTTGTAAAAAATTGTGTTGCTGTGTTCGACCTAAACATATTCTGAGGAATGCTGTGTTATCAAGAAAACAGCAAAAACTGAAATTAAACGTACAAGTTGTTTAATTTAAAAATTTTGACTGTAGCACCATCAAAATTAGGTGGAACAGCCGTAATATTACAGCGGAAGGACTTTTGACACTCGTACATTTGTTTGAAAACTTGTATAAAACAGTTAATTATGTCTTGCAAATGAAGGACCACAGTTTCAATACTTCCTGTGAGTAAGCGAGCAAATTATACAAATTTTACGTTCCTACAATACATTTGTTTGATTCCTACACTATCTACCAACAAGTGATTGGACACCTGTGATATCAAAGGAAAACGAAGTTTATTCACCTTCAACAGTTGGTGGAGCCTCCACGAGTGGCGATTACAGCTGCCACCCTCCGGGGCATACTCTCAACCAGGCATTGTACGACGGCTAGCGGTATTTTCTTCCACTCGGCTTGGAGAAGACAGGTCAGTTCCTTCACCGATTTCGGACGGTGGGGGCACCCCTTAAGTCGACGCTCCAACTCGTCCCAGAGGTGCTTGATAGGGTTAAGGTCCGGGCTCTGCGCAGGCCAGTCCATTCGATTAACCCCATTGTCACCATACCAAGCCATGGTGGACCTCGCAACATGACAGGTGGCATTGTCATCTTGAAAGTAACATGGGTCCACCCCGTAAAACTGCCACAACGTAGGAAACGCATGGTCATCCAAAATGGTGCAGCAGGTCTCGGCGTTGAGTCTACTAGGAATTACGACCAAGGGTCCCGTGCTATACCAGGAGAAACACCCCCATAGCATAATTCTACCGCCGCCGAACTTCACAGTTGGCACAATACATTCCGGCATGAGGCGTTCTCCAGACATACGCCAAAACCAGACCCTGCCATCCGAACGGTAGAGGGTGAACCTTGATTCGTCAGTTCAGATAACCTGTTTCCACTGTTCAACGGTCCACTGTCGACGTTCTTTGCACCACGTTAGCCGAGCAGCGCTATTGGACTTTGTGATCAAAGGCTTGTGGGCGGCAGCACGTCCATGATAACCGAGCAGATGGGCTTCCTTACGGATGGTATTCATCGAAAGAACACTCCCGGAAGCCTGTTGAAACTCCTCGCAGATGTGGCCCATCGATTTTGTGCAGTACTTCTGAATCTCTCTGGCCAGCACCTGTCGGTCTCTAACTCCCAGTTTTGTGGGTCTGCCGGGTCGGGGCACAATCTGACAGTCACCTCTCATCTTCCACTTGCCAATCACCTAGGCCACTGTCGATTTTGGGTACTTCAACTCGCTGGATATGTCACGTATGGATCAGCCATTTCTGTGATACCCGATGATTACAAATTTCTCGAAATCGGAGAGCTCCGAGCATGCGACTGGTTGCGTTGTTGTTTTCCACACGATATTTAACGGCGGCGGCAGTGACGTGTATCAGGACCGCAGATATCGTCGATTGCAGGGGTGTCCAATTACTTGTTGGTAGATAGTGTATATAACCCAAATACCTACAGTGGAGAGATTTTTTCAACACTCTCTCAATATATATTATAGTTCAAAGCCAATTTGTCCGGGTCGGGTCCAGTGTGACGTCAGGGTCCAGGTCCAAAAATTTTTACCCGGTTCCCCACTCTGGTCTGAAACACTGACGTGTATCCATTTGTCGGAGATATGCCCGAGCTGGAGTCCCAGATGACGTGGTGCGCTTATCTGGTGTTGCTGGCTATCTCTCCTCACCCTGGGACCAGTGGCCGTAAATTAGGAACTGTCTACTACCTGTAGCCCTACGAGCTGATCATAGTGTTCGTTAAACCCCGAAACAACAAAAAGGGAGAACATGAACATACAGAACACGAATAACTTAAATAAAAGAACATGCTTACTTCCATGGATTTAAAACATTAATAAAATTATATAAAATTCATTTTTTCTTTTGAGACTTTAGGACCACCGTTAGCAACTCTTAGAAGTATAAGCAATCCCCATCCCTAAATTAGGGACGCTTGTGGCTTTCGGCTGGCACTGAATTGAGGGCCCCTTTCAGAACTCTTAGGGCTATAAGCAATCCCCATCCCTAAATTAGGGACACTGGTGTCCCGAGGCTGGCACTGAATTGAGGCACCTTTCGGAACTCTTACGGATATAAGCAATCCCCATCCCTAAATTAGGGACAACACCTGTGGCTCGGGGTTGACACTGAACTGCTGCCCCTTTCAGAACTCCTAGGTCTACAAGCAATCCCCATCCCTAAATTAGGGACACTGGTGGCCCGGGACTGGAACTGAATCGCGGCCCCTTTCGGAACTCTTAGGGATATAAGCAATCCCATCCCTAAATTAGGGACACTGGTGGCCCTAGGCTGGCACTAAATTGTGGCTCATTTCAGTAAAAAAAAATTTTATTGAAGTTTTAATGACCACCGTGAGCAACTCAATGGGCTATAAGCAGTCGCCCGTCCCTAATTAAGGGCCACTGGTTCCAGGAAGGGGAGAGAGCCAACGCCATAAGACAAACACAACATCCATGCCTCACCGAGATTCGAACCCGGATCCTTCACGGACGAACAGTTATAAGCCAGCACTGGAAAACACGGACGACAGTCATTAGCCGGCTTCCAGGAAAACTTTTCCTATTTCCATAAGTTATTCTGCTATTATATCTTCAGTGAAACATTATAAGTTTAACTTTGTTGGGAAGGGGGAGAAGGGTATTGTTATTAGAAAGAAATTGTGCCGCTATTATTATTGCTATAAAATCATAGTTAATACTTGTATTATTATTACTATCGCACATTCTTTATTTGACTAGCAGTTCGTATATTAACTGCATATTTAATTCCTTTACATAGCCAAACTACCCAATTCAATAGCTTTTAACTTAAAACATTTTTAAAGCCCAAATTAAAAAGAACACAACACTAAATTATTTTCAGGAGTGTTTAAATACTGAAACGATGAAAGTTTTCAGTCTTTAGCACGATTTTAATGTGCTAAAGACAAAAAACTTTCATCGTTTCAGTGATTTATGTTACAAGAGTCTTCAATTTTGGTTAGTATTTAAATAAATGTTGTTAGTTCAGAAAAAAAAATCCGTTAATATGGTGTGAAGAAAGCTTTCAGCCAGTAGCAGCAAGTATTCATATTTAATTTTAAGTGGAAGGAATACTGGCGATTTCGGAATGTTTTAAGCAAATGTTTTCTTTCGTAATTTTGAATTGAAGGTTCTGATAGGATGGGTGTGGGCTCATAAAACCGTTCCTTTCATGGCCTTTGCTTTCGTTCATGAGAAACTACAATAGCACAAGTGCTGCTTTATGGCTTTTTAGGAGCAATCTTTGGGAGAAATGAGACAAAAACAATACAAAATCCTTCCACACAAAATTTTCGAATAGCTAGATTTATTAACGCTCCAAAACAGAGTGACTTCTGGCTTCCTATTTTTTTGTATGAGGCTTTAACGACCACTGTGAGCAACTCGATAGTCGTCCGTCCCTAATTTAGTGGCACTATTTCCAAGAAAGGCAGTGCCATAAGACAAGCACGTAGACCACTGCGTCACCGGGGTTACGGCTTCCTGTTTAGAAAAGGTATTTTAAATCTGTGTGAAAGTGAAGCGTAAACAAGAGAGTGCAAGGTACAAAATTTATTTTTAGGGATATCAGTGGAGGCCCCTAACGAGGATGCAGCCCGGGACTTCAAAACCCAAAGCACCCATCCCCCCTCCTTTCATCCAGCCCTGCACGCACATGGGCAATACATTTTCATTTAGTTTTTACATTACTTTAATTATTGATACAGACCGGTGTCAACAATCATTTGGGGACTATTACACAGTAGAGTCACATTATTGTGACAACCTCCTAATTTTAACTTCAACAGCGCGTATCCAATGAAAGAAGGCGCCTGTCGTGAGCTGGCTTGGAGGGTATACACTGAGTGGCCACTTTATTATGATCAACCCCTCAGTACTTCGTTGGGCCACCTTTTGCCTTTAATACTGCGTCGATTCTTCGTGGCATGGACTCCACAAGATGTTGGTAGGTGGTTTATGTAATCTGAGACCATGCTTGATGAATAGCATTTTCCAGGAGTGTGAGATTGCAGGGTTGTGGATCCAGCTGTCTGATGGCTTGATCAACTTCATCCCACAAATTCTCAATGGGGTTGAGATCTGGAGATTCTGGTAGTCACCTAAGCAAAGTAAACTCACCGGCATGTTCCTGAAACCGATCCTGTACAACACGAGCACTACGGCAGGATGCATTATCGCCATTGGGATAAATCATCCACATGACAGGATGCACTTGGTCCGCAACGATGTTTAGATATGATGTGCCAGTCAGACATTGATCAACACGAATTAAAGGGCCCAAAGCATGCCAGGAAAACATTCCCCAAACCATAACGTTGCCTCCACCACCTTAAAGGGTTGTAATAATGCATTTGGGGCCCATGCTTTCGTGCTGTTTCCACCAAATAACTCGGCCATCGGCATGGTGCAACTGAAAACGTGATTCATCGGATCACATAATTTGTTTCCAATTATCGACTGTCCAATCCTTGTGCACCTGTGCGAACTAGAGATGTTTTCTCTTGTTAACTGCAGACAGCAAGGTGTCCGATGCAGTGTACGGCGAACAGTACATGCGTGCAGAGATCATTTGAGGGGATCCTTGATTAAGATGGTCTGTAATTTGCTGCACTGTTGCCCTTCTGTTGTCTGTTACCAGTCTGGACACTCCTTTCCGCCCGAGCAGTCACTAGTCGATGACAACCACACGTTGCACGTAGAGACCCAGTTTTTTTGGCTGACAGTCCAGTCTTTAAACACTTTAACAACAGCTGTTCTGGAACATTTCACGAATGCGACGGTTTCGGTGATACTCGCTCCATGGCTCCGAGCTCCTATCATCCCACGTTGAAAGACAATCAAATCGCAATTTTTACCAATCTCGTCACCCAAAAATCATTTCTAGTACTGTCGCAAGCACTAAGCTTTCCCTTTTATACTAGCCTCGCCCTCTGGCGGCAACAGCGTGCATTCATAGCTCATTTGCTTAAAACTGTGAGGTGGTCATAATAAAGTGGCCACTCAGTGTATAAGGTAGACTATCTCAAAACTGTCACTCGTTACTGTCTTGGACAAAAGGAGGGATTTATCAAATTTGCAAAAAGGGATGATTATCGGCTTTCTGGCCAAGGGTGGCAGTATTTCTGAAAGAGCGCAGTTTAGGAACTGTTCGCGTGCTGCTGTGGTTAAAGTGTATCGTTATTGGTGAAATGACACCATTGCGAATGAGAGACGTGGAAACTGCGGAACACCGCGTGCCATTGATGTGAGAGGTGAACGTCGGTTTCGAAGGTGCGCGAGGGCCGATTGACATGCTACAGTGGATCAACTCACTGGCCGAATAAACCAGGGGGGTACCGAAAGTGTGACTAAAACGACAGTTCAGCGAACCCTGCTGCGTATGGGGCTCCGATGCAGACGGATGGTCACTACACCTATGCTAACGAAGGTGCATCGGCAGAAAAGGCTTACATTTTCACGGCAGTATCGGAATTAGACCTCCGCTGATTGGCTTCCCCGATGAGTCTCATCTTCTGCTTCATAGAACGGATGGATGTTGGCGTATAAGGAGGAAAACATCGAAGAACAAACATTCTTGAACCACTGCTGGAAGAACACAACTGGTGGGGGCAGCGTTATGGTTTGGGGAATATTTTCGTGGCATTCTGTGGGTCCACTCATACCTGTGGAAGGCACTATGGACCGAATTAGCTATGAATCCATCCTTGTAGATTACGTACACCCATACATGATGATTGTCTTCCCTGGGGCGGATGGGATCTTCTAGTACGGCAATGCGACGTATAACGCTGCTAGAAATGCCCCCTTGTTCTCCAGACTTAAACCCAGTTGAGCATCTGTGGTACCACCACGATCGTGTTGTTTGCACTATGGATCCTCCACCACGCACCCTCCAGCAGCTATCAGATGCACTACAGTCTGCATGGCTCCACATGCCTGTGAACGCCTTCCAGCACCTTAGTGAGTCACTCCCAGCCCGTCTAGCTGCTGTCCGCGCTGCACAAGGCGGTTAGAACAGATTCTCTGTTTTAGAAAGCCTAACATCGGAAGAAGTGGATATTTTTGAAATTAACAGAAAAGTAACCAAAGCTCTTATGGAAACAGCAACAAAATTAGCTGGGTCTAAGAACAAGTTGCATGTGAACAAATTATCAGGAGAAACCAAAATGTTGATGCAAAAAAGAAGAGAGATGAGGACAACTAAAGAAGATGTGACTTCCAAAGTGGAGTACATAGAGCTATGCAAGACAGTACGAAAAAGTATCACTGAAGACGTAAGGAAATTCAACTGTGAACTAGTGAGGAAAGTAATTGAAAACAACCAAAGCCTAAAGACAGCAAAGGGACATCTCAATAAGGGAAGAAAACAGATTATGGCACTGAGAAAAGAAGATGGTTCTGTAACACGAAATAGAGGCGAAATTTTGAAAAGAGTGTAAGATTTCTTCTCCAAATTATATGAAAGGGATGATAAATGAACTCGAGACATCATGAAAGGTACCAGAGTTCTTCCAGTCCTCCCAGCAGAAGTTGCACATGCAATCAAGAACATGAAGCCGGGAAAAACTCCAGGAGAAGCTTTTCCCCAATGAAGGGAAGATTCCTGAGGATTGGAACAACGCTACAATGATCCTGCTACATAAAAAAGGTGACTGAGGATCTCAGGAACTACAGACCTATCAGCCTCCTATCAGTGGTTTATAAAATCTTCACTAAAGTTCTTTCACACCGCTTGAAGGTGACACTGGACATGGCTCAACCGAGAGAACAAGCTGGATTCAGGACTGGCTACAGCACTATAGATCATATCCACGTACTGAGAGAACTAATTGAAAGAGCGAGGGAATATGAAATTTCATTGTGCATGGCATTTATCGATTATGAAAAGGCCGTTGATTCAGTGAAACCATCAGCACTTACAATGGCTTTGAAATCCTGCGGTATTGAAGATGCATACATTAATATTATTCATAACATCTATGAAAATGTAAGTGCAAAGATTCGGCTGTTTGAAAATACAACACACATAAAAATTGGAAAGTGAGTGAGACAAGGTGACACCATATCTCCGAAGCTCTTTAATGCCACATTGGAAAATGTCTTTCAATCACTGAACTGGGAAAACAAAGGGATAAAGATTAATGGAGATTATCTAACCCACCTTCGTTTTGCTGATGACGTAGTCATTTTTGCAACTAAACCATCAGAGCTGCAGAGTATGATCCAGGAACTTTCTGACAAGAGTAAAGAAGTGGGATTAAAAATGAACTTTCAGAAGACAAAAGTGATGCACAATGCTTTTACAAGAAATGAAGATTTATCGATTGATGGAAAACAGCTGGAGAAAACAGATACGTACGTTTATCTTGGACAGCAGATATCAAGTGAGGGTCGTCACATTAATGAAGAAATTAATCGGCGTATAAAACTTGCCTGGAGAGCTTTTGGAAGAAACAGTATCATTTTTAAGAACAATATGCCATTATGTCTTAAAAGTAAATCAATGCATCCTTCCAGTGCTTACGTGTGGTGCAGAGACGTGGACTTTAACTAAAAGAGACATACAAAGGCTGCAGACAACTCAAAGCAGCATGGAGAGGTGCATGCTTGGTGTAACCAAGAGAGATGAGAAGAGGAACTCGTGGATCCGAAAAATGACAAGAGTGGAAGACATCATGATCAGAGTTAAATTCCTGAAATGGCAATGGGCTGGACATACTACCAGAAGGACAGACCATCGATGGACAGCCGAAATTTTAAATTGGATTCCAAGGGACAGGAAAAGACCCAGAAGAAGACCACATGGGAGATGGGTGGACGAAATTCGAAAGTATGCGGGAGTGACGTGGAGGAGACTGGCACAAGACAGACCGCTGTGGAAGAAACTTGGGGAGACCTTCGTCCAGCAGTGGATTGATATTGGTTGACAGTGATGATGATGAATTTATATATAATGCTTCTGATTAGTAAAAAAAGAAACACGTGGTGGTGTGTTTATTGTAAAAGTAATCCTATGGTTATACAGGGTGATTCATAAAGAAGTATACAGTTTCAACGCGCTATACAACAAGAACAATGTAAGTTATTTTATGTTACCTGTAACAGAATTGTAGTGGAATGTTTCAAGTTTTTTTTATAGACAGTCACAGATGTTCTATGTGTGCACCCTTAGTCACACGACACACAGCGAGCCGGTAATCCATTCCCGCCCAAAGCGAGGTAAGATATCTGAATCAAGTGCAGTGTTAGTGGCTGTGATACGCTGTTTCAGCTCTGCTAGATCAACAGGAAGGGAAGGGGCAAATACCTTGTCCTTTACGTACCCCCACAGGAAAAAGTCACAAGGTGTTAAGTCAGGACTTCTGGGTGGCCATTGGGTCAGTGGCATGTTGTAGTCCGCGGCTCGTCCAATCCATCCGTGAGGAAGATGTTCATCGACTGACTAGTCACGTGACACGCGCGCTATCGCCTACGTCACTTTCCTCAGTAGCGGGACACAAACTTTATGAGTACATCTACCTAACAGTTCGCAGTTGTGGTCAGTGTCTTCAACTGTTACTGTTTTACAGCATCTGGAAACTGTATACTTCTTTATGAATCTCACTGTATATACACTGCCGGACAATTGCTAAGGACGGATGACAATAGCAACGATAGCAACCATAAAATGGAAGGCAGGAAAATGTGGAAATTAGCGTAAGTACGGGATACAGTAAGACGTGTTGTGCGTATGCAAATCTTGGATTGCCGAACTTGTTCGTGACGTCATAGCGCTAATAAGAGATATAAAGGATTTGACGCGTATTGACCGTTGTTGTTCAAACGCAAAGTTGAAAGGGAAAGAATCAATTGACGAACTTGCAATTTTCAGTATGTCTTCCCGACATCACCTAGATGATTTTAGGCGTGGCCGTATTATTGGCAAGATTGAAGAAGGGCGAAAAATAACAGATGTTGCCAGGGAGTTCGACGTCAGCCACAGTGTTGTTTCAAGGCTTTGGAAATCATTTCAAACAAATGGAGAGTGTAGCAAACGTCACGGGGGAGGTCGTGTTCGCAGTACGACACCTGCAGAAGATCGGTACATAGTGCTATCAACAAAAAGACACCGGCGCAGCACAGCTAGTGAGGTAGCAAATCAGTTTATGGCTGCTACTGGCAAGCGGATCTCCCGAAAAACTGTCGCCAGACGTTTGCATGAAGGAGGACTATACGTCCGCCGTCCTGTTGTGTGCATCCCATTGTCTAGACGTCACCGGCCCGTTTGCAATGGTGCCATCAACATCGCAATTGGACTGATAACGACTGGTCTGCTGTCCTCTTCTCAGATGAGAATAGATACAGTCTATCGTCTGATTGTCGACGACAACTGATCTGGCGTGATAGTGGTACTGCATATTGTCCAGCAAGCATACAGGAAAGGGACCGATATCCGACATGTAGTGTCATGGTATGGGCTGGCATCATGATCAATGGCCGTATGTCCCTCTATGTGCTTCCAACTGGGACTATGACTGGCCACGATACATTAATGATGTTCTGCTACCTCATGTTCGCATGTTCCGTGGTGCTGTCGGTGATAGATTCATTTTCATGGACGACAACGCAACATGTCATCGAACAGTCGCTGTCCAGGAGTGTCTTGAGAGCGAGGATATTCAACGCCTCGTATGGCCAGCACGTTCTCCAGATCTGAATCCCATTGAAAATGTGTGGGATGCTTTGGGGAGGAGTCTTGCTGGTCGCCAATGCCCTCCAATAAACAAGGACACCCTCATCCGTGCACTGACAGAGGAATGGGATAAATTACCCCAACAGCTGCTTGATAATGTTGTGCAATGCATGACACGACGTGTGGAATCTTGCATCGCCCTCCATGGTGGCCATATCCCGTATTGATATCTTACGCCGGAACGCCTGCGGACGGTAATTGCATTTTTTTTCACGTTTACGTATTCTGCACAAAATGGCCTGTTTGTCCCTTGAACACGTTCCAAAGCCTTCTGGATTTCAGAGCACAATAAATTGTCTTTCTTGTAATGTCCTGGCATTCTGACATTATTTTATTTCACTTGGCATCCAACCACACTTACTTTTTTATGCGCTATATAGCCGTTTATGATCCGTCCTTAGCAATTGTCCAGCAGTGTATATATATAAAATATTTTGTCACAATTTCTTTACACCTTTGTTTATGTAAAGAAATGTACCTAGTCTTACTATATATACGGTTACAAAGTATTCAATGAAATAACAAAATAAATTTAAAGATACTTTAATATACCTGTGATATGACGTAAGTAGTACACTTGTGAATACATCGCATCAATCACTTTTCAAAATGGCATCCTTTTGCCTTCGGTCTCTGTGGCCACTCATCAATAGCTTTACGCAGATTCTCTATAGCTGGTGAGATGTAGTCTGGCAAATTCGCCTGAAGCCACTCCTGTGTTGACTTGCCCTTGTGGGCAGGTGCGGAATCCTGTTGAAAGTTCCACTGTCGGTTTTGGAAGAAGATGTGACTCACATTTTTTACCACTGGCTCCAAAACCCTGTCCTGGTAGACTTTGGCGGATGTTTTCAGTCCTTTCTCACAGAAATGGAGCTCCGTGATACCTTATTAGAAGACTCCACCAAACCATGACAGGAGCAGGATGATGGCCCCCTCATGATCTTTGGAGCTTTCTCCTGAGTTTCTCGTGAGGTTGACGCATACACCTTGTCATTTTGGCGGTTGAAAGCCTTTTCAATAGTGAAAATGTTTTCATCAGAAATAAAGGATCTGTCTGTGGATCTGCTGAAAGGATCTAAAAAGAGTCTGCGTAGCGCTGCAGCAAACATTTCGTTTTTAGCACCCTCTGCTGTTTCAGTTGTGTGTTGAGGAAGAGTCTTGTACACCGCCAGTAAGCTTAGGTCGCTCCGCAGCACACGTGACATCGACATTCTTGAAATGTTCAGCTCACAAGCCATCACCAGAGGCGACTTTAGATCTTTTGGGGCGCTAGGCGCTAAGACGTTAACCCCCCCCCCCCCCTGCCCTTCTTATCCCCTCAGAAATTTTCATCCGTCAGAGATTAACAAATTAACAAAAAAGGGGTGGTCAAAAAAAGTTTTTTGAACTTTTCTAAAATGCCACTATATTTTCCTATTAGTAGAACGTTCTGTAAGAAACAGTGCTAGTGTAACAATTTTGTCTGTCCGTGCACATCGAACTTTTTGATTCTAGAGATATTTCAAAAATTATTTTTGCGGCTAATAGGAAATCAATGCATATTAAGTTTGGCACTTTAAATACCCGTATTCCATTTATACCTGCACTGTAATTATCAGAAACAGAAAGATACGAATTAAATGCAAAAGATCCGGTTTGAAAATGCAAAAGTAGGAACTTGAGGTTTTTGAGTAAGAGTATCATTGAAACTTTTTATTGCTTTTTCAAAAGCTAGTTTTAAATCGATTTAAGGAATAGAAAAGGTGAGAGAATACTTGATAATTATCAGTATTAAACCAGGGGAGCAGAAAGTAATGAGAAAACGTTGTTGCAATACAATATAAATGACTTTTAACACTTATTAAATAAGACAGTGTGATATTCTCAAATTTCTTTACTCTTTCAGCCTAAATATTAATAACTCTTTTGGTTTAAGATGGTTTAGAGGGATTAGGGCCGATAAAGAACTTGATTGTCTTAAAAAGAATTATCCTACGAAGAATATTTCTTTCTTGATTGATTAGAATACCACGAAGGAAAAAAACAATTAACAGCACAAACCCCCGATCATCAGTAAAGTTTTTACCAGCACTCCTCATCACAACTCGGGGGAGAAAGTGGGAAGGTTCCAACAAAGATGTGTTCCCTTGGCTTGAAATAGCATGAAAGCAATTTATAGCACAGCAGGCCAGTTAAGAATTCGCCTTAAACAATGAAAAGTGTGGGAACCTCTAATACCTCCTTTACCTACCACTAAAAGGGACTCAAAATTATTTTAACCTTTCCTTTTAAAATAAGTACATCGGTAAGAACTCGAAAATACGGAATATCAGCAACAGCAAGAAAAAAATGTTATTATTAATATGAGAAGGTAAAATATCAATTGACAATACAAAGTAGTCGCTTTAAGGATTGATTTGCTTCGGTCCGTGAAAACCAAAAACAAAACTGAAAATCAAATTATATGTTTTCGGGGCCCCACAAACAGTGAGGCCCTAGGGGGCGCCTAGTGCGCCTAGCCGGAAATCCGTCCCTGGCCATCACTGATTGTTTTCTGACAGGATTTCATCGAATACGGGCTGCCACTGCTTTCACCAGGCGAGAAGTCCTCACTGTACGCGGCCTACCATTTCTGGAGCGTTCAGTGACGGTCCCAGTCTCGAGGAACCTTTTTTATTATCCGGTAGACACAAATTCGGCTGATTTTCAGCTACTTCAGCATGTTAAGAATTTCGGAAGCTGGTTTTTTAACTTTGTGGAGCGCTGTTACAGCAACGCGATTCTCATAATCGCCCCACTCCAAGTACTTCACGAAATTACGATATCTCCTCTGTGACTGAACGCACAATGATTCACTAGCCTGCTTAATGCCTCTTCGCTGGTCTGTGACGTTGAACACCGGTTGCGCGCCATCTGTCGAACATTTGTAATAGTATTTATGCTAAGACTGGGTATTTGTGCAAATACCTTTTTTTGCCCACTGTACAGTGTTTTCGTCATCTTCCTAGAAATTTCTAAAAGAACAAATGCAGATATTTTCTTTTGTGCTTTTCAAAAAAGGCTGCCCGTTGGCCGTTGCAGCGTCCTGAAGGTGGCCAACAAATAAATGTCTCTTATTTATGAATTCGGTTGGCTATAATGTCCGTGCCGGTCAAAACTTCCCGCTTTGGCGGGTGACTACGGAATGCAAGTAACCGTCAACACAGGTTTCACTGCACAGTCAACCTTTGATATACCACCACTGCTTGTTCGGTTACATTGTGGCGTTATATATGAAATTTGTCAATTAGTTTTAACCAAAATTTTATAAATTATGACACCTCCAAAATCAAGATTAGCATTAAATTAAAAACATACCAATTGGAAAATAAAATGTAGTTACACGTTGTGTACCTCGTACGCATTGTAGCTCGGAGTGTACGTTTAGATCTCGGAAGCTTCCAGTACGCATTAAATGTGGAATTCTAATTTGCTGGGTAGAAAGACGAAATTAACATTTCAATTATAAGGCAATGAATAAAAAAAATACGCTACCTTACTAAAACTTTATCAAATGAAAATTAATAGCATTACACAAAATTGTTTTGCATACCTTGTTTCTTTTAAAAAGTCGTCTATTTTTATTTGTGTTTTTGATTTCAATATCTTCTTTGCGATATTTCAGTCTTCTGCTTTATGGTAAGACCGTTCTTCTCTACATTTTCTTTTTCCCAAACAGAAAACAACGTTTTTTTTTTCGTTTCTCACTTTGATGCTTGTAAACAGTTGCAGACTGATTTGCAGAGCAAAGGAGATAAAGACAGCAAGCATCATGTGGGGTAAAAGAAGGGTTATATCGCTGAAAAAAGATGTCTACTCATTTGTCACCTTAATTGGCAATTAGTACAGGGCAAAGAATGCAAGCACTTCTCTTCCGCCAAAAAGGACAGGGCACAGTGAAAAGAATACAACACTCTAACTCACAAGAGAGCCGCTTGAATCGAAGATAGCCAGGCCCACCGTAGGCACTCTTCGCTGATGATTCTCTGTACCCAAGTAGAGGATATGGTTAAGGGGTAAAGAGTCGTGAGACAGCCAGTAAGTCCTAACAAATAGAAATAGATTAACACCCAAAAAACCGCAATAAATACAGGCCGTAATGACATCCCAGACAAGGCTCTGTGACTTCTTCTTCTTCTGACTCCTGTACCACTCTACGAAAGCGGGAGCAGCCCATAGGGACTCCTTTACCACTCTACGAAAGCGGGAGCAGCCCATAAGGACTCCTTTACCACTCTACGAAAGCGGGAGCAGCCCATAGGGACTCCTTTACCACTCTACGAAAGCGGGAGCAGCCCATAGGGACTCCTTTACCACTCTACGAAAGCGGGAGCAGCCCATAGGGACTCCACTCTACGAAAGCGGGAGCAGCCCATAGGGACTCCTTTACCACTCTACGAAAGCGGGAGAAGCCCATAGGGACTCCTTTACCAATCTACGAAAGCGGGGGCAGCCCATAGGGACTCCTTTACCACTCTACGAAAGCAGGAGCTGCCCATAGAGACTCCTTTACCTCTCTACGAAAGCGGGAGCAGCCCATAGAGACTCCTTTACCATTCTACGAAAGCGGGAGCAACCCATAGGGACTCCTTTACCACTCTACGAAAGCGGGAGCAGCCCCATAGGGACTCCTTTACCACTCTACGAAAGCGGGAGCAGCCCATAGATACTCCACTCTACGAAAGCGGAGCAGCCCATAGGGACTCCTTTACCACTCTACGAAAGCGGGAGCAGCCCCATAGGGACTCCTTTACCACTCTACGAAAGCGGGAGCAGCCCATAGATACTCCACTCTACGAAAGCGGGAGCAGCCCATAGGGACTCCTTTACCACTCTACGAAAGCGGGAGCAGCCCATAAGGACTCCACTCTACGAAATCGGGAGCAGCCCATAGGGACTCCACTCTACGAAATCGGGAGCAGCCCATAGGGACTCCTTTACCACTCTACGAAAGCGGGAGCAGCCCATAGGGACTCCTTTATCACTCTACGAAAGCGGGGGCAGCCCATAGGGACTCCTTTACCACTCTACGAAAGCAGGAGCTGCCCATAGAGACTCCTTTACCACTCTACGAAAGCGGGAGCAACCCATAGGGACTCCTTTACCACTCTACGAAAGCGGGAGCAGCCCCATAGGGACTCCTTTACCACTCTACGAAAGCGGGAGCAGCCCATAGATACTCCACTCTACGAAAGCGGGAGCAACCCATAGGGACTCCTTTACCACTCTACGAAAGCGGGAGCAACCCATAGGGACTCCTTTACCACTCTACGAAAGCGGGAGCAGCCCCATAGGGACTCCTTTACCACTCTACGAAAGCGGGAGCAGCCCATAGATACTCCACTCTACGAAAGCGGGAGCAACCCATAGGGACTCCTTTACCACTCTACGAAAGCGGGAGCAGCCCCATAGGGACTCCTTTACCACTCTACGAAAGCGGGAGCAGCCCATAGGGACTCCTTTACCACTCTACGAAAGCGGGAGCAGCCCATAAGGACTCCACTCTACAGAAATCGGGAGCAGCCCATAGGGACTCCACTCTACGAAATCGGGAGCAGCCCATAGGGACTCCTTTACCACTCTACGAAAGGGGAGCAGCCCTTAGGGACTCCTTTATCACTCTACGAAAGCGGGAGCAGCCCATAGGGACTCCCTTATTGTGGCATGTTTTCGGCATGAGCGTCTGACTAATTCCTCATCCAACGCGCCTGCCATTTTCTCCACCAAAAGGTTCGCCACAATTAAATCATGGTCCAAAAAATAAAAAAAATACGGGGAGGCAATTCTCACACTATTTGCAGACGACGGTACATGAAGTATGTTTTGTGTTGGAAATGGCAGGTTGGTGCGGATGACAAGGGTGTGCCGATGTATTAAAGGATCAAGGAATGTTTCACATACAGCACGTTTGTTCAGACCCAAGTGTGGCGTAATGCAAGGGTAGCGGTAAATCGAGGGGTGGTAAGTCGAGAGTTGACTGTATACGTTTATATTATGCATCCATCAAAAGATTTAATTAATTAATTACAGCAATACAAATTACAATGAAATAAGCACTGACATTAATACGCAGCAAATCCTGAATCAGGCATCATGTGGAAACATATTTTTTATGAATCTAGTGCTGTTCATTTTTTTTTCTGTATTTTTTCGCGGAATAACACTTAGTCCATTTCCTAGCTGACGGCCACATGAAACTGATTGCTGTTTAACTATACTCATGAAGCAAAAACAGGACCGTTTCTTGCAATGCAACGCTCACTCGGAGGGTGAAAGGTGCAATGAACTCAATTCCTGGAATTGTTATCTCCTGCTTCCCCTCCGACGACATTACCATTCCATTACTCCTCTACAGATGGATGGATGGGGTCACGCACATATGTCTGTAATACATACACTCATGTGCCAAAAGTCATGGGGTGGCAGTGTGCAAATTTTTTAACTGGCGCTCTCGTCCTATAAAGATTTCGACGCACGCCAAGATTTTTACCAGTCGCGAAGTGGGATCTCGTGAGTCAGGCTGAACAACCGCCAGTAGGATTATGGCAAACCAGCGTGAATTATCGGAGTTTGAAAGAGGCATGGTAGTAGGAGCCAGACGGATGGGACATTAAATTCCCGAAGTTGTGGAAACATTCAACATTCCTCAATCCACGGTGTCACGTGTGTACCGACCACAGCTGCTGAATGACCGCGACCAGCGGCGTCTGACCAGGATTGTCCATGCTAACAGACAAGCGGCACTGGCTCTAATAACACCTACATTCAATGTAGGAATTACAAGAGACATATCCATCAGGTCAGTGCAGCGTAATTTAGCGTCTATAGGGTATGGGAGTAGAAGACCCACCAGAGTGCCTTTGTTAACACCACGACATTGGACACAGCGAATCACCTGGGCTCGTGAACACGCTAATTGGACCCTAGAATACTGGCAACACGTCACGTGGTCCAGTGAGTCATGTTACCAGTTGTTACGAGCTGATAGTAGGGTTCGGGTGTAGCGCAGACCCTATGAGGCCATGGACCCAAGTTGTCAACAAGGCAATTGCAAGCTGGTGATGATTCCACACATGTGTGAGGTGTCTTTACGTGGCACGGTTTGGGACCTTTGGTCCTCGTAAACACATCATTAACCGGTAATCGCTTTGTTGCTCTGCTAGGTGACCGTTTACAGCCCTTCATAGACTCCATGTACCCCAACAACGATGGGATTCTTCCAGGCGGACAATGCACCATGTCCATCGGCCCCAAGTTGTCCAAAATTAGTAAGAGGAGCATTTTGGACAGTTCCGACGAATAGTGTGGCCACCACGTTCACCTCGTGAACAAAATTTCCTCTCTACATGGTCCCCGGCGACTCCTTGGTTTGAAAGTTCACCTTCCTCGATTCGTCTTACGGTGGGAGGTTGGTTTGTAACCCACTGTTCTTCAAACAACCGTAATGAACTTATAAACTGACTTTTCCTCGCACTTCAACGTTTGCCAAAACTGTCTTCATTTCAGCTCATCCTATATTGTTTTCTACGGTTTGAGCAGATTCCGGTAATATTCCGATTCATAGACTGTTCGCATTTTTGTGGACTTTCGTCCCTTCTCTTCATAATATTGTATACTCCGAAACTCGCATTGACCTGTACATTTTGTAAATATTCCAATATTTTGTTGCTTTTTCACGCATCTTTTACACTTTTTTTATCGTTTCATCATACTGCTTTTGTCATGCGATTTCGTACCTGTATGATTGTTATTCTCACTGCTGCGTCAGTGAAATATTTTTATTTCGTATACGCATCTCCCACATGAACACTCCAGAATGCCGCATTGTACATACCACTCACTGTGCTCATCAGTGTGTTCTGTTAATCATTTCATCAACCACGTTCTTCTACATTTTATTATTACTAATAAAACGATTTTGAAAACCACGTTCGCCTGACATGAACCCGATAGAGCACTTATGGGGCGTGGTGGAAAGGTCTATTCTCACCTAAGATCCTGCACCTATAAAAACCAGGGAACCGTGGGCGGCTGTTCAGACGGCATGGCTCAACATCTCTCCACAAGTCTTCGGGCCACTTGTGGAATCGATGTCATGTAGAGTTGATGTGCGCGGGGTTAGAGGATGTCCTGCACGATATCAGGTACGTATCCCATGACTTTTGACACTTCAGTGTATGTGCGTGAACACCACCCATCCTCTTTTCGCCTGATTTCAACTCTGTTGACGTCATACTCCCAAAGCATATCCCCTTGCAAGAGGTGTCCGAAAACGTTTCTTGCACAACTCGCTTGTGGATCATTTGATGCTCTCTCTCTATTGCTTTTCTATCAAAATTCTTCCACTAGCACACCAAGATTTCCCAGGCTATTTAAATTTCGTTATCCATACCACCATTTGAACTCTTCCACTCCAGAACAGTGCGCAGTAAGTTTCCTCTGCCTCGTTAAACATGGAATTTTATTTAAATTTTACTACTTCGCTTGTTAAAAGTGATCATTCTTACTTTTCTCTCCCTTGTTAAATCCTGGGACTTCAATACATTTTGTTCGATAAAAATTATCAAATTAGCAATTAATCAGAGGCGTATTTAGAGGGGCCAAGCGGGGCCTTAGCCTTCCCGAAAAGTGTTTCATTTTTTTTTTTTTTTTTTTTGGTTAAAATGCGCCTTACATTAGAAAAAATTTGCGTTAATGTAACAAAACTTGCATCAACTAATATTGGAGAAAAAATGCTTTAATTTTTTCTTCTAATTTTCATTACCATTTGCTCTTCTAGTGAATTTCAAAAACTTCCATTTTTCATCTCCCTCTTCAGAAAAAATGATATATTCGCCCCTGCATTAAACTAACATTTTACCAAGCAAAAGTTCCGGTTTTTCTCTTTGAACCGGAACCTCGCTAAATACGTGCTTTTGTTATGAAAAAAAAAACTTTCATATGCAAGTTTAAAAAAGAGTAGATAAACACAATTTTAAATATCGTGGAAACCCGATGTAACGCAGGTCCGATCGTATCCCTTAAACACTTAAACAAAATACATACACGGACAAATACATATTCAGATATACCGCGGGTATCTCCATAAAGCGTTTATCGCCTTGTACACCAGCGTTGCAACAGGCTTGCACTGTAGCTTAAAATCATCAGTGATGCACTTAAGTTTGTTAAATACGCGGTCGTATCAGAATGATATGGCCACCTACCTAATAATGGGAATAACCAACCTTGGCCCGGATGAGAGCGACAAGACGGCGTGGCATGGAATCAGTGAAGCCCTGGAGGGTTGTCCGAGGCACACGTGACCATTCGAACTGCAGAAAAGCACGGATATTCCGGAGATGACGTGGTTGTGGGTCCGCACAAAGAACCTATCGATCGAAATAGCCCAAAAAGTGCTCTATCGGATTGACGTCGGGCGATATCGCCGAACAACTGAGACATCGCTGTCGAGTTCCTGGAACCAGTCACGCATCCCCTTAGCGACGTGGCAGGGCGCGTTGTTCTATTGGTAGACGCCATCACCACCAGGGTAAACATCCAACATGAAGTGAGCGAGGATGGACAGGTAACCATTGGTGTTCAGGGACCCATCCAGTAGAATCAGCAGTCCCAGGTCATACCAGGAAAACATCCCCCAGTCATGCACACTGCCACCTCCGGCCTGTATTTAACTAACAACCGTGTCCGAATGTTGGTTCTCGTGTGTCTGACGTCATATCCGCCACCGTCCGTCACTTCCGGGGAGTAGAAACCTTGATTCGTCGGAGAAGGCAACCTTTTTTCACTCATCCATTGTCCAATGACGGTAGTCTCATGCGAACTGTAGGCGTCGTTATCGATGGACCTGGGCTAACATGGGTGCTTTGTGACGCACCGTCGACTCCGGAGACCTATGCGTAACAGGGTTCGCTCTACTGTTTTCGAAGACGCGTGCCTGGGTGCCCCAGCGTACATATGCGTGGTCAATTGCTGCACTGCTGCGCGTCAATTACCCTTTACCAGTCGACGGAGGCGACGTTCTCCTTTAGGAGTTGATGGCTTTTAGGGCTCCACAGTTATGACGTTAGGAGGTATACTCGATGTGCCAGCGATCAGTTGTGGCACACCCTTATTACAGAACCTCACGAACGGCACACGAAGTCTGCTGTTTCTGTGATTGGCTCGGTAGCCGATGATCCTTCCTATTTGAACGTCCGTCGGATCACTACCTCTGCCCATCGTGCTCACGTTACACACTATGGCTCATCTGTCCTGTCCGGCCGATTATATCTCCGTGTGGTCGACCTTGTCACGTGCACTCTGTGACGCGCCTGGGGGGGGGGTACACTATGGTTCCGGGGGTGGTCATATTATTCTGGTACGACTGTGTATTTCACGGACGGGAGGGATAGAGGGCCTCCAAGCAAGCCTCACAAATGGCCCCCAAAAAATTTAAATCCTCAACCGAGAGTTTTGGCTCATATGAAAAATATAAAATTAATCCTCCTTAAAGAAAGTTCACACACACACACACACACACACACACATACAAATTGCCGCCCCGGTGGCGCAGTGGTCTAAGGCGATGGCCTCTGATCATTCGTCAGAAAGGGGTCCGGGTTCGAATCCCGGTGAGGCATGGAAGTTGTGTTTGTCTTACGGCACTGGCTCTCTCCTTTCCGTGGAACCAGTGACCCTAAATTAGGGACGGGCGACTGCTTATAGCCCATTGAGTTGCTCACGGTGGTCGTTAAACCTCCAAACAAACAAAAAAAAATTAATGAAAATATAAGTAATCGGAGAAGAGAACTTGTGAATCAACTCACTGTGAAAATTACCAAGAGCGTATTATAAAAATTTTAAGCCTTTAACCGACTGTAACAAATTAACTTGGAGCTAGCACAATGGGCTGAAATCAGCTTGAATGAATATATTCGCTGTCTAAGAAGTAGACGGAACACGGCTGGGAGGAGTGAACATGCGCATGAGAAATCGTTGCTTTCCCCCCCCCCCTTAGCTTTGTTATTCAAAGTAGTAATTTAGGGGAACAATTGACACTAATTCTTACTGACTGATTACCTGTTAAAAGGGCTACAATAACTGCGTAGAACCTAAAAAACGGGAGAGATGTTTGAGTCACTCGTTTCTACCGCAGAGGTATGTCCGTATCAGGGGGGCTAGCTCTTCCCTTTAGTGTCTTGGGTCATGGAACAGAGAATAAAGAACTAGAAGGGTACGCTTATCCCCAGTCACAGCTTTATGGTTGGTGCTGCTGAGATGAGAGGGGGAAAGGAATTGTTTTGCAGTAGCTTTCGAAAAACCCGGCCGCTATGTGAAAATTTCTGTTTGGGGAGCGTGGAAGGTTTTGGGCACTATTTCGTTCTGGTATATCGAACTCTTAAAGGATTAAAAATGTTCTTGGATCAACACCTAAGAAAGAGACACAACTGGGAGTATACATATATACTTTATTCAAAATCAAGACGGTGCAAACCATGTCTCTCATCACTCTAGTAAATTTTTATTAATATTATCTTACAAATGCACAGTCTTTGTTTTCAGCAACCGAGCACACTGTCGCCATCATCTGCCAGCCGCAACATCATCTCAGTTGAGGACCACTGTGCCACTTCATTCGTCGACCAGCCACATCATCATTTTCATCATCATCATTCTCTGCTGTCGAGCTGTCTCTGGCAGATATTTGTCAAAAACATCAATTTGTGCTATGTGACTTACTACAGAGGTTAAGCACGTGTCAAGACGACAAACCTCCAACGGTACAATCCGTCGGTGCAGCTTAGTCGGTTAAAGAAACTGGTACCGAAGCGAAGAGGCGTGGCATCGATCTGCGTCACCGACAAATTTGTGTTTTCACAACGATTTAGTGCTCTGTGCCAGGGATCTCCAGGAGGTCCCATCATCATTTTTCTCAACAGCTCTGAGGACGCTGTATACGGCATTAGCAGCAAGCTACCATCATTCTTTGTAGCTGAACTGGGTCACTATTCTACTCGCCGTCACTTCTCTTGGACAGTTTCCGTGCGTGCTGCTGACAACTATTTTTATCAGAAATGTCGACGCTTTTACCACTCTCGATCAAGTCTTTCACCTATATACCTCCTGAGCTTGTGTGAATAAAACCAAATGTGTAGGAGCTATGCTGTGAGGTCGTGAGAGGTCGTCTCGATCAACTATAGAATTGCTCCTCTGAAAAACAGGGATACCTTGCCGTCTGGCTACGGAATTCCGCTGCAATTATTTACATAATTCGATTATCCTTTATAATAAAGTCACTACAGTGCTGAACAAATGGAGGAAGGCCAAGTCCTTTACATCTGTCTTCTGTCGGGCTGCCATGATTAATACTCTGCTTTCGTTGCTATTGCATCTTATTGCCACAAAGTGATCCCTCCACCGGCCATCTTGTTACGTCACTTTCAGTATCTCTTGGTATAATACAGCTGGAGTACCACACGCTGGGCCGCAGTTCGTGACCTGGTGCTTCTGCAGGATTTTTGGAGGTCAAGGTTTCCCTCAACGATTGGGGCGAGTCCTTTTCCTTTTGTGAATCCTTGCGTTTTCTTTAGGATTATCAGACCCGACCAACGAAACTTGTTGACCTAATAATAGCAACTTGGAACCATTATCTTACTATTCATACTTTTCTCAAGATGGATCACGGATTCCTCCGACGCTGAGTGATCATTTCAAATTTTGCCTCTCCGTCTGGTGCGTGTTACCTACTGCTAGAGTACCTGCATTTCGTCGATGAAACTATTACTTTAACCTCTTGTTGTATGACTCACAGGTTAAACCTTCGTATCACCCGTACTTTGCCTACCCTAGATGGATCTCTGCTAGTGTTGGGATTTTCTCTCAACTTGTCGCTCCGTCTTTTCAATGGAAGTCATTAAGTGATATTTCTTCTAGCTTACGAGAGTGAAATTCTGACGTCATCAAGCTACGCGAACTACAACTGGCTACGTACATTTGCCCCTGGCTGGGTAACTGACAGGGGGATTCCATTGTACCCAACGGTTTTATCAGATGTTCACTTTCTTTACTCGTCAATGTTTCAACATCGTCGACTAAGCGTTACTACTTCCTACGACTGATATCAATTCTTGCTTATTCGATCTTCACTTCGTTTGATTGAAGATATATCTTTGATTTCCATCCGTCCGGTCAAAAGGAATACCTATCAGAAAAGTTAAAAATGGTGTGCAGTGAAGTTTCTTGCATAGTAAGCTTCGCGTTCCTCAAAAGTTATTGTTTTTTAAGATGACTTCCTCTTCTTTGTGCCCTTATTGCAGTCAACCTGGAACCTTTCAGTACATGTGTGTTCGTTGTACAATATTGGACCTGCCACGTGATTCTTCTTTTTTTTTTTTTTTTTTTTGATTGGAGGTTTAACGACCACCGTGAGCAACTCAATGGGCTATTAGCAGTCGCCCGTCCCTAATTTAGGGTCACTGGTTCCAGGGAAGGGAGAGAGCCAGTGCCGTAAGACAAACACAACATCCATGCCAGACCGGGATTTGAACCCGGACCCCTTACGGACGAATGATCAGAGGCCAGCGCCTTAGACCACTGTGCCACCGGGGCGGCTGATTCTCTTTGGACAGTTTTATCAAATGTGTACGTACCAACCACAGCATACCCTTACTGGTATTGTTACCTTCCACTGTCACAAACCTAACTTTGACTAAGCTCTTTTTTTTTTTTGTTCTGCAATATGTTATATTAAACTTCACAACATCTACAGATTTCCAGTTCAGTCACCTGACGAACACTTTGCTCAATAGGTATTTTATGCCCTGTATTAGTTTATAAAATCTTCACTAAAGTGTATTGGTTTATAAAATCTTCACTAAAGTTCTTTCACACCGCTTGAAGGTAACACTGGACATGGCTCAACCGAGAGAACAAGCTGGATTCAGGAGTGGCTACAGCACAATAGATCATATCCACGTACTGAGAGAACTAATTGAAAGAGCGAGGGAATATGAACTTCCATTGTGCATGGCTTTTATCGATTATGAAAAAGCCTTTGATTCGGTGAAACCATCAGCAGTTACCACGGCTCTGAAATCCTGCGGTATTGAAGATGCATACATTAATATTATTAATAACATCTATGAAAATGCAAGTGCAAAGATTCGGCTGTTTGAAAATACAACACACATAAAAATTGGAAAGGGAGTGAGACAAGGTGACACCATATCTCCGAAGCTATTTAATGCCACATTGGAAAATGTCTTTCAATCACTGAACTGGGAAAACAAAGGGATAAAGATTAATGGAGATTATCTAACCCACCTTCGTTTTGCTGATGACGTAGTCATTTTTGCAACTACCCCATCAGAGCTGCAGAGTATGATCCAGGAACTTGCTGACAAGAGTAAAGAAGTGGGATTAAAAATGAACTTTCAGAAGACAAAAGTGATGTTCAATGCTTTTACAAGAAATGAAGATTTATCGATTGATGGAGAAAAACTGGAGATAACAGATACGTATGTTTATCTTGGACAGCAGATATCAAGTGAGGGTCACATTGATGAAGAAATTAATCGGCGTACAAAACTTGCCTGGAGAGCTTTTGGAAGAAACAGCATAATTTTCAAGAGCAATATGCCATTATGTCTTAAAAGAAAAGTGTTTGATCAATGCATCCTTCCAGTGCTTACGTATGGTGCAGAGACGTGGACCTTAACTAAAAGAGACATACAAAGGCTGCAGACAACTCAAAGCAGCATGGAGAGGTGCATGCTTGGTATAACCAGGAGAGATAAGAAGAGGAACTCGTGGATCCGAAAAATGACGAGAGTGGAAGACATCATGATCAGAGTTAAATCCCTGAAATGGCAATGGGCTGGACATACTGCCAGAAGGAAAGACCATAGATGGACAGCCGAAATTTTAGATTGGATTCCAAGGGACAGGAAAAGACCCAGAAAAAGACCACATGGGAGATGGGTGGATGAAATTCGTAAATATGCGGGAGTGACATGGAGGAGACTGGCACAAGACAGACCGTTGTGGAGGAAACTTGGGGAGACCTTCGTCCAGCAGTGGATTGATAATGGTTGACAATGATGATGTTGATGATGATTAGATTACGTTCTTGCCTTCAAACGGATTGCCGGTATGTTATTTTAACAAACACTGCAATAAGGTTGTTTTTTTTTTTTTTTTTTTTTTTTTTTTGCTGTTCTGAAATACGTTATTTATACTTTCGCAACAGCAACAGAATTCCAGTTCAGTCACCAGATCAATACTTCGCACAATAGGTATTTCGTTCCTTTTATTAGATTACGTTTTCGCCTTTCAAACAGACTGCCGGTTTGTCGTTTTAACTCACACTGCAGTACGGTTGGGGTTTTTTTTTTTTTTTTTTTGAGACCTGTGCCCGATGGGTTCATGGCTTGATGTTAACAACTTCTATATTGTTTTAGATATTTGATTGCAGATTATTATATAGTTTTACTTCTTTGTAATCAGTTCTGTTTGCATCGTGTATTTTTTTTTCTTTTTGCTGAAATTATGTTTTATATCATTTAGTGCTTTGCATATTTTGGATCCTGTGCGTCCTTCTTTTTAGCCCGTCTTTTGTTAAAACAAAAATACGTGCTTATAATATTACAAAAAAAAAGTACGTGCTTATAATATTACAAAAAAATACGTGCTAATAATATTACAAAAAAAATACGTGCTTATAATAATACAAAAAAAAACAATACGTGCTAATATGTATTATCTCAAAGAAATATGTCCCTCTGTCTGTCCTTTCGTCCGTCTGTCTCTAAACACCATATCTCTGCAACTATTAGTCCGATTTCAAAAATTCTTTTTGCATTGGAAAACGTGAAATGTGAGAATGATGATCCTTTCTTTTTTGGGTTTCTACGATGCATAATTTTGCCACCAAAGGGCGTAAATTCAGAAGCTACTGAATTCAAAATGCATTTCATTCCAAATATTTTCTTCTAAATGTCCGATTCAAAAACTTTCTGACTTCCTTTCGATGCCATTTATAACGAAGGCTATTTTGAGTACATTTTATTTTTCAAGTAATGCATAGATTTTCCGCTAGAAGTCATCAAGGTAAATTGCGATTTCCAGATATCTCTGCTCCTAAAAGTTCTGTTTGAAAAAATCTTAGGGGCGTAAAGGTAATGTAAATCTGCATCAGATACAGTACTTGGTGAGAAATGTGCTGCATATAATTTCTTTGGTAAAGAATTGCATGGCCACAAAGGGTCGTAAGTGTTCTGTTTCTGATAATTTTGCAGCAAATTCTGCACTTCTGAAAACTCGATTTTAAAAATTCCTTCGTGGACCGATACCGTTCACCACGAAAAAACTTTTGGAAATACCTTCTGCTTTTAAAATAGTAGATGATTTTTTCTCCAGAGGGCGTAGCTGTATATCTTATTTTTGTCCATACCTCTGCTTCAAAGAATTTGATTTGAAAAATTCTTTCTTTGAAAAATATATTCTTTCTTTATCGGACAGCGTTTCTGGTGCGAAATGATCTGCATATAATTTCAAATTTTTATTAACGCACGGGTGTGCTGCTAGAGGGCGTAAGTTCACGTTTTCGCTTACAGTTTATTAATAGCAATATCTGCGAGACTAGAAACCCAACTTAAAAAAATATTTTTCGGTAAAATGCTACTAAGTATGACTGAAAAAATTACACAGGCCTGCACCCAAAAAGAGTTTAGAAACAAATAGCTGATTCTGATAGATTTTTGGATGCTGATTTCAGGAAAAATAGTCACAAAATTCCATCACGTACCATTTTTTCACAAATTGAAAATTTTGATTTTCGTAGCCACCAATCCATTGTGTTATAATCTACTAAGGAAGGGGATGAGCATTTAGTGTCATAAGTCGTCATTACTGGCGAAAACTGGAGATTTTTAGTGCAGTCTCTGGTGCGAAAAAAAAACAATTTTCAAGTAATAATATATCCCAAAAAGTTTTGTTTGGACAGATTTTACTTCAAAATGGTCCTTATTCGTCGAGAGCCTACGTTAATCACCATGATTCACCAGTCGTTATCATGAGGAGAATTCCAGGAACGTCAAATGTGACCGGAAATGAGTTAGTTGATGACTCACTCCGTTTCGTTCCTCTCCCTATTCCACGCTTCCCGCTCTCTGCTCAGTTGTACTTTGATCTTTGAGTGAATCGGTTGTGTGCTATCTGTAGAGGTTAAAAAATTTGTCCCGCAGCAGATGAGTATACCCATTTTTATAGTTTTCATATTTAAAGTTTTAACCTATAAAATGTACTAAATGGCAGCAAGGGCTTGTCTTAATTCACCTGATTCCTTTTGTTATATTTGTAGGGAATTTGTAGTGAAGAAACATCAAAGAAATATAACAGATTTTTTGAAGAAAGTATATTATGCATATTTCGGTGTAAAACTTGGTGACCAGAATAAGTCATGGGCCCCACATAAAGTGTGTTACCCTTGTGTAGAATAATTGCGAAAATGGTCAAAAGGCACGAAAAAGTCTTTCCGTTTTGGAATCCCTATGATCTGGAGGGAACCTAAAAATCATAGTGATGACTGCTACTTCTGTTCATGTAACGTGCAGGGGTACAATTTAATTAATAAGAGAGAAATATTTTATCCAAACCTCCCGTCGGCAATACGTCCTGTTCCTCATAGCTCAGAAATACCTGTACTTAAACCTACTGAGAAACTAGAAGACATTCCTGAAGACTCTGAAGACGAAGGTCAGGCTTATGACGAGGAGGACTTTCACGGTGTTTCAGATAACAGCGAGCCCCAACCTTTTCCCCAGCTGAAATTGAATGATTTAGTCAGAGATTTGGGCCTTTCTAAAGAATCTGCAGAACTCTTAGGCTCTAGGCTAAAGGAAAAGAATTTGTTGGCTCCTGGTACCTCTTTCTCATGGTTCAGAAAGAGAGAAACAGATTTCGTTCCATACTTTTCTCAAGATAGTGGCTTGGTTTACTGTAGCAATGCCCCTGGATTGATGGAGATGTTTAATATACAGTATGACGTGAACGAGTGGAGGCTCTTTATTGGCTCGTCAAAAAGAAGCCTCAAAGCAGTGCTTCTGAATAATGGCAGCAAGTATGCTTCAGTGCCATTAGGGCATTCTGTGTATCTGAAAGAATATTACGAGAATTTAGCCTTGATTCTCACCAAATTGAAATATAAAGATATTGGATGGAATATGCGGTGATCTAAAGTGTTTTCCATGCTTCTTGGACAACAAGCAGGATACACCAAGTACCCTTGCTTCTTGTGTGAATGGGACAGTCGGGATAAGGGTAATCACTGGATCAAAAAGGAGTGGCCGCATAGGAAAGCATTAAAACCTGTAAACAAAAATCTAGTAAAGGAAAGTTAGGTTGATCCCAGTAAAGTCCTCTTGCCTCCACTTCACATCAAGCTTGGCTTGATGAAACAATTTGTTAAGGCTCTATCAAAAGAAGGAGAGTGCTTTAAATACCTTGGCAACAAGTTTCCAGGACTGTCGGAAGCAAAACTAAAGGAAGGTGTTTTCGTAGGTCCAGATATTCGGAAACTTTTTACAGATGAAGTGTTTGAAAGTAAAATGGTTTTGAGTGAAAAAAAGAGGCCTGGGGAGCTTTTAAGGAAGTCGTCAAAAAATTCCTCGGGAACTTTAAGGACCCCAACTTTAAATGTATCGTGGAAAACATGTTAACGAAATTCAAAGACTTGGGTTGTTCGATGAGTTTGAAAGTGCATTTTTTAAAATCGCATTTGGGCTACTTTCCCGAAAATCTTGGTGCTGTTAGTGAAGAACAGGGAGAAAGATTTCACCAAGATATCAAGGAGATGGAGCGTAGATACCAAGGTAGGTGGAACGTCAATATGATGACGGACTACTGTTGTATTCTGCACAGAGAAGACCTGCATACTGCCTACAAGAGACAAAGTGCCAAAAGGAGCTTTCAGGGGAAAAGGAAAAGACAGCATAAGGACCTAGGAATACCATGATGTATTAACAATGGTAACTGCTCTTATTAATATAATTTAGCAAATCATTTCCAATAGTTTGATAAATAATAAATTTGTAAATAAAACACTTAAAAATATTTTGAAGAGACCTACTTTTCGCCAGAATATGTAAAATAGGCTTTCTTCCCCATATATTCAAGCCCATTTCATGAAAAATCCTTACGTGATTGAGAAAATGGATGCCATATTTGAAATCAGCGCACCAAACAATATAAAAATCAGTCATTACATTGCAAACACTTTTTCATGACTCAAATTTTTGCAGGCCTGTGTTATTTTTCGGTCAGATACCACTAACCATAATAATATTTTGTACGTATTTCCTTCCCAAAATAATGCACAGTTTCTCCGCTAGGGGACGCAAATGTTTCATCTGTTTTTCTTGATATCTCTGCTTCTAAATGAGCGATTTATAAAATTATTTTAATACCAGATACCATTTACCTTTTTAAATACTTTGCTTGTACGTGTCGAGTCTCTTGTACTTCATAGTTCTGTCGCTAGGCTGTTTGTGTACTTCTGTTTGCAGCTGTATCTTCACTTCTGAAAACTCTGTTGAAATTTTTTATTTTTTACTGTACGTCGTTCGTTACAATAAAGACGGGAACATTGTCCTCTTTAATTAATTAACTGCTTTCCCGCTAGATGCGTAAATGTCAAAACTTTTTTCACACTCTATCTCTACTTGAAGCAAACGTATTTGAAAATTCCTTTTTTTATTAGCACAGCTCTTGCTATGAAGAATACTTTTCGAATATTTTCAACTTTTTCTTTAGGTAAATTCTTCTTCTCTGGGGCGTAGAGTTATCTCATATTTCCCTCTATATTTCTTCAAACTGTTCGATTTGAATATCCCTTTGTCTCTGATACCTTTCCTCTGCTATGAGAAACTTTTTGTGGACAATTTGTTAATTTTTGTAACATAGTTTTCCCCCGCTAAAGGGAATAAGTAGGTGTTTCTATGTCAGGATGTTTTATCAATTATAGAAATCCGGTTGATTGTTTTTACAAACCGGTTCAATTTTTTGATTGAATGTTTAACGATCACCGCGAGCAACTCAGCGGGCAATAAGCAGCCGCCCGTCCCTAATTTACGACCCCTGGTTCCAGGGAAGGGCGAGACCCAGTGCCGTAAGACAAACACAACATCCATGCCTCACCGGGATTCGAACCCGGGTCCACCTCGATCGAATAGTAAGAAAACATCGCTTAGACCATTGTGTCTCCAGGTCTGCCAACCGGTCCTATTGACTCTGAATAAGCGAAATTTATTTGCATCCGAAAGGATTCAAAAGATGTGCTCATTATAACCGAAAATTCGGTGTTGCCTTTTTTAGCACGTCTTTTGTAAAAAAAGATCGTGCTTATGTGACCGGTTTGTCCGTCCGTCTGTACCCACGATATCTCTGCAACTATTAGTCCGATTTGAAAAATTATTTTTGCATCGGGAAGCTTGAAATATGCGAATGATGATCCTTCATTTCGTTTTTTTTTTTACGATGTACAATTTCGCTGCTAGAGGGCGTAAACACAGATGATGTCGAATTCAAAAATACGTTTTATTCCACATATTTGCTTCTAAACATCAGATTGAAAAAATTATTTTATCTTTCGATTCCATTTATGTCGAATAGTATTTTAGATATAGTGACTTTTCAAATTACGCATAGATTTTCCGCTAGGGGGCGTAAAAGTAAATTACATTTTTCCTGATTACTCTTCTTGTAAAACTCCGATTCAAAAACTTTTTTCTTCAGCGGATACACCTCCTTATAGAAAATCTTTTGTATATAATTTCAAATTTTTGGTAAAGAATATTTTGGCCACCAGGGGGCGTAAGTGTTAATTTTTGCTTCTGCTGTATTTGCCATAAAATCTGAGCTTCTAAAACATCGATTGAAAAAATTATTTCGTGGACTGATGCCACTCACATCGATAAGCGTTTTCGGAATATTTTCTTCTTAAAATATTTCAGTTTCTCCGCCAGGGGTCGTAGATGTATATCTTATGTTTGTCAATATCTACTTCTAGGAGTCTGATTTGAAAAATTCCTTCTTTGTTGGATAGTGTTTTCAGAGTGACTAGTTCTTCATATAATTTCAAAATTTTCAAGTAATTCATAGACTTTCGGCTAGGGTGCGTAGAGGTAAATTGCGTTTCCCCCTATATCTCTGCTTCTAAATCTCAAATTTGAAAAATTCTTTCTGCACCGGATACACCTCCTGATGGAAAATCGTTTGTACATATCTACTTTTTGTAAAAAAATGGTTTGGTCACCAGGGGTGTAAATCTTAATTTCCGCTTCTGATGTATTTGCAGCAAAATATGAGCTTCTAAATTCTCGATTGAAAAAAAAACGTTGTTTGCAGACCCATACTACTCATGTCGACAAACCTTTCAGAAACATTTTCTTCTTAAAATAATACATGGTTTCCACGACAAGGGGCGTAGATGTATATCTTCTTTTTGTCAATATCTCTACTTTTAGTAGTCCGATTTGAAAATTTCCTTCATTGCTGGATAGTGTTTCCGATGCGAAATGTTTTCCCTATAAATTCAAAATTTTCAAGTAAATCATAGACTTTCCGCTAGGGGGCACAAAGGTATATTGCGTTTTCTGCTTTTTTTCTGCTTCTAAAACTCCGATTTGAAAAATTCTGATGGAATTGTTTTTTAATTTCTTGGCTACCAGGGGGCATAAGTGTTAATTTCTGCTTCTGATGTATTTGTAGCAAAATCTGGGCTCCTGAAAACTCGACTAATTTTTTTTTTTTTTTTTTTTTCTTCTTGGGCCGATACTGCTCATATGGAAAAACCTTTTGAGAATACTTTCTTCCTAAAATAATGCATGGTTTTCCCACCAGGGGACGTAAAGTCACATCTTATTTTTGTCGATATCTCTGTTTGTAAGAGTCCGATTTGTAAAATTATTTCGGTGTTGGAGAACGTTTCCGGTGCGAAATGTTTGTCAAATAAATTCATGTTTTTCTTAACGCACAAGTCTGAAACCAGAGGGCGTAAGCTCACGATTCCGTTTACAGCAATATCTGAGGGATTAAAAACCCGATTGAAAAACTTCTCTCTTCCGTCAGATACTATTATTTTCCATACCAGTTCCATTGACTTTGAATAGCTTTGATAAATTTAATTTGCGTCAGAACGGATTCAAAAGACGTGCTTATTACACCCGAAAATTCGGTGTCATCTTTCTTGTTTTGTTTTTAAATTCTGCGGTAGTTCCATACTGTATGCATTATTGTTATGTTCTTCGCCTGCATTACTGGTGTCCCAAAAGTTACCTACCAAGTTTATACGTGGATAACAAACACCACAGCAGCTAAAATAAAAGTGTCTTCATTTGGAGGTGTGTACACACACAACACACACACACTTTCGGAACTTTTTGGAATTGTTGTATTTTGCCTAGTCTGGCCATACCCAGGTCTTAAGCAATTTGTTTCACTAGCTGTTTTGTACGTAGCTTTGTTGACTAATAAAAAAAATCATTATCTGCAGCAGAGAATGTTGTTGTTGGCGTCATCTCCAGATAGCTAGAACATCACCATTGTCTGCAGTCGAATGTATCGATCTGCACGGACCTCAATTCAAGAAAACTGCCCCCGCTAGTTTCTATTTACCAGGCACATTAAGTCTTTCAATTTATATAGCCCAGCTCGATTATTTCAGGTCTAATTACTGAAGGCGTTCACAGTTCGTGTTCTACTTTCATGTCTTCCGTTTCACACTGGGATCTTCTTCTCCCCTACCCGTTCTTAAGGGTAATTAAAGGCAATAAAAAATATCACAAAAGTGAAATTTAAATTTCGTTCTAACGTTTCAGATTTCAGTTTTTTCATTTGGGTGAGAACAGCGGCATGTGTGTTAGTGATTGGGAGGAGAAAGACCGAAAGACTGCGATATTTCTATTGTAAAATTTCAGTGGAATTTTTCTTCAAAAATATCTGTTTCGAGGAAATCAACTTTAGAGGGGGAAAAATTAGATTTTTTTTCTTACGAAATAAAATCAGGTTTCATTTTATTTCCTTATATCAATCAGTAGCATGAGGAAGTAATGTAAGATAGCCGCAAGTGAGTCTGTATTTTGACAGACATGTTTTTACCTTAACGCAGCAGCGAAATGTTAAATCTTCTAGCTCAGGCCCCACGCTGCTCTAGGCCGAATCTTTCCTTTTAACTGGTGAAAAAGAAATCCCAGCTCTACAACCTGGCAGGTTCGGGTTCGGAATTTATGAACTGGGTGAGACTCGCGAATATCTCTAGCGCAGCGCGCCGTCGCCGGCACCACCAGGCAATCACGACATCATCATTCTCCAGAGCGAAACGCGCTCTCACCATCATCAGTGGGCTGCGACAACATCATTGCTGTCCGCATCCAAGCGCGCTGTCTCCGGAATCTTCAGGCAGCCACAACAAAAAAAAAAAAAACAGCACGCTCTCACCATGATCAGTGGGCTGCGACAACATCATTGCTGTCCGCATCCAAGTGCGCTGTCTCCGGAATCTTCAGGCAGCCACAACATAAAAAAAAAAACCAGCACGCTCTCACCATCATCAGTGGGCTGCGACAACATCATTGCTGTCCGCATCCAAGCGCGCTGTCTCCGGAATCATCAGGCAGCCACAACAAAAAAAAAAAAAAAAAACAGCACGCTCTCACCATCATCAGCGGGCTGCGACAACATCATTGCTGTCCGCATCCAAGCGCGCTGTCTCCGGAATCTTCAGGCAGCCACAACATTAAAAAAAAAAAAAAACAGCACGCTCTCACCATCATCAGTGGGCTGTGACAACATCATTGCTGTCCGCATCCAAGCGCGCTGTCTCCGGAATCTTCAGGCAGCCACAACAAAAAAAACAAAAAAAAAACAGCACGCTCTCACCATGATCAGTGGGCTGCGACAACATCATTGCTGTCCGCATCCAAGCGCGCTGTCTCCGGAATCTTCAGGCAGCCACAACAAAAAAAACAAAAAAAAAAAACAGCACGCTCTCACCATGATCAGTGGGCTGCGACAACATCATTGCTGTCCGCATCCAAGTGCGCTGTCTCCGGAATCTTCAGGCAGCCACAACATAAAAAAAAAAAAAACCAGCACGCTCTCACCATCATCAGTGGGCTGTGACAACATCATTGCTGTCCGCATCCAAGCGCGCTGTCTCCGGAATCTTCAGGCAGCCACAACAAAAAACAAAAAAAAAAAAAACAGCACGCTCTCACCATGATCAGTGGGCTGCGACAACATCATTGCTGTCCGCATCCAAGTGTGCTGTCTCCGGAATCTTCAGGCAGCCACAACATAAAAAAAAAAAAAAAACCAGCACGCTCTCACCATCATCAGTGGGCTGTGACAACATCATTGCTGTCCGCATCCAAGCGCGCTGTCTCCGGAATCTTCAGGCAGCCACAACATAAAAAAAAAAAAACCCAGCACGCTGTCACCATCATCAGTGGGCTGCGACAACATCATTGCTGTCCGCATCCAAGTGCGCTGTCTCCGGAATCTTCAGGCAGCCACAACATAAAAAAAAAAACCCAGCACGCTCTCACCATCATCAGTGGGCTGCGACAGCATCATTGCTGTCAGCAACCAAGCGTGCTGTCTCCGACATCATCAGACTGCCTGCCACATTATCATCATTCTCCGCAGCCGAGCGCGCTCTTGCCTATATCATGAGGCTGCTACATCATCATTCTCGACAGCCGACTGCGCTCACGCCAGCATCCCCAGGATGCCACAATATTATCACCTTTAGTATTTTCCTGCTGGATTAAAGAAAAAGCATGCAGGATGGCAAAATGGTGGCTGACTTCTGACGCAATCAGGTGCCTCTTATATTACCTCCCGAAACTACTGATTCAAATTAGCAAATGAGATGAAGCCAAATTTGATTTCTTAAAACACAATCAAATTTTGTTTTACGTTCGAAAGTTGATTTCCTCGAAATGCTCATATTTTAAGAGACATATCATTCAGATTTTTTAACAGAAATATTGCAGTCTTAGAGTCGCTCTCTTCCCAATCACCACCGCCCATATCCCTGTTCCCACACAGTTGAAAAACTGAAGTCAAAATGAAATCTGGTTTCGACTGTGCGATCGTGTTGGTCTGCTGAGTATCTGGCCGAAATTCTAAGTTAAAAATTATCATCAAACAGTTCTGAAGCAACGCCAAGGACGCAAATGAGTTCGCACTGCTTGATCAGGTACAATCAAAAAGTCAGATGACAACTCAGCTTCTTGTCGCACAAATACACTATATACTCAATTTATTCTAAATATTAAATATACATAATAAATCATTTGCGTGACACATGACTAGTAAGCAGTTTATAATAATTAAGAATTCTCAAATACCGATGTTCCACTTCATGTAAGGGCAATATCTTACTGCCAGCGTTAAACAAAAGGAACCAGAACACCAGGAGTCGAGGTTACATGCTTTTTGAGTGCAAATCCTTGAGAGAATTATACTCTGCCACCGGATGGTAATCAAACCAATAGATAACACTTTCGCCTTGTTCTCATAAAGCAAAAAGACCGTCCCGCTGACAGCCATAACAGTTTAATTACCCATAACATGTCCAGAAAGTTTAAACAAGACAGATGATAATGCACATATGATTTTGAACATGCACTAGCATCAGCATTTAAATGTTTCTGTCACATATGTTTCATGAAAGCAAAACAACCTCCTTTACCTGAGCATTACTGTTGTAGTAGTGGTCACATATGGTCTTGAACTGGGTAAATTGTTTCACCTGCACACTGTAAAGGATTACACAGGGTGCATTTTTGTAAAACTTATTTTCACTACATTCCTCTTGAAAGAGGAAATTCATGGCTACAGCTAAAGCTATAGAAACAAAAGTGCAAAGGCAGAGAAAAATATTTTATAGTACCTAATGGAAAGATATTTAATATCCATAAAAAGGCATTATTAACTTACAATTGAGATTTTCTCCATATTCATGTATTGCAATGATATTACAACTGAAATGCTATGAAGGTTTACACACAAACACAGTGCATAAAAAACCAAAAAAAATCTCATACCTATGTTGTTCAGGAGATGGTATTTACAACACAATCATTCACTGCACTGAAAAATGGAATATCGGGATTGCATCTTAACTGTTATACTGGGGCAGTGCCATGTACACTTAACTAGTATATATCAGGGTTCCCACTCAAAAGTAGAAAAAAAATTCCCTGACTTTTCCAGGTTTTCCAGGTGGTCCTGAGAGTTTTTCCAGAGCGGCAAATCAAATAACATTGCGACAAATTGTTGCATTTCCTTACATTCTTGCGTTCCTTACGAAAGCATACATTTGTTAATTCTTTAAATAACTGCCCTTTATACAATTACCTGCTTTTCTTTTTAATAACAATTAAATGCACGAGGCATATTATTTTTGGTACCATTATTTATTTTTGGTACCGTTGGTTCAAATATTCTTTAAAACATGTAAACCATGTATTTACATGTTTTAGTTCGTTCATTAATTTTAACTGAAATCAATAGTCTGGGCTACATTTTGAAAGTCTTAAAGGAACGAAACTGTCAAATGAAAGTCTTAAACGTGTCGGGCAAGGGCCAGACCTAAAACGTTCGGTTGCGGGCAGCGTCGGGCTTCTTAAGGTAGGTCCTTGCAGGTCTCTAGCAGTCGAACTTCTTGCAGTGAATGCCATCTGTTAGAATTGTCCAACAGATCTTTTCTCTCGGCAAATCTTACTCTCATTTCGCAAGAGAACTTTTCCAAAACGTCCGATGTTAACGCCCTACGCATTTACAAATATCGCTGACTCTGCCGTTCCTCTACATTCCGTACTTTAATTTGGTGTCATAATTTTTATTTACATATTATTCCTAATTTCCGTGCATTTCTTCTTTTGGCTATAAGGAGTCGCCGGAACGTAATTTGCGGCTGCTGGCTCCAAAGAGGGGAGGGAACCAGCAATAGAAGAGCAAACAGTGCCTCGCGATTTAAACCTCTTGAAATGCTTCCGTAACGAGAGAAGCCCCAGCCTCTGACGACTCGACAACTGGTAGAGTTGTACATTCTATCTTCGGACTTTTAGACATGTTTTTAGATATCTTTAAGTTGTTTCTTCACTTACGGAAGCTATAATGCGTTTGAAGCAAATATGGGTGGAAAATCCATAAGAGGTGAACGTTAGACAACACTAGTGCCTAACTGAATACGTTTCTTCAAAACAGGACGTGATAAATGAAATTGCATTATCTCATGCTTGTGCTCAAGTACCGTATTTGGGGTTTCTTTCTTTCCTTTTCTTTTTTCTCAGACTATTTAAAATATATACATAAATACGCACAATACATATAAAAATGGCACTTGTCTGAAATTAATAACTTCCATCTCTTTCTGTTCACTGCATCATTTCCTTCCTCTAAAATATTGTCTCCCCAGTCACTTATAACTCATATCCCAACGTCAGTCAGTCCTGTTCCTTTTTCTAACACTGAATTTGTGAGACCTGCTAAGACAATCTTTCATTTCCCATTCCCCACACATGTCCAAACTTTCTCAGTATACTCTCATTAAGTTTCTCTTCCACAAAAGAAGTACCCAGCTGAGTTCTACTATTTGTATCAGTAATTCTCTTTTGCCTCGGGACCACATATTTCCCCCGATTTTTCGTTCTCCTCGTGTCCATAGCTTCTAAAATCCAAAAAGGAGTCTCTTACTCTTTTCCAAACTCTCTCTCTGCGATAATAAAGGATTGGTCCAAACGGTTCATTTTATACACTATTTACCAACAAGTAAATGGACACCTGTGATAGCAAAGGAAAACGAAGTTTATTCGCCTTCAATAGTTGGTGGGGCCTCCACGAGCGGCGATTACAGCTGCTACCCTCCGGGGCATACTCTCAACCAGGCGTTGTACGACGGCTAGCGGTATTTTCTTCCACTCGGCTTGGAGAAGACAGGTCAGTTGCTTCACCGATTTCGGATAGTGGGGTCACCCCTTAAGTCGACGCTCCAACTCGTCCCAGAGGTGCTCGATAGGGTTAAGGTCCGGGCTCTGCGCAGGCCAGTCCATTCGATTAACCCCATTGTCACCATACCAAGCCATGGTGGAACTCACAACATGACAGGTGGCATTGTCATCCTGAAAGTAACATGGTTCCACCCCGTAAAACTGCCACAACGTAGGAAGCGCATGGTCATCCAAAATGGTGTAGTAGGTCTAGGCGTTGAGTCTACCAGGAATTGCGACCAAGGGTCCCGTGCCATACCAGGAGAAACATCCCCATAGCATAATTCTACCGCCGCCGAACTTCACAGTCGGCACAATACATTCCGGAAGGAGGCGTTCTCCAGGCACACGCCAAACCCAGACCCTGCCATCCGAACGGTAGAGGGTGAACCTTGATTCGTCGCTCCAGAGAACCTGTTTCCACTGTTCAACGGTCCACTGTCAACGTTCTTTGCACCACGTTAGCCGAGCAGCGCTATTGGACTTGGTGATCAATGGCTTGTGGGTGGCAGCACGTCCATGATAACCGAGCAGATGGGCTTCCTTACGGATGGTATTCATCGAAAGAACACTCCCGGATGCCTGTTGAAACTTCTCGCGCATGAGGCCCATCGCTTTGGTGCGGTTCTTCCGAATTTCTCTGGCCAGCACCCGTCTGTCTCTAACTCCCAGTTTTGTGGGTCTGCTGGGTCGGGGCACATTCCGACAGTCACCTCTCATCTTCCACTTGCCGATCACGTAGGCCACTGTTGATTTTGGGTACTTCAACTCGATGGATATGTCACGTATGGATCGGCCATTTCTGTGATACTCGACGATTACACCTTTCTCGAAATCAGAGAGCTCCGAAATGCGTGGCATCTTGCATGCGACTGGTTGTGTTGTTGTTTCCCACACGATATTTAACGGCGGCGGCCGTGACTTGTATCAGGACCGCAGATATCGTCGATTGCAGGGGTGTCAAATTATTTGTTGGTAGATAGTTTACATGCCGTTTATTTGCCAATCTGTAATGATGCATTTATACAGCTGAAAAAAGACTTCCATAACTTTAGATTCAATTGTCTAGCTCCTTACAATCCTTGGTTAGACAGCACGTCTCTGAGAGGTGTTAGCCATACCACTCAGGTTGCGAAGTGCCTCTGTATTCCAGCTCCATTGCCGATATAGATTCCTTCCATGTTCATCAAGGAACTTGCAACCAATACCCTTTCATCTCCTAATGGCTCGGCGGAGGATAGAACTTGCTGACAAGTGCTTATCTTTCTCTACCTCCCTTCCATGTGTATTTCCTAACGCGCACCCTAGTCCAAATCTTCTGGCTCCCTATTTCTAAGGTTTGTTTAAGACTTAGCGCCAGATACTTCGTTCATAAAATTCTTTCCAACACCATTATTCAACCTCTGAGTGAAAACATTTTTCCACGGGTGTTAAAAGACTTCTCTCTCGTCCGGCCATGGCACGGCGGGTTGAGTTTCACAAAGACCGCAATACGCCCTTGAGGATTACTCGCAAATTAATGCAGCCGGCTTGCCATTTCTCTGCTGCATGCGGGTAAAGGACAAAGCGCGTCCGGGGCCGACTTCACAGGAAACCATCTAAGCATTCGCGTCCTCAAACACAGGGAGTCAATGGAAAATCCCGGAAAAACCGCAGACATATAGTCGGCCGGCAGGACCGGGACTCGAACACCCGTCAGAAACGTCCGCGTCCCACGTCCCACACAGCGACTTAACCAACTGCGCTGTCCTGGTGGTATCAGTATAATCACACTAAGATAATTAAAACCTGTTAGCTGTTGTACACTTTTTCTTTTTCTTTCGTGTACCACAAAATTAGTGATTTTTAGGATACACTGAAAAATGACTGTTTCAAATTTATCAGTGATATTCATTCCAAGTTTTTCCCATGTCATACTTGGCTTACTGAATTTTTTTTTTTTTTTTTTTTTTTTTTTTTTTGATTGGAGGTTTAACGACCACCGTGAGCAACTCAATGGGCTATAAGCAGTCGCCCGTCCCTAATTTAGGGTCACTGGTTCCAGGGAAGGGAGAGAGCCAGTGCCGTAAGACAAACACAACATCCATGCCTGACCGGGATTCGAACCCGGACCCCTTACGCTTACTGAATTTACGTCGCAGCTTCTTTTACACTTTTCAAACACAGCACTAAATTATCATCATACCACAAACTACTGATATCAAACAGTGCTGAGACTGGCTGAATCCGAGCCCTAAAGCCCGAAGATGAGTACAGGCTCGAACCAGACCCGGGTGGGTTCGGGATTCATACTACGGGTATTCACTATGATTTGGGCTAGGGTAGACTCGAGCTCCGAATTTTCTTTCCTTTTTTTTTTTTTTTTTTTTTTTAAAGCTGTGATTTTAATGTAAATTAGCATAAGAGTCTCTAATTACGCTTCCCAGTTGGTAAAGGAAATTCTTGTACATCCGGGTCTGGGAAGAGCTATTTATTCTGGTCTTACGGAGAAAGTGCCTAGATGGGCCGCGGGTGGCCTAGTGGGCAACGTTCGTGACTGTCACGGAAAGGACCTCAGGTTCGATCCCAGGCAGGTGCGAGCGCTCAATCCACTAAATATCCGCCGTGCGTCGGATGGGAACGTTAAGCCGTCGGACCCTGGGTACTGCGCCCCGGTAATAAATAAGGGCGTCTTCCTCCCCTTTCTACCTCGCTTATGTGTTACTTTCTTATCGGACACTCTAGCCCAAATCTCCTAGTTTCCTATTTCTAAGGGTTGTTAAAGGCCTAGGGTCAGACACTCCCTTCCAAAAATTCTCTGCATATGATTATAAAATGTCTAGGCCAAGCACAAGTTGATTTCTGCGAAGAAGGAAAAGCTTCTTCAAGAACTTTAGATACTAGATCGCGCCTAGTCGAAAGTTCACCACCTCCTCTCACGCAGTAACATTCTGCTAATTTATTCAGCAACGTACTTAGATTGCAGCACAGCCCGATTTTGTCGGATACCGGGAGCATTTTAAGAGGAAACGAATAGTAAAAAAAAAAAAAATATATATATATATATATATATATATATATATATACTGAGCCTGTAATATATAAACAGATAGTTGAAAAGGACATTGTTTAATTGAAGGGGGAGGAGAAAATGGAAGTCTGTGTAAGAAGAGTTTTTTTGTAATTATGCCAAAACAAGTTAGTTGTAAATTTCGGGCTCGTTCGTGCCCGGGCTCTATCTCGCGATATACAATTCGGACCCGGACGGGCTCGGGCTTTTAAAATTTAGTCCGATCTCAGCACTGATATCAAAGCACCAACAACAGTGTTACTTTTTATTGAACAATTATCACTACAGATCACGGGGGGAGGGGGGACTAGAACGAGCTACATTCTTCTCTTATCCGAGAATTAATTTAAAATCTCAGTCGTCAATAAATTTTTATCATCCTGACTGTTTCAAAGCTCTTGGCTTATAGGCTTGTCCAGATTTCACTCCGTAACTGGACAACTTGTTCCCTAGGTACCTCACCAAAAGTTTTATCGTAATCAATAAACACCATGGATGTATTCATTTACCACGCGAAACTTTTCAGAAATCTGCCGAAATACAAATATGCTATTCTAGCACGGAAGTCGCGAAGCTATGGCACGCGGAAATATATATATATATATATATATACATATATATTCTATAAAGAAGATACCTAAGCAAAAAAATACATATATAATTTTGACTCACACCTAGTACAACATAGAAAAGGTTATGTATCTACCTGTGTGATCAAAAGGAAAAAAGATAAAAAAATAAAATAAAACAACTGAATGTAGAAGGTGTCGAGAATACTGAGCCTTGGCTTTATCAAGGACCAGCAAAAACTCTGCATTTTCTCACTTCCACAAAGACCTAGTTGGAAATGGGTTTCTGCAAGGCCATAGATGCAAGTAACATTCCCACCTAAAATAGTTTAAAAAATATATATATAAGTCATGTCCTCCTTAGAGTTGCATGACCTAACACTAGTTAACAATTTCGCTTGCATCCATTAACCTTCCTGGCCCGACCCATACTCTTCATCTGTTACTATTAAACAGAGAAGAAGATTAAAGAGAACTCAAGCTGTGAGAGTGACATAATAATTAGAAATGATTTTCAGCCATAACGAAATTCCAAGTTCGTTTGAGAGAGAATTTAAACCTGAAAAACAATGCAAAAGAAATCCAAATTTTACATTGCAATTAAAAAAGGAAATGTTAATTTATAACGAACAGATTTTTGAAAGAAAACTTGAGTCTAAAACCCCCTACTCTACAACTTATGACAACACGAAAACGAGAATAAGTTAAAGATAATAATTAACTAAAGAAAACTTTGTGAAAGTTATATACCTTAAACAGTTAGTTGCAATATGTACAAAGTATTTCAGCAGTGCTTTAAGTGCATAATTAATTAGTTATTAAGAACTTAACTACTTTGAAAAAACAGCGCATAGACAGCGCATAGAAAAGGAACAAGCTAAGCCATCTTCTGTTCCTAGGTACCCCAAAAGACGCTCAAAGTTACAAAGAAAAGAAAGAGTTAAAACCCGCAAAAATGTTAACAGACAAACCAATGCCTAAAAGTTGAAAAGCTAAAAAACGACAGAGAAAAGGTACATGAAGTACAAACATTGAACTTATAAAACCTAGAACCCAAAAACAAGGAAGAGAGCTTACCTCTTGTGTTACAAAAACTTTTCTCCTCACAAGAGAAGAACATGGCTGACCTCTTCTGCCACTCCCTAGACGCTGGGGGGCAGTGAGGGTGGGGCTGATGGCCTCCTCATACAGCAAGAAACCAACGCGCGGAGATTTTAACCAGAGAAAAAAAAATATATAAACATAAGACTGTGGATCTGTATGATCAGAAAGAGCAGAATTAACTCTCCAGAATACATGAGAAATATTATAAAATACACGAGCAGTTTATTTAATAATCTTTGCATGTATTAAATCACCTTAGTGAGCTTCTATAGATTAATCAGAATCTTATTAATTTTAATGTTGGTTTTACTATTTTTAGTATAGCTATCCTAGTGATGAATAATTAGTTTTCTTTTTTATTTGTTTTTATTTTCTTTTTATAAACTGATTTTTAAGCTTTTTTTGTGATTTTGTTTATATTATTTAATTTTTTGTTTTAATAGGACCGTCATATCCATAGCACTAAGGTTCCTTTAGGTAGTTAATAGGCATCCTCTAGCCAACTTCCTTACGGCTTTGATTGGTCAGAATCATATTATTAACTGTGTAGAAAATTAAAGCAGATCTGCCAACCTTACTCTATTATTCAGAATAATTTTTCTTAAAGTTCTTTTGATGAAAGAAGAAGGAATTTCGTTCTCTAGAAAACTTTCTAATAGTATATTAATGTGGTAATTGAAGTCCAAATTGTTGCTGCAAATTCTTGAAACTCTTAGGACCTGAGAAATTAGTACATTCTCAATTACTTTGGTTGAAATGTTATTATTCCAGTGTAGATATTTAATTACTTTGAAAGGAAAATTAACTCTTTTATCATAGAGGCTAATAGATGGGTTACCTCTGTTGAGCTTAATGCTTAAGTCTAGGAACTCAAGTTCCTGATTACTGTGGTTGGTTTTACATAAGTTAAGAGAGCTAGGATAGATATTATCAAAATCACTCTCTATAACTTCTGAATTATTGATACACAGCAGATCATCAATATATCTAAAAGTGTAAAGGTAGTTAGCTGAGCAGGTGGGGTGATTTTTAATGAATTTATATTCCTTAAAGAACAGGAATAGATTAGCGATATGCGTGGACGTTGATGTTCCCATTGGAATACCGTTCACTTGCTTATAGAGAGTATTATTATATAAGATATGGTTATTTATTATGCAGCAATTGAGATAAGAGTTCCAAGTTCCTACATCAACAAATTGGTTAAGTTTAAATTCTGCATACAGCTCTTTAAAGGTAGTGATTATATCTGATAGAGGCAGATTAGTATATAGGTTTTCAAAATACTGCTGGCCACCCAAAATGCAACACCAAGAAGGACACGAGATAGCTAAGCCAAATTTACTGGACGCATAACAACAGATACAAAGATGAAACGATTGAGCTTACAGGCCCGTGCGACTTGCGGAACACTCAGACATAAATAGTTCGTGTGGCCCCCATGGCTGGCAATAACGGCCGCTACACACCGCGGCATCGAACGAAAGATGCTTTGGATGTGGGCTTGGGGTATGTCGGTCCAGGCTGCTTCCACACGTTGCCACAGTTCATCAGGCGTAGCAGCGGGTGGTGCTTGCCGGGCCACTCTGTTGCCGATCAGTGACCAGACGTGTTCGATGGGCGACATATCGGGAGAACATGCGGGCCACGGCAGCAGTGACACCTGGTGTGCCGTGAAGAATTGTTGCACGATGCGTGCCACGTGCGGGCACGCATTGTCCTGCTGAAACGTGGCCTCTGGCAGGTCCTGCAGGTAAGGGAGGACTACAGGCTCCAAAATGTCGGAGATATAGCAGTGGCTGTTGAGTGTGCCGGCGATGCGTACCAGAGGGGTGCGGGTGACATATCCAATTGCGCCCCAACCCATAACGCCAGGCGACGGACCGGTATGGCGATGCATAATGCAGGCGTCATACAGTCTCCCACCGCGGTGCCGTCACACGCGGATCCGACCATCGTGGTGTTGCAGGCAGGAGCGGGATTCGTCGGAGAAGACAATGTCGTGCCATTCCGTAGTCCAGGTGCGGCGTTCAACGGCCCACTGCCGCCGCACTCGCCGGTGGTGTAACGTCAGTGGTAATCGGAGCAATGGGCGCCGTGCGACAAATCCCCGCTCCTGCAGACGACGTAGAACGGTACGTGCTGACACAGGTAGTTGCGCAACTCACCCTAATTCCTGCGCTAACGTTCGTGATGTGGCGGTGCGAGCCGTCAATGCCCGCCGCACAACATGCCGGTCCTCTCGTTCGGTGGTGTGCCGCGGCTGCGGCAATCGCTCACATCGGTCCGTCCCTCCTGCACCCACCTAATCCATACTCGCCTCACTGTGGCTGGATGTCGTCCCACACGGGCGCCGATGTCTCGGTACGATAAACCGCTGTCGCGGTAAGCCACTATTCATCCTCTGTCGAACTCCGAAACGTGCTGGAATGACTGCCGTATTCTGCGACGAGGCATCAGGAAGCTTCCCACGCACAGGTCCGGCAGCACAACACACTTCCACTACTTACACCCCGCCTTCTGTGCACCCTTCTTATAGTGTCTCTAGGTGGCGTGCCGGGCGCACATTATATGCCCTGCAATGCTAATCGTTTGCATGTCCTCTCGCAGGCGCCGCATACTGCGAATTTCAAGCCAATCGGAAGCTTCCTTCTTGGTGTTGCATTTTGGGTGGCCAGCAGTGTAGATCAATAATATTATTCGAGAAAGACAATCTACCTTCGACCGAGAACGCGTCCAACACAGATATGTTGGTTTTATGTCATACTATCCAGGCATTTGTACTACCATGAAAAACACTTGTAATAAATATGCCATCGATTTTAGTATCAGAACATATATATTTTCGATGATCAAAAAAGATAGCGATCCTGTCACGACTGATAACAGATGTGGAGTGTATATGATCTCTCTGACTAGCCTAGACGAGGATAAACCTCAAACAGAAGTCATCGCTCTTAAACCTCAAACAGAAGTCATCGCTCTTAAACCTCAAACAGAAGTATCGCTCTGTAAGTGAGTCACGGAAAAATTTCTCATTGGCCGCCACCGGGAATCGAACCCCAGGTCTTCCAGTTGCGCGTCGGACATGCTACCACTGCACCACAGCGGCCTCGAATTCCCCTGACTCACATACGGCTAACTGCCAAAGCACATGGAAGACCCAGGGTTCGATTCCCGGTGGCGGCCAATTCCGTGACTCACTTATAAGCATGGAAAGAGCGATTACTTCTGTTTGATGTTCCCAATCCACGTCAATTGTGTGTATTAAAGAGGCTAAACCTAACATGGTTTATATAAGCTGTACAAGACGCTACCTCAATACGAGAATTCGTGAACACAAATACGACTTAAAATCCGGCCCTATGGCTACAGCTTTGGTTCAACTGGTTAATGAGGGTTTGTATGTTCCGTGCTGGGATGATTCTTTTATCCTGATATCACCGAACACTAATTTTCTAATGTTGTTTCACTGAGAGCCTTGCTCTCTTTTCCCATGGATCGACTTATTGTAACGATAGTTGTCCACAATATATTTGCAATCAATGGAAACATTTCTTGACTAAAAGACTTAAATTATCCTCTACCGGGACTTTACCATTACCGAGTTCTGAGGGCATAAATTTTATTACTCAATCACCTTGTAAACTCTAATACTGTTTGATTTTGTACCTTGTTTGATATTTGCCAGATTACATTTGTTACTGTATATCCACTATATTAGCTGTTCTCTTATTTTATGTTCTTCCTTCCCCTTTTTTAGGTTCAGTTTGCGTTTATTATCTGTATGTATTCTTTCTACACTTCATTATTTGCTTTCTTTTCTTATATTAGTATGATTTCACTACTTTACTTTTACATGTCATTATTTATCTACTTTTACGCTTACTATGTCGTGTATAGCACCCCTACCCTCTTACTTAACCCTACTTTTCATGATTACTAATCTTTTTGCGGCGCAACCATTTTTGCGCACCCACAGTGTCGGTGTATATCGTCTATATATTGGGTTGTCGGAAAAGTCATGACGTATTTTAGCCATGTTTTGCAAAGGTCATTTATTGATAGAAAGAACAAAGATCAATCAATGATATAATGCCCGTTTTGTTCGATAACCTTTTGCCATCTTTCAGTGAGCTGCAGAATGCCTCGTTCATAGAAGGACCTGTCTTTCGTGGCTAAAAACTCTACAAGGTGCTGATTTACAGCCTCATCTGAACTGAACGTTATACCACGTAAGGACTGCTGAAGAGAGCGAAACAAGTGGAAGTCTGACGGCGCAAGGTCAGGCGAGTATGCTGGGTGTGGCAACACATCCTACCCAAGCTCCAATAATTTTTAACGGGTGATCAAACTTGTGTGTGGTCTCGCGTTGTCGTGATGGAACAAAACATCTTTACGATGAACAAGCTCTGGACGTTTCTGAATGATAGATTCGTTCAAACTGTACAGTTGCCGACAGTACACATTCGAATTGATTGTTTGATTCCGTAGTAGGAGGTCGAAAAACACGACACCTTTAAAATCCCACCACATTGAGACCAGAACCTTCCGCTGATGAATGTCTGCTTTGGATGTTGTTCGAGGCGATGCAGCACGTCGGGACCAAGACCGTTTGCTCAGCACATTGTTATACACAATCCACTTTTCGCCACCAGTTATCGGTCACTTCAAAAAAGGATCGTTTTCCTCACGTTTAATGAGCATATTGTAGATGTTTATACGCGCCGTCAATTGAGCTTCTTTGAGTTCATGAGGAACCCACACATCGAGCTTGCTTACGTATCCCAGCTTCTTCAGGTGGTCGTGAACGCTTGAATGATGGATGTGCAATGTGTCTGCAATCTCTCGTGTAGTGTAACGTGGGTTTGACTCGATCAGTACCTAGTTTTAGTCGTCATCAACATCGGTGGGCCTCCCCGAACAAGGAGCATCGTTGAGGTCAAAATCACCAGCACGGAATTTTGCGAACCGCCGCTGGCACTGACGTTCTTGTAGAGCATTATCACCGTACCCTTTACGCAACTTTTCACAAGCTTGACGCACGTTCTTCCCTTTAAGGAAGTAAAACAGTAAAATATGGCGAAAATGCACAGTTTGGTCTTCCATCTTTAACTTGATACCAAACCTCCGCAAATCAAGCAAATCGCTCACTATTCCTTTTAGACTGCAGCTAGAACTGGCACCTGTCGAATGCCATAGCGATAACAGAGCTAGTCATGCCTCTAGTACTTCCAAAACCGCCCAACCGCCGTCGAGTGCCAAAATACGTCATGACTTTCCGACAACCCAATATATATACGGCTCCATCTTTTACACGAATGTTCATACATCTGAGGACGGGTCCCAGGTGGACCAGAAAGACCTAATGTGTTTTATCTGTTTTTAATATATCATCTACTTTCAACTTCTGTAGTACATTAATAAACTTACTGTGTTTCATGGTTCACGAGTTATTCCAGACTATGGTCATCTTTTATTTGATATCGTGCATCAAGGACGACTACGTTTGACTTTGCTTATGTGATGATCATGCATATGTAGAGATTTTTAGGAGCGCCCGATATGAAAGTGAAACGGAAGCGAAGCAGAAAGGGAGAGGAAGACGCCTTTATTTATTATCGGGGGGCCAGTACCCGGGGTCCGACGGCTTAACGTGCTCATCCGACGCACGGTGAATATTTGGTGGATCGAGCGTTCGTACCTGTCTGGGATCGAACCAGAGGTCCTTTCCGTGGCAGTCACGAACGTTGCCCACTAGGCCACCCGCGGCCCGGGCTTTGCTTATACGTTTGCTGCACGAATAAAATTAGTATACATATATATAATGATTATCGTTACTGCCAAATGAAGCAGCTGTTACTAGAAAATTTTTCCAGTTTTTAATGTCTGGGTCGCTCAGAGAATTCGAGTCTGGGCTAAGGGGATTTATTTCGGCTAATGCGTCTTTGGAGGGCAGTTCCCCAAAAGACAGCGTATATCCAAACAGCGAGCCAGCCGATGACAGTTCGCTGGGCTCGTTTAAGAAAGAGTAAGACAGAATTCTCCCTGGCAGTAGTACTCGAAGGGGAATCAGTGGACAAGCGAAGAGCAGAGGGTTCAGTGACCACGGTAACATGCCCGATCGCCTCTCTCTCCGGGACAGGGGTAAGTGGGACTTTCTGTTTTACCCACGCTCCTTGTGAATTACTAGTTATTAATAAAATGTAATTCCTATAAAGCTTTCCACACTTAAAGCATTCCAGAAGAGTTATTGGTTGTCTTAACAGACTTCTTTAAAAATGGTTTCAAGCATTTCGCTAGCTTTCTTCTTTAAAAAATGTAGAATACAAATACAAATAATAATAAATGGTAATCTGCTGCTCAAAATTCGCATGAGCATACAAGAGAAATTTTTGAGAGATTATAGCAGATTTTAGCATGGACTCTCAATAAGGTTTGCCATCCCGCCCAGCACCTCTCCAGAAGCCACACTGTCTTTCACTCAGCTAACCTAATTACTCAAAATGCTTGAGTAAGCCTTGCAAAGAACACTAAGGTTGGTACTGTATGTATTAAGTAGGCCTCACGAAATAGCTCGTGGAAAAAATTTTCGAAGTAAGAGTACATGATTCGTGAAAAGTTTTTTTTTTTACTACGTATTATATTTTTAAATTGGAGTTTTATTGTGAGTGTGCGTTTTATTTGGAAAAATTACTTTTTTTTCCAATTTAAAACATCGTTTCAATAAATTAATACATAATAACGAATTATGACTAATATAGTACGATTCATTCACATTTCATTTTTTTTAACCCCTCCCCTCCCCCTTTTTTATTATTTAGTTTTATCGATCTTTTTACAGCTTTTACTGTTTGGCTTTTTTAGTTAAATTTTAATTGGTTTTGCTTAAGGCTTTTATTTACTTGAAGTGACAACGAACAAATTAAGGAACAAAAATGTTTACATTATCAACCTCATTCAAGCTATTTTCTTTCCATTTTTGTTTTTTCAGTTTTATATTATAGTTTTTTTATTTTCTACTTTTTACAATTTACTTGTTTTTCGTTTTCGTGGCTTTTATTTACTTGGAAAAAAGAAAGACTTCGCTGTGCGTAATCAACTTTAAAAAACACATTTATATAAGTGCAATAACATTTTCAAGAAATTTTTTAATTCAGTTTAAAAATCAGAAAAAAACCTTCGGACTCCTGAAATTCCCAGCTAAATTTTAAAATAAAAATGGCGTTTATGCAAATTATTCCGACATTCTGATGAAAAAGGAGATATTTACCTGAAAATTCTCTAAACCGTATTATGTGGCCTTTTAAAATTTATTTTATTGAAACGACAAATTCTCAGTGTGTGATTTCTCTTGGAAAGTTTTTTGTAATTGTTGTTGTCCTTTTTTTGAAGCAAACTGAGAAAGAAAAATTGGATATTAGAAAGAAAGAGAAGGGCAAAGAAAGAGAGAAAATGGATATCGGAAAGAAAGAAAACGACAGAGCGAAGATTAGATCTTGTACTGCAAGGGAAATAGAAAATTTTAAAGGAAGAAAAAGATATAAAAACGCATTAAAAACGAGGTCAAAGAAAGAGATAGTAGATGTGAGAGAAACTGTAAGAAGAGAGACAAGGAATGGGATTAAAACAGAGTACGGAGTAGAAATAAACAGAAAAGCCGCGAGTTATTACTCACGGCTCTTCAGAAAGGGGGCCAGAAATGGGAAGGAAAGGAACAGAAAGGTGAGGGGAAAAGGACTGATATTTCTGCAAGTCACTGAGGCCAAAATGATAAGATAATGAGAAGTAACGTTCTGCATGTTCTTGTCAAAACTCTGGTACCAAATTCATCGAAGTCATGTTTCAATCCTCACTAATCAAGTACATTTAAACAATGTACACAATTTTTCCAGCAACATTCAGGAGAATGTTTTCAGGTTACTATTCCTCAGAATAGTAGAGCCGTCAGTGATTATTTACTCCAAGAACTCCGATGTACTCAATGCCAGCGTCTCAATAAGAAAACAGGTAACGTCAGCAGCTCAAATTCGAATCACCGTGACCTCCGTCAAATATAAACCACAAATCAAGCTATGATTTCCAAGAAAAAATTTTAAATAACTTTAGTTTGGACTTTTACAGGAATTATAGATTCGTTCTTTAAAAATACCAAATGACAAAAATTTTGATAAATATTTACCGATTAAGATGAAGAATTTATGTAAATATTCGGTTTTTTTTTTTCTGTTTTTTTTTCCCTTGGATTCTTTTTTTTTAAATTAGCTACCCTTGAAAATTTTCGTGAGAAATATTTCATTTTTCGATTTTATAAAATTTTTGGCCAAAAATACTTGATATTTGCTGTCGTCCAATTTTGTTTTTTCTAAGACCAATAAATAAGCCCAGTTAAGCAGGAGTCCGAATATAAAAATATCCCTGTGAAAACAAAATCGCACAAAAACTTAACTCAAAGCATATAACACAAACAAAAAAAATGGCTATAAGTATAAGAAAAACATTAATGCAATAATTTTTCATACATGATCTCCCTCCCAATCTACTGATAAGTTTCTTAGTTCACCAGATCCGTTCAGCCTCCGCCGATGTTGAAATTACCAACCACCACTGACAACCTTTCCTACGCCAAACCCTGAGCCTGCTTCAACTCCTGCAATTTCTCCGCGATCCGCCTCAACCGAAGCTTCCGTACCCCCTCCGCGATCCGCCTCAACCGAAGCTTCCGTACCCCTTCCGCGATCCACCTCAACCGAAGCTTCCGTAGCCGCCCCGGTGGCGCAGTGGTCTAAGGCGTTGGCCTCTGATCATTCGTCCGTAAGGGGTCCGGGTTCGAATCCCGGTCAGGCATGGATGTTGTGTTTGTCTTACGGCACTGGCTCTCTCCCTTCCCTGGAACCAGTGACCCTAAATTAGGGACGGGCGACTGCTTATAGCCCATTGAGTTGCTCACGGTGGTCGTTAAACCTCCAATCAAAAAAAAAAAAAAAAAAAAAGAAGCTTCCGTACCCCCTCCGCGATCCGCCTCAACCGAAGCTCCCGTACCCCTTCCGCGATCCGCCTCAACCGAAGCTTCCTAAATTCTTCCGCTATCCGCCTCAACCTTTCCCTTCGCCTACGCTGCTCTAAAACCCTGAGGGCCCACCCTTCTACCGCCGCCATTACTACATCCCAAATAGTACCAAAAAGACCCATACTTAACTTAAATTTCTCTTGACTTGCGTCTAGTTCCTGACAGTTTTAGTAGAGCACCTTCTCGCATTGTAGCTCGAAACAAACTGATTTTATTTTTATTTTTTTCGAGAATTCTAATCATCACATGACTTTGTTGATAATGACGTATCTATTTCTAATTGTTGCGTCTCGATCGCTAGCTGTTGCAACAAACAGTGTTGCTTAAACGATATTTTGCGTCCAACAAAATGACGATTTTGACGTCATTGCGGCATTACGTTCAAACATAGCAGTAAATATTTGTAATCCAGATACAACTACATACGATTCCATTTTTCCCATCGTGTTAAATGACTTTGAGTAGTATTTCATTTACGGGCTTTAAATATTTTTAAAATCTTTCTGAGCTTTTTCCCCACCATTGAAAAGAAAACGAAATTATTAAGGTGATTTTGAGGATCTTTTTTTTTTTTCTAATATTTAAATGTTTTTAACTTAAGACGTTTCTGTATTCATTAACGATTTCTTTCCGGAAAAAAATCAAGCTCCAAATACTTTGCGAATGACTCGAATAAAAAACTTCGAAAGCAATTCAAAAGCAAAACTTCGATTTTGCAAATGTTAAATACGTAGCGTTCTCACGAGCCAAACGATTTAACATCGGGTTCGGGGTAAAGAGTTATTGTCCTTTCTGACTGTCTCCCCACCTAAAAACTGTAAAAAGAAAAGGGTTAAACAACATAGTACGTTGAGAGTAGCAACACACACACAAAAATAATTCCAAGGAACGATTCAGGTGTAACCAGAAATGCATGTAGTAACAGTAGCATTAGGACTTCCCACAAAACCAAATGGATTAGATCGTATTTTGAAATTGCCGCCCCGGTGACCGAGTGGTCTGAGGCGCGGGATTCTGGCTCATCTTCTGAGCCGTGGCCGGGCTCAGGCTCCTGATGAGGCATGGGTGGTGGCTCATACCACGTCACTAGTTCTTTCTCCTTCCCGGAACCAGTCGCGAAATTTAGGGGACAACAACTGGCAATAATTCAATATGCTCGTGGTGGTCGTTATTTGTTGTTGTTGTTGTTTTCTGAGAGCTCCATTTCAGCACTGTATCTGGCAAAATGGCATCGAAATTTAAAATGTCGTATTGACTTCTACATTTTGGTGAAATTACGTTTGATCTAGTTGCTTTATTTTAGATTTTTTTTCTTAGGTTTTTGAAACGTATATTTAAGGGAATTTTTAAAACGTAAAACGATGAAATAGAGTGCAGTTTTTTAAAATTTAATCATTTATCAGGTAAAAAAATCCCACAAATTACACCATTATGACGGTGCTGTATTAAAAAATTTCTTTTTTTAGAAATGTATCAACAAAAAAGTAGCCGTCTCATTTCCGCGGGTGCGAATAAAAGAAATTTTTTATGTAATGTTATGTTCTTCCAAATTCTCATGGGAAAAAAAAAACCTTTTCATCAAGTAGTTTCCTCATGCCAGTTAATTATAGATTTTAGGGACCTTTCCTGTTATCTGCCCGCCACTATCTGACTTCCGAATAAGAACGCTTTCAAGTAGTTCCCTATTTCAAAAGTAGAACACAGAGTCTTTGGCAGCAGATGCGCAGTGATCACATGCTTCTTCATGCCTACTACCTGTGCGCAGTGATCACATTCTTTTGACCGTTTGTCTGCGCTTTGGAATTAAATGTGGTCATTCAGAAGGAATGTTCTTTTAACCGTTTGCCTGCGCTCTGGGATTATGTGAATTTATGTGGCGAAAAAGATTGAAAACTAATGACGATTCATTTTTAGAAATTATAAAATATATCGTAGGGTATCCCCCCCCCCCCCCGAGTGATATTGGTACCTAATTTGTGCCTACTTGTTTTCATTTGTTTTCTTATACTGTATATTTTTTTCTTTTATATATTTCTTAAACAGTAAAATTTTTATAAAAAATGAATAAGTAGGTTTTTGCTATTTATAGTGTCATTTTATATACCAATAAAAAAATTCCCATAACATTTATCGTGAACTACTTTATCTGATGTTGGGTGTGATCAGGTTTCATGTAAACAAAGCGGAACGATACACTCAAAATCGCGAACATCTTGAAAGCGTTCTTATTCGGAAGTCAAATAATGTCATTTTACATAACCATGAACAAAAAAGCAAACAGTGGCGGGCAGATAACAGGAAAGGTCCCTGATTAATTCAATAATAACGTCCGCGAATCGTAAAAATAAAAATACGAAAGTATGGCTGTTATCCGAAAAGACGTACTACATTTATTTAAAATTTAGAAATTCCTAACGAGTTACGTGCGCAAATAGATGAGATTTGGTTTGAAACGTGATAGTTAACACGTTTTCTTTTATTATCCTCAATACGTGCCGCACGCTTCATACGATATTTTTACGCTTCCAAAATGTCTATATTGCATACATTTTAAAAACCAATCGAGATAGTACTTCCTACAAATCCAATAGGAAAATTGTGAGAATTGGGCATTTTACACTACTGTTTTCGAAAATTGCAACACCAAGAATCGCTATTCAAATGAAATTTATATCACAGATTCGTCGTGTTACAGGAGATAACTGATTACCTTTGTAGAGCTATATAAGAATTTTTCGCTTCAAACTCCGTGTCGTGTGAAGCCACCTCGAGCAAACAATAACAGCCTCTTCACGGGATAGCACAGAATTAAAGAGGTTTTTGATGTCGTCCTGGGGAATAGCCTGCCAGGATGCTTCTATGCGAGACCAGAGTTCATTTGTTGTGATTGGAGAATGGGCTTGATGGGCCAGTCGCTTAGTTGCCAAGTTCCAGACATTTTCGATCGGGGACATATCTGGCGAACATGCAGGCCAGGGAAGAAGCTGTATCTGCCGTGCATGGAAGAGTTCTTCGACACTCTGGGCCACATGTGGCCGAGCATTGTCCTGCTGGAATATAGCGCCAGTATTAGTGATGAACATAATCGAGTAGAAATAATCGATTCATTCCATTATGAAAATATCTCGAAACATTCGATTACGCCAAATTCATTCGAATGAAAAAAACCTCTCTAGAGAACTCTCGATTGCTCATACGCTGTCTCGTTCAAACGAGTGCATTCGAAAGACGAAATCGCTCGTCTACCCGAAAACATCTCGAAAGGTACAGAGATCCGAGAGGTTCGGAAGTACTCGCTTTTCACGTGATCAAATTATCTCTCGCAGGGAGAATCACTTGGGTTCCTTTATGGGTTCCTTCTAACTTCTTAAGCTAGGTTATGCTATTCGACAAAATTCAGGCGTCATTAGCGTCATTCCGTCCAGCAAAAAAAAGCTCTGAGCGTATAGCACCAATTACAAATCATTCGAATGGTTATTTCGAATGAATATCTCGATTTGTCAGACCTCTCGATTGTAACCCTTCGATTCTTAAATTCAATCGATTATGCCCAACACTAGCCAGTATAACTCTGAAGGAAGGGTATCACCTCTGCGTCTAAAGCATCCCTGATGTATCGCTCGCTGGCTGTTGAGAGTTTCCGCAGTTCGTATCAGGTGAGATCGCGAACTGATCCCAATGACGCCCCAGACCATATTGCTTGGCGTTGGACCGGTATGACGCTGCAAGCTGCCGTTCACCAGGATGTCTTCAAACACGTATGCGACCATCATGGTGCATCAGGCTGAGTCGTGACTCGTCAGAAAACACGACCTGCTGCCAATCATCGCGCCAATGTCTGTGTTCGACAACCCATGCAGTCTGTGATTGAGGGTGAAAGGAATGCTCAGCAATGGGCTGCTAGCGAGCAATCCTCTGCTAAGCAGACGACGTAAAACTGTGCTGGAGGACAAGGTCTGACCTATGACAGTGCTCCATCCATGGTGTTAGCGTGAATGTCGCCGTGCGATCGGTCATTGCCATGCCGTGTAGTCGCGCGATTTTTAGCTCCGTTTTCCGAATTTCTGGAGGCGGTCACAGAACAAGATTTTTTGGAGTGGAAGCGAAGTATAAATCTTTGCTCAGCAAATCCTCGCCAACGAGTACACACCGACAGCCCTACTTCACCCACCGCTATGGGAATGCAGTGGCAGTTCCAAGACATATATATATTTTTTTTTTGATTGGAAGTTTAGCTACCACCGTGAACAACTCAGTGGGTTATAAGCAGTCGCCCGTAACTAATTTAGCGCCACTGGTTCCAGGAAAGGGAGGGAGAGAGCCAGAGTCGTAAGACAAACAAAATATCCATGCCTCACCGAGATTCGAACCCGGACCCATCTCGGGCGAATGATCAGAAGCCATCTCTTAGACCACTGCGCCACCGGGGCGGCCTCCAAGACATCGCATGCATAGATCGCATCACGTTTATGCTGAGGAACGTTGATAACGGAACTTGATGTTAGTAAAGGGGAATGAATACGCGCCTTCTCAAAATGTACACTATCTACCAACAAGTAATTGGACACCTGTGATAGCAAAGGAAAACTAAGTTTATTCACCTTCAATAGTTGGTGGAGCCTCCACGAGCGGCGATTACAGCTGCGACCCTCCGGGGTATACTTTCAACCAGGCGTTCTACGACGGCTAGCGGTATTTTCTGCCACTCGGCTTGGAGAAGACAGGTCAGTTCCTTCACCGATTTCGGACTGTGGGGGCACCCCTTAAGTCGACGCTCCAACTTGTCCCAGAGGTGCTCGATAGGGTTAAGGCCCGGACTCTGCGCAGGCCAGTCCATTCGATTAACCCCATTGTCACCATACCAAGTCATGGTGGACCTCGCAACATGACAGGTGGCATTGTCATCCTGAAAGTAACATGGGTCCACCCCGTAAAACTGCCACAACGTAGGAAGCGCATGGTCATCTAAAATGGTGCAGTAGGTCTCGGCGTTGAGTCTACTAGGAATTGCGACCACGGGTCCCGTGCCATACTAGGAGAAACGCCCCCATAGCATAATTCCACCGCCTCCGAACTTCACAGTTGGCACAATACATTCCGTAAGGAGGCGTTCTCCAGGCACACGCCAAACCCAGACCCTACCATCCGAACGGTAGAGGGTGAACCTTGATTTGTCGCTCCAGAGAACCTGTTTCCACTGTTCAGCGGTCCACTGTCAACGTTCTTTTCACCACGTTAGCCGAGCAGCGCTATTGGACTTGGTGATCAAAGGCTTGTGTGCGGCAGCACGTCCATGATAACCGAGCAGATGGACTTCCTTACGAATGGTATTCATCGAAAGAACACTCCCGCATGCTTGTTGAAACTCCTCGCGGATGTGGTCCATGGATTTGGTGCGGTTTTTCCTAATTTCTCTGGCCTGTACCCGTCGGTCTCTTACTCCCAGTTTTGTGGGTCTGCCGGGTCGGGGCACATTCCGACAGTCACCTCTCATCTTCCACTTGACAATCACGTAGGCCACTGTCGATTTCGGGTACTTCAACACGCTGGATATGTCACGTATGAATCTGCCATTTCTGTGATACCCGACGATTACACCTTTCTCGAAATCAGAGAGCTCCGAACTGCATGGCATCTTGCATGCGACTGGTCGCGTTGTTGTTTCCCACATGATATTTAACGGCGGCGGCCGTGACGTGTATCAGGACCGCAAATTTCGTCGATTGCAGGGGTGTCCAATTACTTGTTGGTAGATAGTGTATTTGTAATTACACAAATTCCCTGAGTTTCGCACAGGACAGTCACTCTACTTCGAATCAGGATGGGCGACGGGTGTGCGAGTATTATTTTTGGTGGGGCAAGTTCGAGAGCAACTTTATTTACAAAAACGCTGAAAGCAAGAATACTTCATTCTTTTCACTACCGGAAACAAAGGAATTTATGCAATCCCCACTCCTTCCTCCGCAGTTACACAGAAACGCTCGGATCTGATTTGTTAAGCCATTAGTGTAGGATACAAGTGTTGGCAGAATGTCTCCTTCAACTTTTTTCTTGCTGTGGATGCATTGTCTAAATTGCTTTTCAAAATTTTGCATTTTTGTTATAAAAATAGTACTGTACTTGAACAATTTGTTTAAAGAAAAATGTTGAATTTGTTGACCTAAATCATATTTTAACGTCGTGATACGCAGGCACAATACTTTTCCTCTCCTGAACTCCTTTCCTTCAAGCCTTCGACCTTGTCTTGCACTCCTCTCCTCAAAGCAGTCGTCAGCCACGTGCTGCTCCCTCATTATTCCGGGGTAGGCTTGAGAGTGATGGTGTAGTTTTAGACACCACTTTCCCTGTTGGAATCCTCAACTTAGTAGCACAAACAGCACAGCAATTAGTAATGACCTCCCTCAGTGAATTTTTTTTTTTTTTTTTTTTTTGATTGGAGGTTTAACGACCACCGTGAGCAACTCAATGGGCTATAAGCAGTCCCCCGTCCCTAATTTAGGGTCACTGGTTCCAGGAAAGAGAGAGAGCCAGTATCGTAAGCCAAATACAACATCCATGCCTCACGGGATTGGAACCCGGACCCCTTCCGCACGAATGATCAGAAGCCATCGCTTAGACCACTGCGCCACCGGTGCGGCTTTGCCCTTTGGATGAATAAACTTTGTCTTTAACATAACCCCACAAGAAGAAATCTAGAGGCGTGAGATCTGGAGCACGGGGAAACCATGGGAAGAGTCCATGTCGTCCAATCCACCTGGTTGGAAATTTTTATTTAAAATTTTTCGCACGACCTTACCCCAATGTGGTGGCGCACCATCTTGTTGCCACGTGATTTTAGGATGTAAACAGCAAATTTGAGGGACAGTAAAAATTTGAATCGTGTCCAAATAAATTTCTTTTGTGACTGTGGATTCTGCAAAAATGAAAGGTCCGATCACACCATCAGCCAATTAGGCCTCACCACACATTCACTTTAGGACTAACCCGGACATGTTCGATGAAGTGATGTGAATTCTCAGACCCCGAAATTCAGATATTGTGGAGGCTGACTTTACCTGAAAAGTTGCTTTATCTGTAAAAGTAATGTTTCGTAGAAAGTCATTATCTGCCTCTAGATGATTTAACAATGTTCCCAGCAAAGTTGAAATGGCGCTGCTATTCATCTGGCTGTAAAGCTTGCAATATCTGCACTCAGTAGGCATATAATAGCGACGTCGCAAAGGGGTGCTAGCACCCTGCTGCCCACCCAGTGAACAACAGTGTGCCATTTTTCAATATATTTAACTTTAAAACATATAGTCTGCACTTTGCCAAGTAATAAGTCCTGCTTTATTCCATATAGCTTTACTACCCGGCTTTGCCCGGGATTTAGGCTTATTAATTCCATATTCCCTTATATGTCAATGAAAAAATCGGGAAAAAAATTGATGCTTGCAAAAAAAAAAAAAAAAAAAGCTGATTTCACAAATTCGGTCATTACAAATTATTTATTCATAGTGTGATTATTTCAGCATTTGGCCGTACACAACATTTTTGGTTTCTCCTTCATCGGTGACAATATATAATTTTGTTGGATCCTTTGCTCTTGACATTCCAGCATACAGCTGTCTGTAGAATCAAACGGACCAAAAGCGTTACGAATTATTTAACACGCCTCCAGGAGACACAGCATTAGAACACTGATTGAACAAAATTTGTTATCGACGATCAAATGCATCACATGCTTTTAGTTTCAGACGTCTTTGAGGGCGAATCTCTGGGACTGGCTGAAATTTTAATGAACACCATAAATCGTTAATAGGAACATGACCTCCGAATTTCGCCTAAATCGGTAAATAACTTTTTAAATTAGCCGTCAAAATTTTATTAACCGTTTCTGCGTATATATTTCTGTTTACCGATGAATTAAAAATTCTATGTCTATTTTTAAAAATTTTGAGGGACTCCTGTTATTACCAATTCATGCAGTTGATAAAAAATTCAGCCCGTTTCATTAAGATTTCGCAAAGTTCGTTTTTGCATGTTTTTATGCACAGTTCTCAAAGAATAGAAGCACCTGTGGATGTGTTGTGGCGATGAAAGCAGTCACGTGCTTTCAGATTTGGACCAGGATAACGATGACGTAGCAAACGAAGCTGAATTTATTGATTAGCTTATTGATTCATAACTCGCGAACGGAACAACGTAGAGATCTTAAAATAGTTGCGTTGACCTAGAAATTCCGGTATTAATAAGCTATGCAAATTTCACAATGCCACAGTTTGGCGCTCGCGTTTTTGCTGCTTCAGACAGACGTTTCGTGTTTTATATGCACTGCTGGCCACCCAAAATGCAACACCAAGGACACGAGATAGCAAAGCCAGATTTACTGGACACATAACAGATACAAAGATGAAACGCCTGAGCTTACAGGTCCGTGTGGCTTGCGGAACAGGCAGACATCAATAGTTCGTGTGGCCCCATGGTTGGCAATAACGGCCGCTACACACCGCGGCATCGATCGAAAAAGGCTTTGGATGTGGGCTTGGGGTATGTCGGTACAGGCTGCTTCCACGTAGCCGAGGGTAGTGCTTGCCGGGCCACTCGGTTGCCGATCAACGACCAGACGTGTTCGATGGGCGACATATCGGGAGAACAGGCGGGCCACGGCAGCAGTGACACCTAGTGGTCAGTGAAGAATTGTTGCACGATGCGGGAAAAATTGTCCTGTTGAAACATGGACGCCGGCAGGTCCTGCAGGTAAGGGGGGACTACAGGCTCCAAAACGTCGGCGATGGTGCGGTGGCTGTTGAGTGTACCGGCGATGCGTACCAGAGGGGTGCGGGTGTCATATCCAATTGCGCCCCAAACCATAACGCCAGGCGACGGACCGGTATGGCGATGCATAATGCAGGCGTCATAGTCTCTCGCCGCGGTGCCGCCACACGCGGATTTGACAGTCGTGGTGTTGCAGGCAGAAGCGAGATCATTCGTCGGAGAAGACAATGCCGTGCCATTCCGTAGTCCAGGTGCGGCGTTCAACGGCCCACTACCGCCGCACTCGCCGGTGGTGTAACGTCAATGGTAATCGGAGCAATGGGCGCCGTGCGACAAGTCCCCGCTCCTGCAGACAACGTCGAACGGTACGTGCTAACACAGGTTGTTGCGCAACACACCCTAATTCCTGCGCTAACGTTCGTGATGTGGCGGTGCGAGCAGTCAATGCCCGTCGCACAACATGCCGGTCCTCTCGTTCGGTGGTGTGCCGCGGCTGCGGCAATCGCTCACGTCGGTCCGTCCGTTCCTCCAGCACCCACCGAATCCATACTCACCTCACTGTGACTGGATGCCGTCCCACACGGGCGCCGATGTCTTGGTACGATAAACTGCTGTCGCGATAAGTCACTATTCGTCCTCTGTCAAACTCCGAAACGTGCTGGAATGACTGCCGTATTCTGCGACGAGGCATCAGGAAGCTTCCCACGTACAGGTCCTGCAGCACAACACACTTCCACTACTTACACCCCGCCCTCTGTGCACCCTTCTTATAGTGCTTCTCGGTGGCGTGCCGGGCGCACATGATTTGCATATGCCCTGCAATGCTAATCGTTTGCATGTCCTCTCGCGGGCGACGCATGCTGCGAAATTCAGGCCAATCGGAAGATTCCTTCTTCTTGTTGCATTTTGGGTGGCCAGCAGTATATAAGATAACCCTACGTATTTTCCCCTAGGAAGTGCGTTTTTTACGTCTTCAAAAAAGGTTATCAAAATAGCATTGCAGAGCCATGAAAATTCAGTTCTCCACTCTTCCAATTCCTTAGGTTAGGAATCTTTTTCATGTTTGTATGGCCAGGGGGCTAATGAGGAGGGTGGATAGAAATTCACTTAAGGGGTCACTTCTAATTGCTATTTCTTTTCTTTGCAAAATTGGGGATTCCAACACGAAAAGTCGAGTCTAAAGCTACACTAACATCCTTAATACAGCCCCGGGACAGTGAAAGTACACTAGCATCCTTAAGACTGCCCCGGGACCGTGAAAGTACACTAGCATCCTTAAGATTGCCCCGGGACAGTGAAAGTACACTAGCATACGTAAGACTGCCCCGGGACAGTGTAAGTGCAGAAAGTGGCTCTCGACTACTTTTTACGAGAGGAGTGCAAGGCAAAAAGTCGCTGGCTGGAAAGAAGGAAGCTAGGGGGAGGGGAGTATTGTGCCTGCATAGCACGATGATAAAATTTGATTTAGATAAACAAAACCAATATTTCCTTTTAAATAAATTCAAGTACAGTCCTATGTTCGTAATCAAGCATGGAAAATTTTGAAAAAAAGTTTAAGACAATGCATCCAGAGCAAGCAAAAAGTTGAAGGCGACATTCCACCAACACCTGTATTTTGCACCAGTGGCGTAACTTGTCAGCTCCATGTATTTCTGTGTGTCCAGGTGGAGGAGGTCGGAATTGCACGAATTCTTTTGTAGCCAGTAGTGAAAAGCATTGAAACCGCCCCGGTGGCTCAGTGGTCTAAGCACTGGCTTATGTTAGAGAAGAGTTTTTCAACTAACCTTGCGATTGGATCAGTAGCGTCACCTAGTGACCTACTTGGGAAACAGAAAAAACTTTGTTAAGGAAGTTAACAAAATCTGCAAAAATTATGTTCATATCCCGAATAGTTTTTTTCCTTAATAAATTTTTAAAATGTGTCAAGAACTTTTATATTATTATTTGGCAAAGTCCGGGTTTTAAAATTAAAAAATAAAAATTGAAACTGGCACATCTTGAATTGGATGGGAAAGGAAAATTTCAGGGTGGGCTCCAGCCCAACCTCGCAACCAGGGACGGATTGGCTTCCGTATATTTTGTCTCTTTCTTACTTTCTTAAAAAAAAATTCAGTTCACTTGTTTTAAACACACAACTGAACTAAATTTTTTTCATAAACGAAATACACATAGTATAATTATAACAAGCGGAAGGAAAAACAACTTCTCTTTTGAATTAAAGAAAAAGATCCCCTCACCAGGCAACTGCTAGAATCCCAACTACAATAGATGGGCCATGTGTGTTTGCGAACTTCTGGGTTCACTTATTAGCTGAGGAACGAGAATCTATGTACCGTATGTTGCGGGAAGGCGGGGGGTGTACAAGATGTTCTATATATTCCCCAAGGAAGGGGGGGGGTAGTTGATTTTACTCCCGTTGGTTGTAGGAGGCATTAGTGCTGTGCTCATAAGAGCTGAGTTCGGGCTCAATTTTAAGAGCCAGAGCCCGCCCTAATTTTATATAACAAGTTAGAACCTGGGCCCGAACGGGCCCGGAAACTATGATTAAAAAAAAAAAATCTCTTCCAAACTTCCACTCCTTCCTCCCCGTGCAATTAACCGATGTCTTTCTCAACTGCGGAATGGGGAAGGGATGTCTATTTATTTCTAGAGGGTTTTTTACCATACATTTCATCTTGAAATGTTTCGAGGGCCCGGCATCAGGAAAAATCGGGAGGCACAACAATCTACGTATGTTAAAAGCATTGGGGTGGGGCTGAACAGGGCTAAAAAATTTTCACTACTTTAGCTAAAGTAGTGAAAATAATCACCAATGTTTGATAAAGTTGCAGAACAATGCTAGATAATGGTCATTATGGGATGTACTAACCACTATATGACAACACAGAAGTCAGAGTGAAAGCTAATAATATCAAGAACTTATTTTGAAATAACTGTAAGATTATTTGCGGGGGTGTTCATATACGATTTCTTTCCCCCGAAATGTTCTTCCTACGCAGTCTACGCTCATTGTGATAACTAACAAATGCTACAGATGAAGGCATTTACGGAGATATCATTTCAACATGAAGTTGCAAAATGTTTTGTTTACGTTATTTAGTAAGGTGCCTTTACAATACATAACCGCAGCATAAAAGCACGTTTTGTAATTGAAACACATACTTGCATGATCACTAAATGAAGAATCTGTTCGCCACAATATTTAAAAATCTTTAAATTTCTGACTGTGATTGTACACAATAGAAAAATTACAAAAATTGCAGTACAAATAGAAAATTTTACAGCATAAAAGTTCTGTATTTTTGTTCATTTATTTAAATTTAAAAATTGTCTCATGCGAAAGGATTTTCGGTACAACTTCAAAAATATTTTGGTAGTAGCAGTTCTCTCTCTCTTAAATATTCACTGGAATTTCAGCCCACTTCGTTGAAAATTTAAGAACTGGAAGCTCAAAGGTATGAAAATCAAGATTATTTTACTTCAGCGTTCTTAAGAGAAAATTTTGAACAAACATAAATATTGAGTGTGTCCAAAATTAGAAGCTTCTCCAGCGCAATTACATACATAACTAACTAAACTAGTAATTTAAACCTGGTTATTTGCTTTTTTTTGCGTCGATTAAGTGAGTTTGCCACGATATTTAAATATCTTGAAATTTCTAACTGTGATTGTCCACAACAGAAAAATTGTAGTACAATTTTTCTGTAGTGGGCAATTAGTAAATTGCAGTATAAATTTTCATCGGCCCATGCCAGAAAATTTTCAGCACAATTTTTATGCAGTAAAATCTTCGCATGGGCCGACGAAAAATTTTCCGCAACACCCACTTAAATTTAAGAATGACGGGTGTACTTTTAAACCCCCCCCTCCCCAGTACTATGCTTGCCACTGTTTCCAGAGCAACTGTACTTCTTGTTTTGTTTCTTAAATTTAAAAAAATGATTTAGTTGTGATACAATAGTACTGCAGAACTACAACAGAACGGGCCCTTTTGCAATCGCTAATCCGCCCCTGCTCGCAACCCCTAGGAGACGTCTCTGCTTTGTAGTGAAAACAATTTTATGAGTCATGGAAATGGCTCAGATGAAATTATGGACAAATTAGGCATTGATTTCGTAATTTAGATCATACTTCCCAGAGGATATGGATTCATGCAGTGATTGTGGAAAGTTACTCTTTAAAAATAGCCAACTGCAGGTACATTCTTAAAAAGTAGCTTGTTACAGCTACTAATAACATTAATAAAAAAAAAAGGTAGCTAGCTACACTGCTTTTTTATGTATAAGCTCAAGTTAAAAAATGCAAATTCTGAGAATGATCTTCATATGTACATTCTTACATATGGCATTCAGAACCAAACACCAAGGTAAATTACACAATCAAGGTTCCCACTCAAAAGTAATAAAAAAATTCCCTGACTTTTCCAGGTTCTCCAGGTGGTTTTTAAAGTTTTCCAGAGTTGCATGTTGCAAAGAATTGTTACATTTCATTCCATTCATTTTTCTCACCAAAGCACATACTTGTAAATTTTGTACGCAATTTGTCTTTATAAAATTACCTGCTTTTCATTAATAACAACTAACTGTGCACATTATTTCCTGTACCAAAGTTCCGTGAACTTTTGTGAATACTACCCACACGGAATTTGTAAATACATTCCCAGAGAAACAGGTCATTTGTAAGAAAAAATCTGTCAGTTGAACAGTTTGTTTTTCTAAAACACAATGCAGCTAAGCTTAATGATGGAATGGCTCTGTTCAAAGAAACATTGTTTCAAGAGAACTAACAGACAAAGGACTTTGATCCATCATTTGGTTGGTTCTCTGGTGCAGTGCTTCTTCAAGCAGGAGTTATTGTGCCTAATTGTTCCATGTTATAACAACTGACTGCAGAAATTGAACAAAAGCTTAATTAATAACTGGTAATTTTAAAAATTCAATTTTGCATCTTTTTTTTTTTTTTTTTTTAGAGAATAAAGGAAATACTTAATATAACTTAAAGTAAGATCTACCAAATTCTAGGCAGGCAGTAATTGGAAGCAAAAAGTTTGAAATCTTGAAAAAATAAGTTTTTTTTTGGCAAAATAAAATTTACATTGATTTTTACAACAAAAAAAAGTGTAATTTTCCCTGAGTTTTCCAAAAAAAGGGTAACTTTCCCTGAGTTTTCCCTGATTTTTGCAACCATTTTCAAATTCCCTGAGAATTCCAGGTTTTCTCTGTTTTCCAGGTTGAGTGGGAACCCTGACAATTTATCTTTCTATCTACCTCAGCTCTGATTGTTATATGCAACACATTCAGTGGCATGCATTCCAGACTAGCTGTTAAGCCCAGCGAATTCCAATACATACTATATCTCAAAAATATTCATTAATTCATTCCCTTTGACCAACAGTCCCCAATAAAACCATAACTGCAATTGTGTCTTATGCACTGTCTTTGAAGGCCGACTGAGAAGACTTCCCAGGCAGCCATTGCGAATGTCGGTAGCCAGTGGCCAAATGGCGACCAGATATTTTTTAATATAGTAGCCAACAAAGGCTAGTAGATCCCCCCCTAGTGATTCCTGAAGTCATGCAGCCAGCACATACAAACTGAATCAATACAACAGAAGCAGAGTAAAATGACCAACCAACTTTGTCAATACCAGATTGTACCAAATTTTTTTTTTTATTATTATTATTACAGTAACAAAGAACAATTAGTCTCAAGAGCTGGTCACTTAACTAAATTCTATAGTAATTAAGAACAAAAGATATCGGTGTCATTCAATTTCTTTCATCTGAAAATCCATACAACAAATTACCAAAAATGCACTTCACTGCCACTAACATAACCCCACTTTTAAAATGAAAATCAAGAATTTAAGAAAATCTAATTCCAAACAGAAATAAAAAAAATTTAACTTATCTTGGGGCAAATAATAAAAAATGTAGTCTGGGACATACACATGTTTGAAGATTCCTTACTGATTTTTTCTTTTAATGAATGTTGCAAAATACGCAGAAAAACACACAACAGACTATAACTACATTTATACACGAAATTCATTTATTGTTCTATTTTATTTTAGTGTTTGGACTTCTGTTCACACACAAAACAAATATCAACAAAATGGCTTTAATCAGATACATTAAAATGATATAATACACATCAAAATGTCATTTAATAAAACTAATTGGACCACTCAAATGCTAATTAAAATTCTATGTTACAGATGGAGATGACCTACACAAGACGAATCATACATATATTTCTTCACTCCCTCTCTCTTTATCTCAAGTGACTGAGAACAGAATTTGTAAATTTTAGTTTAATCCTGTGGCATATCAGGAGTATCATCTTCAAATTTCTTAGGTTTTCCTGCCAAAAATTATTAGTATGGTTAATTTCATACTAAAAAAGTATTAGATATACCCTAGTCCTCACTTTCCTTTAGTCTTCCTATATAAATACAGGGGAAGACAAACCCCAAATTTTCAGGTGCCAGCACATTTTTTCAAGAGATACAAGAAAACCACAGTCAATCTAAGCAAAAACTACACCTACAGAATTGTGACTTTCAACAGTCAAAATTAATGCATTATTTCTCTAATACTGATCAACGATTCAATGAAAAATCCACAACTAAACTAGGGAACATATTTCTTGTAATGCATTTTGAAATAGGTTTTAATTTCAGAAAGTTCAGTTTTGCATTTTGGTGTATACAATAAAAATGTTAATGAATAAATACACTTATAAACACTATGTCACTTGCAAAGCATGCAGACTTTAGAGTAATCCATTTTTTTTAAAGCCACACTTACCCACACGCACATCATTCAGCTTTAAGTCTCCCTTAAAGCTTCAGCACTATATTTGTCTGTTTGATTTTGCACTATTGTTAACAATCAAGAAATTTTGCTAGATCAAAGTCTTTGATTGAAGGTCCATTCAAAGATATCACTACAAGGCAATGGTGCCAAAATTGATGCTGGCATCTTTATTATTCTGATTTTACAGTAAGATGCTTAAAAAAATGCAAACAGAAAAAAATTACATATTGTACTTGTTGCTTTATTAAAGAAGTGAAAGCTTCATGATAAAAACCCAGATTTTGAAAAATGAAATTTTCACAATACAATTTTAAATCTCAGACACCACATGAAAGTTTCTAGGTGCCATAGCAAATGGGTGCCTTTGATTTGTCTACCCCTATACATATTTGGGGGGGAGGGGGAGGAGTACTTACAGCAGTGAGGAACGTAAAGGGCTATAAACAGTCGCATACCCTAATTTGGGGCCACTGGTTCCAGGGAAAAGAAAGATCCAGTGCTATAAGGCCAACAGTGCTATAAGGCCAACACACCACCCATGCTTCCCCCAAGATTCAAACCCATGTCCAGATCAGATGAATAGTCCAAAATCAATGCCTCTGACCACCTAATTAACACAGCAGCTTTTTTTTTTTTTTTTTTTTGGAGGATGAGAGGGTTAACAACCACCATGAATAACCTTGAAGGTTACAAACAGTCACTCAACTGGTTCCAGGGATGGGAAGAGTCATAAGAATAACACACCACCCATGCCCAGTAATGCATCAAAGATTTAGGGGGAACAGGCATGCAGGCAGGCAGTGTTTAAGTCTAGCTGGAATCAGGACCACACCCAGGGAGAGGCTGGGAGGAGATCTGATCCCCAATAGAAGGCAGAAACGTCCACCTCCCAGAATATATACTCCACAAAATTTTCTGAAAGCAGATTGAAGACAAAAAAAACAACAACTTGTCATTTGTTTATTCAGTCTTGGTTTCATAAAGCACTAGTGGAGAAAAGGCCAAAATCAAAAAGAAAAATCAATGAAGTTAGTTTTTGTTCTCTTTTTATCCCCCCCTCTCAAGAAGTCGTTTTGCCTATATCATAAAAAGTTGAGCTGTATACTTAATCAGCAACATTAACAAAATTCTCTTTGTCATTGCCATAATATTCAAGCTAAGACTGAATTACCAAAAAAAAAAAAAAAAATCCATAGTGGATCCGGACCCACTAGGTCCACTCCTGGACACTCCGCCCATGCCTCATTCATGACTTGAACCCTAGGTCATCTCAAACAAATGGTCAGAAAGCTACACCTCTGACTACTAAGCCACTGGGACAGCTCTTTAGCTTAGGAGGTGAGACATAACACCTAGTTTGTCTAGTGGCCAAGCAGTTTCAATGTTAAGCAACTTGTGCTGAGTGCTTGAATTTGAATTTCAGCTGACCCATGGGTGTGGGTGTGCATTTTCAATTCAAGATTTCTTCCTCTGACAGCATTTAGCCACAAGTACACAAACACAGAAATCTGCTACCTAACCAGTTGCTTTTGAACACACACACAAAAGTCCAAACTAATCCTTCTTACAGCTGCTGGTTCAACCCTGACTATAATAGTAACCTCAAATTAGAGACATCTAACTCATAAATAGCAAGACATATTTATGCAATTACAACAAAAAGAAATATTACACACATTATGAAACTTCTGCATATTTTGTTTTCGCTATCTACTGTACAACATATCTGTAGCCACCACACACAAATAAACATATGCTATACAGAAGCACTGTTGATTTAAAAATATAATAAAAATAATGCAAATGATTTTCCTTTTCCATAAAAAATGCTCATCCATGAAGCAACTTATATCAAGGAAGTGGCCATGTTTAGCCTAAATACTGGCCACTCAGCCATTTGAATTTGCTGAGGAATTACTCCAGCAGCGACATATTTTTTCACCCTCCTTTCCTTCAAAAAAGGCCACTGGTTGTATGAAATGCACTAGAAGAACTTCATAATGCTATAGTAGGCAAGGCAAGTTGACTTGTGAGTTATGAACTGCAATGTGGGTTTAAATACGGGCAGTTCCCGTATTATGAACAAGTTCTGTTTCTAAGTCTGTCTTTAAGTCAAATTTGAACATAAGTTGAAACAGGTATGGTTCGTATCTAGCATCAATTAGCTAAACCTTTGTTATAGTACATGCTTTGATGCATAAAAAAAACATTAAACATTTCCAGATACACTACCACATCTTTAAAATAATAATGTTTCCAAAGTTTAATGGTGTTTCACTTTTTTTCAATTGCTTTATTTCCACTCTATTTTCCTTTCCTTTGATACACCATGATCACTAGCATCACATTTACGCTTTGGTGCCACGGTTACGAGGATTAAAAAAAAAAATTAAAACCAAATATATTAACACAATGAGATACTGCTGACATCAACATGTTCCGACTGAAAATAAGTCTTTGTCCTCACGCCCATGAACCGACAAACTGCTGTAGATGCGCGTCGCACAGTAGTGCCCATTTGTTATCACAAACCATTGCATGTAACTCGATTGTTTAATATAATAGGCTTTACAGGGGTTTGTTCGTAACTACGGATGTATGCAAGTCGGACGTTCATAACCTAGTGACTGCTTGCACTTCCTTTTAAACACACATGTTCTTGAACTATAGATGTTTCATCTTGCAAACATGAAATTCTACAGTTAGACTTATAGTTGTGTTTTCAATATATGCCAAATACCTGTGGCAGTCCCATATAACAGAATTACATGCTGATTTACAATGTAACTGGCACAATAAATCTTGATCAAACTGAAGACATTAAAGCAAGGAAAACTGCATTTTTAAGCACAACTGCCTGTGTACTACAGGTAAACATCAAAATAGGGATTTTATCTTGTTGCTGCTAACCAGATTTTTGCCCCCACCCACCTATCCCCAACTGTTTTGGGTTTAATGACCACCATGAGCAACTCTTAGGACTATAAGCAGTCACCCATCCTTAATTTAGGGCTGCTGGTTCCAGAGAAGAGACAGAGCCAGCATCATCAGACAAGCACAAACAACACTCATGCCTCACCTGAGACTCAAACCCATACTTTAGATGATTAGTCAAAAGCCAGCATCTCGGACTCTGAGTGGTCTAGATTTCTGCACCGTAATTTTATTGGTTCTTAAAAACAAATTAATTTAATTTGCATGGGTTATTTGCATGTGGAAAGTACATCAATGAATATCTTTACATACATCTCATGATAACATACATAGCTTCTCCACATACCTAGCTGAAAAATGTCACCAACTATTTTATCTTATTTTTAAATTCACTTGGTTACTTTGAGAGCTAGTGTGCTTGTTGTTTGCTGTGAATTGATTACAGTTCTCTTTAGTTCATTTTCCATAACAGATTTTCGTTATGCACAAAGAAGTTGAGTTATAAAATTGATTCTTTGGGGCAATTTAATTGTTTTGATAGAAAGTTTAAAGGTTCATCATGGTACTGCTTTTTTTTTTTTTTTTTCTGAAGGGGGTTAACAACCACCACGAGCAACTCAAAGGGGTATAAACAGCTGCCCATGCCTAATCTTGGGCAACTGGTTTCATGGATGGGAGAGAGCCAGTAATGTAAAACAAACCCACCATCCATCTTGGACAAATGATTAGAAGCAAACGACACCTCACATCACTCACCCACTAAAGCAGCTCATAGTACAACTTCCTGCTCTTATATTTCTAAAAACAAAGTCATGGAATGGAGAAAAAATAGATTAAAAAAAATAGATTAAAATTGCATCAAAGAATTATTTCTTCTTCGTGCTGATAAATTCAGAAGAACCACATCGTTAAAACTGTCTTAGCACGATTTAAATTAAAAACCCTTAACTGAATCAGACTGCAATATTAAAGCATGATATTTATTTACAATCCTAAAAGAGATTTAAATTGGGCTAGTTCTTTCGCAACTACACCAGTCACATCTTAAGGCCCAAGAAAGTGACAATACTGGCGCTAAAGATAAGATTTTTATAGTTCCAAAACCTTCCCAGAAGGCATTAGTAAACAGTGCCCCTGTTGCCAGAGAGCAAAGTTGTACTTACTGATATACAAATTTTCAATTAACACTTCCATGTCTAGATGGTGGTAAACCTTGGACAAGCTGTTTCCAAAGAGGATGTAACCTCTTTGGAAACAGCTTACATTAACATACCGTATATACTCGCGTATAAGTCGAGAAATTTGGGACAAAATGAGAGCTTCAAAGTAATGGGGTCAACTTATACGCGGGGTCTAAAAAAATCGTAAGTCCAAAAGTTCTTCCCGTGAGGCAAAAGGCAATCCATCCCAAAAGAAATAAAAATGCCAATGTGGTATTAATTACGAAATCGCAACCCTCCGAAAGAAAAAAAGAAAGCAAAAACGCCGGTGTGGTAGAATTACGAAATCGCGAACCTCCGAATTTCTCCGCGCTTTGAGAAGTCTCCTCTCTCCTGGCTTTGCGTATCCACAGCGCAGTCACAGCCGCGCATAGAAAGCTCCGCCCTTCCGACTACCAGTTGATTGCACTGATCTTCGACGTAACGGCAAAGAATATCACGCAAAGCGTGTATATTCTTTGGTAACGGAGCAATGCGACAGCCAGTGTTAGGTGTTGCTTGTTCTTAATCGCACGTGTCTCGCTTCTCCTATTATGGGTGACACGGATTGTGTAAAGAAAAGGATGTCCTTTAACGCAGGATTCAAGTAGAAAGTGGTTTCTTTTCCAGAAAATACTAACAACTGTGCTGCTTCACGTCAATTTGGCATTAACGAAAAACTGATTCGAGATTGGCGTAAAAAAAAATGGACTTGGTGAAAATCGCAAAAGGCGCTGCACCGTGAAACGACATCTTTCCCAGAGCTGGAAAGTGTCTTGAATGATTGGATTGTGGGCTGCAGACAACATGGTTACATTGTAACGCGAACTAGTATACATTTGCGAACAATAAAGCTCGCAAAAGATGAAAAGTTTGCAGCCGCAAATAACACTTTTCGTGCCTCACCAGGTTGGTGCACAAGGTTCATGAACCGCTATGGGTTGTGTCTACGCCAGCGCACCAAAATTGCACAAAAGTTACCTTGAAGCAAAAATAATGGAATTTCAAAAGTATGTAATTCAAAAGAGAAAAGAGACTGCTTTTGAACTTTCCCAAATAGGGAACATGGATGAAACCGCCATGTGTTTCGACCTTCCTGGAAATAAGACGGTGAACCAAAAGGGCGAAAAAAATATCTTGATCAAAACGACTGGCCACGAAAAATCCAGTTTCATGGTTGTTCTTTCCTGTTTGGCCGACGGCAGTAAGCCACCTCCGGTAATTATTTTCAAACGCAAAACTCTGCCAAAAAGCGTTGTCTTTCCATCTGGTGTGTTCGTTCGTGCCCATGAAAAAGGATGGATGAACGAATTCGGAACAATTGACTGGTTAAAGAATGTGTGGAACAAAAGGCCAGGTGCACTTTTGAGGAAACCTTCTCTTTTGGTGTGGGATATGTTTGTTGCACACCGTTGTGCAGAAGTGAAAAAAACTGCAGAAAATTCAAAAACAACTCTTGCTGTCATCCCAGGTGGGTTGACATCTGTTCTTCAACCACTAGATGTCTGCCTTAATAAGCCCTTCAAGGACAATGTGCGGAGGTATTGGGCAGATTGGATAAGTTCCGATTTGCCGACTGAAACCAAGGGCGGAAATCTAAAGAAGCCGGATATCGTTTTGATTGCGCGATGGGTCAAGGATGCTTGGGATGCGATACCTGCGGAAATGGTAGTGAAATCATTCAAGAAATGTTGCATTAGTAACAAACTTGATGGCACAGAGGATGATGAGATTTTTATGAGTGATGATGACAGTGATTCTGATGACACAGGCATAGATGGGAATACTGATGTTTATGATGACGCGCTGATGACGGAGAAAGACTTTTTTGAACTGTTTGGCGAGTCTTACTCGGAATCGGATTTTGATGGGTTCCGATGAAGTTTTGGGGTATGCAAATTAAATTTAGTATTATATATATAATTTTTTTCGTTTTCAAAGGTTTTTAATAAATTCATTGAAATTTTTTTCTCATTCCGGGATCGACTTATACAAGAGTTTCCGATTTCTTACGATTTTTTCCTCTGAAAGTGGGGGGGTCGACTTATACGCGAGTATATACGGTACTTCTTCAAAATATGTTATGCAAAGGGTCTCTGCTAAAAGTAGACTGTTTGTTATTTGCAGTGGTTATTATAGTCACTTAATTCCAGTCCAGATAATAATTTCCTGAAAAGACCAATTTAGTTACGGATTATGTCACCATGGTCGTTCTCATTGAGTATTCGTGCTCAGATATCCGCACCTTCAAGTTATGAAAGGTCGAGCCTATGTAAACCCTGTCCTCCAAATTAGGGTTGGTAGAACAAAGTGGTATGCAATACACTCCAAACCTAGATTGCAGTGGGACCAGGTTCTTATCTCGCTTTATTTCATTAAAGAGTTTGGCAGTTCTTATTCCAAAGCCTAAGGATGTTTTTCTACAATATTTCTTGAGAATATTCAGAATGTGCAGGATGTAGTTCACAGTACCAACATAGTGTATAGGGGTAACTTCTTGTTGTAGTGTTGCATTTTAAAGTTGAAGGCAGTCCCCTATTACCTTAGAAACTAGATTTTTATTATATATATATGTTGACTGGCAATCTGGTAGCTCTTTTTGGCATACAGCAATACATGATGAATGTGAAAATGCCCGATTAACCAGGAAATGAATTGGAGTCTTCTTATAAGAACTAGGGTGGGCTGAGGTTGCTGGGATAATTGATTAAACTGCTGCTGGTTTCAGATAAACTGAAAATTGTAAGTCGTGTTACGATACAATAAAAAATCTAAGTAGGGAGAGAGCCATCTTCCTCCATCTCAAGGGTAAAGTTTATTGTTGGGTAGACATTAGAAAGGGCCTGCGAAAATAATTTAAGCAGGTTTGGGCCATGTTGACAAAAGACCAGATCAGCTACATAACGTATGCAGAGTAATGGTTCAAAAAGAAAAATTTCCAAACCATATGTTATTTTCCTTTTAATTTCTTTTTCTTATTTCTTCCTTTTGAACAGTTACTCTACATATATTATGTAGATGATGTTCTGGTCTTTTGGAAACATGGCCCAGAACAGCTTAAATTATTTTTGTTGGCCCTTTTTAAATTATTTTTGCAAATCTCTTTCCCCTTTTAGAATTGTAAATAAATGTCATGCTTTAATATTGCAGTCTGATTCAGTTAAGGGTTTTGAATTTAAATCGTGCTAAGACAGTTTTAACGATGCAGTTCTTCTAGATTAAAAATTCATGATTGGTTACACTAATATATTTCATCACTGTTCTAATACCATCAACAAAGGATTGTTTCAACCCAACACACATGGATAGAATGTTTAGCTTTTATACACATCAAGTCATATATATTTATCGATAAATTAGTAGTTGATTTATCTATAAGTTGACCTTTCAATCAACTACTAGTTGATTAATCGGCAAGTCGAGTAATCGATCAACTTGTAAAACAAAAGAGGTGATCAGAAATGTGTGTTAATTTATCATTCAGCTTCAGGTAAGATTCATATCTTGTTCTTAACAATTTACAAAATTTATTGAAAAAAAGGAACCAATGAATGCCAATAATGCTTCTATTTCATATTTCAATTGAGTCGAGAGATCACAAGAATCAAACTAAAAATGGTTAGCCACAAAAAATATTTTTAAATACAGACACATAAGAATAAAAAATATTTCACATGAAATGAAAATGAAATCAATAAAAACACAGCATCTAAAAGCACTCTGATTACTTCTCCCATTTAAAAGCTTTGAAATAATCCATTTACATGTGGAAGACAAGTAAGGATTTGGTCAATGACAATTTGGAACTATCAAAACTTTCATATATGAGTAAGCAAATGTAATAATTTCATAACACAAACACATAGTATTGAATATTCACTGGCTGAACATTCTAAACTAAAGAATAAATAAGCACACTGTTTATAATATGTTTTTTACTGTTATTCCAACCAAAAACAATCATTATATTTTTACTTGAATATCTGATGCATAATAATAATAATAATAATGAAACAATTCAAAACCTAACAAGTTTTCAATCTTACAGATACCGCAGCAAGTAGTACATATTTCAGTTCAGACGGATTTTAAGCAGTCACTGACAGAAATGGGAATTAATCATTCAAAACCAGTTCTTTGTGATAACATGACCTTTCAAATTCACGTCAGTCAATTTCCTTTCATTCAAAAATTTTAATTATGCTTAAATATTTCTCAAAGACACATTTTTTTATTATGAAAAGTTGAACTATACATAATGAAGTTGAAGGGAGAGTCAAAAACATTTGCATATGCAAGCTTCTTTATAACTGGACACATAAAAAAATATATATATTTTTTGGAATATTAAAAATATATATATATTTTTTGGAATATTAAAAATATATATATATTTTTTGGAATATTAAAAAATATATAAATATATATATTTTTGGAATTACATCAGGCTTTAACAAACTATTATCAATTAATTGAAGGAAATTAATACATGTTAATTGAGCTCATTTAAAAGCTTTCCAACCAAGTTTTATATGCCAATTAATTTCTTCATCAATGTGACCCTCACTTAATATCTGTTGCCCAAGGTAAGTATTGGTTACCTCCAGATTTTCCCAATCAATCAATCAATCTTCATTTCTTGTAAAAGCATTGCATTGTACATCAATTCTGTTTTCTGAAAGTTCAGTTTTAATTACACTTCTTTATTCTTGTCAGCAAGTTCCTGAATTCTACTCTGCAGCACTGAAGGAGAAGTTGCAAAAATTACTGAGGAGGAGATACTGATAGATCTCTGACTTTTATATCTTTCTCTTTTTCCCAACAAATGAAATATATATCACATGAAATTATATATTTTGTAATACTTTTTGACCCCACAGTGACAATAATAGCTATTTCATTTTCAGGTCTGAAGTAAAGATAGTCCTCTCAAGTGAAGATCACACCAAAAAAAAAAAGCAGTGCCATAATTAAGTTCCCATTCCTGAAAGACAAAAGAAAAGGAATCCACATTGAAATGTTGGTGACACTAAATTATCAGCAGACCTGCCAACCTCTCGGAACCAAAAAACATAAAACTCAAAACAGAAAAATTGTAACATGACACGTACAGATAAGTTGTTAAGCCTATTTCAGCTATATAAATTCTTGATGGTGTAGGTTGTAGCTATATAAATTATTGATGGTTGCAGGTGTAAGGGGAGGGAGGTTGCTTTGAATAAACAGGCGCTCGCCTACATTCCAGCGCCAACCAATCAGCAGCATTAAGTAAGACGAAGAGTCAAAAATATGAATTGGTCTCAAACGTTAAATGAAATTACTCTTGATTCGTCCATTGGTTGTGGATTGCACTTGACTTGACTTACTTTGTTTCTGTTGGGAAACTAGAGGCAGGGGAATTCGTTAAGAGAAATTGGAAACCTCTCCAAAAAAAAAAATCTTTTGAAGGGGAAAACAGAGATTATATGTAAATTTCCCCCTACTTCTGTCTGAAAAGGGGGAAACATGACTTTTAAAAAAAAATTCATGTTTTTGGCATCAAAATCATATTATTGTACTGAAGTGTGATTTATCGTACTAAATATGATAAAATTGTAACAGTTGGCAGGTCTATATCAGTGTCCTTCCGACTCTGTAGTTAAAAACTGGGCAGCTAAATTTAAGACAAAACACTTCAGCACTGAGGATGAAGACTGTCCAGAGAGTTATTTTGTGATCAGTGTTGTACAAAATGTGAATGCTGTCCACAACATGAATTTGGAAGACCAAAAAATCTCTGCAAAGGAAATTTGGGGACGTTCCACTGGATGTATGATTCACGAGGTGCTGAGCATGAAGACGCTCTTGACCCTATGGGTGCCAAAATGCTTGACCACAGATCAGAAGAGTCATCAGGTTGCAGCAGCTTAGGCAAAGTTACAGCAATTTTAGCAGGATGTGGACAGTTCCTTGGTTTGATTGTTAACCATGGATACATTTTCACAATCCAGAGTCCATAGAAAAATCCAAAGAATGGAGATGCAGTGGTTTCGCTTCCCCTCAAAAGTTTCAACCAATGAGAACTGCAGTAAAGGTGATGGCATCTGCCTTCTGGGATAAAGACAGGGTGTAGTGCTAGTGGACTACAGGAAAAGGGTGCCACCATCATAGCAATATATTTTACTTCCTTCAAACTGAAGTCAAAACACAGGGGGTCAAAAGGGGTGCTGTTTTTGCAGAGCAGCATTTTGGCATTGGGCTCGAACATTATATTTCCTGACGTGTAATAATTTTGTGATAATGTACGAAATCTAACTCTTTACAAGATTAAAAAAAAATTATTTCCCAGGCAATTTTCTTGGTACGAAGAGGCTGTTTTACTTCATAAAATTAATGGAGTTGTGTTTTAATAGATTAAAAGTCAAATGGATGACACTGAAAACTAAACTGCTCACAATATGATTGTATATAATACCTCAAAAGAAAGCTCATGTATTAGGTGTGCAACTTAATTCTCTGCCCCTAACCGCAAGCGGTCATAGAACGTCAGCAAACGCAAATAGCTGTGTGCAATAATGGATGGTTGCAGTGCCATCCAACAGCTTTCCAGGCAATTGTAACAGCTGTAGTGACAGAAGGTATGAAAGTTGACGGTGAAAGCAATGTTGTTCGAGAAGCAACATTTGAGGCACTGTTTCCTGTTCGTGTTTCAGCTGAAAAAAGTGCCACGTAAACCCAGCAAATGATCTGTGCTGCTTTGGGTGAGGCTGCTGTGTCCTACAGTATGTGTAAGAAGAAGTGATTTCAGCGGTTTAAGCAGGGAAATTTCGATTTCCGTGATGCACAACGTCCAGGACAGCCACAGAAAGTTGACAATGAAGAACTGGAACAACTGTTGGACGCGGATCCCTGTCGCACACAGTCGGAGCTCACCCAGAAAGTCGGAGTAACATGGCAAACCATTGCAAAGCGCCTGCACAAGCTTGGACAGATTCACAAGGAGGGCCGTTGGGTGCCTCCCCACCAACTCACAGCTGCGAACAAATTTAGGCTCTACGATGTTGCTGTGTCCTTGCTCTCCAGATTAAAAAAAGAAGGATTTCCTCCACAAAATTTTCACCTGTGATGAGAAGTGGATCCTCTACGATAATCCTAAGCGGTGCAAATTGTGGGTTTATCTAGGTCAGCCTACCACCAGTATCACCAAACCAAATATCCATGCCAGGAAGTTGTTACTGTGCATATGGTGGGATCAGCACGGCGTCTTATGCTATGAGTTGCTCAAACCTGATGAAACAGTCAATGCTGAGCTTTATTGCCAGCAACTCATTCAAGTGACTGACGCACTGGAGGCAAAAAGGCCATACACCAGCAAAGGCAGAAGGTCGGTCCTGTTGCTTCAGGATAATGCACATTTCCACACCGCGAAAACAACTTTAAACACTATCACCGACCTGGGATGGGAGATTTTGTCCCACCCGACGTATTCTCCAGGCTTTGCCCTGTCGGATTATCACCTCTTTCGCTCCCTGCAACATCACCTGAGTGATACGCCTTCACCTCTGTCGAGGTGATCCACACAAGTATTGATGACTTTATCAACTCGAAACAGCCTTCTTTTTTTCCGCAGTGGCATTTGGCAGCTCCCTGACCGATGGCTCAAATGTATCCAACACGACGGGGATTATTTTCCTGATTAGGTACGTATTCAGTTTGCTCTAATTTGCTGTCAACCTGTTGTGTCTGTGGCTGAGAATTAAGTTGCACACCTAATAATAAGCTTTCGGATGATCCTAACAGCCTAAGGGCCCTAATTAGGTCTTAGTTACAGTCTCTTCCGATAGGCATGGTAGACACAAAAATGCCTCTTTTTGTAAATTCCAAAGCTCTATAACTATATAAGTATTATATCTAGGATGCTGAAATTTTGCACTGATTAGTTTCTTTATATAGGCTGCAAGTTTACCAAGTTTCATGAAAATGAAATGGGTTTAGGTCAAAAATGCATTTTTCTGCTGATTTGATATGGAATGACCTTAACTGAGTTAATATTTCACTGCTGGGCGCAATTTATGAAATGCCGTGAAAACACTTTGTTTCTCATATTGTTTTTGAAATGCTTATAAGAAGTAGTACAATATGTGCCTAACGTGTGAGTGTGTGTTATATGTTCAGACTTGCATTTTTTTTTTATTTTTTTTTTTACGACATGCCCGACTGGGCATGTTACAATTTTGAATTTTCCTAGCCTTGCTTTGGCCCATGCTGCTGACATCTTACAGGCAAAGTTTCATTAAATTCATTTTAAACTGTGGAAACACCCTCCTTACTCAATGAATTTGTAAAATTTCAGTCTATTTTTTGATGCCATATCAGCTTTAGGAATGACCATCATATTTTTAAGGCTTGATGAAGCTGCAGCATTGATGTCAGAAGTGTGTTGACCTTGGGGGGTGATTGTGCAGAATAGAGTATTCACATCCCAATCCCCTTGACTTCATCTTTCTACAAAAAGCCCCAAAGACTTATCAGTATTTCCTTCCATAAAGATCAGTTCTCAATGCTTCACTCCACCAAGGTTATTGGCATAGAAAACTGGTGTAGACAGTCACCAAAAGGCCAGAAATGTCTTCAAAAAAAATAAGAACTCAGAGAAGTAAATTCTTCAACTACACAATATGTGAACATAAAAATATCTATGAGTAAACCCAATACAGGGGTTGAAAATTATTTTTTGCCCATTTAGTCCCTGACTAATTGGGATGAAAAATCACTAGTCCTAACTAAATCTGATCTACTCCCAAGGAAATTACAATAAACTAAATTTCAAATTTAGGAACCATTGATTATATAAATTAGACATGAAGACAAAACCCGCTTTACCTGCTGCCTTCCTAATACAGAGCCCACCCACATTTAACCTCAAGGGCTGTTTTTATTTTTGTTTTTTTTTTTAACTTCCCCAATTTCACCAACATTTAAAAGCATAAAAGCAGGCAATTTAGATCAATATCTACCCCCCCCCTCATATTCCACACCAACATCAGATGTGGTTTCTGAAATAGAAATGTTACATGTTAAAATGTGTACCATTCAAGAGCTCTATGTATAGCTTACATATACATAAGAATAAGAATGTAAAATACCTGAGAAAATATACCAGTTTATAAGTGCCACAGCTTCGGAAAAACAAACTTTCAAATAGTAGACCTGGGCTTTTTATATATGTTCTGTTTTGTTTGGGGGTTTAATGACCACCGTGAGCAACTCGTAGAGTAGCATAATGCAGAAATACACTGTACACTGATAGTTTCCAAATTATTAGCAGATTTTGCAGATTTCATATAATTTGGAATAGAAATCTTTCACTCTTGTCAAAATTCCCCCTCTATTTCTTGTCACAGAACCATCTTCTTTTCTCAGGGCCATAATCTGTTTTCTTCCCTTACTGAGATGTCCCTTTGCTATCTTCAGGCTTTGGTTGTTTTTAATTGCTTTTCTAACTACTTCACAGTTGAATTTCCTTAAGTCTTCAGTGATACTTTTTCGTACTGTCTTGCATAGCTTTATATATTCCACTTTGGAAGTCACATCTCCTTTAGTTGTCCTCAACTCTTTGTTTTTGCATCAACATTTTGATTTTTCCTGATAATTTGTTCATATGCAACTAATATATTTCATCCTATTTTAACTAGAAGAACTTTCAATTATTTTTTACATGTTCTGAGTTATTTTGTTTTTAAACATTCCTGGCCTCTAGATTTTATCAAGACCTGTTCTTAATGTATAGGAACTGTATCAAAAGTTTCATTTACACAAAAGAATTTAAATTTTATTGCCAGGTTCCTCGCAAGTTGCCAGTTATTAAATTAATCTACTATTTTTGAATTCAGTTTTTGAAAATGCTATTTATAATCTTTGAAGGCTCATTAATGGAACTGTTTTTCTGGATATAAAAACTTTCTTTAATTAGTCCCTTGTTTTTATGAGGTTCATAGTCCAATATTTTAATATTTTGCCGTAAAGGTCCATTTCACACACATTGCTATGCATCCAATTATAATGTATTTACCGTATATACTCGCGTATAAGTTGAGAAATTTGGGACAAAATGAGAGCTTCAAAGTAATTGGGTCAACTTATACGCGGGGCCTAAAAAATCGTAAGTCCAAAAGTTCTTCCCGTGAGGCAAAAGGCAATCCATCCCAAAAGAAATAAAAATGCGGTATTAATTACGAAATCGCAACCCTCCGAAAGAAAGAAAGAAAAAACACTGATGTGGTAGAATTACGAAATCACGACCCTTCGAATTTCTCCGAGCTTTGAAAAGTCTCCTCTCTCCTGGCTTTGCGTATCCACAGCGCAGTCACAGCCGCGCATATAAAGCTCCGCCCTTCCGACTACCAGTTGATTGTGCTGACCTTCGACGTAACGGAGCCATGTGACAGCCAGTGTTAGGTGTTGCTTGTTCTTAATCGCACATGTTTTTCTGGTTCTTAATCGCACGTGTTTCATACATACATATCACTAAGCTGTTTTCTGAGATTCAGAGGTTAGCTCCAAAAAGAAATACAAACTACCAGATATTTGTACTTATTGTTGTCGTATCAAACTTCTCCATTTACAGCGATCTTGACATACAGCTCGTGCTTCACTAATATCCATTACACGCCGTACACAAGATCTTTTATACTTCGTACTCATAATCTTTTTCTCATGCAGACACTCCTGAATCTGATCCACCCATGTCTTCCTTGGCCTTCTCTGCCTTTCCTTCCTGCCACTTGGGCTGAAAAGATTTTCTTAGTAAGCATTTCATCACTCATTCTTTCAACATGGCCAAACCACCGAAGCATATTGGTCTCCACCTTGCTAACAACATTCTGCTTTACATCACACAATCAGATCGTGTCTTGCCACAAACCCCACGTAAGTAACGCATTTCTCCAGCACACAAACTACTCCTATGTTTCTTCTGCAGTACCCAGGTTTCACTGCCATACATCATAGTAGGAACAATTACACTTTCAAACACAGCCATGCGGGACTCTCTAGAGAACCCATCATTCCTGTGAAAATCTCCCTGAGCAGCTATGACTTTCAAAGAAGAATTCACTAGCCTACTGATTTCACCATCCAACTTGTTCTCTCTGTCAAACATGCTTCCTAAATACACAAACTCACTCATCACCTGGTCAATCACAGTGCCATTTATACTTACATTACATTCAGTGCTACCCGTTCCTCTCTAACACCATAACTTTGGTTTTTCTCTTATTTATACTCAGTTTGAATTTCATGCAAACTTCGTGCATCCGAGTCAACATACTCTACAACTCACTTTTGCTCTCTGCCAACAGGACAGTGTCATCAGCATACAGCAATCTGCACACACGGATATCACTAAGACATAAACCACTATTATCTAGTTTGGCATCACGCATGCATGCATCCATAAATATATTAAACAGCCATGGTGACATTACACAACCTTGTCTAACTCCTGCACCAATGGAAAACCATTTTGATAAAACACCATTCACTCGTACACAAGCTCTACTACCAGCATACATGGCTTTTACACTATTAAGTAGATTCCCAGTAACACCATATTCATTTAATACCTTCCACAAAAGTGTCCTATTCACTCGGTCGTAAGCTTTCTCTAAATCTATGAAGGCAGTAAAAACTTTCTTCCCAACAGCCAGATACTTTTCAATCATCGTGCGTAATGCAAAAATCTGGTTAGTGCAGCCTTTACCAGGCATAAAACCACTCTGAGCATCCCACACTTTCAATGATGTAAGACCCCGTACTTTTTCAATAACAACCTTACCAAACACTTTCCCTGGCACACTCAGAAGGCTAATACCACGATATTTCTTGCATTCAGTCTGATCACCTTTTCCCTTATACAAGGGAACAATGATAACATCCTTCCAATCCCGAGGGACCATTCCTAACTCCCAGCACAACTGGCAAATTTCAGTTAACCAGTCAATTATAGTCACCACCATATTTCAACATCTTTGCAGTTATGCCATCAACTCCCGGAGCCTTACCATTCTGGAGAGATTTTAGAGCTTTACACACTTCTTCTCTTGAGATCCTTCCTGTGCTTTCATCCCTCATTGTGACATCATCTGCGTCTGTCTCAGAATCATCTTTGCTTTCCTGATCTAATAACTTACAGAAGTATTCACCCCATCTGTCACTTAACTCATTGGGCTCCCATATCCTTTCCCCAATCCCATTCTTCACACAACTTACAACTTTGTTTCCCCTATTTTTCCTGAGTCTCGTGTACTTCCAGAAGGACTTCCTATCTTTCCATAAAGCCAGTTCATGCCTTTGCACTTATCTTTTGCCTTACTGTGGCGAACCAGCTTAGCAGCTTCACGCTTCTTACAGCGATATTGATCCACAGAGTGTCTCGCTTCTCCTATTATGGGTGACACGGATTGTGTAAAGAAACGGATGTCCTATAATGCCAGATTCAAGTTGAAAGTGGTTTCTTTTCCAGAAAATACTAACAACTGTGCTGCTTCATGTCAATTTGGCATTAACGAAAAACTGATTCGAGATTGGCGTAAAAAAAAAAACGGACTTGGTGAAAATCGCAAAAGGCGCTGCGCCGTGGAACGACATCTTTCCCAGAGCTGGAAAGTGTCTAGAATGATTGGATTGTGGGCTGCAGGCAAAATGGTTACATTGTAACGTGAACTGGTATACGTTTGCGAGCATTGAAGCTCGCAAAAGATGAAAAGTTTGCAGCCGCAAATAACACTTTTCGTGCCTCACCAGGTTGGTGCACAAGGTTCATGAACCGCTATGGGTTGTGTCTACGCCAGCGCACCAAAATTGCACAAAAGTTACCTCGTGACCTCGAAGCAAAGATAATGGAATTTCAAAAGTATGTAATTCAAAAGAGAAAAGAGACTGCTTTTGAACTTTCCCAAATAGGGAACATGGATGAAACCGCCATGTGTTTCGACCTTCCTGGAAAAAAGACGGTGAACCAAAAGGGCGAAAAAAATATCTTGATCAAAACGACTGGCCACGAAAAATCCAGTTTCACGGTTGTTCTTTCTTGTTTGGCCGATGGCAGTAAGCTACCTCCGGTAATTATTTTGAAACGCAAAACTCTGCCGAAAAGCGTCGTCTTTCCATCTGGTGTTCTCGTTTGTGCCCATGAAAAAGGATGGATGAACGAATTCGGAACAATTGACTGGTTAAAGAATGTGTGGAACAAAAGGCCAGTTGCACTTTTGAGGAAACCTTCTCTTTTGGTGTGGGATATGTTTGTTGCACACTGTTGGGCAGAAGTGAAAAAAACTGCAGAAAATTCAAAAACAACTCTTGCTGTCATCCCAGGTGGGTTGACATCTGTTCTTCAACCACTAGATGTCTGCCTTAATAAGCCCTTCAAGGACAATGTGCGGAGGTATTGGGCAGATTGGATAAGTTCCGATTTGCTGACTGAAACCAAGGGCAGAAATCTAAAGAAGCCGGATATCGCTTTGATTGCGCGATGGGTCAAGGATGCTTGGGATGCGATACCTGCGGAAATGGTCGTGAAATCATTCAAGAAATGTTGCATTAGTAACAAACTTGATGGCACAGAGGATGATGAGATTTTTATGAGTGATGATGACAGTGATTCTGATGACACAGGCATAGATGGGAATACTGATGTTTATGATGACGCGCCGATGACAGAGAAAGACTTTTTTAACTGTTTGGAGAGTCTGACTTGGAATCAGATTTTGAAGGGTTTCGATGAAGTTTTTGGGTATGCAAATTAAACTTAGTATTATATATATAATTTTTTTCGTTTTCAAATGTTTTTGAATAAATTCATTGAAATTTTTTTTTCTCATTCCGGGATCGACTTATACGCGAGTTTCCGATTTCTTACGATTTTTTCCTCTGAAAGTGGGGGGGGGGGTCGACTTATACGCGAGTATATACGGTATTTTGTCCTCATTGGTACCTGTAATTTTCTAATAATTATTTACTGTTTTATTAATTTTTTTTAATTATCTTATTCTATATTTATCATGGTTCGTGGGTTTGCAACAAGTTTTCTGTTTCAATGGTTGTGTATGCACACATTTTATTTTTATGCAACTCTGGCAACTCGATGGGCTATAAGCAGCCGCCTGTCCCTAATTTAGGGTCACTGGCTCCAGCAAAGGGAGAGGGTCACTGCCGTAAAACAGACACAACATCCATGTCTCACTGGATTCGAACCCAGACTCAACTCGGACGAATGGACATAACCCAGCATTTAGACCACTGGGTTACTGGGGCAGTGAATCTCAGGCTGATAAAAAATATTTTGCTCTAGTCAGAACATAAAAAACAATAGTCTTGCGCATCGGACTAGCTGATTTTTCGACCCCTGTAATATGTATAATTTTCAAAAATTTGTTTGACCCAAGTGGTAGGAAAGAAAGTTAAAGGAACAGCAAAGTGATCATGGAAGGATTTGATTCAAGAATGTGTAAAAGAGAAAAAAGATGGGTATAAAGTGCAAAAGGTCATGTGCATGAAGTGCAATGTGTGCCAGGATCACAGCAAACATATGTTTGATACATTATCATCACTTAAAATTAAGTAGACTATTATATTTCTTTGATGAGCTAATATCAGAGAAAAGCTTTAAATATATGGATGTGTCTGACAAACACTTTGTACACAGGAAGGTTTTCTCAGCACATGTGTGTTCATAAGTCTCTTTATCAATTTCACACACAAATACTCTCCTCTCTTCCTCTCTCACTTTTTTCAAATACCAATTCAAAGAAGGGAAATAAACACACGATAGAAAGCAGATGGAAAAACTAAGTCAAAGACTTGATGATAATGTGATGTTCATTCTTCACACAAGCACAAAATTGCAACCATCACCAAAGCAGCCCAGTGCCAGAAGAGAAATACAGCACTTTCAAAAAGAGAGAGAACTTGATTTTGTTTATTGCATTTTTTTGCACAATATGATTTCTTGCACAAGTCAGTTGTATCTTAGGGCAGTCAAAAGAGAGAAAAAAAATTCCATGGAAAACACCATAATAATTAGCAGTCTGCAAAAATAAATAAATAATTTTATTGCTGTCCAACTTCTGGATCATAATCACTCCCTCATATCCGACCACATTACTTCTTGTCAAAAAAAAATCCTAGTCTTTAAAATCGTACATACTTTTAAAAAATGTTTATAAAAAAACTAACAACTTGATTTTACCATACCAGTATGCAATTTCATGCTATTTGTATGTCCTATTCTAGTACACCTTGCATGTTAAGCAGCATTTCTGATGCTCAAAAGACAATCGATATAGGGTGGTGGTAATAATCATATGTAAAGATCATTCATATATGAACCCAGTAACAATAATCAAATATATACAGTGACAACAAATTTTTACGAATCCTTAAAATACAGTATTTATATAAAGGTCCAAGAAAGTCCCCAAAAGTACTGTATCAAATTCATTTACAAAATTTTAAAAGTGAAGCTAATCTACTATCTTCCTCTAAGTGATGCTCGTCCTCTAGCACCAAAAGCTTTAGGTCTTCCGCCTCCTCCTCTGGAGTTGCCTCCCCTGTTTGACGAGCCAGACCCCACACCACCTTTATTCTTCGGTGGCGGAGATTTAGGTCTAAGAGCTTCTATTCTTTCAGTACACCCTGTGAGAAAGTCAGTGGGAGATTTGTTAAAGTAACTGTTGTAGGCTTCACTATTAAAATTGCTATTCGTCAGCTCTGGACCAATGCTGAGCCAACCTGGTCTTATAGTCACATCCCGACCAAAGACATGAAGGCGCCGTCTGCCCAAGCAGAAGTGCTCAATAATGTGGAAGATTTCCTCTGGTTTTTCAATACTCCCATACGCAGGTACATCTGATATTATGAGATCGATATCGATGTTTGCGTGAATGAAGTCCCCGTCAGTGCTTCGTCTCACAGTTCCTTTGATTCCCATCAAACAGTGTTCCTGTGAAAAACACAAAACAACATTTACATTTAGCATTCCAGAACCTAGAAACAGCTTTAATTTTAATTTACATATACAATATGGTTTCAGAATTATTATTTTTTTAATCTGAATTTCAGAACAAATCAATACATACACTGCTTGACATAGAAAATGACACACCATGAAGAAATGCATGGAATGTGGTGAAACTCAGCACACTTGTACACATGCTAGTTGGAAAGAAGTGACTAATTTATTCAGGATTACATGAGTGTGATGGGCGAGAAGACAGTAGGTTGTATGACTGCCATGCTGGGTTACATCCGGCATGAGACGAAACTTACCATACTTGTCTACAAGTTTCAAAACCAGTCCATATTGCGATGCCTCAGGATGGTGTCCTAAGATATCAAAATATACAGGGTGCCCGAGAATTATTGGACACATTACAAAATTATGTACAAAAAAAAAAAACAAAAAACATGAGCATTGTCTGTTTTTCTATGTCATGTATTACAAACACGGTATCTATATTTTTGCTTTGCAGAATTGTTATTCCCAGAATCTGATAGATGGCGCTAGGTGTGGCCTGATGAGGAATGTATGAGAAATGCGCAATCAGTAGTCATGTCATCCATACAGCAGAAGGCGTGTGTTATGGCTTGCGGAATTAAAGTCTGTCATTAAAGTCTGTCATTAAAGTTAAAAGACTGTACTGTTTAGAGTGTTTAGAGTATGGTTGCAATCCTCCTCCAACAAATTCAATTAAGCAGTGGATGAAACAGTTTAAAGAAACTGGCAATGTGGAACATCGGGGAGGAGCCGGTAGGCCTAGCGTCAGCAGTGAGACGGTTGACCAAGTTAATGAAAGTTTCCGACGAAGCCCAAGGAAATCCGTTCGTAAAGCAAGCTGAGAACTGTGCATTCCGAAATCGACAGTTCACGATATCTTGCACATGCAATTAAAGTTTCATGCTTATAAAATTCAAATAGTGCAAAAGATGCATGTAACTGATCACACTCTGCGATACGATTTTGCTGTGGATATGCTGAATCGAGTGGAAAACAACAAAAACTTTCTCAGTACTGTAATTTTTAGTGATAAATCCACATTTCATGTATCAGGTATTGTGAATCGTCACAACTGTAGGATATGGGGCAGTGAACCGCCTCATGCTCCTATTGAACTGGAACGTGATTCTCCAAAAGTTAATGTGTGGTGCGCCCTATCAAAAAGAGAAGTGATTGGCCCTTTCTTCTTATGCGAAAAAACCATAAATGGTGACATTTACTTGGATATGCTAGAAAATTTCGCTATACCTCGGATCAAAAGATATGACGTTGTTTTCCAACAAGACAGCGTGCCTCCACATTGGTCAACATGTGTACGTAAGTGCCTAAACGAGCATTTCCCCAACAGATGGATTGGGCGTGGTTGTCCCATTTCGTGGCCTCCTCGCCCTCCAGATCTAACTCCATTGGATTATTTCATGTGGGGTTATGTGAAGGATCGTGTCTATCAGATGCCTTGTACTGATTTGCAGGAACTGAAGCAGCATATTACAGCTGCTATTAATTCCATAACTCCTCAGATGCTTGCCAATACATGGCATGAAATCAAGTATTACTTGGACGTACTACGAGCAACCAAGGGATCTCACATCGAAATTTATTAACTTGTGTAGTTACATTGTAAGTTCGTACAGTCAGTTTCTTTCTATCTGTTTTATATAATTCTGTAATGTGTCCAATAATTTTCGGACACCCTGTATTATCTTGCACATTTACCAGGGTGTCTACTGAAGATATGAGACACCTTTTTGCCAAAAATAAATGGCTACAATCTGTGCGAGTATTATGATCTTTTATTTTAAACTGAACATAATTATCCATCAAAATAAATCTTATGGATGGAAACATTAAAAAAGCACATTACTCAGGGCACCTAACCCTTGACACAAGGAAAGCATACTGCCACACAGGACCACAAAACTACATATAATGTACAGAAGGCAACCTGACCAGCTAAGCAAGTTCAACTAACTCGGCAGCAGCCACAACAGCATAGGTTAGTGACATCAGCCAAAAAAGTATGTTGAGTAATTCCGTAACAACTCAACACAATTTGAAAACATTTTTAACCTCGCCATCTCAGATTTTAATGAAATTTGGTACATAGGTGGCCTCTATATAGATTAAGAAAAATACCAAATTTCATCATCATATATCCACCGGTTTTGAAAATACAGCTACATAAAATGTCCCAAAATCGTGCTTAAATTGTGCTTGCAGCTCCCCTAATTAAGATAGAGAGATGGGAAAGGTATCTTTTTGTAGTATTTTTTATGCTCTTTTATTTGATGTACAACACCATAGGGGTTAAGATTTAAAAAAAAAAAATTGAATTTTTCAAAATGCGATGCTCCAAAAAATTCGAAAATATTTTAAAATAATCTTTATATGTTTGGTATTTGATTGTGTGAGTTGTAACTTTGGATGATAATGGGTTTACTTAAAAAGCTATATTCAAATTTAGCCTGACACAAAAGTTTAATGAAAAAAACAAAATGAAAAAAACATGTAAACTGAAAATAAATTTCGGCTAAATCTTAAAAAAGTTTCATTAATAACAATAGATACAGTATTTTCGTTATTTAAACAATGTTTTATTTTTAATTGATTTGTTTAAAATCTTAGACTACATGGGTTTAAAAATTTTATTAATTTCATTATTCAGAATTTGTAATATTTCACAATACAATATAAAAAAAATAAACAGACTTTAAAAAGTAATTTCAATTACTGCTCAAGAAACACATCAAAATAATAATAACATATGGCATTGAATTGCTTACATTTATGCAAATTATATTCCTAATCTTAAACTTAGATCGTCACTCTTTCTCTCTCTCTCTCTCTCTCTCTCTCTCTCTCTCTCTCTCTCTCACTCTCTCTCTCTCTCAAAAAGCTGTACAATACCAGCAAGAGACAGCTCTACTTGCTTTTGTGTGTGCGTGTGAGAGAGATTAAGTTAAAGCAGAGTCTCCTAAAATTAAAAAAAAAGTTGCATCATTGTTTTGAAGTGAAATCACACCTGTAGATCCTTGATATAGTCTTTAAAAGCTTCAGTAGTTTGGTGTATTTCTGTTTCAGAGAGATTGTAGAGTCTTCCTGTCGGAGTCGCAGGATTTACTTTACACATGATGAAACCATAATACATCTTGTGGGCTAGGGTAGGAAAAGGATGTAGATGGACTAGCTGGATGTAAAAAAGAGACCTTAACTTCATTCTCACTCTCTTCTTTTGCCAGAACATACGCTACCCACCAGCTGTTTTCATAGATTATGGTTATGTAACCACTAATTTCTGTTATTTGCAGTCTATCTGACTCATTTGATTCTGAGAACATCTTCACTTTTATTTTTGAATTACTCAATGGGATAGGAATAAAAGCATGAAGTTTCTGGGTACCTTGTATTGTTAGAGACTTGCTCAGGCAATTTTCCAAAAATTGGTCTGTTTCTATGTATTCTTCTTGACTTACATACGTAAAGTTTGCCACAAAAATGTTCTGAATCGCCCATTCGTACAACTGAAATGGTGTTTGAATTTGATTTTCGTAAGGGCGTAGTAAGCTGGTTCGGACAGCTAACCTTTTCACCGTTCCACCAACGCCATCACATGGCTCCTTCCCATGTGCTGTTGCTGAAAAATGCCATTCAGCATCAATGTTGAAGTCATTTTGATGGAAACATAAGTTTGTGAAATTTTTCCAATTTTTGTACTGGGCTGCAGACCCATCAGAGAAATTATTATTTTTTTATGCTGTTGTCACCAAACTTACTTTTCAAGAAGTTAATAAGTTTTTTTAGAAGCAGTACAGTGCAATTGTGTTGTGCTCTAAACATTCAGAAATTACTACAAAACTTACATTGTTCAGTCTTTTCTGTTTTGTAATAGATGACAAATGGGTGGACTGTGGCTTGCCCACTGGTCCAGTGATAGCTCTGGGCTTCATCTTGAAGAAGAAAACTATAATTTTCGGCAAAATCACAAATGACGAGAAATTCTGAGTCCTTGAGGTTTTCCTTAGTACTATTCATAAAAGAGCTTTGCTGCTTAGCAATGAAGCCATGTCTGACCAAAGCAGACAGTTTTTCGCAAAACAAATCAATAAAATCTGAAGTTGATTTTTCTAATGTCTCCAAGTTGCATCTATCAACTGTAATCCATTGGCAAAAAGTTAGTTTTTCAACCAAGTTCTCCTCAAAACCGTGTTCCATTACATTTCTTACTTCCTTGTTCCCAGGACAGGTGGGACACTTCCCCAAATGACAATCTATGGAAGCACGGTTGCACAATGTTCTTGCAAGATAATGTTTGTAGAAAGATAATTGTCCATTTGTTAGTGAAACAGTTCTTGCATTTTCCATCATCAGTTTTACATTTTGGTGTGTGGTGCATACACATACCGTACGATACCAATACCAATTCTTGCATTTTCCATCATCAGTTTTACATTTTGGTGTGTGGTGCATACACATACTGTATGAGTACCACTAGACCCTGCCAGGACAGTTTTTTTGGTGTGAGCTCTGCGAATTTAGAAAAACTGACTTTCGTGCCTGCAAATTTATCTTTGAATGACTTTATGAGCCTCTGTCAAATTACATAAAATCAGCCTCTTTGACAATTTAACTTTATCTCTGTTTTCAGTCCTAACAGAAACACAATCTTTCATTCCAGGTAAAACCCGACTAATTTCATCACTTTGGTAAAACGATCGTACTACTTCAACTACTTCAGAAGAGATACTCTTCTCTTACCTGGTTTTCTATTAAGACTTTCCAAAATTCCTTTCTCCTTCAGAATTTTTTTTTATTGTCTTACCGTATAATTAGGAGCATTGAGCTCTTGCATGATTTTCCTAACACTCCATGACTATGGTAAGCAAGTCAAAATCATCAACTGTTTATCTCTAGTGCAGTTAGAAAAATTACTTTTAAGATTGTCCATAAGAGAGTCATGAAGTATTTCATCCTCTTCATCAGATGACTCTTGAATATTTGTAAAAAGCTTCCGTTTCATAGCAGAACTGATTTTTTGAATTTTGGTTGAAGCATAACATTTAGATTTACCTTTTTCTTATTGACAGGTGATTCACCAAAAGCATTCAGTGTTTCAATTACTTCTGACGTGGATGCAAAATTGTCATCTATTTTCTCATCAGCACAGGTTTCATTTGCTTCTTGACTAATTTTTCAGCTGCTTTCTGCAAGAATCACGAATTTGTCTCTTTTGATAAGTCATCAAAATTTTCCAACATCCAGTCTGTCACATTTCTTAGCTTTTTTATCCCTTACTCTATGGTCACTTTTTTTAAATGGATTGAAACATTGTATTACTGCATATCTTGTACTTTCCATTGATTATTTGTGCATAAAATGTAAAATTCAAATAGTAAAATAACTGCCTCCCATTACCTGTCCTTTTTATTTTTCCTAAAAAAATCCTGCACAGCTTCAATTTATAAAGTCTAGTTTCAAAACTGAAAAGGATATACTTTATTCAATTTTTGTTTTCAACCACAAAAGTTTTCAAACACATATCCCTTTCACTGCATGAAACACATATGATCACCATCAAAACCTAAAGCAGACTGAGAAACACATCTGATCACCATCAAAACCTAAAGCAGACTGAGAAACACATCTGATCACCATCAAAACCTAAAGCAGACTGAGAAACACATCTCATCACCATCAAAACCTAAAGCAGACTGAGGTCTGCAAGGTAGGAATACAAGTTGCTGCTTGTTGGGTCTTGTTACCAATGATCTAAACAACAGAATCAGTTTTTCAAGTCAGAACATGCAGAGTTTTGTCCAAAACAAAATGTAGCCTACAGTACAACTGCACAGTCTTTTATTTTTTTTTATATTGTATTGTGAATTATTACAAATTCTGAATAATGAAATTAATAAAAATTTAAAACCTTAAAATAAAACATTGTTTAAATAAATGGTCTTAAATAACAAAAATACTATATCTATTGTTATTAATGAAACTTTAAGATTTAGCCCAAATTTATTTTCAGTTTACATGTTTGTTTTTTATTTAAACTCTTGTGTTAGGCTAAATTTGAATATAGCTTTTTAAGTACACCCATTATCATCCCAAGTTACAACTCACACAATCAAATATCAAACATATTAAGATTGTTTTAAAAAAAATCGAATTTTTGGAGCGTCGCATTTTGAAAAATTCAAAATTTAAATTTGAAAATTTGAATTTTTTTTTAATGTTAACCCTTATGGTCCCTTCTACTCTGATGTACAGCAGTGAAATCTGGGTACTGCAGAAAGGAGTCATTTGTGGGTTGGAGAGATGCGCTACTTATGTACATCAAATAAAAGAGCATAAAAAATACTACAAAAAGATACCTTTCCCATCTCTCTATCTTAATTAGGGGAGCTGCAATCACAATTTAAAAACATATCAATCTTCCGATTTTGGGGTGTTTTTGAACATTTTATATAACTGTATTTTCAAAACCGGTGGATATATGACGATGAAATTTGGTATTTTTCTTAATCTATATAGAGGCCACCTATGTACCAAATTTCATTAAAATCTGAGATGGTCAAGTCAAGTCGCTGCGTTGAGTTGATACGGAATGACCTGTTGCCAAACAAGAAAAACTAAGTACTTATACACATCACACAGTACGTACATAGTCTTATGATAAAGCCTCCGGTAGAGGTACCTATGTGATGGTAGGACTCCCGATGGTGTCACCCAGGAATTCACACTCTTTATACGTGCTTTAGCTATGAAACAGGAAATATCTCAGTTGTTCCTTTTTTCCTCTGCTGCACATGGGTCCCTTCTACTCTGATGTACAGCAGTGAAATCTGGGTACTGCAGAAAGGAGTCATTTGTGGGTTGGAGAGATGCGCTACTTATGGGGGTTTTGTGGCAAGACTTGCTCTGATCATGTGAGGAATGAAGATGTGTTGCAGTTACGTGAGGCAAAATGTTAGTAAGGTGGAGACTACTATTCTTAGGTGGTTTGGCCATGTTGAAAAAATGAGTGATGAAATGCTTACCAAGAGCCCAAGTTGCAGGAAAGAAAGGTAGAGGAAGGCCCAGGAAATCTTGGGAGGACCAGACTCCGGAATGTCTGCACGAGAAGAAGATTACGAGTATGAAGCAGAAAAGATCTTGTGTGCATCGTCTGATGGATGTCGGTGAAGCTCCAGCTGTGTGAACACTGTAAATGGAGATGTTTGACACACCAACAGTAAGTTCTAGTTCCATCAGTTAAACATTAAACTTACGGTTTGTCTTTCTTTGAGGGGCTTAACCTCTGAATCTCGGAGAACAGCTTAGTGATATGTATAAGGCATTCCTGACAGTCTTAAGCTCCATGGGTTACATAAACTCTTGATGATATCCTTCCTTCACTACTTCCTCTCTCCCAACTTGGTACTAATTTCTATAATCATAGATCATTTCATATGTAATGTACAATTTGTTTTTCTTTTTAAACACACTGGATATGTCTTAGATAATGTCTCTCTACAGTCCTTGTGTGTAGTCTCCCTGCTTATGAATGATGGTATCCAAATGCTTTGGAAGGTCCACAATTCCAGTGTCAGATGCACTGGATAACTACTACAGAAAGGTCCTCCAGGGAGGGAAATTGCTGTCCACGCATGGGTTGTTTGAGCTTGGGGGATTCATGTCTGGGCTATAGGATGTGTGAGGTAATGCTTTCCAACTGTATTTCTCCAGCAAAGTTGTTACCATCTTTCCCCATGTGTGGTCTTGCATTGTTGTGCAAAATGAGCAGCCCATCTCTGAGCAAGTCAGTTCGGCTGCTGTACAATTTTCTGCACAAGTTTTGCAGGAAGTCATGGTAATAGGCTGCTGTACAATTTTCTGCACAAGTTTTGCAGGAAGTCATGGTAATAGGCTGCTGTGACACTTGTCCAACATACCCAATAATAGCTTATTGGGCTGTCTAATGCCCATGCTATCTATAATTCATGTGCATAGCAAATTCAGGTAATATAAGGCTGTTTACTTTTTGAGGTTTGCCTCCTTTTTATGACATTTCTTGCACATCATTAGTGAGGTGTCTTGTAGCTTCCAGCAGGGTAAGTTAGTTGCTGTTTTTTTCTTCTGTTCCGTACTTTACGTACTTATATGAGCAGGTCACGTATACAAATCATCTTCGCACAGGCTTGTAGTTTGTTTATACCTCTTGAGATAGGTGGAGCCAGGGTGGATGTTTGATGATGACATCGAGGCAGACCCAGGCGTCGACTGTTTCGCTCACTGGTTCTGCAGCTGCAGACAAGGAAACATCGTAAGGGCTTCCTGAAGATGGCTGCTCGGCAGCTGAAAGCGCTAGAGGCAAAATGTGGCAAAAGTAGGGTTAAGGGATAGGGCGGGTCAACGTGTGTTTTGGGCATTAGGCACGTACAAGAAGAGTCATGAGATAAAGAATGGATGGCATAAATTGAGTTGAAGCAGGCATGTATTGTAAATATTGACTTCAGGTGGAATTAGTTTTGGGTTAGAATTATATGTGAGTAATGTTGGTGGTGCCATAAGTGGTGCGAGTGTCAGTGAGTATGTTTTCAAAATTACCTGAGTTCAGTTTAAGTGTTATTACTGGAATTGAGTTGATTTGCATATATTTTAAAGGAATATGTACATATTGGATATTTTTTAAAGAAGGGAGAAAAGGAAAAAAAGAAAAAAATGAAGGAATACATCGAGGGGGCAGTTAAACTCAAGAGGTACAAACAAACTACAAGCCTGTGTGAAGATTTTTAAACGTGACTGCTCATATAAGTATATAAAGTATGGAACAGAAGAAAAAAACAGCAACTAACTTACCCTGCTGGAAGTTACAAAACACTCCCTAATGATGTGCAAGAAATGTCGTAAGAAGGAGGCAAACCTCAAAAGGTAAGAAGCCTTATATTACTTGTCCCAAATGTTACTCTATCTGTCATGATGACACTAAGGTGACTGTATGCAAAGATCATCATCTGTTTGACCTCTGACTGTGCCTGTCGAATTTCCTGGGGTCGTGGGGAACATGGATTTCTCGACTCGGATTTCAACTCAGGTTCGAAGTCCCTAACCCAGATTTCACCAATAGCAACAACTTGTAACAGAATGGCGTCACCTTCAGCGACGAATCTTTGCTTCAGCAAACACCTGTCACTAAAGGTGACACCTTCTTGTGTGGACAGTGTAACATTGTCCACATGAGTCTCATTTCTGCACAGCAAAGTCATGAGGAGCCCATTTGGCTGAAATTTTTCTTTTCTGCAAATCATTCAGCAAAATATGGAAAACTGATGTTGCTAAAATTCCTGTAGCTTTCTGCACTTCCCTTGCATGTTGCTTGAAGGTCTTGTTCGACACAATCTGTGACAAGTTTCACACTTTGCTCATCCGTTGTCGTTATCGACCTTAATGACTTTGGGTCATTGTTTATGCTTAAACATCCTTCAACGGAGTGAGTAGCCCAGAAGAAAATAGCACTTCGGTCTATCGTTTCATCACCATAAATCTCACACAAAGCAATGTGAATGTCTGTTGGATTTTTGCCACGTAAAGTTTCAATCTTGATGTACGACCTATGATCTTCACACATCACAGTACCTGAGGTGTCTGCATGGTCCATTTCTAACCCTCTTCAATCCACAATGCCATGCACTGTGGGAGTAATGAGGCCATGTCTGCTGCTTCCTCAAGTCCCACACTACAACTGACGCAAACATCTTGAGATTGCATCAACTCCACAGTGTTGCCGCATTATGCATTTCATATGAAATGGCCCCCATATTACTCTACATTACTATATTACTTTCTATGTTCACTATGTCATTTTAGTATACAACCTACATCCAAAAAGTTTCAGGTCTGACTCAATAAAGAATATAAAGTAGTACCATACTCACAATTAATGGTCACCTTCAAAATACCGGCCTTGTGAAGCAACACAGTTTCCAGCGTTTCTGAAGATCTTGAAAACAGTTCTGGAAGGCACTTTCCAGTATGTCTGAAAGTTGTTTGGTCATGGCTGCTTGGATAGATGTAATGTCTGCATGATACTGTGAGTGGGTACCTCTCCATTCAGTGCTTTGTTGCTTGGTTTGTGGATCATCCTGCAGGCCATGTTTTACCCCCTGCAATAAATTCTGGATCAAAAATTAGGATTCTGCCCAGCAGATCAGAACAGATTGACGAACGAGCCTCCTTTTGGTCATTATTCAAAATGCAGAGTGCCAATATGGCATTAAGTTTTTGTTTTTCCATATCCTCATGTAGAATCTCGTAACAGACAGACTTACTGATGCCACTGACTCAGCCAAAATCTCACTGTAATTCAGCAATCTTAAATTATTTAACTGATTCTGCAGCTCTTCGATTTTTTTCCACTATCTGCACACTGGAGCGATGCCCAGATCTCGCATCATCATCAAAGGATTCCTGCCGTCACAAAACCTTTCATACTCTGCTGTGGGATACTGCTGAGTCTTCATATGCTTCTTTTAACATTCTGTCAGCTCCAGGAGCTGATTTACCAAGTTTCCAACAAAAACTGACGTTTGCTCTTCCATGGCCGGAATGGAGATGTACACGCGTACGCCATATGTAGATAGTTTCCAAATTATTAGCAGATTTTGCAGTTAGCTTTTGCTTGTAGATTGAAAAAACATTTTATTTGCAGCAATTAAAACACTTACTCAAGGCTTTACTCAGATTAACATAAATAATTCTATCTTAACTTGAAGAATCAATTATTTTTCACATCTTCTGAGTTCTTTTGCTTTTACAGACATTTCTGGTCCCTACATTTAGTCTAAATGTATTGGAACTGTATCAAAAGTTTCGTTTACACGGAAAGAATTTAAATTTTATTGGCAGGTTACTCTAGCAGTTGTCTGTTATTAAATTAAAATAATGTCCTCATGTATTTTGTAAGTCTACTATTTTTGAATGAAGGTGTTGAAAATTCTATTTATAATTTTTGAATGTTCATTAATGGAACTGTTTTTCTAAATATAAAAATTTTCTTTGTATAGTCTCTTCTTTTTATGAGGTTTGTAGTCCAATATTTCAATATTTTGCCCTAAAGGTCCATTCCACACCAACTGCTGAACATTCAGTTGTAATGTACTTATTTTGTTCTGACTGGAATCTGTAATGTTTTAATAGTTATTTATTGTTTTATTAATTTCTCTTTAAATTATCTTATTCTACTGTTATCGTGATTCAAGGGTTTGCAGCAAGTTTTCTGTTTCGATGGTTGCGTACACAGATACATTTCATTTTTATGCAACTCTGTCCATGACTAAAATGAAATGGGACAAGAATGCTAGCTATGACTACCTTAATGCCCATCTGCCACCTGTCACTACCAGTAATGAGTATAAACTGGTTCTAGCTGTTCGCTGATTAGCCATGGATTGCTGTGTTCTGGCGTACAAGTGATATTTTTATCCCACTACTGTTACATCAGTTATGTGGTTAGTCCTGGAATTTATTGGATGTAGGTTGTATTTTGATTTAGTATATCTTTTGTTTTTGATTATATACGGTATACTTAATATACACAACAAGTCCAGAAAGTTCCAAGATTTTTTGTTTAACGTATTATGTGCACTATGTCTTAGGCAACACATGAACTATCTATTTTCAGCAAGCTATTATAACTTTTTCCCCCAGTTCCGCTTTGGCGTAGTGAGCAGTGCACGTTTTTCATACTGGAATTTTGACCTTGTCATACTTTAGAGCGGTCGTTGTCAACCTGGTTCCTACAGCCCACTAGTGGGCGATTCAAGCTTTCATGGTGGGCGGTGGGGTTTTTTGTCTGTTGTTACAAATTTTATTCTTCTGCCATGTATCGAATACATTGTTAACAACTTCACAAGTTTGACTTTGTAAAATATGCTTTTGCAATGTATTTTGCCGCCCCGGTGATGCGGTGGTCTAAGCGATGGCCTATGATCATTCCTCCGAAAGGGGTCCAGGTTCACATCCCAGTTTGTGTTTGTCTAACGGTACTGGCTCTCTCTCCTTTCCCTGGAACCAGTGACCCTAAATTAAGGATGGGCGACTGTTTATAGTCCATTGAGTTGCTCAGGGTTGTCGTTAACCTCCATAAAAAAAATTACTTTTGAATTCCATCTCCAAACTTTGTATTTACGGAGTCTTGTTTTAATTATTATCTATATTCAGAGCGTTGAGGATAACACAAAACACGTTTTATTAATGATGTAGATCACGCACAAAATATATAAGAAATTAAATGCGAAAAAAATTTTTATCTTGCAGAGAATGTTATTTGCAGAGCTAAATCAACACAATGTTAAAGGTCCACAACACAAACACCTGAGTGAAAGCACTTAAAAGTAACACATAATAATTCCTGTGCGGTTTTTATCGCTACAGAAGAGCAACAAAATAAAAGTGTTTTCCCTGAGGTTGATAAAACTTGCCAAGAATAACTATTAGAACTTCCATATGATGAAGAGAACAAGTATAATTTTGATAGTGGGGATACCAAAAAATCTGGCAAAATAAAAAAATGCCTACGTTAATTCCAAATATGTGGAAAATGATATTTAATTTATTGATACCTTTCCTTACCCCGTGTCTTGTAGAATCAGGTGCTGTTAATCATATTAACACCACACAGAGAAACCGTCTGAATACCACAGAAAGAGGAGACCTTCGCTTGTTCCTTACGAAAATCAAATATGATATCTTGCAGCTCATCAATTACAGATAATTTCAATAAACTTTATTATTTTCACATTTAACCAGCTCCTGCATCGATGGAGAGGCAGAAATTCATTAAATTGAAATTATCTATGTATAAACAAAAAGATAAATTTAAGTACTGTATATACTCACATATAAGTCGAGAAATTTGGGACAAAAAAGGAGCTTCACTTATACGCGGAGCCTTAAAAAATCGTAAGTCCAAAAGTTCTTCCCATGAGTCAAAAGGCAATCTATCCCAAAAGAAAAAAAAAATGCTGATGCAGTATTAATTACGAAACCGCGACCCTCCGAAATAAAAAAAAAAAAAACAGGAAGAAAAAACACTGATGCGGTAGTAATTACGAAATGGCGACCCTCTAAATTTCTCCGCGCTTTGAAAAGTCTCCTGGGTTTGCGTATCCACAGTGCAGTTGCAGCTGTGAATCGAAAGCTCCACCCTCCTGACTACCAGTTTATTGCGCTGACCTACACCTAACGCAGCCATTAGGTGTTGCTTGTTCTTAATCACACGTGTTTTTGTCTCGCTTCTATTATGGCTGACACTGATTGTGTAAAGAAGCGGGTGTCCTATAAGTTGAAAATGGTTTCTTTTGCAGAAAATACTAACAACTGTGCTGCTTCACGTCAATTTGGCATTAACGAAAAACTAATTCGAGATTAGCGTAAAAAAAACAAAAAAACGGACTTGGTTAAAATTGCAGAAGGCGCTGCGCTGTGGAACGGCATCTTTTCCAGAGCTGGAAAGTATCTTGAATGATTGGATTGCGGGCTGCAGACAGAATGGTTACATTGTAACGCGAACTGGTATACATTTGTGAGCAATGAAGCTCGCAAAAGATGAAAAGTTTGCAGCCGCAAATAACACTTTTCGTGCCTCACCAGGTTGGTGCATAAGGTTCATGAACCGCTATGGGTTGCGTCTATGCCAGCGCACCAAAATTGCACAAAAGTGACCTCGTGACCTCGAAGCAAAGATAATGGAATTTCAAAAGTATGTAATTCAAAAGAGACTGCTTTTGAACTTTCCTAAATAGGGAACATGGATGAAAACACCACGTGTTTCGACCTTCCTGGAAATAAGACGGTGAACCAAAAGGGCAAAAAAAATATCTTGAATAAAACGACTGGCCATGAAAAAACCAGTTTCGCGGTTGTTCTTTCCTGTTTGGCTGACGGCAGGAAGCTACCTCCGGTAATTATTTTCAAACGCAAAACTTTGCCGAAAAGTGTCATCTTTCCGTCTGGTGTGCTCGTTCGTGCCCATGAAAAAGGATGGATGAACGAATCCGGAACAACTGACTGGTTAGAGAATGTGTGGAACAAAAGGCCAGGCGCACTTTTGAGGAAACCTCTCCTTTTGGTGTGGGATATGTTTGTTGCACACCGTTGTGCAGAAGTGAAAAAGAACTGCAGAAAATTCAAAAACAACTCTTGCTGTCATCCCAGGTGGGTTGACATCTGTTCTTCAACCACTAGATGTCTGCCTTAATAAGCCCTTCAAGGACAATGTGCAGAGGTATTGGGCGGATTGGATAAGTTCCGATTTGCCGACTGAAACCAAGGGCGGAAATCTAAAGAAGCCGGATATCGTTTTGATTGCGCGATGGGTCAAGGATGCTTGGAATGCGATACCTGCGGAAATGGTTGTGAAATCATTCAAGAAATGTTGCATTAGTAAGGAACTTGGTGGCACATAGGATGATGAGATTTTTTATGAGTGACAACGACAGTGATTCTTATGACACAGGCATAGATTGGAATACTGATGTTTATGATGACGTGCCGATGACGAAGAGACTTTTTTTTTACTGTTTGGCGAGTCTGACTCAGATTTTGAAGGGTTCCGATGAAGTTTTTGGGTATGCAAATTAAATTTATTATTATATATATAATTTTTTTTTCCATTTTCAAATGTTTTTGAATAAATTCATTGATTTTTTTTTTTTTTTTTTTTCATTCCGGGATTGATTATACGCAAGTTTTTGATTTTTACGATTTCTTTTCCCAGAAAGTGGGGGGGGGGGGACTTACATGCGAGTATATCCACGTACTGAGAGAACTAATTGAAAGAGCGAGGGAATATGAACTTCCATTGTGCATGGCTTTTATCGATTATGAAAAAGCCTTTGATTCGGTGAAACCATCAGCAGTTACCACGGCTCTGAAATCCTGCGGTATTGAGGATGCATACATTAATATTATTAATAACATCTATGAAAATGCAAGTGCAAAGATTCGGCTGTTTGAAAATACAACACACATAAAAATTGGAAAGGGAGTGAGACAAGGTGACACCATATCTCCGAAGCTCTTTAATGCCACATTGGAAAATGTCTTTCAATCACTGAACTGGGAAAACAAAGGGATAAAGATTAATGGAGATTATCTAACCCACCTTCGTTTTGCTGATGACGTAGTCATTTTTGCAACTACCCCATCAGAGCTGCAGAGTATGATCCAGGAACTTGCTGACAAGAGTAAAGAAGTGGGATTAAAAATGAACTTTCAGAAGACAAAAGTGATGTTCAATGCTTTTACAAGAAATGAAGATTTATCGATTGATGGAGAAAAACTGGAGATAACAGATACATATGTTTATCTTGGACAGCAGATATCAAGTGAGGGTCACATTGATGAAGAAATTAATCGGCGTACAAAACTTGCCTGGAGAGCTTGTGGAAGAAACAGCATAATTTTCAAGAGCAATATGCCATTATGTCTTAAAAGAAAAGTGTTTGATCAATGCATCCTTCCAGTGCTTACGTATGGTGCAGAGACGTGGACCTTAACTAAAAGAGACATACAAAGGCTGCAGACAACTCAAAGAAGCATGGAGAGGTGCATGCTTGGTATAACCAGGAGAGATAAGAAGAGGAACTCGTGGATCCGAAAAATGACGAGAGTGGAAGACATCATGATCAGAGTTAAATCCCTGAAATGGCAATGGGCTGGACATACTGCCAGAAGGACAGACCATAGATGGACAGCCGAAATTTTAGATTGGATTCCAAGGGACAGGAAAAGACCCAGAAAAAGACCACATGGGAGATGGGTGGATGAAATTCGTAAATATGCGGGAGTGACATGGAGGAGACTGGCACAAGACAGACCGTTGTGGAGGAAACTTGGGGAGACCTTCGTCCAGCAGTGGATTGATAATGGTTGACAATGATGATGATGATGATATACGGTACATATTTTTTACAAACTCTCTCCTCTAATAATTACTGCACACTTTTGCTAAATTGAGTTACTGCAGCTCAGGTGGGCGGTAAGGAAATTTTTCCAACAACGAAGATACAAAAGTGGGCAATATTAAAAGGTTGACAAACCCTGCTAAAACAAAAGAACAACATTAAGTTCTGCTTTAAATGTGGCAAATCTGCATCAGAAATGTACAAACTGATGAAACAGGCATACAGTGATGAATGTTTATCTCAGTCCAGAGTTTATGAATGGTATGCATGTTTTTGTGATGGTCAACTATCAGTGGAGGATGTCGAAAGGAGTGGACGACCTTCAATATGCAGCAATGATGGAAATGTGTAGTCTGTTCGCGAACTGCTGGCTATGGATCGTCGATTAACATGTTGGATGATAGCAGCAGAACTGAATATTAGTAAGACAGTAGTGCACAACATTATTTGTGATGTTCTTGGCAAGCAGAAGGTGTGCACTAAGTTCATTCCACACTGCCTCACTCTGGAACAAAGAGAGGTGCAAGTGAGCGCTTCAGAAAACTTGGTGGAAATGGTGAATGGCAGATTTCCTAAGGAAGATAATAACTGCCATGGTGTTTTGAGTATGACCCATCCACGAAATGACAAACTAGCAAATGGTCAAAGCCAAGAAAGCCGAAACCGAAGGTGGTGAGGGGCTGGGAAGTTGAAAATCAAAATTATGTTTATTGTGTTGTTTGATTCTCATGGGATTATCCACTTAAAGTCCAATGGCTTATTCTACAACATAATGAGCATTCTCTTATGATGTGCTTCTCCAACTAGGAGTGTACCAAGCTATTGTGCCTAATTGTTCCATTTTACAAAACACAACACAAACAGAATAAAAACTTAATAGCAAATTTAGTTTTGATAATTTTTAGAAGATTAAGGAATAATACAATGTACCAGAAATAAAATCTATCAAATTCTAGGTAGGCAGTAATTGCAAACAAAAGTCTGAAATCTTGAAAAAAGAAAAGTCTGGCAAAATAGAAATTTCTTGATTTTTATGAAAAAAAAAATGCAATTTTTCTTGAACTTTCCCTGATTGCTGAAACCATTTTCAAATTCCCTGACAATTCAGGATTCTCCCAGTGTATTCAAGTGAAAAAGTGGAAATCAAGGAAAGTTTGGACAAGTGAGGACCTACATTCAAGCTTGATTCTGAACATCTATAATGGCCACAGCAAAGTGGAATTACTTAGCATACCTTGGTCATTGAACAAGTAAATTTCAAGTAGTAAATGTGGTGGATTTACTGCAGTCAAATAATATTACAAAAAATATTATTTTGGTAAGGTAAGAATCAAACAATATGCACTCCCACTGAAACTTTATAATTATTTCATATTTCTGCTTCCATGAATGGGAAATTAAGACAAAAAAAAATTCAGAATGAAAAGATAATTACACAATAAAAAACACTATTAAAACATGAAGAAAATTACTTTTGTTCTTTGGAATATAGCCCTAGCTTCAAGATTTTTGAACGACCAGGATTTTTTATATTTGTTTTGATCCAACAAATATCTTCACATCTTCTGAAACCCCATTTTCTTAAACACTGAAAACAGAAAAAATATATATATCACATGATGCACCAGAGTGAATACACAGTAAAATCTTGAATAAATTATGCTATTATTCCTGCACTGAAAACAGAAAAAAAAAAAAAAAAAAAAAAAAAATATGATGCACCAGAGTGAACACACAGTAAAATCTTGGGTTGAATAAATTATGCTATTATTCCTGAAATATAATTAAACTTTTAAAACTTCACAAATAATTCCTCACAAAAATTGTCCATTACCGTTTTTCATCGAGTACCATAATTTAATTATGTTCCTGACCTAATACTAAACCTGGCACTCTGATGTTCAATAAGAACCATGCATATTTCCAGACAGTTCATACCTTTATTATTTTTCAATTCATAGTTCCACAGTTCATATTTTTTATTTTATTTTGATTTAAAACATGAAATTCCTACATATATTTAATCTACTCTGTACACAATACTGTTGTAGTCAGGAAAGAATCATGCAGCAACAAATGCAATTAAATTTACAGACTTTCCAACTTTTAATAGATTTTAAGTTTTTCGAATGCAAATTTCATAATGGTGCAGATAATTGGATGAAACTGGTACAGCTTAGATGCATCAAGATGAAAAGAAAAAATAAAGCTTCATTGCTAGCATAATAGAAATATCTGTACATGGAGAAATTGAAAAAATCTTGATTACGCTGGCCTCTCTCATTTAACAGAATTTTCACATTCACTTTTATAAACACAGATATGCAACAAATGCAATATACAAGAAAACAGTAGCCAGACTTCCATATTTCCACAGTTTGCACTGATTTTTCCAAGTCAATTTAAGGAGTTTTCCAGGAGAACAAAGCCTACTTTCCAGGAGTCGATAAATTATGACACCAGAGCTTTTAAGAACTTTTTAAAGGTTGAAAATGCAAAGTGTAGACACTTCTTGCTACACCAACGAACAAAAAGAGCAAGAATGTTTCCTTTTGCTTTCAAAAAATTTAAGTTGAAGTCTGAACTTAACATTGTGTCCCCATCTTTTATTTCTCATAAAGTCATTTTCTTAGCACAGTGAGCATGTAGTAGCCTTTTTTAACATTACTTTTGCTTTAAACATCAGAAAAAATGCTTGCTCTGCTCCTTGATATAGCAAGATGTGACTGGAAAGACACTCTGGGAAGGAAAGACACACATTTTCAGTGAAATTAAATACCAAAAATTAGTACTGCATTGTTCATTTTCCACAAAAGCAGTTCAACAGGCCAGGGAAATGGCTCAGACTCCATCAGAGACAGATTAAGCACTAATTATGAAATTTAATTTCGTTGTAAAAAGGGTAAGGGGACAAAAGTGATTGCTTTACTGAATTCATTTTTAAGAGACTGTTAGAAACAGGAAAAAAAAAACTATGCGTTTCATTAGAAAAAATTCCTTAAAAATACTAAGTCCCTCTTTTTAGCACATCTTTTGTAAAAAATGATCGTGCTTATGTTACCGGTGTTCCGTCTGTCCGTACCCACGATATCTCTGCAACTATTAGTCTGATTTGAAAAATTATTTTTGCATTGGGAAGCTTGAAATATGTGAATGATGATCCTTTTAGTTTTTTTTTTTTACGATGTACAATTTCGCCGCTAGGGCGTAAATGCAGATGATGTTGAATTAAAAAATACCTTTTATTCCACATATTTGCTTCTAAACATTCGATTGAAAAAATTCTTTTATCCTTCGATTCCATTTATGTCGAACAGTATTTTAGATATAGTTACTTTTTCAAATTACGCATAGATTTTCCACTAGCGGGCGAAAAAGTAAATTACGTTTTTCCCGATAACTCTTCTTCTAAAACTCCGATTTGAAAACTTTTTTCTTCAGCGGATACACCTCCTGATAGAAAATCTTTTGCATATAATTTCAAATTTTTGGTAAAGAATACTTTAGCCACCAGGGAGTATAAGTGTTAATTTTTGCTTCTGATGTATTTGCCGTAAAATCTGAGCTTCTAAAATATCGTTTGAAATAATTCTTTCGTGGACCGATGCCACTCACATCGGTAAACATTTTCGGAATATTGAATTCTTAAAATATTCCACAGTTTCTCCGCCAGGGGACGTAGATGTATATCTTAATTTTGTCAATACCTCTACTTCTAGAAGTCTGATTTGAAAAATTCCATCTTTGTTGGATAGTGTTTCCAGTCTGACATGTTTTTCATATAATTTCAAAATTTTCAAGTAATTCATAGACTTTCCGCTAAGGGGCGTAGAGGTAAATTGTGTTTCCCCCTATATCTCTGCTTCTAAATCTCAGATTTGAAAAATTCTTTCTGCACCAGATACAGCTCCTGATGGGAAATCGTTTGCACATTATTTCTAATTTTTCTAAAAAAAAATGGTTTGGCCACCAGGGGGCGCAAATCTTAATTTCCGCTTCTGATGTATTTGCAGCAAAATATGAGCTTCTAAATTCTCGACTGAAAAAAACCTTGTTTGCAGACTGATACTACTCACGTCGACAAACCTTTTAGAAACATTTTCTTCTTAAAATAATGCATGGTTTATACGCCATGGGGGGAGGGGGAGGGGTTAGATGTATATCTTATTTTTGTCAATATCTTTACTTCTATGAGTCCGATTTGAAAAATTCCTTCTTTGTTGGACAGTTTTTCCAGCGTGACATATTTTTTATATAATTTCAAAATTTTCAAGTCATTCGTAGACTTTCCGCTAGGGGACATAAAGGTCAATTGCTTTTCCCCTATATCTATGCTTCTAAATCTCCGATTTGAAATATTCTCTCTGCACCGGATACAGCTCCTGATGGGAAATCTGTTGCACATAATTTCTAATTTTTGTAAAAATGGTTTGGTCACCAGGTGACGTAAGTCTTAATTTCTGCTTCTGATGTATTTGCAGAAAAATATGAGCTTCTAAAATCTCGATTGAAAAAAAGTCATTTGTTGACAGATACTACTCATGTCGACAAACCTTTTAGGAACATTTTCTTCTTGAAATAATACATGGTTTCTATGCCAGGGGTGTCGATGTATATCTTATTGTTGTCAATATCTCTACTTCTAGGAGTCCAATTTTAAAAAGTCTTTCTTTGTTGGATAGTGTTTTTGATGGGAAATATTTTTCATATAAATCAAAAAATTTCAAGTAAATCATAGACTTTTCCTTTAGGAAGCGTTAAGGTAAATTGCGTTTTTTGCATTATTTCTGCTGCTAAAACTCCGATTTGAAAAATTCTTCCTGTATCGCATACAAGACCTGATGGAAAATATTTTTCACATAATTTCTAATGTTTGGTAAAGAATGGTTTGTCCACCAGTGGGCATAAGTGTTAATTTCTGCTTCTGATGAATTTGCAGCAAAATCTGGGCTCCTGAAAACTCGACTATTTTTTTAATTTTTTTTTGGACCGATGCCGCTCATATGGAAAAACCTTTTGAGAATACTTTTTGAGAAACTTTCTTCCTAAAAATAATGCATGGTTTTACCACCAGGGGACGTAAAGTCACATCTTATTTTTGTCGATATCACTGTTTCTAAGAGTCTGATTTGAAAAATTATTTTGGTGTTGGAGAGCGTTTCTGGTGCGAAATGTTTCTCATATAAATTCATGTTTGTCTTAACGCAGAAGTCTGCAACCAGAGGGCGTAAGCTCACAATTCTGTTTACAGCAATATCTGAGGGATTAAAAACCCCGATTTTAAAACTTGCTTTCTTCCGTCAGATACTATTGTTTTCCATACCGGTTCAATTGACTTTGAATAGCTTTGATAAATTTAATTTGCATCAGAATGGATTCAAAAGACGTGCTTATTACACCCGAAAATTCGGTGTCATCATTCTTGTTTTTTATTATTGGGGGTTTAATGACCACTGTGAGCAACTTAATGAGCTATAAGCAGTCGTTCATCCCTAATTTAGGGTCACTGGTTCCAGGGAAGGGAGAGAGCCAATGCCGTAAGACACGCATGACATCCATGGCTCCACCGGGATTTGAACCCGGACCCTCCACAGACGAATGGTCATAAGCCAGCGCTTAGACTACTGTGACACCGGGATGGCCACCAGGACAGGATTTCGTTTTTTTTTTTTGTTGTTGTTGTTGTTGTTTTTTTGTGGTAGCAACACTTGCTAGACTTTTTTTTTTTTTACTAGCAAATTGCATTATCTACTAGCGAAAGATTATTAACATTACACAAATGAAACTTTAACATGTCCTCCTCATTAGTCAATCATGAAATTTTTTTATTTCACCCCTGTAACTGTCACATTGTAATGATGAAAAGATTACAAATATTTAGATATAACTCATTTTTTCATGACCTGACAGATTAATTCTAACAATTTAATTTGAATGCAAATATTTAAAAAGCATTTTTTCTATTTAACTTTATTCACAAAATTCAAGAACGTTATTCAAAATCTTAAGTTATTTTCCGTATGGTTTACAATCTCCGTTTTGGGTCTTTTCATCATACCTCTTTAAAAAGCAGGCTTGGGGTCAAACTTGTCTTTGGACAGACCTTTAACCTCAATATTCATGGCAGCATTCAATGTCTAAGTTTAAACTGCCCCTCCAATCACCCTGGATTCTCTTCATGAAAGTGAACTCAACCGCACATGCAGAAGTAGATAAGGGAAACATACTGGATTATTCTACCAGTGCCAAAATGTTTTTAAAATGTTACTTTTCAAGAAACATTCATTTCCAGAAAGCAGTTGTTCTTTTTTGTATGTGTGTAAAATATTCCGCACGGGCAATGCAGTGGTGCTTCACAGTTCACACTAAAACATTCAAAATTTTTCCACTAGCAAGTTTTGCCATTGAGTTATCGGAAAAGTCATGACGTATTTTTGCACCCGATGGTGGTTGGGTGGGTTTGGAAGTACTAAAGGCATGCACAGCTCTGTTATTGCTATGGCATTCGACAGGTGCCAGTTCTAGCTGCAGTCTAAAAGGAATAGTGAGCACTTTGGTTGATTTGCGGAGATTTGACATCAAGTTGAAGATGGAAGACCAAACTGTGCATTTTCGCCATATTTTACTGTTTTACTTCCTTAAAGGGAAGAACGTGCATCAAGCTTGTGAAAAGTTACGTAAAGTGTACGGTGATAATGCTCTTCAAGAAAGTCAGTGCCAGCGGTGGTTCGCAAAATTCTGTGCTGGTGATTTTGACCTCAACGATGCTCCTCTGTCCGGAAGGCCCACCGAGGTTGATGACGACCAAATCAAGGCATTGATCGAGTCAAACCCACGTTACACGACACGAGAGATTACAGACACATTGCACATCCATCATTCAAGCGTTCATGACCACCTGAAGAAGCTGGAATACGTAAGCAAGCTCGATGTGTGGGTTCCTCATGAACTCGAAGCTCAATTGACGGCGCGTATAAACATCTGCGATATGCTCATTAAACGTGAGGAAAACGATCCTTTTTTGAAGCGACTGATAACTGGTGACGAAAAGTGGATTGTGTACAACAATGTGCTGCGCAAACGGTCTTGGTCTCGACGTGCTGCTTTACCTCAAACGACATCCAAAGCAGACATTCATCAGCAGAAGGTTCTCGTCTCAGTGTGCTGGGATTTTAAAGGTGTCGTGTTTTTCAAGCTCCTACCACAGAACCAAACAATCAATTCGAATGTGTATGGTCGGCAATTGGACAGTTTGAACGAATCTATCATCCAGAAACGTCCAGAGCTTGTCCATCGTAAAGGTGTTGTGTTCCATCACGACAACACCAGACCACACACAAATTTGATCACCCGCCAAGAATGATTGGAGCTTTGGTAGAATGTGTTGCCACACCCAGCATACTCGCCTGACCTTGCGCCGTCAGACTTCCACTTGTTTCGCTCTCTTCAACAGTCCTTGCGTGGTATAACGTTCAATTCAGATGAGGCTGTAAATCAGCACCTTTGTACAGTTTTTCGCCACGAAAGACAGGCGCTTCTATGAACGAGGCATTCTGCAGCTCACTGAAAGATGGCAAAAGGTTATCGAACAAAACAGGGATTATATCATTGATTGATCTTTGTTCTTTCTATCAATAAATGACCTTTGCAAAACATGGCTAAAATACGTCATGACTTTTCTGATAACCCAATAGAACCACTTTTTATCACTAGCAAAATGCATTTGCTTGCTAGCAATTAGCTACTAACTACCAGTCGAAATAGAAACCTGGTTCTCACCCCTGCTAGAACAATAATTTTTATCAGTTCCAAGTATTTTCAGCCAGCGGAGAGCATGAAGACGTCCAGAAAAATATTGAAAGAACTTCGAAGAAATGTCACAACATTAGAAATATCCAATAAAAAATCCCAACTACGCTTAATAAATGTTAGAAACTTGAAAAGAAAACTTTACACAGATGCTGAATAACATTATTTCACTGAGATTTCCCATTTTGAAAGTTTATTCAGTTTGGTGTACTCCATGTTAGACCAATTATTTATGTAACAACTATGAATTCTTCGCAGCACTTGGAGCATCTGGGTCTTCTCCGAAACAGTGCCAAGACATGTAACAAAGTTCATCTAATCATGGCTACTGCTCACCTGATCAAGAGAAGATCAAGTGCATGTCCACTGGGAAAGGTGAACTCAAAATAACTTCCAGTAGATGTCATAGTGAGAAGGATTGGCAGTGAAACACTTAACACACAAAAAATTAAAAGAATTCTTAATATCATCATATCACGCATACATTACGTCAAAAAATTATAAGTGGTGGGACGTTTCAGTAGTGACTTCTACCTTCATCAGCCATGGAATGAAACACATGGTATAAGCATCAGTTGTTGCCAGATTTCAAAATAGCTTTCCAAATGATGGGGATGTGAAAAGGTGCGTCTGTATTGCAGGTGTTAGAGGTAAGGTAGATTTCAATGCTTTCGCAGTACCTGAAGGCTTTCCGGTTGCTGAACGAAGTGATTTGTTTAACATTTTGCCAATCCGGAATGGCAGACGTATCGCTGATAGTTAAAATTTGTTCCTTTTTGTATGTGTCTAAAGGCATTGTTTCACTTGGCGTGAAACACCGAGAGAAACGAAAAAAAAAAAAATTCCTTTCTGTATGTGTCATACTTAGGCATTGTTTCACTTGGTGGGAAACAATGCCTAGGTATGATTCAGCAGTGAAGGTGTGTTCAATGGGGCGATGAGAGAACCCGATGATGCCCATAAGAACAATCTTCATTCCACAATACTACTGCCTGTTTCCATCCAACCATGCATGCTGGTTGCAGCTGTCACCCACACATCATCAAATATGAACCCACTCATCAGCATATTGGAGCTGGAAATTGGCCTCATTGGATCAGATGACTGTTTTCATTGTCCAATGTCCAGTCATGGAGCTCCCAAAATCCACATGGTGAACTTTCAATGACAGCTATGCGTGAGCTGCCAACCTAGTCTCACCTACAAGAATGTCTGCTGGTTTGTGTGCTCTGAAACATTTCTTCATGTGCTTGTTATTAATTATGGAATTGTGAGCTGTCTGTTACCCTCAATGGTCAAACAATGGTGGCCTCTCTTTTCTGGCATATTGGGGGCGACATGTGTTCTTGTTTGAACCATTTACACAACTTCAGTATTGCAAACTTTAAACAGCTGACAATGCCTATTGTTACTGATATATTGGCCCTCCACCTTCCTCATGTCAATAATCATTTTCTAATCAAACTGACAAGTCCTTCCCATTTCAAAGGTTTTTTATTGATAAATGAACATGCCCTGCTTGTGTCATCTATATACATATAAGGTAAGTTCAAGAAGTTCCTGGAAATTCCTTTTCATGTAGAAAGCAGTAACATTACAATTATTTGTGCTGCATATAACTGTAATGTTACTGTGCAGCTACACACTTTTGCCAACATTCATAAAGCTGAAGTAGTGAAATCTCTTTTAGCACCTTTGTCACATTTTCAATGCTATTCATAGCACCTGTGAACACTCGCATGACCATCATGGAACCTCTTACGCCACTGGAAAAGCTGCAACTTCTTCATTGCCATTTCAATGTATGCTTGCTGAAGCATGGCTAATGTGTCTCAGATGGTGATTTTTGAAGCAAAATACAAAATTCAATGTTTGCACTTTCCTCAGCTGCCAACATTTTCAGCTGTGATGTTACTAAATGCATGGTAAACAAAGAACTACTGGTGCTCCACACTAACAGGAAATAAGATGGCACCACAGGAACTGCCAACCTTTCACACTGAAAATAGTCTATGCAATTCTTCATTCCTGCAAGGAGGGATGAGTTCAGGAATTTTTTGAATCTATCTTGCATATTTAGCACCAGTTGGTGGTGTGATTGTTATGTGCTGTGGGATGCATCCACTCGAGGATACAGCTGTGGTCATAATTATTGCGCTTGTGAGAATATATGCCCAAACATTATGCTGATAGCCAGGCATGAGATTATAACGTGGAACATCAACAAGCACAAATATTATTCATGCAAACAGATGGATGGAACAGAAACAAAATAAAATATCAGCACAGTGCTTTTTATGTGCATACATAATTGTAAAAGATATGTCAAAAATGAAAAATCTTTAAAATTACAAATAAAAAAAATACAGTCACGACACAATACTCTCACATTATAATACACAGATCCATTAACATTTCCTAAAGTGAAAACAAATTAATAGGGGCATCCAACCTGTCGACCAAGGTCTAATCCGTCCGATGATCCACACCACAGAAATATAAAAGAACGTGAGGCAGCCACTTCTTCAATTTCCAGTTTCATTATCTGAAAGCAGAAAAAGGAATGTAATCCATTTGTTCACAAAAAAAAAATTAAAAAAATAAAGCGGCAAAGTGACCATAACAGATACATGTCACAGTGTATAACACATCTACACAGTCAAAGTGACTTACTCAAATTATACACGGTCGAGTCACATTATTGTGACCACCAGCTAATATCCAGAGCAACCGCCGTGTGCAGCGCAGACAATGGGCTGTGAGTGACTCAATAAGGTGCTGGAAGGTGTTCACAGGTATGTGGAGCCATGCTGACTGCAGTGCATCTGACAGCTGCTGGAGGATGCATAGTAGAGGATCCATAGAGCAAACAACATGGTCGAGGTGGTCCCACAGATGCTCAATCGGGTTTAAGTCTGGTGAATTAGGGTGCCAGGGAAGTACTTTGAAGGCTTCATCATGCCCTTCCAACCACTCTCGGACACTTCTAGCTCTGTGACACGTCGTGCTGGAAGATCCTATCCACCCCAGGGAAGACAATCAGCATGCATGGGTGTACGTGGTCTGCAAGAATGGATCTATAACGAATTCGGTCCATAATACCTTCCATAGGTATGAGTGGACCCAGGGAATGCCACGAAAAAATCCCCAGATCACAACGCTGCCCCCACTAGCTTGTGTTCTTCCAGCAATGGTTGAAGAGTTTGTTCTCCGATGTTTCTCGCCTTATATGCCAACGTCCATCTGTTCGATGAAGCATAAAACGTGACTCGTCAGAGAAGGTAATCCTTTGTCAACCAGCGGAGGCCCAATTCCAATACTGCCGTGCAGATGCAAACAGTTTCTACAGATGAACCTTCGTTAGCATAGGTGCAGTTACCATCCGTCTGCATCGGAGCCTCATATGCAGCAGGGTTCGCTGAACTGTCATTTTAGACACACTTCCGGTAGCGTAGCCCCCTGGTTTATTCAGCCAGTGAGTTGCTCCACTGTAGCATGTTGATCAGCGCTCACGCACCTTTGCAGCTGATGTTCACCTCTCACATCAATGGTGGGTGGTGCTCCTCAGTTTCCACATCGCTTATTCGCAATGGTGCCATTTCTCCAATCACGATACACTTTAACCACAGGTATGAGTGGACCCAGGGAATGCCACGAAAACATTCCCCAGCACGCGAACAGTTCACAAACTATGCTGTTTCAGAAATACTGCCACCCTTGGCCCGAAAGCCAATAATAATCCCTTTTTGTAAATCTGATAAATCGCTCCTTTTATCCATGACAGCAACGAGTGATATGTTTTTAGAAGGCCTACACAGCACACCTTATATACTCTCCAAGCCAGCTCACAGCACGTGCCTTCTTGCTGTTGATGTTAAAAGTAGGAGGTGGTCACAATAATGCAACTCTGAAAAAAATACTCTCCAAGCCAGCTCACAACACGTGCCTTCTTGCTGTTGATGCCAAAAGTAGGAGGTGGTCACAATAATGAAGCTATGAAAAACATTGTCTATAAAGCATATTTCTTAACTCTGCTTTTTTTTAGGAGAAATTCCAATCTTTGTATCAAACTTTATTCGTGGCATTTTGAAAAGATAAAATATTGCTTCATGCAAGTACAAACCATTTCCAATCCCTATTGGACGGTTTGCTTTCCTTAAGTTTCTCTGACACCTCTCTGTTTAGAGTAAATTTCTTCTGTGTCACTCCAGCATGCTTCTAAATTTCATTAACCCATCTCCAAAGTGGTTTTGTGGGACTTTTCCTGTCCCTTGGTATCCAATGTAGTATTTCGGTTGTCCAACGGTGGTCAGTTCTAGAAATATGACCAGCCCATTGCCATTTCAGGGTCTTTACTTTGATCATGATGTCATCCACTCTTGTCATTTTCCTGATCCACAAGTTCCTCTACCTATCTCTCCAAGCATACAGCTCTCTATGCTTCTTTCAGCAGTTTGCAGCCTCTGAATGTCTCTTTCAACTAAGATCCATGAATGAAAGGATGCACTGATTAAACATTTTTCTTTTAAGACATAATGGTAAATTGCTCCTAAAGAATTGCACTGTTTCTTCCAAGTGCACTCCAGCTAAATTTTACACACCTATTAATTTCCTACGTAATGTGGCCCTTTCTAAATAGCAGGCATCAGTTATTTTTAAATTTGCCCTATCAATCCCTAAATCTTCAGTTACAATATGCACTTAATACAGAAAACATTAGAGATAGGGGTCATGGGCAGTTGGCATGGGCACCACCTGCACAGAGTGGAACAGACAACAGCCAAACGCAGAACGCAGGTGATGAATAGGCAAATGGCAAGGCTTCCCAACACTGTATCACAATCGACAAACATAGGTAAACATGGCGATCTGAGTTACTTTAATTGTGGATACATAGTTGGCACATGGCAGAAGGGTCATTTCATCGCCCATGTGGTAAGAACCTTAGGGTTCCTGAGGGCAATGGTATCAAGGATGTACAGCGAGTATACCATTGACGGATGAACCAGCGTCCAGAGAGCAAGCAATGGCCAACCACACGCCATGCCACAGATGTCAGAGGTCAACATAGACTATCCAGGCTCATACAGACCATACATGAGACCGGCCGATGACAAAAAAGCTGAACTTTTTAACTGGGTAGAAAATTCGGACATGCGAACGTGCGGTATGAGCAAATTCAAGTACAACATATACAATATTTAACATTGCACAAGCCATATGGAATTATTTTCTGTAAACTATGTAAGTAAATATCAAAGTGAAGCACATTATTACATTCACAATAAAAAAGTAGGGAATTCAGAACAAAATAAAATTAAATATGCTTAAAAATGAGATTTAAAACTTACATGTAAATCTTCACTAGCTAAATCCTGAGGTAAACAGTATTTGTCTAGAAAAGTTTGTGCATTTAGTCAAGCAATTAGAAGTTTGCAAGAATTAGAAACATATCGACAGATTAGGTTTGGCCAAACATCATAGTATAAGTCAGTCTTGTTGGCTTAGTAGCACTCTAATGTATCCCAAGAGTCATAATGTGTGTGGAAATATGTTAAATTCACAGATTCTTATTAAATGATAATTGGAATATGTATTGCAATATAAATTTGAATATGTACAAATGTAAAAAAAAAAATGACTAGAAGTTCTATGGTATTTAAACAGGTTTTTTCACAGATATTTTGCCCTTTTTTTGTTGAACTTGCTTGCACATCAGTTCAAGTTTCCTCTTGTGAGCAAGCCTGGCTTTTTTCTCAGCAAGCTGCACTGCCATATTTGTTTTACGTCGACTCTGCAGCTGAACAGCATCCATTGCTAACTTTTTCTTTTTGCTGATAATTCCTTTTCTTTTCCTCTCAATTTCTTCGGTGTAACTTTTTTTTTGATGTCCTAAGATTTTGGCGGAGATTGGCATCAACTGCTTCATGCAAAAAATCTTCTTTACTGAAGAAATTAACTGCAGACTTACCCTGTGCTTTAAGCTTGTACTTCACAGTTTGTATAGCTGAATAGGTTTCAATGTTCATTCTTTCTGATTTTACATCTATAATTTCATCCATCACGCTGAAAGAACTTTTAACCTGTGGACCATGAAAACATGATATCAAGGCTTTCACTATTTATGATAACATAGTGTATTTGAAGAAGTTAAATAACTTTGCCCACCATGCATCAATTTTTACAAGGTTTCCAACTTCATCAACAGGAGATGGAAGTTGTTCATCAACCTCATACTGGTGAATTTCCAGAGCATAGCTTCCCATTTCCTCTGAATTCAATATATTTGTAAGGAACTGTGGAAGTTTTTCAGTCTTTTTAAAGTTAGATTATGCCCCCTTGCAGTAGGATCAATAGCTGATATGCACATTAAAAGATCACTACATAATGGCAGTGTCTTTTGCATGTATTTTGCACACTGAATATAAGCTTCAGAAGCCTGGCTTAAAAATTTTTTTACCACAATGTCAATTAATTTGCTTTCTAAAATAATGGAGTCTGTTCCTGATTCAAGAAACATGCTCTTGCTTTCCAGGCTGTTTGACAGTAAGCCAACATCAATGTTCATCAAATCTTTCACAGGTTTACTTTTCAGTATCTCTTGTTTTAAGAAACAAGCTAAGAAATCCAAGAACAGTTGCTTCTGCTCATCAAAAACCTTATGAATTAATGGCTCCTTTGTTTGAAATAAGCATACATATTTTTTCAAAAGAGGTAGAGCTGCAACATAAAAATTTAATATAAGCATGGTTTTCTTTAAGCTTTCAAATAATTTTGCAACAATTCTAGATTTCCGCTTTCTTCCATCTTCTGTTAGATTGTTTTCCGTAATTTCTCCCAAAGCTCCTGGAATTTTAACTTTCCTTCTTTACTGATATTTTTTTCTTTACATATTTTGTTTATAACATCCATGTATATTGGTCTTTCATTAGACTGCACAAATCCATAATACAGGAGCAAAAGGGCATCATGGATACGTAAACTGTTTAATGCCACATCATAGCATGACAACCACCTGTGTTGGACCATGTTCTTAATTTCAGTGAATTTTAGCCCTATAACTTCACAAATTTCAGCAAGGGCTTCACGTTGATCTGCAGACCATTTAAAGCCATTGAAGATGTCAGTAAAGTATTTCTCAATGTAACCTTCAAATGGTTTGCAAAATTTTTTGCTTGCATTGTGAATATTGTGACAGGAATCTCCATCAATGTCAAGCAAGTGGGGAGATTTTCCCTGTCGAATTCTTGTTTCTAAACCTGTTCTTCAGCCTCTCATAACACTGCAGGAATCCATAAGAAATAAGAACAGAAACAAGATTTTCCCAAGGAATATCGTTTTCTTCAAAAAATGTGCAAATAGAGTGATACAGTGTAGTAGCATCCACTTTAACTACACTTACAGATGTAAGGTGCTCAATTACAACTTTGTTCAGTTTATCAGAAAAATAACTCACCAAAATGCACAGCACACACTTGCTGTTGTTGCCTCATCAATGTTAAGAGAAAAACTAGAAGCTTTTAGAGCAGCTGTTGTTTCAGCTAAGAAGGTCTTGGCTAGACCAAACCTCATTTTGTACGATGCACTTGTACGATCCATAGAGAGGTACGATAAAGCCTTTCGATCTGCAGCTAATGCCCTTCCTACATCAATTAAAACAGGAGCCATGGTAAACGGCAGATTATGTTCTGCCAAGACTCCTAACACCAATGCTTGTGAATTAGATAATCTATCACACAAGAGCACTTTTATTGGAAGTTTTGCTGAACTCATAGACATACCTTGAATTTCATTTCTTTCATATGGCTTCTTTGAATTGAAAAAAACACTCGGCAAACTATAATTCTTCTGAACTGTTTTTTTCTTTCTGCAGATGCTTTTTGCTTTTTAAATGATCTGATATTGCTGAAAACCCTCTTTTACCATAGTAGATCAGATCAGAGCACTAGGAGCACAATGCTTTTCCACTGACATCAACTTTGTGAATAGAATCTCCAGCCTTCAACTGCATTTCAGAATATTTATTTTTGATCACAATTAATTTTTACAACCAATCAAACCGAAATTAATTTTTTTCACTTGCATCAATTAAACACGCACGTTTATTGCTTACATATGCTGGTAGAACTGCAGCAGCCAAAAAAAAAAAGAATGGCTAAGTCACCATGTCACACCATATGTACCAGGAAGCACCAAAAACATACTTGTTTATACCTCCATCAGCAACGGAAAGAACAGCATGTGAAAACACGCAGAAGTCACAAAGAAAAGCGGCAATAAACGCAAACATTTTCTAGACTCCCACGGCAACTTTTGTTACAAACAGATGTAATGCTGTCACTAAAATGGAGAAGGATGGACACAGGAATAAAATTCGCAAGGATGACACATCAGCTTAGGTTCGCGAGCGGGGTTTGCAGCCGACCGTTGAGCTGATGGCGTAAGTTGGGAGGGGTCAAGAATCACCAAACAAACAACAAAAATAACTCATTTATTACATCGGAGGAGGCTATGGGGAGGTTGATGACGTCACTGCACGATTTCCCGGAAGCAACGGAAAGGCTTCCGTTGGCTGCGGAAGTTTCGCTGAAGGAGGTAGGGGCGGAGCTTCCACCCTTCGCACTGTGATGCTCAAGTGATGTCGCCATCCATTGTTGACAGCAGTAAACGAATTGAGCTGATTCCACCCTCCAACATTTCCTCTTGCCCCCCCCTCCCCCCGCGCCTACTCCCAAAAACAATGCTTTTAGCTAGAAAGCGGTTATTTAAAAGTTCTTTTCCACAAAAAAGCGGAATCACGGAATGGCGCTTTTTCAAGAACTTTTCTATAGAATGACCCCCCACTAAAAAATCCTTAAAAAATTATCTTCATTTTTGCAATGACCTCGAGGATGACCAAAATACTGTCGAAAAAAGCGGAATTCCGTGAATCCGCGGAAGAATCTCATATACGACAGACTGACCACTTGGCAATTGTAGCACAAATCATATCCAGGTTAAATATCGGAGGCCCCAACAGCGAGCAAACTTTACAGCCCACACTGCATACTGTGGGCTACAGGAGTCGATGCCCTACTTGTACGCCACAGTTGACTGATCATCATCATCATAATTACACCTCACCAACATTACAACTGGACCTCTGCACAGTGGTGCCGTGTCATGTAGTCAGATGAATCCCATTTTCAGCCATACCGAAATGACAGGAGGGTGTGGGTGTGGCATTGACAGCATGAGGCCATCGCACCGTCATGCCGGGTGAGCTCTGTTCAAGGCCGTGGTGGCTCTGCGATAGATTGGGGAGCCTTCTCATAGGACACATTACATCACTTAATGTGTCTGGGAGGTTCCCCCAGTGCCCCCCATGGTCTTCGGATTTAAACCCCGTGGAAGCTGTCTGGGATACCATGGAGTGGGACATGAGATCTGTGGATCCCAGACTGACGTCTCGGGCAGAGTTGTGGAAAATGCTGCAACAGGCATGGCTGGTATTACCTCCGAAAACTCTCCGGCATCTGACGGAGTTGATGGTTTAGCATGTACGTGCTGTTATTCACACTTGAGGAGGACCAACACGCTATTAGGTAGGTATCTCTAACATTTTATCCAGGGGTCGCGCTGCCGATCGCATTCTTCACAATTTGCAAAAAAAATTTATTATTTTGGCGATGGATAAAAAGTTTTGGCGAAAATATCGGCGATTAGGTTTTTTAGTGACGTCCGAGGCAAACAATCTTAATTTTTTTTTCTTTCAGATTTGACAGTATTTGTGTATTTCTTATGTTTTGAAGTGAATCAACATTCAATATTGCACAACTTACATGAAAATAGTTATAAGATGAAAGTTCTGTAGTTCAATTTTTCAATAACACCCGCATTTTTTTTACACTGGCCCTTTTACAACCGAGCCACAGAATAATTGTAATACCTAATTTTTTCAATTAATTTGAAATTTATCTTGTTAATAATTCTTTGTTTAGAAATTTTGTGGGTAGTAATAATTTCAAAATTGAAAATAAATATCTAATAGTATTCAGAATCTATAACATAACATTTTGCGGCTCAATTGTTAAGAATCTGTAACCTTTTGTTTTTGTACTATTACAACACTATGTTTTTATCATTTGTATTGTTAGAGATTTTAAACTAGGTTTTAGGATTTCATATAAAATCTCAATATTGCAACCTTTTTCCATCTCGTGCTCCCCTTCCTTTGTTTTCACAAAGCGTAAGAGAAATTCCGCAGTGTCAGTTCCCCCTTAAACACAGGAAGCATGGTTCATTTTGTAGACCAGATTGTAGGAGTTTAGTATTTCCACATTGTATGTTGAATGCAGATTAGCTCTATCATGCCTCTTTTGATGCTTTACAGGTTTTTATTTCAATGCAGCCGACTAATGGACCCAGCTCCCTCACATTAGACTTTGAGGCTTGAGATTAACCGCGGGCGGTGTGTTTGTTTCTCACGGGGAACTTTCGGATATGCTTAAGGGCATTTTTGGAGACAGGGGAAGAGGAGGCGAGAAGACAGTTGTCTCTATGTTTTGAAAGTGAGCGGTTGCAAAAAGAGGACTAGGGAATTGCCCCAGGCGAGGCTGGGAGGTTTTAGGCGGACCGGGAGGAAAATTAATAGAGCAAACAGACAACCTTTTGCAGGGGATTAAATGAAGAGAAGAATAGAGATTTCTTAGACTTATTAACGGATCACAAGAATTATTTGCTTATTACCTATTACTTAGAATTATTATCACTCTCATTACTATTATTTTATCATCTTCAACTACGCGAGGTTCACAAGGTATAAGACGAGCCTCGTAACAATTACAAGTTAACAACAGGCTATAAAGATAGCAACGAACTTGTTAACAGTATATACCCAATGGAAAGTGTGTAAAAAAATTGGCAAATGTGTTGGCAAAAACTTTAAAAAAGTCAGGGGAACTGCTGTTATCCATTGAGTGTAGTTTTCTATAAGTTCATCTTCAAACATCTTTAAAATCCCACTATATATATATATATATATATATATAGGTAGATATACCTTCATCTAGCATTGGACTGAGAATGACTGATAATGATGTACAGTGATGTTCATATATTTCTGGCTACATAAACTTTTTGTTACTTTTGCCAGAATATTATGTTACAGAAGACATCTAAAGGACTCAAAAGCAAGTAATACACAAATCAATGCCAGTGACACAGTCATCTTACATTGGCTACTTAATACAGCAGTTGCTAAAGGAGACTAAAAACTTGCACTGTTCAAAAGTTCTTGGCCACTAAGTTCAGTCTTTAACCTACTGCTTTCAGTAAAGACTGTTTTCAATGTTTTGTGTTTAAGAAACATATCTTGCTGCTTGAAAATGAAGAACAGGTCAGAAATTCACTTACATGAAAGAGTGGTTAGTTTGTCACAAAATGGAAAATCCTTCCGTCAGATAGTTGAACCTCTGTCAACAGGAAAATCTACAGTAAATGATATCAGGGATCATAGCATACTTCTGGAAAATTTTAGGTAGGAATTTTAGGACTTTTTAGAAAAATTTTAGGAAAATTTTAGGAGTGTATTTCAATAAAAACTAGATGTATATTTGTATACATCTAGTAAAACAACTTTGTATACATTGTAAAGAGTTTGCTTCACACCCTTCAACCATATATACTGATAGACTGCACATGACATCAAAATTTCTGGCTCCAACATAAAATCACATGACATCAGTCAAAAAGATGGGTTACACCGGCTGTGCTTATGGTTGCTCTGAGCGATATAGTAAAGAAAGTTCTATGATTTTTCATGGGTAAGAAACGAATTAAATACCTAAGTCAATAAAGTTCAATTACTTAACCAGAAACTTGCAGCTATTGATATAAAATATAGTAACTTAAAAAAAAAAAATGTAATGCATGTTCCAAATTCTTCGCAAATGTTCATCACATTATAAATCACAAAATGTAAACAACCCGATCATGCATGTATATAGCTCATAAGTAAACTTACCTGAAGAGTTTTCATTATATATGAGGCGCATTCACATAATACACCGAAAACACTGAAGTTCTGCAGCGTAAATTAGTAATCATAACAGCAATTTTACACGAAATTTGGAGTCTGATGATGATGTGCCCAATGTTTGAGCCATGGCGGCTTTGATGCAGCTATTGCCAATGCGCAGTCCATTAGTATATATGGTCGAAGTTCACACCCAAATTTTTTGCAGAACGTCTAATGTCTAAAGTTTAAGTATGATTTACTTCTAATGTTCAGTTCTTATCTTTTCACGTGTTATTATCATATTCAAGTATATTTACCACATTCAAGTTTCACTTTGAACATTAATATGCTGTTGAACCAGAAGCAATTCACGATTTTCACAGTAAAGTTTTCAGGTTTCACATTAAGTTATAATATCCTAAAAAGGTAATTAAAAACCAAGAACTATGTACAATTGTTCACTGAATTACTTTTTTCATATTATTGTTTTAACCTTTTCCTGATTAGCCTATCTTTTTCTGCTTCCACCACAACTAATTTACTTTCAGTTTTCTTTATTTCAGCTGAACCTTGTATGATCAAGTTAGAGGCAACTGCTATTTCAACAGTATTTTGTTTTTCTACAGCTTTTCTCATTCTTTCTGTTCCCTCTTGAATTACTGCTAGGGAGGCTTCTTTATCTTTTTTAAGCCTATTTATTTCTGCATCATTTTCTTTTATTTTGTCATCAAACTCAGCTTTTCTTTTTTTCTCTAGCTGCTTTTCCTTATTTTCCCTCTCTTTCTGCTTCCTTTCTTTTACCTTTTTTTATTCTTCTTCCTTCAGCTTATCAACATACTCTTTATAAAATGTATGTGAAACACGAACACTATTTAACAAATTTCTTGTTATGGGAACTTTACTTGCACATCCATAGTGTTTAATGGCCCCTTTAACTATTCTTAATGATGTTATAGTTGAGTCTTTTAAGTTAGCCTTGTCCTTCCTTAACAGAGCAGTGTTAACCGAAAATCCCCTTTCTGCATCAGCATTACCATGAGGTAAAACTAAAATTGACTTGATGAGTTTAGCAAGATTTGAGTATTTTTCTTTTCCGCTAGAGTCTTTAATACTAAATATATTACGCCAGTAATGATCAATCCGCACTGGAATATGCCCTTCCTCTGAAAATTTCACTAGTTCATCTAGAGTTGGCTTATCGCAATTTAAAAGTTTCCACTCTTCTCTTACTCTATCAATTTGTTCCTCAGAAAGATGCAAAACACTTGAAATTCTGGTTATTTCTGAAAGTCTTTCAGTGACTGAAAGTTGAGTTGACTCTTTCTTTGGTTCTTTTACCTTTAAAACTTCTATGTCTCTTAGCTTTTGATTGCAGAATGGCAAATTTGACTTTAAATATTTTGTGGTTGCAATTAGTGATGATCTTACATCTAAGAGAAATAATTTCTGCCTGGTCTCCTGAACATTCCTGAGGAGAGTTTTTGTCTTCATACCAACTTCTAACTCCCCTAGTTTTTTCCATGAATTTTTGTTTTCAAAATCTATATTCTTTAAGTCTTCTCCAAATTTCCCTGCAATAACATCATCTTGGATAAACTGAGCCATAACATTCCTCATTAAAGTATTTAAATCAGAATATAACTGGTGTATATTTGGTTCTTCACTCTGATAACATAATGAAAGCTTTTCAAAATTTTGGTGTGAAAATGAAATTAATGCTAAATAGCAAGGAGTTAGCTCATTTTACAGGAAACAGTGAATTCTTTTATACCTTGCCGAATTGCGTAGTTGTTTTTCAAATATTTTTTGAGATGGCAAGAAGTTTAAAAAATATTCTGTAATATTTAGCCATTGATCCAAGAGCCTCTGGGCTACAGAACCAACGGTTAACCATCTGTTGCTGACATGACGCAAAAGAAATTTGGCTGTGACCAATGTTATATCCTCGACAGATTTATAATCCTCTCGTCTTGCAGCACTACTCTATAAAAAGTAATGCATATCAGTAGCAAATTCGTCAAAATCTATATTTAAGCTTGTCAAAAAAATTTTAAATGCATTACTAACAACATGCAGGTTGCAAAAACCTAGTTCCAAAGATTTCTGGCCTGTTTCTTGTTTTACAACTTCATTGAATTTGCGTAAAAAGCACTTATTTACATTTGGGCTGTCCATGGATACACAAATAATTCTACACAAATAATTCTGTTCAACGAAATATTGAAGGATGATAACACGTCAGAATTTCTTTTAGCAAAATATCTGCTGTTGCATGACCCAGAAAAACGCTTGTTAGGTATCGGCAAGAAACTGAATTTATTTCTGAAGACCAGTACCTGAGATACACATCCAACTGCCGTTTCATTTGTGTATTTGTAGTTTCATCAAATGCTATAGTAACCTTTCCTGGGCTACTAGATGCAATGTCTTTTTTCAAATCTTCTTCAAAATATTTTGACAATCCATGTGATATCACATAAGCAACTTTTTTTTTTCTTTAAGTTGCATTTTGGCTGCAGTAGCAGAATCAGGAAACATTTCTTTGAAAAGTTCAACTGTTTCAGTGCATGAAACAAAATACATATTGTCCTTAGCAACTTTCATGGCCCATAATGCTTTGGCTTTAGCCAACTGTAAATCATGACTCAGTACTTCACTAATATTTGTTTTGGGCTGAAGATCCCGTCCTCCAAAGGCTTTCAGGATGGACTTATTTTGAAATTTACTTTGAAATTTCTGCAAATGTTTTTTTCCTTTATGATGCGATTTTACTTGTGAAAAGCCACTAATAGAAATATTGAAAATTTCTGAACTTGTGAAAAGCCACTAATAGAAATATTGAAAATTTCTGAACACAATATACACTTAGCAGAAAATATTGTTTCAGTTGCAGAACACCATTCTTTCAACTTCACTCCGTCCAATTCTTTGGCAAACCACGCATCTTGAAATTTCGTTTTGGATTTCGACATCTTAAACACTTGTATTACTAACCAGAAAATGAAAGGGAAGTACAAAAACACGTTCCAATATTGCAAAACCTGACAACTTCCCGAAGTTTGGCTGCGAGGATGTCAATAGAAAAAAAAAAAAAACAGCAGACCACTAGAGAACTGAATCTGCACACAGCACAGAGAACACCATAAAAGACGCAAAACCAGAAACTATCATACGCATCTCACGCAAGTTCAGTCAAAGCGAGTCGGAGCCGAGATATATTGCGCATCGAAGGTCGCTGTCACCGACGCACGATCGAAGGTCAATGATCACGTGCTCTACTGCCTGCCACGATAACACTCAGCTACCATCCCATCGTCATTACCGGAGGTTACGGAAGGAGACCACATGTTTCCTCTTTGCTTCCACCCACCTGCGGCTTACAATAACAAAACATCAGCAGAAAGAGGAGGTTCCACAAGGCATGTACAAAAATAAAGTACGATCTTCTGCGTGCCACGGAGTTTGTCTGCAAAGCGCAAACCAGGGGTGAAAGTGACCCCTCCCCTTTTCCCTTAGATCTCTTGTTACTCTCGAAAACTGTCCGAAGGCACAAAAGTGGAGCGCCCGCCCCGAAGCAAGTGCATCTCGATGGCGTCATTTTTCCCTCCCTTCAGCAGCACAGCATATAGGCTGTGTTTATACAATAACAGGTCTTTTTACCTTACCGTAATGGTAAATTTATTGGCGTTAATAACGGTTGTATTTTTAATAAATAAGCTTACGAAAATTTTAGGAAGAATAGCAAATTTTAGGTATAATTTTAGGAATTTAAAGAGGGTCACAAAATATTAGGAATTTTAGGAATTTTAGGAGGAATGCGATCCCTGTGATATTTTAAAAGAGTATCAAACTGGATACTGAATTCAAGACATACCACGCATTGGGAGCCTACAGAAAACTACCATTCCAGTCAACAGAACAATAAAATGAACGTCAACTGTTGACGCACGCAAAACTGATGTTCAAACTGAGCAGGAATTATGGGATAAAAATCTTGCTGACGTTAGCTGTGTCACAATTTTCAGGCATCTACATGATGTGGTACTTTTTGGTAGAGTTGGAGTATACCTTTTATTAGTAAAAAAAAATATCAGAAGGCCTGGCAGGAGTTCGCCAAGATGCATAAAGAGGAAAAAGATAGTCATACGATTTGAAATATCGAATTCCCACAAAAAAGCACGACTGAAAGCATGTGATGGTTTGGGGAGTGTTTTCTGCAAAAGATGCTGGTCCTTTAGTACAAATCCGTAATAAAATGAATGGCAGCTACGTGCAGGGATATTTTACAAAACAATTTACTACATATGCGTGAAGAAATTTGAGTAGAAACTGGATATTTCAGCATGAGAATGACCCTAGGCATACATCACAATCATCTGATGTAAACTCCATAGAAAACCTTTGGAACAAACTTGATAAACATGTGCGAGTGCATAAATACTCTAATTCACCTGAATTCTCTCAAAAATTGGAGGAGGAATGGAATAAATTTATTCTCGGCAATACTAAATCACTTACTGCATCCATGCCACAGTAATGTGCTGTTGTGATTACTCCTAAGGGTATGGTAATTGGCAACAAAGTATTTATTATATATTAGTATTGTACACTATTATTACAACCCCTTTATTTTATCTTGGGCCAATATGGCCAAATATTTTTGAACACCTGCATATATTACAATTTCTGACAATTTTAATAACTTGTACATACTTGATTTGGAAGATACAGGTGTTAAATTCAGTTAAAAGTTAGGATTTTAGAGCTAACTATTTTTCAATTTAATTTTTTTTTAATTTCCAGCAGATTTTAAAATGGCTTTGGTAACTTGGTGCCTTGGGAGCATGTGGTTTGGAAGATGCAGATGTTAAATTCAGTTAAAAGTTAGGATTCTACAGCAAATATTTTTTAATTCACATTTTTTTTTTTTTTTTTTTTTCAGTTTTCAACAGATTTTAAAATGTCTTAGGTAACATGTTGCCTAGGAACCATATGGTTTAGAAGATACAAAAGTTTATTTGGTTAAAAGTTATAGTGATAATGATTGGCAGTGGAATGCGTAACACGCTCTGTAATATAAAACTACAGTGGATCCTGCTTAAGAAGTTTTCGTTGGGACAAAGCGATGAAAACTTCTTAAACGGGAAGTGTGTGATAGGGTTTTGTAAGAATTTAGCGATTAAAAATGTTGCATAGATTAAATCCAGAAAATACATTTTAGTTAATTTTAAAGTAACAAAAAATTTCACAACTTACCCATTTAAACTTGAATATGAGGATTGAAAGCTACATTTATTACGCTACAGGATTACAAAAATACTAATCTAAAAGCGTTTGTTCCTTCCTTTTTCCACTAGATTCACAAAGTACGTGTCCATTTCCCTCAAATTTCTCATTATGTCCGTTGGAACATGTTCATGGCTTTCTGTAAAGCGGCGAAAAGTTTTTAGTGCTTTACCAGCTTCAGCTGAAGTTGGAATTGACCTGCACTCATTTTTTTGGGTTTCTGGTTCATCGTCCTCTTGTGTTTCGATGTCGCAAATATTGTCGATATTTTACATTTCAAAAGTAGGAACATCTTTGTCAAAGTTTTGCCACTATACCGTTGAGGGTTGTAACAAGTAAATTTAGTTCTTTTGCTATCTGCACCCTAGTTAAATGCGGGTTTTCATCAACGCTTAAAAATGTTTTGTTTCTCAACCACAGATAAAGCTTTTCTTTTGATGCCTTTAGACGCCATATTTCTAGCTACGCATTTCAACAATAAAACTAAACGTTTAACTCCACGTATGCAAGGTGCAACATCTGAGCCTAACTCTGACAGAATGACTCACTTTCAGCAGGTGTTTCCTTTCCCAGCCCTAAAGTTAAGGCAATTGTGATACAGAAAGGGCAGATGCAGAAGTGGGGAGTAAACATGACCCCCTGCGTTGACCGTGGGAATCCGGCAGGGGCTTCGCTTGCTTCATGTATGGGGAAACGGTTCCTCCCAACTTCTTTGACATGTACTTATCTGCTGCACGAGTTCCAAAATCGTATGTTTTTTCTTAGAAACTTTTGACACTTACAACTTCTTAAGTGGGAAAACTTGAAACATCGTTACTTCTTAAGTGGGAAAAATTAACATCATTAGCACTTATGAAAAATAAATCGGGACTCTAAAAATAAAACTTCTTATACGGGAAAACTACTTAAGCGGGAACTTTTTAAGTGGGATCCACTGTATTACTGAAACGTTCCACCAGAGTAGTAGAACATAGACGTACACATGTACGCTGTACGCGAGTAGTTTCCAAATTATTAGCAGATTTTGCAGATAGATTTTCTTTGTAAATTAAAAAATATAAAATGTTATTTACAGCAATTAAAACACTTAGTCAAGGCTTCACTCCGATTAACATATTTAATTCTATTTTAATCTGAAGAATGTTTACTTATTTTTCACATCTTCTAAGTTCTTTTGTTTTTACAGACTTTCCTGGCCTCCAGATTTTATCAAGGCCTGTTATCAACGTATAGAAACTGTATCAAAAGTTTCGTTTACACAGAAAGAATTTAAATTTTATTGCCAGGTTTTTCTTGCAGTTGCCAGTTATTCAATTAAAGTCATTTCTTTATGTATTTTGTAAGTCTACTATTTTTGAATTAAGTTGTTGAAAATGCTATTTATAATTTTTTAAGGTTCATTAATGGAACTGTTTTTCTAGATATAAAAATTTTCTTCATTAGTCTCTTGGTTTCTATGAGGTTCATAGTTCAATATTTTTAATATTTTGCCCTAAAGGTCTATTTTGCACAAATTGCTGCACATTCAGTTATAATGTACTTATTTTGTCCTCACTGAAATCTGTAATGTTCTAATAATTATTTATTGTTTTATTAATTTTTTTTAATTATCTTATTCTACTGTTATTGTGTGTGTGATTCACGGGTTTGCAGCAAGTTTTCTGTTTCAATGGTTGTGTACGCAGATACATTTTATTTTTATACAGCTCTGCGTTCCACCATTTACAGTTCTACAATGTAACCAATGAATGATAAGAGGATATTAGGGATTCTTCTAATTGTTAAAATATGTATATAGCTGAATTTTTTATATAAAACATTTTAAATTTTTATCAATTTTAAAATGTGTGAGCTCAGATGTTTAAAATTAATTTAAGGAAAAACAAACCAGGGTTCATGCACATTTACATAAATAAATTTCACGACTTTTCCAGGAATTCATCATGAGCTTAAATTTTTGCCAGAATCACAGTGCTTTGTTTTATATTGTGCAAATTGGGGTGAAATTTACTATGCACTTAGAATTATTTTGAAATCCTATGGGATCTGAGTTACATAAGTGTTCATTAGTGTGTATGACATAATTCCCCCATACAAAAATTGCTCTGTATAAAACACTTGTGAAGCAATCTAGAATTTAACGCAATGATAATAATACAAAACAATTTTGCCATAGAACTGAAGATTTCCTATTCCATAGTCATCTACTGCCACGCACATTGGCGGCCGGGAGGTCAGATGTCAATCTCATTTAGTAAGGAGAGCGTGTTCTACGAGGAACGACAGGTACTGTTGTGACTTCAACTGCACACAACTGATATACCACAAACCAAGGTTGCTGGAAATATGGCACTCACAACATTTGCACAGCATCAACACATGAGATACCATCACACCTACAAACTCCACGAAAGGAAGTTATGTCTTCTTAAGTAGGCACTGCACTGAGCTAGAACAAACTAATGCAATTATTGGAAACATTTTGACCAACTTATTTCTTTCATTGCAAGCAAAATTCCAGGGCCTTTCACAAAATTATGAAAAACCAAGGACTTCCCAGGCCTGGAAAAAAGGGAAATAAAATTCAAGGACTTTTTCAGGATTCCAGAGGCCATGCAAACCCTGAAAAAGTAGTACCAATCTGGAAAACTGTCAGAGTATATTCCATGTTGTGAATACATTTCTCATTACCTGGTTAAGGTAAGAGATTATAATTTAGCCAAATTTAATGTGTTTTGGTTAGTATGCTTATTTTAATTATTTGGGGTTTTCAAGTAAGTTTAAGTGCATTCTTATACAATTAGAGAATTAATTGACAATACACCACTTCATATAATGAACTGTAGTTTTGGAATTAAGATAACAAATGCACACTATAATAACAGGATCTGGAACACAGCACCTTGATGTTTTTTGTTTTTGTTTTTTATTGAAGGTTTAACGACCACCATGAGAAACTCAATGGGCTATAAGCAGTTGTCCATCCCTAATTTAGAGTCGCTGGTTCCAGGGAAGGGAGAGAGCCAGCACTGTAAGACAAACACAACATCCATGCCTCACCAGGATTCAAACCTGGACCCATCTCGGACGAATGATCAAAAGTCATCGCTTAAACCACTGCGCCACAAGAGCAGCCACCTTGATGTTAATGTGCTGCTTATCAATGGCATCTGTCCAATAAGTCTTGTTGAATCAATACTCAGCATTTGTAAAATCATTTCATTACTTGACATAGGTTTGATTACTAATAACATTACTCTTAATTCTACATATTAAAAAGTCATGGCAAATCCTAATGATAACATATCGTTGAATTTAATTTTAATTTTACAAAGATTACTAGCATGAATTCTTTGCTGTTGTTTGTCAAATATTTTTTTGGGTGGCACGGCAATCTGTTGTCAGAATTAAAATTCATCCTAGTAATCTCCAATCCCCATAAAATTAAAGTTAAATTTAAAGATTATTCTTACTTCTTCCCAAGTCCAAAATTTCATATTAGTCATTCCATAAGTTCTCTGATACTCTTCAAGGGGAGCTTCAACAAGAATAACATCAAATTTGCAGTTTAGTTGCCGAATATCAAAAGTCTCCATATCACATTTCAGGTACCTGTAAAAAAAAAAAAAAAATGAATGAAATATTAAACAAACAGTAGAAAATCAGGTAGTGCATGAAGTAAAAAATAAAGAATAATTTCTGAAACATCAAGCAATCATACACAATACTGAATACACTGTGTATGAAAAAATTTTTACCAACGAAATAATCGTGCACTGCACGAACTATGAAAAATATCTAAGCATTTTCCAAAACATCAAGGAATTAGTCACTGAACAGAATGCTTTACCCAAACATTAAATAATCACTCACTGCACAGAATATGAAATACAGAGTATGTTCACACATTTTTAGAACATTTTTGATAAGAAATTACAGAAAATAATTCAAAGAATTGAAACTGGCAACAGCATGTTAGGTGAACACAAAATAAACATTTGTTGCAGTTAAATATCATCTGCTAAGACAATGGTGTACATAAACAAGCTGTGGATGGGTTACGTTTTTGCTCTTTACAAAGAGAAATATTCGTATTCTGAAAAGAACACTATGAAAATCATGAAATTAGCATTTCTAAATGCAAAATAAGAAATATTATTAATAATAAAGGGGGAAATCGTCAAGCATGGCTTTTAACAGGGAAAAAAAAAAAAAAAAACACCAAACGAATATCAAAAGAAGATACATACTTTTACGACTCTTTCAAAAGTAAGGTCTGGTCTTAAACGAAAATCCACCGACCCAAAGAGCAATCGCTAAGTCTTTAAAAATCTCTGTTTCAACTGTAAACAAGGTAATAAACAAAGATTTGAATAACAAAAAAAAAAAAAAAAAAAAAAGGCATAATGTGCAGAATGTTCACCGCTTTCTGCCTAGGCACATGGCTGAGCGCAGACCACATTGTAGACTTCTTTATGAAAGCAACTTAGTTGGAGACAGATGGGAATTTGTGACTACTGATGAAGCATGGATCTACCTAAACGACTGAAACAGAAAAAAGTTTATCTACTATCGCAAAACAGCAGGAAAAAGACTTACAAACTTGGTTCCAAAAATCCAAAGAAAGTTTCAGTAAAGGATTAATGATTACTGCTGGTTTCTCATACAATGGGAATTTAAGTTAAGAAAAGTTGAAAAGAATGTTAAAATCAATTCTACATATTACCAAAATAATGTTTGAATTCCTATATTTAAAAAGAAAATACTATTTTTTATCCACAGAACCTTCAAAGAGTAGAACTCTATCAGGATAAGGCTGTCAGTCATGCATCCATATCTACTACTATTTCTTGAAAAAAATGAAAAAAGATATGGGAATCAAGTCTACACCTTTTGCTCATATTCCTTCAAAGTCCCCTGATGTGACACCAATGGATTATTGTGCCTTCAGACAGCTAAAAAGAGCACTTTCTAAATGCAGACCTAAAACAATTATTGGACTATGGAAAGCAGTGGAAGAAGAGTGGAATAAAATACCACTACCAATTATAAGGAATGTCCTGTTATCTTGGAAACCTAAATGTAGGTTCATAGTGCAGAGAAAGGGCTGATAGAACATTTAAGAAAGAAACAATTTTATTTTAAACATTAACTTTATTGCTGGAAAATCGTTTTAAATATGTGTGGACATCCTCTGTACTTTCCAGAACATCAAGGTAATCATGCATTGCCCAGATTGTGAAACATTTAATAAAACAACAACAAATAGCAGATCTGCAGTTTTTTTCTTTCTGAACAATGAGAACAGGGAAAGAAGAAAAAAAAAATCAAGAGTACCAAACACAATGCTACAGAAATTATTATCCTTATTTTTAAACAGAAATATTTTTGTAACTAATTGTTGTTGTGAGAGAATGCCAGTATCAGTAAGTGAAATACATGTATGCAAGGATTATATCTATTCAATATTTCTTTAAAGCCACTATATGGCTTCACAAGCGCGCACGCACACACACACACACACACACACACACACACACACACACACACACACACCTTCATGTTCTGAATTCATGGTGGGGAAAACAGCATATTTGGCACATCTTATATCACATATGGAGACATGGTGATGTAATAATTTGTGACCAGAACTCCTTTCCTACACGTTAGACTAAAAAAAATTATTTTGGTAACACATATGCAAGATATACCCTTAACTTTTCCATTTTTCTGCTACGGGACATTAATGCGCATTTGTCATAACTCTTTCCTTATAGATCATATATCTGAGAAACGAATTTCTCTGAAGAAATAATTCTTCATTTATACATGGTAGGTATTAATGCTGGTTTTATGCCTCTGCACACATCCACAATCACCAAATCATGGCTATAGGAATATTCCACAGATTATTGGCATATTTTCAACGTATTCCATGTATTTACTTCATTCAGAAAACTTGAAAAATTTCGCTGTCCTGGAGTCCGAAGCGGAAATCAGGAGGTGTGGGTTCGGTTGCCACTCCAGGACAGCAAAATTTTCAAGTTTTCTGAATGAAGTAAATACATGGAATATGTTGAAAATATGCCAATAATCCGTGGAATATTCCTATAGCCATGATTTGGTGATTGTGGATTTGTACAGAGGCATAAAACCAGCATCTTATATGAACAATCATACAAACTGCTTCTCGTTAACAAAGAAATGTGAATGGTCAAGATTTTTTGGTTTGCTTGTATACTTATCTGCATGCCCACTGTACGTATGCATGTGTGTGGACACTATAATATTGTTACGTGGAGTCAAAAATGAGCTGAGAGAAACAGCAATTTTTGAGAGGACAAATAAGAGTTTGGATGCCTTATTTCCCCATTCGAGCCTCTCAGGGAAAGACTTCGCAAGTGGCAAATACAAGGTAATAAATTTCCTTGTCTTGGCTCCCTCAGCGTTAACTGAATTCCTGTGTAGAAACGTCGCTCTTTGAGAGTCGAAACTGCTGACCAGATAAGGCAGTGCTCTTGTTGAGGGGCCGGCCAAAACTTTACAGTTGCATAAGGGGACGAACATCGTGAGAAAGACCAGATGACATTTCAGCACCGTTGTGCAGAGACAGAGAGCTTGACGAAGCTGAGCGGGGACGAAGAAAGGAGTACTCTGAGCAACAGAGAGAGAGACCGGGGACACACGCTGGAGCGAAGACGCTGATATTTTTGCTCGGATCGCCATGCAGCAGAAAACAGAATGAACGAAGGCGAATAGTGGACATCAAGTCCAAAAATGACCAGCAAAATTAGGGCAGCAGGAATGAGCTGCGCTATTCCGCAACCTTGTTGAGGAACAAACTGAGAAGTGAAACAACTGCCGTCTGATCTTAGGGCAAAAAGATATGTCGTCAAGAAGAGCGAGGAAGGGACGCTCTTTGAGACCAGCAGCCTTTAAAAATCCAGAAGGGGGCCACTCCTGTGCTCCACCACCCTCTACCCCTTGCAATCGGTGAAAAGAAGAAAATCTGGGTATGATAAGATGCTATCTCGTGGTGAGAAAAATATTCCTAGGCCATCAGACAGATTGGCCCACACAGGTGATACCCAGAGAGTGCTTCATCCCCAGTGATTACTTGTGCGTGTGTGTGCGTTACTCCAAAGCGCTAAATTGGCGCAAAAATGCCAAAGGATTACCTTGAGGGCATGTAAGTACATTTTTGTCTCTCATTGTAAGAACTCGGTGAGTGGATCTCCCAGAACTAACACCAGACACACGAGGTGTGAACTCCTTCGCAGAATGTTCATCTGGTCAGGAGTGATGACGATTCAGATTAACACCTCTAGCTAATAATGGTGCAGGGTGTTTCTTCTCTTTAATTCTTATCCAAGATGTTAACAGTGTAATTAAATGTTGTGTTCGTGCTAAGTCCTTCTGATCATTATTGTGAGTGTGTGTTGCATGGTTTCCGGCCTATCAGCGAAATCCAAATTGCCTCTTATTTTCTTTATTCTCCCTGTATTGCAACGAATTCATACTCAGGGATGCAACCCTGGTAAAGGTGGGAAAGCGTAACAATATCTCCACTTCTAGAAGTTTCAGACTGCAGAAATCCTTTCTACAATGGATAGAACTAAGTATGCTAAAAATTTCCCACATACTTACCACTTTTATTGAAGCAGGAATCTTTCTTCTGCACAGCATATATACACTATCTACCAACAAGTAATTGGACACCTGTGATAGCAAAGGAAAACAAAGTTTATTCACCTTCAATAGTTGGTGGAGCCTCCACGAGCGGCGATTACAGCTGCGACCCACTGGGACATACTCTCAACCAGGCGTTGTACAATGGCTAGTGGTATTTTCTTCCGCTCGGCTTGGAGAAGACAGGTCAGTTCCTTCACCGATTTCGGACGGTGAGGTCACCCCTTAAGTCGACGCTTCAACTCGTCCCAGAGGTGCCGATAGGGTTAAGGTCCGGGCTCAGCGCAGGCCAGTCCATTCAATTAACCCCATTGTCACCATACCAAGCCATGGTGGACCTCGCAACATGACTGGTGGCATTGTCATCCTGAAAGTAACATGGGTACACCCCGTAAAACTGCCACAACGTAGGAAGCGCATGGTCATCCAAAATAGTGCAGTAGGTCTTGGCATCGAGTCTACCAGGAATTGCAACCAAGGGTCCCGTGCCATACCAGGAGAAACACCCCCATAGCATAATTCCATCGCCACCGAACTTCACAGTTGGCACAATACATTCCGGCAGGAGGCGTTCTCCAGGCAGACTCCAAGCCCAGACCCAGCCATCCGAACGGTAGAGGGTGAACCTTGATTCGTTGCTCCAGAGAACCTGTTTCCACTGTTCAACGGTCCACTGTCGATGTTCTTTGCACAACGTTAGCCAAGCAGCACTATTGGACTTGGTGATCAAAGGCTTGTGGGCGGCAGCACGTTCACGATAACTGAGCAGATGGGCTTCCTTACGGATGGTATTCACCGAAAGAACACTCTCGGATGCCTGTTGAAACACCTCGCGGATGTGGCCCATCGATTTGGTGCGGTTCTTCCGAATTTCTCTGGCCAGCACCCGTCGGTCTCTAACTCCCAGTTTTGTGGGTCTGCCGGGTCGGGGCACATTTCGACAGTCACCTCTCATCTTTCACTTGCCAATCAGGTAGGCCACTGTCGATTTTGGGTACTTCAACTTGCTGGATATGTCACGTATGGATCGGCCATTTCTGTGATACCCATCGATTACACCTTTCTCAAAATCAGAGAGCTCCGAACTGCGTGGCATCTTGCATGCGACTGGTTGCGTTGTTGTTTCCCACGATATTTAACGGTGGCGGCCGTGACGTGTATCAGGACAGCAGATATCGTCGATTGCAGGGGTGTCCAATTACTTGTTGGTAGATAGTGTATATATATATATAGGTTGGTGAGGCACAAAACAAACTACAGTGCATTCAGAAAGTTGTTCTGCATTGAGCATACTAGATTAATATATATGATGGAAAACACACATTTTATCATTTTAATAACACCTTATATTTTGACTACATTACATTTTATAACATGTTTGTTCTTACCTTTGACTTTACAACAAGTATTGCAAATGATGTCAACCATAGTAATTATTCTACACTTGTTTTCGAAGACACTTAAAAAAAATTCTATGTTGTAATGGAAGCATGTGTGTGGATATCACTGTTTTCAATTGTTCAGCCGTTTTTGGACGGTCCTTGTACCTCCCTAGAAGTAAAAGTCAGAAGCCGGGTAGTCATGAAGGCCAAAGTCCCCTTGAAATTATCTAATCCCCAAAGACATCTTTAAGTGGTGCCATCGAAGAACAAGCAGAGTGCACAGTGGTGTCATCCTGTTGAAGGTGAGCGTTCAGTTTTTGATTTCCATCAAACTGTGCAATGAATGTATACGAAATATAAATGTAGTGAAAACAACCAACTTTTGGTTTTTCGTCGCTAATTTTTTCTGTTACGCGCATAACAGAAAAATTATCGATGAAAACAAACAAAAGTTGGTTGTTTTCACTACATTTATGAGTTTTATATCGCGTAAATATGGTGTATAGGAATATTGCAATGCAGCAATATAGTGCATTTAATATGTTGTATACTGAATATTTGAACAATATTGCTCTGAGTTCATTGTGTTTGTTTAAAAAAATTGGACCCATAATCCTTTGTCTTAAAATTGCTATATGAACACTAATTTTCTGGTCGTGCAATGGTTTTTTATGTATTTCATGTGCATTTTCTGAGCTCCACAAATGAGTGTTTTGGCAGTTAATGTATTCTGATAAGTGGAACCTAGCCTCATCTGAATTATATGTTTCCTCCAGCACTTCAATTCTTTTGTCTTGCATGAAATTCTGAAACCACAGACAATAATGTGTCATCTTATGATCACTGATTTTAATTCTTGCATAGCTGACATTCTGTACAGAAATAACTGGAGTTTTCATATTAGTACAACTGTGTGTGCAGTTCCTAAGGTGAGTCCTGTCTCCTGTGTCAATTTCTTTAATGATTCCTTAATTATTTTGATCAGTTTGCTGCATCTACCATAAAAACAGTTCTCAAACATTCAGATTGCCCACTCGAAATATTTGCTCTTCAGTGGTTAACACACTCACAGAGGCTACTAATGCACTATATTAACTCTTAATATCAAACAAGCACTGGCTATGAAGTGCTCAAAATAACCAGCTTTGTACATAGACCATCAGGGGGGGGAGTGGAAGATGGATACGTTTCAGCAGGATGAGTCCTCTCTTTCAGAAAGTCTCACTGCGAGAGGACTTTCTGTATCAGGACAGAAAACAAAATTTTAAAATGTACAAAACATTAATGCTGATAACTTACAAGCTGTGCATCTGAGATCATGATTTTCTCACACAAGAAGCCAAAACAGCAGATGGTAACCAAAAACATGTTTGCCAACTACTACGGAATGCCCGTATTTTCTACGGATTTAGTTGTCTGACTATTGAACTACAGAACTCACTGTCGGAACTACGGATTCTACGAATTTTCATCTTTTCTTTTGCTATTATTTTATATATATAAATGAGATTCTTAAGCGGATTCGTGTAACTCCGCTTTTTTATTTGCCATCATTTAGATCATTCACAAGATCGATGCAAAACTGAAGAAATTGGGGGGGGGGGTTCCGTCTGGGTACGATATTTCGTGTTTCAAAGCTTTCGAAAATGAGAGTTAAACGGAATAAAAACTTTTGCCGTTATCGTAATTTTTTGTTTCTCTCGATGTTGTCTTTGTGTCCAGTATTCATGTTAAATATCATTTTATTATACAAATGTTTGTATTTCAGCTTGAAACTGTATGCAGCAATTTGCAAAAACTCAAGTTGGACACCGCGAAAATTTCCCTGTAATCTTCAGGCATAAGATTATTCTGCGAAATCGAGGAATTCCACCTTTTTCGTTATTATTTTGGTCATTCACATGATCGACATGCAAAAGTGAATAGAAATTTGCGTTCGGAGGATGGAATTACATTTTTACGAAGCTTTCGAAAACGGAAGATCGACGGAGTTTAGATTTTTTCCATAATCATAATTTCTTTTTTCTCGCGATGTTACCTCTGTCCAGTATTATTGTTAAATGACATTTTACTGCATAAGTATTTGGTATTTCAGCTTGAAAATAGGGGGAAAATTCCAAAAGTCTGGAAGTCGGACAGAGCAAAGATTTCTTCCATAATCGCCCCCTTCCTGCGATGTTCTCACTTTCCTGCGTCTATGTATGCTGCGCAATAATACCAGTTACTACTGAAAAGGCTCTTGCCAATGTTGGAAAGTAAGCAGAAAGTTAAGTATAACAATAAATATATGAAAATAGGATTTCACTGAACAAGCAATAAATTTACTCCTAGTAGTTTCAAATTCCAAGTTCATTAATAAACCGAAACCAAACCTAGCCTCAAATTATTTTGCTATGCCAAACCTAACAGAGATCTAGCTGGACGAGGAAATGAATCTAGTGATTCATTAGTTAAGTTGAACAACTTACTGTTTAATGAATTTGCTTGAAGAACTGGTTACTCATACACAGGAAGGAAAATAGAAAGAAAAGTGGAGGTGGAATTCACCTTGAAAATATGTAGGCTTGTAACTGCTGTATTTGATATCTGCTACCAAATACAAATCCTGTGCAATTTTAAGTTTATATTTGACTCTTTTGTTTTCTCTAATTTACCTCATACATCACAAACACAACTTACATTGGAGGAGTTGCTGTTTTGGCAATGAGTTCATCTTTAAGACGAATCAATTCTTTAAGCTTGGGATACTCTTCAAATCTGTCGGCCAGTCCTTAAACAAACAAAGGAAAAAAACTGTATTCATATGGATTCTATCTTGTACACACTAAATAGCATGATAGTAATAAAATTTCTAATAATTCCAATTACATGTTTGAAACTTTCATATTAGAATGTACCAACTACTAAAAATTTTACATGTTATACTTTGGAACCAAAATTTAGTTTTCAGAAGACCTTTTCAATAAAACTAAAATGTAAAAAAAAATTCCTAGCAAACAGTTGAACTTCAGAAAACAAATATAAGAATAGTATAAAAAGAAATTACATACTTACAAACTGTAGAAACAATAAAGATGGAGACAGTCTCCACAACAATTGCTGAAGGTGAAGCGTACTGCTGACATTGATTCCCAAGACATGACAATAAATTTCAATGATTGTACAAATTGCAAACAAAGAGTGTAAACCCAAAGAACCCTTGTGATTAAAAATTGTTGTTAAGTTAAAATATTTGGATTAAAAGAAAATACTGAGAGCATGGTTCATACGCTTTTTCAATCACAAAATTCCAGGATTCCAGGACTTTTGGATTTTTTCCAGGACATACGATCCAAACGCTCTTACTTAAAATATAATGAAACCACAGGTCTGTTCAACCTGTAACCAACAACAAACAACTTCTTACATGCTTGGGCAAACTTAATACAGAATGCAGAATGTTAAAAATGTTGTCCGCTGCAGCTAATCAGAAACTTAGAATCATGGGTAATACTCAAATACCAAAACTGTCACTGATTTTGAGAAACTTTAATTTTTCTACTTTGGCTTTAGTTCAATTATTGAAGCAAATTAGAGAATAAAAAACAACAGCATAAAACTCAAAAATACATAGGTATGTGGTATTACTCTTAAAATGCTTTCATATACCACACAATCAATACATAAAATACTATTTATATTTAATTATTTTGAACTAATGCTTACATTGGAAATTTAAGAGTAAGAAAAGATGAAATATTTGGAACTTTTTCAAAGGATCAAAGGGGCTGTTATTTGTTAAACACATAATCATGAGAGCAAGCAATTGTGTTACATTTTATTAAGGGAAGGAAATTTCAACATAATATTTATGCTGTAGCTAAGTTTTTAATTTGTACTCGCCAGCAAACAAAGTATGCACAAAAATTTTAAACATGAAATGAAAGAGAATAACAGGAAAACCTTAAATCCAAGTACAACTGCATTCATGTGATCAAGGCAATTTAGCTGGGCATGATTAGAAAACTAATTATAGAAGATGAAAAGTGATTAGTTTGCTCAGAAAATACTAAGAAACAACTAGATTTAAGTTTCTGATATTAGAAAGCAATTACTTATGTGGGGTTTGTGGCAAGACACGATCTGATTGTGTGAGAAATGAAGATGCATTGCAGTTGTGTGATGTAAAGCAAAATGTTGTTAGCAAGGTGGAGACCAATATGGTGGTTTGGCCATGTTGAAAGAATGAGTGATGAAATGCTTACTAAGAAAATATTTTCAGCCCAAGTGGCAGGAAAGAAAGGCAGAGGAAGGCCAAGGAAGACATGGGTGGATCAGATTCAGGAGTGTCTGCATGAGAAAAAGATTATGAGTATGAAGTATAAAAGATCTTGTGTACGGCGTGTAATGGATATCAGTGAAGCACGAGTTGTATGTCAAGATCGCTGTAAATGGCGAAGTTTGATACGACAACAATAAGTAAAAATATCTGGAAGTTTGTATTTCTTTTTGGAGCTAACCTCTGAATCTCAGAGAACAGCTTAGTGATATGTATGTATGTCTAATTTTATGGCAATTTTTTATGTAAAGCATTCATTAGCAAATTTTAGTAAAGGTCAAAATAACAAACAAACAAAATCATCTACTTATAAAACATCAGCTACTTCCACCAGTGGCTAAAAAATATGTTACGAAAATTAACAAATGGCGCAAAAAACGTTTTGCCTAGCAGAAGGTAGGTATTAGAGACAAAAAGATTTTCAAATCAAACAGTTAAAAGAACAGATAGAGAAGGAAACATGATATAATTGTATGCTTTTTAGCAGAAGAATTTTACACAATGGAAAAGTTAAAACTGGCCAAAAGTATTTCTCATAGCAAAAGCTATGCTAAGGAAAAAAACTTGTCAAATACGTCTCCCAAAAGCAGAAATAGGAAGAAAAATCGTTTTGACCTTTACAACCCCTAGGGCAAAAGTACACATTATTTGAAAAGGATCTTCTTATTGTAGCAAATATCTTATTCACTCTCCATCTTTATTATAGTGAATTGCATACAGTAAAAAAAGAAATTGCTCATTAGTTTCTAGAAGCAGAGATAGGCTGCAAATAGAAGTACATAAACACGACCTGGCGGCAGAATTGTTAACCACAAACCTTCTCAAATGCAAACTTAGTTTTCCATAAGGTAAATGGTATCTGTTGTTAAAAGAATTTTTTAAATCGGACATTTAGAAGTACAGATTGAGATATTGAGAAAAATAGATTAAATATTTGCACCCCTGTAGTGGCAAAATTGTGCATTATTTTGGGAAGAAAATACACACAAGGAGTTTTCATACTTAGTAATATCTGGTAGAAAGAGAATATTTGTCAATCGGATTATTATTCCAGTAGATATTACTGTAAACGGAAACGTGAACTTATATCCTCTAGTGGTGCACTTGTACGTTAAGAAGTATTTGAAATTATATGAGAAACATTTCGCACCAAAAATGTTCTCCAACAAAGAAAGAATTTTTCAAATCGTACTCCTAGAAACAGATATGAACAAAAATAAGATATACGTGTATGTCCCCTGGTGGAGAAATTATGCACTATTTAAGTAGGAGGTATTTCTCAAAAGGGTTTTGGAGGTGACCGGTATCAGTCCACGTAGGAATTTTTTCAATCGATTTTCAAGCTCAAATTTTATTGCAAATACATCAGAAGCAAAAATAAACACTTACGCCCCCTGGCGGCCATAACATTCTTTACCAAAAATGAGAAATTATATGCAAAACATTTTCCCTGAAGAACTGTATTCAACGCAAGAAGAATTTTTCAAATCAGGCTTTTAGAAGCGGAGATATTAGGGAAATTGCGATTCACAGTTATGCCCCTAACGGAGAATTATTAGTCCTGTATATATTGCTGTAAGCGGAAACGTAAACTTACGCCCTCTAGTGGCTCACTTGTGCACTACTAAATATTTGAAATTATATGAGAAACATTTCGCACCGAAAATGTTCTCCAACAGAGAAAGAATTTTTCAAATCGTACTCCTAGAAACAGAGATACGGACAAAATTAAGATATACGTGTACACCCACTGGTGGAAAATTATGCACTATTTAAGCAGGAGGTATTCTCAAAAAGGTTTTGGAGGTGACCGGTATCGGTCCACGGGGGAATTTTTCAATCGAGTTTCGAGCTCAGATTTTATTGCAAATACATCAGAAGCAAAAATAAACAGTTACGCCCCCTGACGGCCAAACCATTTTTTCCCAAAAATGGGAAATTATATGCAAAGCATTTCCCCTCAAGAGCTGTATCCAACGCAAGAAGAATTTTTCAAATCGGAGTATTAGAAACGGAGATATGGGGAAAATACGCAATTTATTGTTACGCCTCCTAGCGGAAAATTTGTGAATTATTATAAAAAGGGGCTGTAACTAAAGTAGGCTTCGATATAAATGCCATCGAAAGGGAAAAAAATTTTTCAATTGGATATTTAGAAGCAAATGTATGAAATAAAATGCATTTTAAATTTGATACGGTCTTCATTTGCTAGCTGCGAAGTTGTGCATCAGAAAAAAACCTGGAACAAATAGATCGTCATTCTCACATTTTAAGCTTTCCAATACAAAAAGAATTTTAGAAATCGAACTAACTATTGCAGAGATATGGTCTTCTCAGTCGGACAAACAAAGTGATCACGTAAGCACGACGCCAAAAGATGCTAATAAAACGCAGCTTCAGTTCTCCTAACAGACACCCCACCCCACCCCCAACATCCGCCGTGTTTTGCATGGAGTGGGGAGGAAAATTTGCCAGACATAAGTTTTGTCAGTAGAAAAATCTTTAACTGCAAAACATCAAGCAGGGACAAAAAGGCCGGAATCGATAAAATTCCAGGACATGTAACACAATTTTAGGACATTTCCAAGACTTTTCCAGGACAAAATGGGATTCCAAGACTTTTCCAGGATTTCCAGGATGCGTACGAACCATGTGAGAGAAACGATGAGCAAAAGTTAAAAGAGGTAAGGAAACAGTGCTGAAAATGGGTATTAGATCACAAAATCTGTGAACAAAGGAATTAAAATTGAAAAAAGAAAATGTAAAGTCAACTCAAAAAATGATGGATTCCAATATCTCAAAATTTGGAATGGTACATTACAACAGGTATATGCATTTCGGCACTGATCTTCATGCTACCCTCAGAGACAGTTTTTCAATTAAAATGGAACACTCACAGAGGCATTTTAGGCTGCATGAGATACAGCAGGAAACTCTCCATTCCTAAGGATTGCGCAATGGATCAGTGCATATAACAGTCCAAGTATTACAATATAGCAAGCAGTCCACGTTTTGAGCTATTAGAATCCATTGTTTTTGGAGCTGAGCTTTCATTTTCTTTTTCAATTTTAATTCTTTTTTCTGATTTTATGATCCCATTGCCATTTTTGGCAAGGTTTTCTTGTTTTAACCTTTGGTCACCATTTACATCTCAGAATTTTCTTAATCCACATATTTTAACTTCAACAACAGTTTTTAATCACAAGGTTTCTCATTCTTTGGTTTTCATGCTCTTTGCAATCAGTAAACTTCTTGAAACTTATTGCCACATCTCGTGAATCAATTTGCCATTTTTGGCACGGTTTTCTTGTTTTAACCTTTGGTCACCATTTACATCTCAGAATTTTCTTAATCCAAATATATTAACTTCAACAACAGTTTTTAATCACAAGGTTTCTCATTCTTTGGTTTTCATACTCTTTGCAATCAGTAAACTTCTTGAAACTTATTGCCACATCTCGTGAATCAATTTTCCATTTTTGGCACGGTTTTCTTGTTTTAACCTTTGGTCACCATTTACATCTCAGAATTTTCTTAATCCCAATATTTTAACTTCAACAACAGTTTTTAATCACAAGGTTTCTCATTCTTTGGTTTTCATGCTCTTTGTAATCAGTAAACTTCTTGAAACTTATTGCCACATCTCGTGAATCAATATAAACACTACCATTCACTTTCAGTGAATGCTGTGGAGACCAAACCCAACCCTGTCTCTTCTTATCATACAATTTGTAAGTACAGAATTGTAGAATTGTATTTTTTACTGTTTGTGTACTAATTTTTTGAAGTTCACACACTCAAATGCTTTTTAGAAACAATTTTTTTTTACATTTGAGTTTATCAAAATGGCCTTCACCACAAACTAATTTCTAATTCCAAAGTATAACATGCACAGAGTTTTAACAGTTGGAACATTCTAATATAGGAAGGTTCCATACAACATCTTATTAGTATTCATATGACCCTTCACAGTACTTGTATAAAAAAAAAAGGTAACCCTAAATAATGTGTGCATGCAAAATCAGAAAGGATATTAAATTAAAAATCCATCATCTCCAACAAAGTTTTTTTTATCACAATTTTAAACAAAACTTGCAGCAGAAATATAAGTAAATTAATTTTAAGTAAGATACATTACACACACTGTTGCATACAAAATAAAAAAAAAAAAATCCTTCCATAAATTTATAGTGACAAAGAAATATGAAATCATTAAGAAATATGCCTGAAAAATTAATATGTAATTCAAGTGAAAACTTGACTGTGAAACTCATTTACAGTGGTTACCATACGAATAATACTGCACTTTGAAACATAAAAATAGGAAAAAATTCCTGATTGGAAAGGTCATGATTCAATAAATATTTCTTAATATCAAAAAAAGTTCTACAATAAAGTCATAAATTTAAACATTTATGGTTTAATACTTCTCAGTACTCAATTACAAAGCACACAATATCAAAAGTTTTCTTTTTTCAATAAAGTGATAAATTTAAGTATTTTTTTCTTTTTTGTTTATAAGTGGCTCAATTACAAAGCACAAGTTTCATAAGAGCAAAATCACAGGGTTTTCACTTGTACCAGCTTTGCTGTTTTACACTGAACACTTTTCATATATTAATAACTTCGGTTGACTTTTTCAGTGTTGGGTTTTAAAGTAGGTACACACACTCCTCAGTGTCGTATACTGAGGGCCAGACGACACCATGCTTCACTGATCACACACAGACAAAAAGAAACATGACTTTGTTATTCCTTTTCCTCCATGAGAAACTACTACAATCTACAGAGACTTTTGTAAACTAATACCATCAATTAAAATAAGAACTCAACCCAAATGCATGTGGAGTGTTGAGAACACTCCTGAAGAAGAAAACAAATTTCAAGAACATGTCGTGAAGGCTTGTAGCATGTCCACAACAACAAGCTGAAGAAACGTTTGCACAAGCTAGACATGTTTTGTCACTCAGCGCTGCCACTGACGCGCTGCCACTGACGCTGTAGCATGTAAATTACCCAAAAACAGAAAAAAGGACCCATAATTTAAAATTCTATGCATCCTTTGAGACCCACATTATTTCGGATTTTTTTAACACGCCATTTGGCAAAAGTCAAATTTGTTAGGATTAGGGAAAGAATGAAAACAGCAAGAAATGCACCATGTCAATATTATGTAAATATACAAATGTCATGGTTAATTTATTAAACCTTTCAGCTCTTTTAATCAATATTGGAACAACTGAAATTTAAAATTTAAAAAACAAACAAACTTACATTTAATGAGAGCATTGCGAACGATTATACTCAACTACGTCTACTTCAATGATTGTTCGTTAAAAGTAAAAAAAAAAAAAAAACTTCAAAAGTAGTCATCACAGTTCCTGTGTTTTGAAAAAGAAAAAGCGCTGTGGTGGTCTGAGCTGACTTAATAAAATGCATTGTCTCTGTGTAGTTCTATTATGATAAAATTTAGTTGAAAATGATAAAATTTAATTTTGTCAGTACTCGATTTTTTTTTTAATGATTGCTTTCAAAGAGCATAAATTAGAGTGACAAACAATGCACATTACATTTACTTTTAATTTGCTTATGTAAGTATAAATATTCACTACCCCTTGATTCTTTTGATTTTTAAAAAGACCCAGAATATCTCACAAAGTACCGACTTTTTAAAAATCTGTGGGTTCCTATAGGACCCAGCTTGATAACAATGCAATGGCAGATCTGGTCAGTGACACTAGGTAAAGGAAAGCTTCGCAGGCGCTAGACGCATTGCTGACACTCAAAGGATTAAGCACATTCCCGAGCAAATACATTTCCTTAAACAGAAGCAAAATTGATCCACTGGGACAGTCTCGTATGTAAGCCTTGGACTGAAACTTGAACTTTCTTAGTCAATAAATGTCAGATTTTTCTTTTCTTAAAATTGCTGATTTTGGATCTGAGTTTCATGCGAAAAAAATGGATAATTATGGAATCGAGCAATTATTCTGACTGTGTACCTATAGATGCCAACCTCTGGAAGTTGTTTTCAGTAATAAATATGTTTCTGTTGTTGTTGTTGCTGTTTTTTCAGTAATTTAGGCACACGTATTCAAGTCTGTAACAACAATTATTACAGAAAAAAAGAAAAGAATAGTACATGTACAACAATTTGCTAGTGATAGAATTAAAAATGCTGTCTGCAGAAAAAATCTAAAAGATCACTTTCTCTCTCACTCTTTTAACAACCTCAGATTTTGGCAGAACTGGGATCAACTGCTTTTCCTATATAATCTATTTTACTGAAGAACTGAACTGTAAACTTAACATGTTTTAAAGCTTGTAGTTCACAGTTTGTATAACCAAATCGGTTCCAATGTTCATTCCTCCTAATTTTATGACTGTAATTTCATCCACCATGCTGAATTTTCAGCTTGAGAACAATGAATGCATAATAAAACGCTTTTACAATTTTAGATAAATGATGTAACTTTGAGAATACGAATACTTTTGAACAATATGCATCATTTCTTACACATTTTCTAACTTCACTGCTGTTTTTGGAAACCTTTTTCTCCAATGCAATCATTTATGGGGGGAAGGATGTTTAACAACAATACAGGCCAGTGAAAACATTGTGAGGACAAAAAAAATTCGATTACGATAACAAGAGAAATTAACCTGACTTCCCTTTCCACGAATTTTTCCTCCAATTTGAAGCTGAAAGACAAATAGTATGGAATAAATTATATTTAACAACAATAGAGTGCAGAAAGAATGTCGCAAGAAACAGAATTCACAAATTATAGGAACATTTTCACTCTGTCTAGCTTCCTGCTTTGGAGATTGTTGCCTATATTTTCAAGCTGAAATACAAAATTTTATGAAAAAAAAATTATATTCAACAACAATATTAGACAGAGGCAGCATCATAAAAAAAGCTACAATGACAAGAGGAATCATAACTCTATCTAACTTCCACTTTCAAAAAGACAGAATTTTATCTCCCAACAGAAAACGCTCCCCAACTACCCCCCCCCCCACACACACACACACACGCACGCACGCACACACGTTCTATTCAGTATAGTATCAATAAAACAAATGATGATGAAAAAAGTTGAATTCCTCGATTCCACTGAAGAATTCCCATGTCTGTTTCCAAAGCAGAAAAATCAAATGGCGATTTTTTATTATTTCATCACCATGTCTGTGCTTCCATAATTCCAATCAAAAATTTTTAATACTACAGAAAAACCATACTAGTTGGCATCCCAGGATTAGTAACTATTAACAGTCTAAGGGTATTTTCAATTGTTTGTACAGTCAAATCTATTTAAACCACCCCTCCCTAAACTCCCTCATTTTTTGCCCATAGTAACCCTGAAATAATTTTTTCTAAATATCTAAACACTTGAAAATTCCCTCTATGAACTACCACCTCACTGTTTGCCAACCACCCATACACTATGAGCACCAAATGTTTTCAAAGCATGTTCAACACCCTTTTTAAACCATCATCTGCCTTGAACACAATTACATAAGCTTATCATATGTACCTTTTGTTTGTCATTCTAAGAGTTTAATTTGCATTCTTAACATTTCTAATTCGAGGAATTTTCTACAAAACTCAGCCACAGGTGTTTTGCTTCCAGCCATGTCTTTACTGGTTTGTTTCTCACTTTGTTAGTTAGTTAGTTAGTTAATTGATTTTAGTGGCGCAAGGGCCAGGTTTGGCCACAGAGCGCCAGACACAGAGAGCTATCAGTTAAAGATTTTTAAAAGCGGGGTGAAATGATTAATAGCAGACAGACTTGGTAAAGGTAAGAAAAGAGAATGATGAAAGCTGTGAGGACTAGTTGTTAGTTAATTAGGTTTATATATATATATATATATATATATATATATATATATATATATATATATATATATATATATATTCTATTAAGAAGATACCTAAGCAAAAAAATACATATATAATTTTGACTCACACCAAGTACAACACAGAAAAGGTTATGTATCTACCTGTGTGAGTAAAAGGAGAAAAGATAAAAAAATAAAATAAAACAACTGAATGTAGAAGGAGATGAAGAGCATGGGTCGGGCCAGGAAGGCTCATGGATGCAAGCGAAATTGTTAACTAGTGCTAGGTCATACAACTCTGCGGAGGACATGACATATATATATTTTTTAAAACAATTTTAGGTGGGAATGTTACTTGCATCTATGGCCTTGCAGAAACCCATTTCCAACTAGGTCTTTGTGGAAGTGAGAAAATGCAGAGTTTTTGCTGGTCCTTGATAAAGCCAAGGCTCAGTATTCTCGACACCTTCTACATTCAGATGTTTTATTTTATTTTTTTATCTTTTCTCCTTTTACTCACACAGGTAGATACATAACCTTTTCTATGTTGTACTTGGTGTGAGTCAAAATTATATATGTATTTTTTTGCTTAGGTATCTTCTTAATAGAATGTGAATTCTGAATTTTCAAAACTGCTGCGTTGCGCGTTTTGATCTTCAGGTTTTTTTGCAACTTTCGTTTTAAATTCTAAAGTTTTTCCTTAGTCTTCAGTTTTGCTCTTCAATATATATATATATATACCAACCCGCTTGGCCAGCGTGGTGAGTTATGGCCAAACACCTCCAAAATGACTCTACAACTTAAATCTTGGCCCTCAGTCTCCGGCAGCTGGAATGTACCTGGCCAAGGCAGCGGCCAGTGCGACATGAAGGCAGAGGGTGCTAAGAATCCCCGGAGGACCGGACTAGGCTGCCATTTGATGCTGACCTTGGCTACCTACAACGCACGCTCCCTATCTTCTGATTCAAGGCTTCTTGAATTGGAAGAGGAACTACAAAGGATCAAGTGGGACATCGTCGGGCTAAGTGAGGTAAGGAGAAAAGGAGAAGATCTCATTGAACTGAAAAGTGGACATCTCTTCTATTATCGTGGGACAGATACTGGCAGAACTAGTGGTGTTGGATTTATAATAAACAAGAAACTGAAGGATAAAGTGGTAGAAGTTGAAAGTTCCTCAGACAGAGCTGCACGACTCGTTATCCAACTATCGAGAAGATACCAGGCTCAGATTATTCAAACTTATGCACCCACCACAAGTCATCCTGAAGAAGAAATTGAAGAATTTTATGAGGAAATTCGTCATCTAAATAATAAAGGTAAGCAGCACTTGAAGATAATTATGGGAGATTTCAATGCAAAAATAGGGCACCGGCAACAGAATGAAACTTCAGTAGGTAAATTCGGTCACGGCAACAGAAACCAGCGTGGAAATACTCTCGTTGAGTTTGCAGAGGCAGAAGGATTTTTTCATCTTGAATTCCTTTTTCAAGAAAAAGCCACACAGGAAATGGACATGGAGACATCCAATTGGGACGACAAGTGAAATTGATTTTATTATGTGTAACAAAAATTCGTCATCGAAGACTGCAGTGTGCTAAACAAGTTCAACACAGGTAGTGACCATAGATTGGTGAGATGTAAGATGCACCTCAACACTAAACTGGAACGTGGCAAGCTCATAAGACAAACAAAACGTATTGACATAACCAACCTTAAAAAACACCATAATACTTTCAAGTTGGAACTGAAGAACAGATTCTCTGCTTTAGAAGGCCTAACATCGGAAGAAGTGGATATTTCGGAAGTTAACAGAAAAGTAACCAAAGCTCTTATGGAAACAGCAACAAAATTAGCTGGGTCTAAGAACAAGTTGCATGTAAACAAATTATCAGGAAAAACCAAAATGTTGATGCAAAAAAGAAGAGAGATGAGGACAACTAAAGAAGATGTGACTTCCAAAGTGGAATATATAGAGCTATGCAAGACAGTAAGAAAAAGTATCACTGAAGACGTAAGGAAATTCAACTGTGAGCTAGTGAGGAAAGCAATTGAAAACAACCAAAGCCTAAAGATAGCAAAGGGACATCTCAGTAAGGGAAGAAAACAGATTATGGCTCTGAGAAAAGAAGATGGTTCTATAACAAGAAATAGAGGCGAAATTTTGACAAGAGTGAAAGATTTCTACTCCAAATTATATGAAAGGGATGATACATGTACTCCAGACATCATGAAAGGTACCAGAGTTCTTCCAGTCCTCCCAGCAGAAGTTGCACATGCAATCAAGAACATGAAGCGGGGGAAAGCTCCAGGAGAAGATGGAATTACTATAGACATCATACAAGAAGCAAGTGGAGAAATTGAAACAGTACTCGCCCAAATTTTCACTCGATGCCTTAATGAAGGGAAGATTCCTGAGGATTGGAACAATGCTACAATGATCCTGCTACATAAAAAAGGTGACATTGAGGATCTCAGGAACTACAGACCTATCAGCCTCCTATCAGTGGTTTATAAAATCTTCACTAAAGTTCTTTCACACCGCTTGAAGGTAACACTGGACATGGCTCAACCGAGAGAACAAGCTGGATTCAGGAGTGGCTACAGCACAATAGATCATATCCACGTACTGAGAGAACTAATTGAAAGAGCGAGGGAATATGAACTTCCATTGTGCATGGCTTTTATCGATTATGAAAAAGCCTTTGATTCGGTGAAACCATCAGCAGTTACCACGGCTCTGAAATCCTGCGGTATTGAAGATGCATACATTAATATTATTAATAACATCTATGAAAATGCAAGTGCAAAGATTCGGCTGTTTGAAAATACAACACACATAAAAATTGGAAAGGGAGTGAGACAAGGTGACACCATATCTCCGAAGCTCTTTAATGCCACATTGGAAAATGTCTTTCAATCACTGAACTGGGAAAACAAAGGGATAAAGATTAATGGAGATTATCTAACCCACCTTCGTTTTGCTGATGACGTAGTCATTTTTGCAACTACCCCATCAGAGCTGCAGAGTATGATCCAGGAACTTGCTGACAAGAGTAAAGAAGTGGGATTAAAAATGAACTTTCAGAAGACAAAAGTGATGTTCAATGCTTTTACAAGAAATGAAGATTTATCGATTGATGGAGAAAAACTGGAGATAACAGATACGTATGTTTATCTTGGACAGCAGATATCAAGTGAGGGTCACATTGATGAAGAAATTAATCGGCGTACAAAACTTGCCTGGAGAGCTTTTGGAAGAAACAGCATAATTTTCAAGAGCAATATGCCATTATGTCTTAAAAGAAAAGTGTTTGATCAATGCATCCTTCCAGTGCTTACGTATGGTGCAGAGACGTGGACCTTAACTAAAAGAGACATACAAAGGCTGCAGACAACTCAAAGTAGCATGGAGAGGTGCATGCTTGGTATAACCAGGAGAGATAAGAAGAGGAACTCGTGGATCCGAAAAATGACAAGAGTGGAAGACATCATGATCAGAGTTAAATCCCTGAAATGGCAATGGGCTGGACATACTGCCAGAAGGACAGACCATAGATGGACAGCCGAAATTTTAGATTGGATTCCAAGGGACAGGAAAAGACCCAGAAAAAGACCACATGGGAGATGGGTGGATGAAATTCGTAAATATGCGGGAGTGACATGGAGGAGACTGGCACAAGACAGACCGTTGTGGAGGAAACTTGGGGAGACCTTCGTCCAGCAGTGGATTGATAATGGTTGACAATGATGATGATGATGATGATATATATACACATATTTTTATTATTTATTTATTTTTACTATTATTACTATCACCATTTTTTCCCTCTTTTTTTTTTTTTTTTTTTAAATAAGTTTTAAAACGTGTTAGTCTGTTTTAAAAAGGAAAATACTGCGAAAATGTCGCAGTGGTCGCCCAAAAGCTTTTGAAACGTAGCTGCGCCTTCGTCCAGCAGACGACGAGATGAGACTGAAAATAGTGAAACCGATGATAACGAAAACGAACACAACTGCACAAAACATGAGAGACGGTGAGTAAACAGTCGCATGTCTCACACACCGGGGCAGTGTCGCCACACAGCAAATAGCTATGCGTGAAGCGACAATGCCCAATGCGGAGACGCGCAAGAACAACTTCTTCCCAACGGTTCTGGCGACACGATGATTTCCAGACTCCAAGGATAGGTTTAACACGGTGCAGTTTATTCTGCACCTGTTGGTCCCGCAGACTCCGCCACGTTCGTCTGATATGATCGTGAACAAGAAAGCGAAAATCACGGTGGAACAGTGGCAAGGGTGTGACAACCAAAGAGGAGGCAGATCTAGCAGCAGCAGCAGCAGACTCATTCCCTGGGATCCCAACATGCCCAGGAATCCAGCAGAACCGAATCTGGACATCAGCCTCGAGCAAAGAACGAAGAAGTCTCCGTACGGTAAAAAGAAGTGGGTGGCCAGTGAAATCCAAAGATGACAATGATTGCACAACACTCAACGAATCAGTGTACACAATAGCACGCTGATGAGAGCTCGACTGCACGTGAACAAGTGCAAGATACACAGCATGCATTTCCGCCGAAAACACCGTGGCCTCAGTAGGAATGCGGGCAATGGAAACTTCATCAACGCAGACGGCGGCGGATCCAACAACACCAGCCGCCTTAGATCCATCGGTGAAAACAGGAATAAAGTCTGCATTGACGTAACGGTGTTCAGCGAAGAGCTGCTGGTACACTGACGCAAGGGTTGAGGACTCGTCAAAAGATGTAAAGCTGGTATCCTCAAAGCCCCTGGTCTCTCCAACGAGTGACAAGTCGAGCCCTGCATCACGAGCTATGGCCGCCATACGAAGACCGAAGGTTCGAATGCACGAGGGACGGATCTCGAACAAACGAGCCTGCTGGGGATGAAAAACTGCATCATGTAAAGGATGGTCTGAGAGAGATTTAAGTTTCAGGTAAAATTGAAGAGACAGCTGCAGACGGCGTAAATGAAGCGACGTTTCGTTCGCGTCGGCATAAAGGCTGGGAATGGGTGACGTGCGAAATGCTCCCGTACAAAGACGCAGTGCTTGATGGTTGATGGTATCCAACGGCCGGAGAACGGAAGGACGCGCAGAGCCATACACCATACAGCCATAATCCAGCTTAGACCGAATGAGAGAATGGTAAATACGGAACAAGGAAGTCCTGTCTGCACCCCAGGAGACTGAGGAAAGGATCTTAAGGATTGACAAGGCTCTCAGACAGGAAGTCCTTAGCCGTCGAACGTGCGAGCGAAAGGTGAGAGCACGGTCAACGGTCAAACCAAGGAACTTTTTCCGGCAATACTGGAATGGCTGCACAGTCCAAATAGAGCTCTGGATCAGGATGGAGGCCACGCCTCCGGCAGAAATGGACACAGGCTGTCTTGTCGGGAGAAAGAACAAATCCATTATTCTTAGCCGCTTTAACAATCTGGGTAATTGCAGACTGCAGCTGCCTTTCAATGAAATGCATGCTGGATGACGAACAGAAGATGTGAAGGTCGTCAACATAAATGGTAGCCGAAACCGCTGGAGGAAGATTTTTGAGCAGACAGTTTATGCGGAGGATAAACAGTCACCGAAAGAATGCTGCCTTGAGGGACACCTTGTTCTTGATGGAAAAAGGCAGAGAGCGTCGTACCCAGGCGCACCTGGAACACGCGGTTACGAAGGAAGCTGGCAATGAATGTTGGGAGGTTTCCACGCAACCCATTTTCATGGAGGTCACGGAGGATACCGTGACCCCAAACTCTATCTTAAACTTTTTCGATGTCAAAAAATACAGACACCAGGTGCTGCCTACGTACGAACGCCTCACGAACAGACGTCTCAAGGAGCAGGAGATGGTCAGGAGCTGAACGATGACGGCGGAAGCCGCTTTGTGATGGAGACAGTATTCGATGTTCTTCTAGAAAATAAATTAGCCAGAAATTAACCATTTGTTCAAGGATTTTGCACAGACAGCTAGTGAAGGCAATTGGCCGATAACTAGAGGGAGACTTGGGGTCTTTGCCAGGCTTGGGAAAAGGTAAAACAAAAGCTCTTCGCCAAGAGTCCGGGAAACTGTGCTCCAACCAAATGCGGTTGAAAAGCACTAACAGATTCTCGAGAGACGACTGCGAGAGATGACGGATCATGTCATAGTGGATGCCGTCGGGGCCCACAGATGTTGCACCGGACCGATGCAGAGCCAACCGTAGTTCAACCATGCTGAAGGGGGAGTTATACTCAGTGTTATAAAAAGGCGCAAAGGAGATTTTCTGGCGTTCCGTGGTTGTTTTAATCCTCTGAAAGAACGGGAGATACGCCTGAGAACTAGAAACTGAGGCAAACGCTTCGCCCAAGCAATCCACAATCTTCCCTACTTCAGCATACGTGCAGCCATTATTCTCAAGAATTGAAATTTGGCGGGAACTATAGTTTCCCCGGATCTTACGAATTTTTTCCCAAACAGTTTTTGAACTGGCACATGAATTGATAGATGAAACGTACTTCATCCAAGACTCCCTCTTGCTTCGTCGACGCACCAACCGAGCGTAAGATTTTGCTCTTTTAAATTTAACAAGATTAGCATCGGTCGGATAACGCCGAAAAGTACACCAGGCCTTATGTTGAACTCTCCTAGCCGCTGCGCAATCAGGGTTCCACCAAGGCTTCGGACGTCTTGGGAGCGTCGTTGATGTTTTTGGGATAGAGAGATCTGCTGTCTGAATGATACACGTTGTGACATCAGTAACAGCTGCGTCAATTGACCCCCGGGTCACCATGGCAAAAGATATCACTGCGGACGATGTGAAGACCTCCCACTTGGCACGATCCATGCTCCAACGAGGAGGGCGGGAGGCAGAAGATGGCACGCTCACATTATACCTAAGTACAATTGGGAAGTGGTCACTTCCATGGAGGTCGTCACACACCATCCACGACCAGTCGGCCATAACCGATGGTTGACCCAAAGATAAATTGATTGCACTGAAGCTTCGTGTAGGCTTGTGGAAGTAAGTGTCAGCACCGGTGTTAAACAGGCACAAAGAGGTCGAGGAAAGAAGAGATTCGATCCTACGGCCTTGTGTGTCTGTTCTGACACTACCCCACAATGGATTATGAGCATTGAAGTCACCCAGAAGAAGAGCAGGTGACGGCAGCTGCTCAACTAAGCTCTCAAGAACGGACACGCTCACGTCCTCATCCGGCGGCAGATAGACACTGCAAACAGTTAGAGGCACAGGCATGGAGATACGCACCGCAACGGCTTGTAAATATGTTGAGACCACAACGGGAGAAACTGGAACACTGTGGGGGACAAGGATGGCAACTCCCCTGCAAGCTATATCTACTGAAACATTATCTTTCCGAAATGCACTGTAGCCTCGAACTGAAAGCAGGTCTGATGGTTTAAGTTTTGTCTCCTGGAGGCAAAGGCACACCGGAGAGTATGACGAAAGCAGATGTTTCATGTCGTCATGTCTTGTCCGAAAGCCTCGACAGTTCTACTGAACGATTTGACCCATGGTTTGAAGTGTGGCGAATGAGAAAAAGAAAAACGAAAAACAAAACCCGAGAAAGACTGGGACAACTAACAGTTGTCCGATTCCATCATTTTGTCAGCAATGTCCATTTGCGCTTGGGACTGTTTTGTCCGACGCCCTGTAGTCTCTGGTGGTAAAATGGGGCGGTATTTTGGTTCCTGTGTCGCAGATGATCTTGCCCGATCCTGGTTCTTATGATGAGAGTTTGGAGATTTCTTCTCTTTTTCCTTTCTCTTTCCTCCCGGGGTTGTTAAGTCCCGGTGGTGCTGGTGTTAGTTGCAGCAGGTTTAGGCATAGTGGTTGTTGGAGCTTTCACGTCCCTAGCTCGGGATTGCAGTGCTGCCAGACCAGCAGCTATGATGTCGTCTAGCTTGTAGGGACAATTCACTGGGATTTGGCTATCAGTCTGTGTACCGACTGTAGTCCTTGCAACAACCGCTGATGCATTGGATCGCCGATTTGATTGACTTGGAACGACCTTTCTTCTGGCCTCTGGGTAGGAGATTCCCTCAACGGTCTTAATGCGTTGGATCTCTTTTTCCTCTTTCCACTTTGGACAGTCTCTCGATGATGCTGCATGTGATCCCTTGCAGTTGAAGCACAGCTCGGCTTCGGCATGGCAATCTTGCAAAGTATGGTCTGTTGCTGTACAACGCCCACACCGAGCAGTGCTCCTGCAAGACTGCTGGGAGTGACCATATGCTTGGCATTTGAAGCATCGTAGAGGACTTGGTATGAAGGGGCGCACTTCAAGGTGTAGATACCCTGCCTTGATTGATGTTGGCAGGGATGTGGTGTTAAAGGTCAGTATGATGTTTCGAGATGGGACATATTGGCCATTTCGTCGGTCGAAATAGGATGTGCCGGACTCCCCTCACTTGTTGGTCTTTCAATTCCTCCAGAAGTTCTTGGTCACTGCACTCCAGAAGGTCTTGAGAAGAGATAACACCTCGTGAGGAATTGAGGTAGCCGTGAGGGGTAACTTTTACTGGACAATCTAAAAAGGAGGTAGTGTTTAAAAGCACTGTAGCATATCTGGGACTCGACATTTCAACAAGAAGATCTCTAGGTTGGAGCTTCTTAACGCTCTTAGGAGAGCTGGCAATTGATTGCAATGCTTTATTTATCCAGAAGGGGCTTCTGGTGTTTAATGGGTTTGAAGCGTCCAAGGAGTGGATGCAAAAGAACCGAACATTGGCAGAATCAGGTGTAGGTTTCTTGTTGGGAGGGGGTGACCCTTCCTCAATGGGCCACTTTGTTTGAAGTTCTTGGGAAATTTTTATGTTAGCCATGAATAGAAGTGAAAAGTTCGTCCGCCGATTTCCCCGCCCACAACCGAGCCCAAAAGGGGAGAGCCGGAGGTCCGCAAGCCCAATTGGACGCAGGACACGACTCTAGGGTTAAGCAACGGATATAGCATGTTGATAGTGCAGACATGCGCTCAGCGAGTACCGAGACTTTCCCAGGTCTTGGTAACACCCCTTTGGCATGCCCGCACTATCCCCAAACTCACCCTGTTGTACGAAACAACAAGCCGATTGACTAGGAGCGGGTTAGTTCCTAGCCGCCCGTTTAGGGTGAAGCAGGGGGCAAAGAGGAGTGTTGGCGACTGGCGACAACTACAACCTGGCCACCAGAAACCTCAGCCTCCAGCATCCCCTTTTCCACCTTACGGGTCACCGCACACGGCAAACGTGCAGGTAGGTCTAGCAAACCAGCCCGGAAAAACAAGAGAGGAACAGAAAATGGAGAAGCAAGTTGAGTAGAAAATGGAGAAGAAAAGAAGAACAGGTAGTGGAGAAGAAAGTAAAGACAGGAAAGGGAGAGGAAAGGAAAGGGCTGGCGCATAATCACAACCTGAGCAACCTACAACTGAGGCGGGTGCTGTCAAGGTGGTGGCAACACAAAGTTGTAATGGGAAAAACCAAACACAACATGTCAGCTGGGGCCGTGGGGTCGCTACTCCTAATCAGCTGAATGAACAACAGCTGTCCCTGGGGTTGACGTGAAAGCACAAATACAAGAAAGCAAAAAACCGTCACAAGGTCAGCTCGGGCCGTGGGGGCGCCGCTCCCCAAATAACTGGTAAACCAGTTATCCCCGTGCGGGGTTTCTCACTTTGCCTGCAAGAGTAAATTACTGTATTTTGAAATACACTGATTATTTGAAACGTGAGTGCATTTGAGCATTCATCAGCACCCACCAGTGCCTCAAGGGTGATGGATAGAGGAGTGTTGTCCTACGAACTGATCTTAAAGGGGACAAAGCCATTACACTCTTGTGTCTTTCACGTGGACAACAGCTTTACACCATTTAGTGCATTTACTGCATTCTCATGCAATTCATCAAATATGCAGGGAAAAGGGATTTATACAACCTCTCCTAACACTCCTTCAACACATACTCACATTTCCTCAGACACTCCGCATAAAAATCTCAACTCCATTTGGAGGTGTGTAAATAATCCTCCATTTGGAGGTATGTAACACAAACACGCACAGAGTTTAGTGTTCTCCCCAAGAGCCTTTTTACTGGGCTGCCTGTCCAGCTAATTTTCTCTGCCACCCAGCTAAATTTTCTTTAATGAATGTTTTCACAATGTACATAATAGTAAGAGTGGGAAACTTATTCCCACATACACCAAAAATATTGATGAAAACTGGCTGAAATCTGTGTCAAATACGATTTATTAGAAGTACTTTTTTTATCAATTATGTACAATTTCCTAATGTTATTTATCATATATGTTATGTTACATTAATGCCTACAACACTGCTAAAGATGTTTAATAAGTACAGTGATGTTAAGCAAAACAGCATCCTTTTCTTTGACTGGGGAAGGGGTCACTAGAAGTACCATCCAGCAAAACTTTGCCACCCAGCTGTAAAAAAAAAATCTAGGGAGAACACTATATGCAGTATATACACTTTATAATTTTTGCATTAGTCCTTTTTATTATCAAATAACACAGTTGTGAACAGCAGTGGGCATGTACATGAATTCCTCAGCACTACCTTGAAGTACATCATAATAACTTGATTTTTCTTCTTTTTTTTTTTTTTAATTTGAAGTCTATGGTATTTTGCAGTCTAGTGTGTCTTTTTCAGTTTTTGTTTTTGTTTCTGTTTTGCATCATATGTTTAAAGTTAGTCATTGCAACCCATAAAACATATGTACATATTTCTTCATTTTAGTATGTTACCAAATTTTGCAGATATACTTCTGAATCATTTCAGCATGCACAAGATTTGTAAAAATATCAGTATCTACTGTTTCAGCAATCCAGGTTAATACTTCTCTAGCCTTGTTTAGGGAAGCATTTAGACAAGAAGAGACAATAACAGGGATCATAGCATACTTCTGGAAAATTTTAGGTAGGAATTTTAGGAATTTTTAGAAAAATTTTAGGAAAATTTTAGGAGTGTATTTCAATAAAAACTAGATGTATATTTGTATACATCTAGTAAAACAACTTTGTATACATTGTAAAGAGTTTGCTTCACACCCTTCAACCATATATACTGATAGACTGCGCATGACATCAAAATTTCTGGCTCCAACATAAAATCACATGACAACAGTCAAAAAGATGGGTTACACCTGCTGTGCTTATGGTTGCTCTGAGCGATATAGTAAAGAAAGTTCTATGATTTTTCATGGGTAAGAAACGAATTAAATACCTAAGTCAATAAAGTTCAATTACTTAACCAGAAACTTGGAGCTATTGATATAAAAATATAGTAACTTAAGAAAAAAATGGAATGCATGTTCCAAATTCTTTGCAAATGTTCATCACATTATAAATCACAAAATGTAAACAACCCGATCATGCATGTATATAGCTCATAACTAAACTTACCTGAAGAGTTTTCATTATATATGAGGTGCATTCACATAATACACCGAAAACACTGAAGTTCTGCAGCGTAAATTAGTAATCATAACAGCATTTTTACATGAAATTTGGAGTCTGATGATGACGTGCCCAATGTTTGAGCCATGGCGGCTTTGATGCAGCTATTGCCAATGTGCAGTCCATTAGTATATATGGTCGAAGTAAAACCCAAATTTTTTGCATAACGTCTAATGTCTAAAGTTTAAGTATGATTTACTTCTAATGTTCAGTTCTTATCTTTTCACGTGTTATTATCATATTCAAGTATATTTACCACATTCAAGTTTCACTTTGAACATTAATATGCTGTTGAACCAGAAGCAATTCACGATTTTCACAGTAAAGTTTTCAGGTTTCACATTAAATTATAATATCCTAAAAAGGTAATTGAAAACCAAGAACTATGTACAATTGTTCACTGAATTACTTTTTTCATATTATTGTTTTAACCTTTTCCTGATTAGCCTATCTTTTTCTGCTTCTACCACAACTAATTTACTTTCAGTTTTCTTTATTTCAGCTGAACCTTGTATGATCAAGTTAGAGGCAACTGCTATTTCAACAGTATTTTGTTTTTCTACAGCTTTTCTCATTCTTTCTGTTCCCTCTTGAATTATTGCTAGGGAGGCTTCTTTATCGTTTTTAAGTCTATTTATTTCTGCATCATTTTCTTTTATTTTGTCATCAAACTCAGCTTTTCTTTTTTTCTCTAGCTGCTTTTCCTTATTTTTCCTCTCTTTCTGCTTCCTTTCTTTTACCTTTTTTGATTCTTCTTCCTTCAGCTTATCAACATACTCTTTATAAAATTTATGTGAATCACAAACACTATTTAACAAATTTCTTGTTATGGGAACTTTACTTACACATCCATAGTGTTTAATGGCCCCTTTAACTATTCTTAATGATGTTATAGTTGAGTCTTTTAAGTTAGCCTTGTCCTTCCTTAACAGAGCAGTGTTAACCGAAAATCCCCTTTCTGCATCAGCATTACCATGAGGTAAAACTAAAATTGACTTTATGAGTTTAGCAAGATTTGAGTATTTTTCTTTTCCGCTAGAGTCTTTAATACTAAATATATTACGCCAGTAATGATCAATCCGCACTGGAATATGCCCTTCCTCTGAAAATTTCACTAGTTCATCTAGAGTTGGCTTATCGCAATTTAAAAGTTTCCACTCTTCTCTTACTCTATCAATTTGTTCCTCAGAAAGATGCAAAACACTTGAAATTCTGGTTATTTCCGAAAGTCCTTCAGTGACTGAAAGTTGAGTTGACTCTTTCTTTGGTTCTTTTACCTTTAAAACTTCTATGTCTTTTAGCTTTTGATTGCAGAATGGCAAATTTGACTTTAAATATTTTGTGGTTGCAATTAGTGATGATCTTACATCTAAGAGAAATAATTTCTGCCTGGTCTCCTGAACATTCCTGAGGAGATTTTTTGTCTTCATACCAACTTCTAACTCCCCTAGTTTTTTCCATGAATTTTTGTTTTCAAAATCTACATTCTTTAGGTCTTCTCCAAATTTCCCTGCTATAACATCATCTTGGATAAACTGAGCCATAACATTCCTCATTAAAGTATTTAAATCAGAATATAACTGGTGTATTTTTGGTTCTTCACTCTGATAACATAATGAAAACTTTTCAAAATTTTGGTGTGAAAATGAAATTAATGCTAAATAGCAAGGAGTAAGCTCATTTTTCAGGAAACAGTGAATTCTTTTTATACCTTGCCGAATTGCGCAGTTGTTTTTCAAATATTTTTTGAGATGGCAAGAAGTTTAAAAAATATTCTGTAATATTTAGCCATTGATCCAAGAGCCTCTGGGCTACAGAACCAACGGTTAACCATCTGTTGCTGACATGACGCAAAAGAAATTTGGCAGTGACCAATGTTATATCCTCGACAGATTTATAATCCTCTCGTCTTGCAGCACTACTCTTTAAAAAGTAATGCATATCAGTAGCAAATTCGTCAAAATCTATATTTAAGCTTGTCAAAAAAATTTTAAATGCATTACTAACAACATGCAGGTTGCAAAAACCTAGTTCCAAAGATTTCTGGCCTGTTTCTTGTTTTACAACTTCATTGAATTTGCGTAAAAAGCACTTATTTACATTTGGGCTGTCCATGGATACACAAATAATTCTGTTCAACGAAATATTGAAGGATGATAACACATCAAGAATTTCTTTTAGCAAAATATCTGCTGTTGCATGACCCAGAAAAACGCTTGTTAGGTATCGGCAAGAAACTGAATTTATTTCTGAAGACCAGTACCTGAGATACACATCCAACTGCCGTTTCACTTGTGTATTTGTAGTTTCATCAAATGCTATAGTAACCTTTCCTGGGCTACTAGATGCAATGTCTTTTTTCAAATCCTCTTCAAAATATTTTGACAATCCATGTGATATCACATAAGCAACTTTTTTTCTTTAAGTTGCATTTTGGCTGCAATAGCAGAATCAGGAAACATTTCTTTGAAAAGTTCAACTGTTTCAGTGCATGAAACAAAAGACATATTGTCCTTAGCAACTTTCATGGCCCATAATGCTTCGGCTTTAGCCAACTGTAAATCATGACTCAGTACTTCACTAATATTTGTTTTGGGCTGAAGATCCCGTCCTCCAAAGGCTTTCAGGATGGACTTATTTTGAAATTTACTTTGAAATTTCTGCAAATGTTTTTTCCTTTATGATGCGCTTTTACTTGTGAAAAGCCACTATTAGAAATGTTGAAAATTTCTGAACACAATATACACTTAGCAGAAAATATTGTTTCAGTTGCAGAACACCATTCTTTCAACTTCACTCCGTCCAATTCTTTGGCGAGCCACGCATCTTGAAATTTCGTTTTGGATTTAGGCATCTTAAACACTTGTATTACTAACCAGAAAATGAAAGGGAAGTACAAAAACACGTTCCAATATTGCAAAACCAGACAACTTTCCGAAATTTGGCTGCGAGGATGTCAGAAGATATGAAAAAAAAAAAAAAAAAAAAGCAGGTCACCACTAGAGAACTGAACCTGCACACAGCACAGAGAACACCATAAAAGACGTAAAACCAGAAACTATCATACGCATCTCACGCAAGTTCAGTCAAAGCGAGTCGGAGCCGAGATATATTGCGCATCGAAGGTCGCTGTCGCCGACGCATGATCGAAGGTCAATGATCACGTGCTCTACTGCCTGCCAAGATAATACTCAGCTACCATCCCATCGCCATTACCGGAGGCTACGGAAGGAGACCACATGTTTCCTCTTTGCTTCCACCCACCTGCGGTTTACAATAACAAAACATCAGCAGAAAGAGGAGGTTCCACAAGGCATGTACAAAAATAAAGTACGATCTTCTGCGTGCCACGGAGTTCGTCTGCAAAGCGCAAACCAGGGGTGAAAATGACCCCTCCCCTTTTCCCTTAGATCTCTTGTTACTCTCGAAAACTGTTCGAAGGCAAAAAAATGGAACGCCCGCCCCGAAGCAAGTGCATCTCGATGGCGTCATTTTTCCCTCCCTTCAGCAGCACAGCATATAGGCTGTGTTTCTACAATAACAGGTCTTTTTACCTTACCGTAATGGTAAATTTATTGGCGTTAATAACGGTTGTGTTTTTAATAAAAATAAGCTTACGAAAATTTTAGGATGAATAGCAAATTTTAGGTCTAATTTTAGGAATTTAAGGAGGGTCACAAAATATTAGGAATTTTAGGAATTTTAGGAGGAATGCGATCCCTGCAATAAATAAATAAAAACAGCACAAAAACAAAATAACTGCACGTAGCTTTTGGAAAAAAAGATTTCCGATAAAGCAATAATGTAGGAAAATTTCATGCTTATGATTCATTATGTAATTTGCATTAAAATGCTGCTACATCTTTCAGCCGAGCATCAAATCTCTTAAGCAAAACCTGTTGTAATTCAGATGCACCTTTCAACATTCTGATTATTTGGAAATTGCTACTAGCAACACTTACAGAAACGATGTCCACCACATGAACACTTGCTATCACGTATTTATGAGAAGAATATTTCTTCAACTCTGAACTTGCTACCAGTGTGAATAAAGCTGAAATTCAGCCGAAAGATCTAACTGAATTTTAATGTAAATTACATGATAAATTATAAGCATGAAACTATAAAAAAATTCACCAGTTCTCCAGCTTTTGAGACTTTTCTCATTTTAAATCCTGGGTTTAAATCTTAAGCATATCACAATAAAAAAATTCAGTCTTTGAAACGTTAATAGAGTGGTTTCTACTTATCTCGGCCTTGCTTTTAACCGAATTCTGCAGCAACAGGAAAAACTGTGTTAAATGTCAAGGAAAACATTTAGTTCGCAAGTACAAAAGAAAAATCATCCTTCAAGGAAGAAATTTATTGCAAATCGTCTCAATTTTATTTTAGAAAGTTATCTGCAGGTGACGGTGGGAAAGTATTTTTATGAAAAACACAAGTGAATGAGCTTGAAAAATTCATTATACTCAAAGAAAATAAAAAATGGCAAACATGATAAGCTGAAGCTCTAGAATTATGGATAGAACAAATAAATGACAAACATCGTATCATTACAGAAGAAATTATTTGAGAAAGCGCTCAGCAATATGAAGTATAGCTGGAAATTTTTACTAATAATTAAATTTTAAATTATCATTTAATTATTATCACTCATCTTTAAAGAAGAAATCAAAGGAAAATCTACTTTAAAAAACCAGCACAAAGAACATACCAACATCTCTAATAAAATTCTGTGGCCTGTGCCCAGTATCCACGTAATGCTGGCAGTAATCATTGTGGGGATTTGCACTTTGAGTACCCTGTAAAAAAGATGGAGAGATTAAGACATGACATAGAGCATTTGTAGGTCTTTCAGTACATAAAACTTTTGACATGAAAACTAGAAAGAATAACTTCAGCTTGAAGAATGTCTGGTATGTACATACATAAACACAAAATATGAGCACAGTAAATATTTGTAATAAAACTTAATAGACAGGACAGATAATCTAACAATGAGACAGCTGTTTCCTTCTGAAAAGTTTGATGTCATCTGCAAGTAGGAAAATGAGCACTGAATCACATAAAATAAAGTCACTGCATAAGTTGCAAGTTCCCTAAATTACATTTTACAAGCAGTATTTGTGGGCCATTTCCATTCAAATCATATGCCACCTGTACATCAAATGTTGCTCATAATGGAATGGACCCTAGCACAAATATAGAAGCAGATTGCAATAGATCACACATGATATTGGCAAAGAAAATAAAAAGTTGAACTTTTTAACTGGATGGAAAGGCTTAGAATGTGCAGCAAAAAAGTGTTAATGTAATGCAGCATGAGCAAGACGGAATCTATATAAATAAAAGTGAATGTTTGTTTGTATGTATGTCTGCAATACAAATCTACAGTTTTTAATTTAGAACCGTCAAATTTGGTATACTCTCTCATGGTACTCTTAGTTAGACCGTGGATGGCTTTTGGAAGGAGTCGGAGAGCGGGGTCAAAGTGCTCCCGTACGAAATTTTTGTAAAATTTACAGTTTTCAATTTGGAACCACCAAATTTGGTATACTATCTCATGGTACTTTAACTTAGACTGTAGACAGTTTGGGGATGGGGTCAGAGCCCAAGGTCAAGGGGTCCCCATACAAAATGTTCATAAAATCTAGTTTCAATTTATTTTTTTATATTATTTATTTTTTGATTGGGAGTTTAATGACCACTGTGAGCAACTCGATGGGGTACAATCAGTCACCGTTTTCAATCTAGAACCGCGAAATTTGGTATATTATCTCGTGGTACTCTTAGACCATACACTGCTTTCGGATGGGGTCGGAGCCCGGGGTCAAGGGCTCAGACAAAATTTCCATAAAATAAAGTTTTTAATTTAGAACCACTAAATTTGGTATACTATTTTATGGTACTCTAACTTAGACCGTAGACAGTTTTCGGTTGGGGTTAGAGCCCAAGGTCAAGGGGGCCCCCATACAAAATTTTTGTAAAAAGTTCCATTTTTTACTTTTAAGAACTGCAACACAATTCAGTACTTCAATACCCAACTTGCGGTCTAAGTTAGAGACTGCAGATAACAATAAAGTGCAAAAATATCTGTTTAATGTTGTATTAAAAACACAAATGAATAGATAACAATAAAGTGCAAATATCTGTTTAAATGTGTATTAAAACACAAAATATCTGTTTAACGGTGTATTAATAACACAAATGAATAATGTCATGTCGCGTGTGTGCTACATGGCATAGACCGTACGTTGCATTTCAGTGTTGTGGAATTCTCAGATGGACACGGCAAATGTACAGCAGTTCCATAGGATGTCTCCTTGAAGGTAACTTCCATTCCTCTTCCTTTCTTTTTTGTTTCGTAAAAAAAGTAAATTAACTAAATAAAAAAAAATGTTTATTTTTCACATTTGCAGCCATCCCGGCTCCTTGGGGGCAGAAATATTACTGCATCAGCCAGTGGCTGGCATTAATTTGGAGGAACCCTACTTTTCACACAGACAACTCTATGTCGCCTGCTCAAGGGTCAGCAATCCTAAAAATCTCTACATTTTTGCTCCGAACGGAGAAACCAAAAATATTGTTCATCAAAAAACAATAACCTAAATGAATTAAAATAAATTTACTGGAAAATTACTGGAATATCTTTTTCAATCATTAACTTTCACCCGCTGAACTTGGTGATTCCATGAATAGTAATATTTATACCGGGTACCCCTGCTAGTTTACTATAATTTATTTAAGTAAATACTAAACCACAGCACATCACTGCATTCACAATAAAAGTGACTGGATTCAAAACAAGATAAAATGGTTTTAAAAGGCATTATTCAAGCACAGTTGTTTTTATTGTTTTGTTTTGTCATTATACTGGCTTGCACATCTGCTATAGTTTCTTCTTGTGAGCATTTCTTGCTTTCTTCACAGCAAGTTCAGCAGCCATATTTTTCTCTCTGCTGATATCTTCTTATTTCTTCATTGAACATTGCTTTTTTCTTTATGCCCTCAGAGCAGCAAATTTTGAATCAACTGCTTTCTCCCAAATAACCCAATATATTGCAGTGATTCAAAAGTTACAGCCATTTTGAAGAGTCATCCCTGTGGCAGAAAATTACCCGGAGCATGTGCGTTATGCAGATAAGAACAATGCATGTCTGAAAAACCGGTATGATCTAGTTGGTATAAATAGGAGCACATGCTCCCATGATTTACTGAAAAAATTTCTGCTGTCAAAAGCTACGAATGAGAAATATACAATCCAAGTGTTGTACAGTTTCATTTTAAAAAAAAGTTGAGTGCTGCAAGCTGTGGCGAGGGAACATTGTGCTGTGGAAGGTGAAGGAGCAGTGTCTGAAAGAACGGCAAGATTTTGGTTTCAGCAATTTAAAAATAGGGACTGCAGCCTTGAAGACAAAGCAGATGCTGGAAGATCATCGACAATGAATTCTGAAGCTGTACTCCAAGCCAAAGAGGTAAGTTGCAATGCTTGCTCATTGTGCTACACAATTTCATTACACACCTTTCTTTACCATTTATACCAGAGAAATCACAAGACTTCATAAGCAGAATTATTTAAGTTGCTAAATTGTTCTTGAAATTTTGTATAAACAACATTTGGTACATATACACTATATTGACAAAAGTCACCGGACACCAAGAAGAGAAACACAACATAGCATTTATTGACATATATTAGTACAGTGTCAGTCATTTTTGGCCTTAATGCATGCACTGACCGTTCGAGACATGCTTTCGACAAGGTTTTGGAACACAGCAATACGTATGCGCTTCCATTCAGTACATAATGCTGCTGCTAACTGTTGCTTAGTAGTAGGCCTTGGTTTCAAACTTCTTATGCAGTGCTCTAATTCATCCCATAGGTGCTCTATGGGAATAAGATCAGGGTTCTGTGCTGGACAGTCCACACCCGATACGGAATTACCATCAAACCAGAGTTTAAGCTGGCTCAAAAAATGCTAAAATGGAGGGAAAAGTTGTAGCAAATGGCTAAAGAAATTTGGCCTCTTTTGTCGACGAACTGACACGCCACAAATCGTCGTAGTCGCCGAACTGACGTGCGACGAATGGAGTTTTCGTTGTATGACGGAATACTTTTACCCACGAATTAGCGGCGGAATTTTAATTTTTCCCCTGGACTACGAGAGTTCAAATTTTTCGGAAATTTTGGAACACAATCACCTCTGTGATATTTAAATGTCTGGCACCAATTTGCGACAGGACACTCATTTTCTCGCGCGTTTTAGGTTAATTCATCGCATTTTGCGAAAATAGCGATCGTAGCTTAACCTCTGCGTCAAACCACACCGTAACAGTCCTTGCTTTATGGATAGGTGCATTACCCTGCTAGTACCAACAAGGCTCGGTTCCATAGTATTGCCACAGAGTTGGTTAGGCATAATTGTCCAGAATACTGAGGTAAATGTGCTGGTTAACAGGTTTGTCCACGATAACCAATGGGCCGGGACCATACCACGAAAAGCACCCACACACGAATACACTGCCAGCTCCAAACTTGACCGTAGGAACAGTACACTGTGGTACATAACGTTCCCCGTGCTGCCGTCATACCCACACACGGCCATCAGACTGATGGATCGTGTATCTGGATTCATCAGTTCATAGGACCTGTTTTCATTGATCTACGGTCCACAATAAATGTTCTTTACACTATGCTAAACAAGTAGCATTCCGAATGGAGATGAAAGGCTTATGAGCAGCCGCACAACTACGGTAGCCCATGGAATGAAGTTCTCTGCGAATGGTAAATGTACATACCGAGGTTTCAGCATTGTTACTCACCTGTGCACTGAGGTCTTGTGCAGTACTATGTTGATTAACTGTAAAGACTCTCCTGGGGCTTCAACGTCCTCTATCGCTGATTTTCTTTGGTCTGACAGTACGTTTTGCTGCTTCAAGCACACCATGTATCTTCCACTTATTCAGTACATATGCACAATAGACCTTAGGTTGCGGTGCTGGGTCAATGTACCCCCCATTAGTAGAAGTATTCAGTACATCCGAAACAGTTGACTTGGGTATGTTTAAACGCCTCTCGGTTTCTCTTATGGACAACCCACTAATATAACACCAAACGATCCTTCCTTTCTCAAAGTCAGTTCTCTCCCACCATGACATTTTCACTCAATCTCACAGTGTGATATGATCGTTTTCAGCTGCAGGCTTGTTTTTATACTGTTTGCAGCTGTACCCCAACAACGCAGCGGATCCATTCATTTGCTTTTAAAGGCCTGCCCAGTGACTTTTGTCAATATAGTGTATTTCTATGTTAAAACGTTTTTTGAACAGTTTTCTTCGTAGGGGAGGTAACACATGCTTTTTTGTTTTGTTTTTTCAACACATGGATTGTTAGATGATGAAAACCACATTTGCGTCTTATGTGGTCGGTCGGAATAATTTAGATTGTCACCAGAAAATGAACAATTGCTAAAAATAAAATTTTAAAAAATCACAACTCTAAAGCAAATTTGTGACTTTTTCATTACTTTTGTGACCCTTTCCGAATTCTTCTCCTGTGACTTTTTTGTTACTTTTAACACTCCTTTCTGAAATCCTTTTGTGAGCAGGCCTTGGTTTCTTCTCAGCGAGTTGGATGACCATATTTATCATTTGTTGACTCTGAAGCTGCACAGCATCTATTACGAATTTTTTCTTTCTGTAGATACCTTTCCCTTCCCATTTTTATTATTGTTGCTTTTCTATTTCTTATTTTTATGCCCTCATATGACAATAATTTCATCCATCATGTTACAAGGACTTTGAGCCTGAAGACTAGGAATGCATGATATCAAAGATTTCAGCACTTTTTTAGGTAAATGGGGTAACTTTAACATGAATACTTTTGAACACCATGCATCAATTCTAACAAGTTTTCCAACTTCCTCACTTCCGTTTTCGGATATTTCCCCCTCCCTTATCATTCTGAAATTCAAACATCTACGGATGAAAATAACAGTTAACAACAGCAGAGGATAGAGAGAACATTGCTGGTGGAAAAATATTACAATCACGCGAGAAATCATTGCTCTGTCTGACTTTCGTTTTTGGAAATTTATCCTCCATTTTCCAGCTGAAATACAAATATTTATGGAATGAAATTATATTCAATGACAATTGGCAGAAGGAACACAGCGAGAGAAAAATACATAATTTCCGTTTTCAAAAGTTTTGAAAGACAGAACCCCCCCCCCCCCCACACACACACACACACCCTCAATATTCCCCCAAAATTTCTGTCCAGTTTTGCATTGATCTCAAGAATTTCCCCAAATGATGACAAAGAAGAAAAAAAACAAAAAAAAAACAGGAATTCTGCGAATCTGCAGAAGAATTTCACTCCACGTGCGAATCATTTTGTTGACTGATGCGTTTTCATGATTTTGTGCATTGAAGGAGCTAATTACTTTGGAAACATTTTAAATTTTCCAACCATCTAGGTCATGAAAATTAGATTGCCCAATATGTGTGCCCAGGGCGTGTAAACATTCTGTCCAGGAACTTATTTTGTTTTCTTAGCAATATTACAACCTGTGGAATCACCACTCAGCACTAGAGCTGACAACAAATCACTTTCAATTTTTCCCGTATCAATGTTAAAATATGTAACTACAATTGGATATAACTTTCTGTCACTATCATTGCTTCCATCAGTAGCAATGCAGAATGCTTGAGTTTTACTGTGGCCACCAATGAGGTTTTTTTTCTTTTGCCGCAAATTCCCCAATAATTGCTGTTGTTTTAGTGCGTGCACACCTATAATGTTTAGCAGTGTCACATGTCGGAAACATTTTCTGAAACAATGCGCCAGCATGATCAGTGCAACTGATCGTTAACTTATGTTCAATTACACATGATGTAAAATAACACTCAGCTCGAATAACACTGTTGTTATCTTCACTGTCAAAAAACCGACCGATTTTATTTTGTGACTGACCCCAAGCTCTTTCTTTATGTTTCTTAGTGCCGATGTGGTTAACTAAATCCCCTTTACCACCATGGGATATACTTATATCGACAGCACGTACTGTACAAAAAGCAAAATGTTCACCTTTCCGGGATTGCGATATGCACTCAAAATCTGTACTGAAATAAAAGTACTTACAGACCTTCACGTCTCCTTGAAGGTCTGTAAGTACTTTCTTTTTTCTTCTCTGCCATTTTTCTTTTTTTAACTTACAGCCTCAATGAAATGTGAAACATTTACGAACAACGAATAAAACTCACACCATTACGCACACACACGGCCTAGCGTTGCTTTGTTCCAAACATAAACAGCCACAGCAACTTGCAGTCAAAAAAAAAAAAAACAGCCACAGCAAACTCCAACGCCAAAACTACTCGCTCCACTCAGTAACGTCGAACTTCCAGTTCACTTCGGGCAGCCGTCCGGTCCCTGCCCCACTGAGAGTGGAATCATGGGTAATAGTCAAGCACCTATGATGCAGCATGTAGGCACAGTGCACACGCCAATGCATTTCAGATTCCAGTGGAATCCAAACCCGGACCACGACGCACTCAATTCCATACGACAAAATTACATCTTTCCTCTGAGGGATGATTTTTTTTTTTCTAATTTGAAAACATTACAGTATATAAATACATATAATACAAATAAAACCTATTGGGAAAAATTCAGGAAAAATCAGGAGATTAAGGCGTGAAATTGGGAGACAGGGAGATAGCATTAAAAACCAGGAGTCTCTCGGAAAAATCAGTAGAGTGGGCAGCTATGCACAACCATTCAGGACTTTTTTGAAAACTAATCATTCCGGTGAAATCCTCCTAAGGTTGTTATGATTTCACTATGATGAATTCACTTGCTTATTAATTTTACCATGCTTCCTAAATATATGTGCAAATTCATTCACCTGGTCTATTGGTATATCATTCAGACTGATCTTGCATTCAGTACTAAAAGTTCCTCCCTCAAACTTTGGCCTTTCCCTTATTTATAGTCACTTTGAATTTCCTACAAACTTCATACATCCATTTCAACATACTCTACAACTCACTTTTGCTTTCAGCCAATAGGACTGTGTCATCAGCATACAGCAATCTGATTACACAAATACTACTAAGACATTAACCAGTATTGTCTATTTTGGCATCATGCATCCATAAATATAATAAACACTCATGGTCAGGGGTGGGGAATTCCGGGAAAATCTTACCAGCCAGGGATTTTTACCACTAGCCAAGAAGATGTGATATGGACACATTACAACAACAGTGTACAGAGATGGGATATGACACAAATTTTGAATTTCTGCCCCTACGCAATACAAATACATGTATACCCTATACCAGATTAAAAAAAAATCTCCATGAAACCTTGGATTTATAACGGAGATGTATGACACCAATTTATTATTATTTTATAATTAAATATTTCATACCTAATTAATAGTGATTGTTCAGCTTTGTTTCTCTTAAATTTTTACATCAATTATTCAGCATCACAAAATTTTCTTTTATGTCCTTGTACATGCTTTGTTCCACCTCCAAAGTACCACTTATCTATAGAGTTTGCTGGATCAAAATTGTCTAATGATGTCCCATTAATGCATATAACTATATTTAGGAGACTGTTCATACTTCTGTTGACTAATGAGGTCCTCAAGTGATTTTTGATAAGATTCATCTAGCTGAAGCCTTGTTCACAGGTTGATGTTGATGCTGGTATTATACAACGAAGCAAAAACAACTGGCTTATGTAAAAAAAACTTCTCCTTATGTTCAGTAATCTTTAAAAGTAGTTCATCAACTTTCAAGTTCTGGCTACTTATTTTGAAGCCAAACCATTCGTCTACCACACTTTTTCGATATCTTTCTCATTGTTTTTATGTTTGATTACTTCCTTAAAATGATGCAAGATAATTTTGATTTCATTGTCTCCAAAGTCAATCAAATCTTTTTCAGTGGGCCAAGTGAATGTGTCAAAAACATATGTTGAAGTGATTACAGGGGAATTAATGTCACAAAATCTTTCCAATAAATATTTTTTTGCAAAGTCTATCATAGTATTCCTGTAAGATTTGAAGAACTTCTTCTCATTTGCAACATTTGTCAGAACTACATCTTTGTACATTGTTCTTCATATTTTCCTCTTTCTATCTGCAAATTTTTTAATTTTTTTTTTTTTTTTTTTGCTTTCAAAACTTCGATGCTGACTTGACATAAAACCAAATGCTGTTTTTGGAAAACGAGGGACAAGTCTTTAAAGATTTGAAGAAAATCTAGGAGAAAACTGAGGGTTGCCAGAAATCGTAAATCTTTTATTTTCTCTACTATGCCTTCTGCATTTTTGCTACCTTGTTTTTCATTAGCCTCATTTTCTAAATGCAACACAACTGGTTGGTAGTCATGAAAAATTGCTCTCAAAACTCCTACTTTAGATGCCGCCCATCTAATTTGGTGCAATTTCTGAATTTTTAAATTTTTCTGTGCTAATAAGTTGGCTATTTTTTCCAGGTGCTTGATTTTTTTACTGGAATGCCCATAAAATTTATAAATTAAAATAAGAATAGAATCAAACATTACTAAATATGATACATTCACCATGTTGGCTGCCCCATCTGTTGCTATACCAACAATCCAAGATTTTTTCTTGAAATTTAAACCAAGAGAAGCAAACTGTTTCTCAATAGCAGAAGAATAGGACTCAGATGTACATACATACATATCACTAAGCTGTTCTCTGAGATTCAGAGGTTAGCTCCAAAAAGAAATACAAACTTCCAGATATTTTTACTTATTGTTGTCGTATCAAACTTCGCCATTTACAGTGATCTTGACATACAACTCGTCTTCACTGATATCCATTACACGCCGTACACAAGATCGTTTATACTTCATACTCATAATCTTTTTCTCATGCAGACACTCCTGAATCTGATCCACCCATATCTTCCTTGGCCTTCCTCTGCCTTTCCTTCCTGCCACTTGGGCTGAAAATATTTTCTTAGTAAGCATTTCATCACTCATTCTTTCAACATAGCCAAACCACTGAAGCATATTGGTCTCCACCTTGCTAACAACATTTTGCTTTACATCACACAACTGCAATACATCTTCATTCCTCACACAATCAGATCGTGTCTTGCCACAAACCCCACGTAAGTAACGCATTTCTCCAGCACACAAACGACTCCTATGTTGCTTCTGCAGTACCCAGGTTTCACTGCCATACATCAGAGTAGGAACAATTACTGTTTCATACACAGCCATGCGGGACTCTCTAGAGAACCCATCATTCCTGTGAAAACCTCCCAGAGCAGCTATGACTTTCAAAGAAGAATTCACTCGCATACTGATTTCACCATCCAACTTGTTCTCTCTGTCAAACATGCTTCCTAAATACACAAACTCACTGACCTGATCAATCACAGTGCCATTTATACTTACATTACATTCAGTGCTACCCATTCCTCTCTCAAACACCATAACTTTGGTTTTTCTCTCATTTATACTCAGTTTGAATTTCATGCAAACTTTGTGCATCCGAGTCAACATACTCTGCAACTCACTTTTGCTCTCTGCCAACAGGACAGTGTCATCAGCATACAGCAATCTGCATACATGAATATCACCAAGACATAAACCACTATTATCTATTTTGGCATCACATATGCACACATCCATAAATATATTAAACAGCCATGGTGACATTACACAACCTTGTCTAACTCCTGCACCAATGGAAAACCATTTTGATAAAACACCATTCCCTCGTACACAAGCTCTACTACCAGCATACATGGCTTTTACACTATTAAGTAGATTCCCAGTAACACCATATTCATTCAATACCTTCCACAAAAATGTCCTATTGACTCGGTCGTAAGCTTTCTCTAAATCTATGAAGGCAGTAAAAACTTTCTTCCCAACAGCCAGATACTTTTCAATCATCATGCGTAATGCAAAAATCTGGTTAGTGCAGCCTTTACCAGGCATAAAACCACTCTGAACATCCCACATTTTCAATGATGTAAGACCCCGTACTTTTTCAATAACAACTTACCAAACACTTTCCCTGGCACACTCAGTAGTCTAATACCACGATAGTTCTTGCATTCAGTCTGATCACCTTTTCCCTTATACAAGGGAACAATGATAGCATCCTTCCAATCCCGAGGGACCATTCCTAACTCCCAGCAGAACTGACAAATTTCAGTTAACCAGTCAATTATAGAGTCACCACCATACTTCAACATCTCTGCAGTTATGCCATCAACTCCTGGAGCCTTACCATTCTGAAGAGATTTTAGAGCTTTACACACTTCTTCTCTTGAGATCCCTCCTGTGCTTTCATCCCTCATTGTGACATCATCTGCATCTGTCTCAGAATCATTTTTGCTCTCCTGATCTAATAACTCACAGAAGTATTTGCCCCATCTGTCACTTAACTCATTGGGCTCCCATATCATTTCCCCAATCTCATTCTTCACACAACTTACAACTTTGTTTCCCCTATTTTTCCTGAGTCTCATGTACTTCCAGAAGGACTTTCTATCTTTCCAAAAAGCCAGTTCATGCCTTTCCACTTTCTCTTTCCTATCTTTTGCCTTACTGTGGCGAACCAGCTTAGCAGCTTCACGCTTCTTACAGCGATATTCATCCACAGAGACTCTACCTTGCAACATCCCCAAATAGGCTTCCTTCTTTTTCTTTACTGCCTCATCAATCTCACTATTCCACCAAGCATCACCTCTATTGTTACCCACTATTGTGGTGCCACAGACCTCTTTAGCAGCAGTAACAACACAGTTCTTAAAACATTCCCACTTCTTTTCTACATCCCTCTCACAAGATTTCAGATCCTTCAGTTGTTCTCTGAGTAAGTCAGAATACTGCTGATGATCTTCAAGGAGCCTATCAACCTTTATTCTTTCTAACCTGGGTCTCTTCCTATTCCTTCAACCAACATTAAGTTTCACTCGTGACACTACCAAGTAATGATCAGAACCAACATCCGCACCTCTCATCACACGGGTGTCAACAACTAAGTGTTTCAAACGCTGATCGTAAACAACAAAATCTATCACACTCTTTTGACCAAGAGTACGATTTTCCCAAGTATATGTGTGTATATACTTGTGGTTGAAAAATGTATTAGATACACACAAATCATTCTCAATGCAGAGTTCAATTAATCTTTCACCATTATCATTCACACAAGGATCATTAAACTTACCCAGAACATTGTCAGAAATTGCATTCTGTACACCTACTCTAGCATTGAAATCCCCTGCTATTATAACTTTTTCTTTAGCACCAAACTGGCTCAAAACAGCTTTTAGCTCATTCCAGAAATCTTCTTTCTTATCAGAAGGTTCCGAGTCACAAGGAGCATACACTACAACAATTACAATTCTCTGGTTTCACTTTCAAACGAATCCAGAGAATTCTCTCACTTATGCAACTATAGTGAAACAAGTTGTTCTTCATCTTTTCACTTAAAATCACACCTACACCAGCCTGTCCTCTCATATTATCCAATACTCCAGACCACACACTCACCGTGCCATTCACTTCTTCTACCCCAATTTCCTTCTTTTTGGTTTCACTTACACACAGCACATCCAGTCTATACTTATTCATCTCCTCAATCACCTCACTCATCTTGCCATTTATACCTCTAGTATTCCATACACCAATCTTACATTCACTCAGCCAAGATCGCTTTCTCATACGCCGTTTAGAAAGTTCAGGTCGATTCCGTGGTGGACCGTCCTTCTCAAGTGTGGTAGGTCCACCATATCCCACACTTGAGTCATTCTTAATATTTCTTTTTGTCTTTTTAATCAGGTAAGTACATCAGTGTGGGGGAATAGCCCACAGCTGAGGGTTCCAGTTGGTCATTCAACCTAAGGATTCTGGAACAAAACCCAGTGAGTTGGGGTCTTTTCGCCAATGTCACACAGAAGTAGCTTGCACCTCTCCAAGATTCACAGAGACCCTAGTTGCTGTTGTGTGTGCCATTATTACCACGGAGCGCCCCGAGGAGGCAAACCCATTGCTCACTACGACCGTGCTATCTTCTAATTCTAAAAGTCCCAAAAAACATTCTTCAATTTTACCACTTTTCAAGTATCTTGCATACATCATCAATTCTTCTATTGTGCCCTTGTCTGTAGAGGCATCTAAAATAATGCTAATGAACTGGGACTGCTTTAGTACCTTAAATACAGACTCTGTTATAACCTCTGATATGCAAGAAATAAATTCCCTGCAAGCATTTCTGTTTGCATACTGGTTTTGTACATCAACCTCTAACTTTCTGGATAACATGACTAGTGATTCAATGTCAGAAAATGGCTAATTTTTTTTTTTTTTTTTTTTTTTTTGCAATATAGTAGCTCAGATTCAATAATACTTTGAGCTGCTTAAATATTTTTTCATCCATCTTTTTAATGCATTTGGCCAATGGGGTGCTAACAAGAAGCTGTGATAAATTTTCAATAAAATCAACATTTTTTCTATGCTGCACAGATTTATGATGGAATTTAAAAGTTTCATGTTTGAAAGGGCCACTAAATCCCTGTGAAAACTTACATGATGTATTGACTTTCACATCTGCTTTGCAGCAAAATCCACATTTTGCAAGACCATCTTCATAAACAATCCAGGGGAATTCTTCTATCCATTTCTCTTGAAATTTCCTGTTCTGTGGCTTTTCACAATTTTTTGCAACATTTCTATCTTCAAGTAAAACATTTTCAGAACCAAGATCGAGTTGTATCACATTGCTATCAATCGAAACATGTGGCGTAAAGGATGAATCACATGGCACGGCTACATTGCTACCTGACGAATTACATTGGAAAAATGTAAATAAAGTTGATTGTTTGGAATTAAACATATTGAGATCACATACCGATTTTCAATGATACTGCGATTTTTTATGTTGCAGAAGCCTTTTATCAACCAAAACCTTGTTGTTTATGTTTTTGTTTCCAACGTGCATTCAGGCAAAATGACAATTTAGTTGGTGCTCCAAGAAGACAGCCGTAGGTGCCACGTGATCGAACTGGCGAGACGTCAGCAACGACTAATCCTGTGAGCGCTTCCCGGCGGTTACACAGCGTTCTGCAGTGGGGAAAACTAGTTTATTCCACCAGCAGCAGGAGCGACTCAGCTTGGCCTTGAGCGACTGCTAAGCATCCGTGACGTCAGCTCCGCTCTTTCGCACGCTCTTTCGTGCAAATTAACATCGTGGTCGGTCTAAAAAAATTGAATGCTTTTCTGCCTAGTGAGGTATGACTTCAGAGTTCGGGCGTTTGGGTTTCGGATTAGAATATACTTGCCCGTCTTATAAATGAAAAAGCTTAAGGTGTAAAAAAAAATATTGAAAGCCTACAATATTATTATTTTATATATTTTATAAGCTGCAATTTTTAAGAGGTCTAAAATCCAGGAAATCTACTCACCGATGGTGAGTGTAATTCCCCATCCCTGCTCATGGTGACATTACACAACCTTGTCTGACTCTTGCACCAATACAATTTTATTTGCACTGGATACAAATCATAATCATGATGAAATTTTATGATTATGAGTTGTATCAAGTGCAAATAAAATTGTGCTTTCAAAAGGTATGATAAATAAAAAAAGGCAATACAGTACAACCTCGAAAATCCGAAATCATCCGGACTTTGATGATTCTGGATTTTAGAGTTTTCCGGATTATAGGGAGTTTGGATAAAATTCAAACTTAGTATTAAATAAATACACTATTTTTGTAAAAGTAATGACAAAAAATCAAGTTAAACAATTAAAAAATATTATTTAATACAAAATAATAGAACAGGAGAATTTTTAAGAAAAATATACAAATACAAAAAGATTACCTTTTATCATTTCATTTAAACATTTCAACTAACATTTGTTGTTTCATTAATTTTGGTTCATGAGAAAGTAGTTTTTCTTTTATTCTGTAGATGGACATAATTTCTTGTTCGGTTTTTTATGAAGTTTCTCTGTTCAAGGCCTTTAATTGCATCATCGAGTGTTTGTACAAGATTATCAACTGGTATTTTTTCTTCTCCAGATTTATCATCGTCACTTTCATCATCGTCGTCGCTCTGTTCTTTTTTATTTAATATCAGATCGCGAATTTCGCCATCACTCAATTTATTCACGATGGGTGCATCATAATCACAGTGCAGAACTTCCGTTATGTCAGTTTCATCCAGATCCAATAAAGTGCCAGAAGTAGTTCCTTTGCAATAAGCTAAAAGCTCAGAAATTTCTGCTCTTTCTTTTGAAATTTTAACGCCTTCGAAATCATCATCACCATCATCGTCGTCATCTATAAATATAGTTGTCGATAGCAAATTGTGCCATGCATTCTTTAAGGTATCTTTCGTTATGCTATTCCACGCATTTGCAGCACACCATAACGCATCTCTAATATTGAAGTCTTTAACAAAATCACAAATACTTCTGTCACTATTGATGAAATGAAGCATCCTCTGTAAAAAATCGTTCTTGCAACGACATTTCAGTGCCCGCAATACTCCCATATCCATGGGTTGTATTAATGATGTGCCATTCGGCGGGAGAAAAAAACCTGAACATTTTGTCTACTTAAAAGTTCAGCTGGCGGATGAGCGGAACAGTTATCCAAAATTAATAAAATTTTGGCGTCATCAGATAGCCCGATAGCTTTACAGTGTGCACGAGCTTTGGGTACAAAATGGTTTTCGAACCACTCTGTTGTTAGTTCTCTCGTTGTCCAAGCGTGCTTGTTAGATTTATAATGTACTGGTAACACTTTAACTCCTTTAAACGCACGAGGACGAGCAGACTTGCCGATAACCAATAGTTTACACTTGTGGGTACCAGCGGCATTTGCGCAGGCTAGTACCGTAAGTCGTTCTTTCGCATCTTTAATTCCACTAGGATCCTGCGCCATTGCTAGTTTTTTTCTTGGAACATAACGCCAGAATAGCGACGTCTCATCAGCGTTATATATCTGCTCTAATGATAAATTTTCCTCTCCTACCATTTGGCTGAACTCGTCAACAAAATGCTCAGCATCTTCTTCGTCAGCAGCTCCTTTTTCACCACATAAACGGAGTTGTCGAATACTGTGACGTTTTTTTTATTTTTCCAGCCAACTGGATGAATACACACACAGCGTATTTAGGTTCATGTCCGAATGAAATATCTTCGCCTGCGCTGTTAACATTGGTCCTGTTAATGGCACGTTCTCGCTTCTTCGTTGGCGAACCCATTCGATCATCACTTTGTCCAAATTTTCATTGTTTGCCTGGCGTAAAGTTTTTCTCTTGTCCATCGCCAATGGCGTATCGCTATCGGCAAAAAATTTCAGAATGTCGCCCTTTTGTTTTTGGAGATTATAATTCGTGGATTTACAGACACCGAATTCTTCGTAAAGATTGCGGACCGAAATTCCTGTTTCCAATTTCCAAAGTAAGTCAACTTTCTTCGCAATTGTTAGAAAAGTATGTTTTCTTTTTGCAACTACTGAAGTGTCCGATGGTCGTTTTTTAGACATACCGTTATTCGAAACTACAAAAACTATCAAATTTGCTCAATCCCGATAAGTAGCTGTAACTTGTTGAGGATGAGATAACCACATGCAGTTAATTAAAGAAAGAGCAAGATTAATGCCTCTCCTGTGTTGCCAGTTGCTGTGAAAAGTTGTTTTTTTTTTTTTTTTTTTTTTTCTTTTAAGTGAACATGTGAGCTGATTGAGAGAGAGAGAGAGAGAGAGAGAGATTGAGAGGGGAGGGAGGGAGGGAGAATGGGCTATGCAGGCTTTCAGCAAACATTCATTAAAAATAATAAAAAGAAAATGCCTAACTTCTTAAGTTTTCACCGGATTTTGACGAAAGTTCACATGGGAGTTTATTTTGACGTGTCTTGGTTACTGTAAAAGTTGCATTCGATTATTTAAAAAATTGGAGAAATTTTTTTTCCTAACATTTTTTCTCTAGTACGACTTCCACAACGTAGGCACTTGAGCTGTCAGCCACCATCGAAGAAGTGATTCATTGTCAAAGGAAAGAAACTTTCATCCCCCCACGCAGCCTTCCGAACTTTGTTTTCCGATGATGACACATCACCCATGGCGCATTCTTTGTGATCAAAAACTGATGCCCTCGCCTTTTTTATCTAACTACATATAAACTTTTTGTTTTACCTTTTCTGCTGTTCAAGCAGAATGAAAAAGGTAATGACCGACTTCCTTACAACTAGAATTTTGTACCATTTTGTGCGATTTCCATACATTTGGAGTAAAATTTTTCAACAATGTGCGAGTTCCGTACAAGTCAAATTTTTGAATCCATACAGTACAAATTTTTGAATCCATACAGTACAGTACAAGTTAATTGAAAAGTTTTTTTATGAAACCATTGTGAAATTTGTTGCTTATTTTAATGCAAATCATATAGTATACAGTACATAACTTAATACAAAAAGCATTTTAAGTTATACTGTACAGTATGTACGGAAATCTCACGAAATGAACACAATTTGAGGTGTACAGAAGTCGCATGTACGAAAGTACTGTAGCATATAACCAATGAAAAAAGGAAAGGGATATTTCGTGTCTTGAAAATTCAACATCTGTACATACGGTATGTACATACATATGAACAATTGGCAGAATTATGAGAAAATGCATGTCGCAGAACAAATAAAACTAGAAAACGTTCTCTCTCTCTCAGCATGTGTAACTATCCCTCCCCTGCGAGTTTTTCTCCAATCGCGGCCAAGGGTCGGATCAGATTTTTTGAGTTGGCCAGGGACACATTTCAGTTCACGGTGAAGTTGTTTGTCGCTGGTCAGAACTCAGTACGTATGTACGTACATACAAGTTCAGTAATTTTATGGGATTTGTGGAGCACTGAAACTGTAACACCCAGTGGTGTAACTAGAACGTGTGCCCCCACAAGTTTTACTTCTCTGCCCCCTAGCACAGTAATTTTCCCTGGATTTCAAACCTGCAGTACGCCTCGCCGCAGCTGCCGGGGTGGTACGTAGTAACGCCACTGGCAACACTTATTTGCTCCCTATCAGCACCAGACCTGCTTTTTCGCGGCGTCGAATTGCGACAATTCGTGACCCCTGAAAACTCGCAGGAAATTTTCAGTGCCAAAAGTGTGTTCGCAGGAAGAAAATACAGTGTATTTTTATATGTGCAACCCTGCACCAGAGGAAGACACTTGCTACGCTTTTCCAGCAACCAATTGGCAAGCAGCATTCCTCATACATGTGCAACTTATTTCCATACAACACACTTTCTTCGTTACCACGGTTGCGGTTACATAGTGTTGCTAGGATCGCGACATCATATTCTACAAATTTCTGTAAAAATTTTATCGCATCTTTTTAGTAAACAGACTTGCCAACCTTAAAAAGAGAAAATTCTGCAATTTTCTATGAAAATCCTGCAAGCTTATTTTCATATGTTTGAAATATCAATGGACATAATTTGAAGCACTAATGTTACGTTAAGGCATATAAAAAATGTAAAACACTTTCTGTTAAAAAATATTTAAAAAAATTCTGTTAAGTTATGCATCGATCTGGAGGATAACTCAAATTATGACAGAAAAGGAGGAATTCCTCGAAGCCGTCGCACTCTCATGCCTAAAGATTACAGCAAAAATTTTCGCAGCCAAATTTCCGATTTCGGAAATTTTTCCTCCACTTTTAAACTAAAATACAAATATTTATGTAATAAAATGATATATAACAACAATACTGAACAGAGGCAACATCACAGGAAAGAAATTACGATTACGGAGAAAATCTTTATTTTGTTTACTTCCGTTTCTGAAAGGCAAAGTACCGCCCCGATGCGCATTTTTACAAATTGGTAAAATTATTTGATGCGTAATTTTACGCACGAGAAAAAAATTACTGACGCATATTTTTACGTGTTGGTAAAATTTTGATGCATACTAAATGCGCAATTACGCGTTTTGGCGAACTCTGGTCGGCACATCACTTGAGCACACTCCTGTGGAGAGAGAGAGCTACCGCACGATGACATGAAGCCAGAGAGTCAAAGATGACATCATCGCGTGACACATCGCTCGTAAGGTCTGGTAGAAAATCTAAGTGAATGGTTGCAGGGGGTTGAAATATTTTGATTGAGCAATCTAAACATTAAAAAAATCTGTTAAAAAAGACCTCTATCCGTAAATCAGTAAAATTAAGCAGTAATCCATAAATTTTACAGATAATCCGCAAACGTTGGCAAGTATGCAAGTCTATTTTTTAAAATTTCCCCATTTTGGCAACAACGCACGATGTTTTTGTCTTGTCACATGCATATTTTTTTGCAATGTTACTATCTGGGAACATTTTCTTAAAAAGCACACTTGCATGGTCAGCAAAGCTTAAAGGTAAGTTATGTTACACAAGGAATGAAGTAAACAAGCACTCAGCATGGATAATCGCATCGAAAGAGGAACTATCTCGAGCAAAATTTCATGTTTTGTTATTTTCCACGTACTTAGAATTGTCCACGTGTTTTTGCGTACGAATGTGATTAACGATATCTCCTTTGCCCTTGTGGGCAACAGAAAAATCACACCTACAATAGAGCAAAACGCAAATTGTTGGCGCTTCCTTGATTCGATTATACATGGATAATCTGTCATATACTTCTTAAAAACAGACTGACATTTTCTACCAGTCATCGCTTGATTAAACACGTGCACAAAAAGTTCTCAGAAATTCCTGTAAAGACAGACGAAGTACATAAAACAAACCAAAACACTACTGCATGCTTTCGATAGAAATCTGAGTCAGTACGTACGGTGCGCGTCAAGGCCAAGCCCGCTCCTATTCCGCGCCTGCAGCGCCAGAGATCATTAACGGACAGAAGAGTAAACATCGCTGCCAAAAGCCATGCAACGGTGGCAGAGCAAAACTGCTCGCTGCTGACTCAGAAGGGAAAGGTCACTTCTCCGCTAATGAACCGATGCCTCGGAGAACTTCAAACTTTTCCCCTCGTTACTTTTTCATTTACGCTACGGTAATCAACGAAGTTCTCCGATGCCTTGGAGAACTTCGAAATTTTCTCATTACTTTTTAATTTATGCTATGGTAATCATGATGGAATCCAGCAATATTAATTTCTAATCCGGAATTCCGGGAAGTGTAATAAAATGGAGAGTTGGCACATCTGAGTAAATAATCAGTATATTTGTTTTTGAAATATCATTATATGCATAATCTTACCCAATTGTTTTAAATTCGCAACCTCGGCAGTCCGGCAGATTAAAAAAAAAAAAAAAAAAAAAAAAAAGCCCGGAAAAAGTCCGAATTTTGGAGGTTTCTGAAATTTGGAGGTCCAGATTTTCGAGGTTGCACTGTAATGTAAAAATACCATAATTTATCTTCAACTTTAATGGTAATTTTTTAACTGAATAATGAAAAAAAAAACTGCCTCATATTTGTATTTGACTGGAAATGTTTCTAGAAGGATCGCTGCTGTAATTTGCGACTAAGATGGATAAATCCAATACCAATTGTTGAACTGATGCTTTTATTAGATTAACATATTTTGAATACTTTTGGTTGGTTAGAGAAATCTGAATACTGTTCAAATGTTGAGTGAAAAGCTGTATATTATGAAAATATAATTTCAGTGAAGTTGACATTTTCAGCAAAATATAGATGAAAAAAAGTGCAAGCAGATTACTGAAATACAGAATAAAAAGTTACACACAAAGTGGTACATAAATATAATTTTACTTGTTTAGAAAAACAATATTTACACCACACTTACTTTTAAAAAAGTGCTAGAATCTGTATATGTGATCACTTCTTCGGATAGCTCATCATTTTCACTAGGAGCATCCTACAAAAACAAAAAACTAGTACAATTTTTAAAAGCATACAAAAGCAGAAAAAAATATTCAAAATACTGCATAAAATTATGTTATCAGCCTCCACTCCTATTAACCCTAAACGAAAATTTATAGCATTTTTTTTTCTTCAGGAGTTTAGCAACCACCCTGGACATATACTCTGAAGTGCCAACAAAACTGAGAAACCTCTCTAATTGGTCCTCCTAGAGATCGGATAACGGCAGCAACAACATGGACATGGACTCCACGACCTCTCTGTAGTACTGTGGAGACAGTGCACACCATGCTTCCTGAAGACAGTCCCACAATTCTGTAATATTCGCCAGGTCAGGATGCCCAACTCTATGGAATGTTACTCCAGCCATAATTGGGCGACTGTGGATGTATGGTGGTGCATTGTCGTGTTGAAAGAGGTCGCACCCGTTGGAGGGGTTGCATAATATGAACAGGTGCAAATAACCCCCAAGGATGGTTACATAGCCTCCACCGGTCAGAGCAGTCTGTAGATACATGAGGGGTCCTAATGCATGCCAGCTAAAAACACCCCACACCATAACAGAGCCACCGCCTGCCTGCACTGTCCTTTGTAGACAGGCAGGGATCCATTGTCTCGTGGGGTTGTCACCACACATGAAGTCGACCATCAGCCCAAGGCAGTCGGTACCGCAATTTGTTGGACCAGGCTACACATTTCCAGTCATCTTGCATCCAATGGCAGTGTTCCCAAACCCAGGCAAGGTACACAGCCTTGTGTCGTCAGGTCAGCAATGGTACTTCGGTGGGCCATCAGCTCTGGAACCCCACAGAACACAGGGAACATTGTACCATCTGAACGCTGATGCTACTACTGGTCCCAGCATTGAATTGTGTTGTGTTTTGGAGCAATGTTGCATGCCAGACAGATGTTATAATGCATGACAGACCTAGCTGTCCATGATTGTCCAGGGCTTCTCTAGGGCCACAACATTCTCACACTCTGGATGTTTTCCCCGAGTTTGTGTAGTCCAGGAATACCCTTGAAATTTTTTCTCGGGTAAATCCAAATTTCATGGTAATTTCCAAGATGGAGTGGCCCACCGCCTGGGCACCACCTGTCATACCATGTTAGAAAGTGCTTACGTCCTGATATGCTGACATATGGACTTTGAATGCTACTACTTGAACTTATGGCGATATCTGCCTCTATATATACGTCATTTGCGGACGATACTATTTACTGCATGGATGTGGTGGTATATAATGGAAATGGTAGCACCCTTTTCAGTTTTTTTGGCAACTCAAACTAAAGGTCAGAAGGTCAAAAGAATTAAATCATCCCTAATTTAAATTATCTCACCAGTTCTAGAAAAAACACCCAGTCAGTTCGATAAAATAAACAAAACATCTACATCTTGCCTAAGATTCAAACTTAAACTGAGCATAACAAGACACCCCATTAACAAACCAATGGGCAATGTAAATCACTTAAAAAAAAAGCAAATTTGATGTTATTTGAGACCTTCATATTTGAATGTGTTCGGAAAATTAAAACCTTAAACTTTTGAATCAAAAAATTGTTTTTAGAGTAGGCATTTTAGACAAATTGTCATAGTCCAATGCATTTTGGCATGGATCCATTTTGCCACCCTCAGGGACGAAGAGCTTCCTGCTGTACCCTGTGTTGTCAACCACGAGCGTCTTCATCTTAAAAATTGTCAAGCATCATGGTCTGCGAACTCTAAGTCATAGGTACTGGATGTTGCCATTTGTTGTATGGAAACCTATACAGACATCAAGAATATTGTTTATGTCAAAACTACATGATGTTTTGCATGTGTTTTTCTTCTTCAGATGTTTTTTTTTTTTTTTTATTGGAGGTTTAACGACCACCGTGAGCAACTCAATGGGCTATAAGCAGTCGCCCGTCCCTAATTTAGGGTCACTGGTTCCAGGGAAGGGAGAGAGCCAGTGCCGTAAGACAAACACAACATCCATGCCTAACCGGGATTCGAACCCGGACCCCTTACGGACGAATGATCAGAGGCCAGCGCCTTAGACCACTGCGCCACCGGGGTGGCAGATGGTTTTCATCGAACATGAGAAATCTCCAAGGGAGTGGAAGTTCAACACGGCTATTAATGTTGAAGCTACTTTCTTGTTTTTTTGTTTTTTTTTACTAAAATGTATTTCTGCATACATGATTGTTTTTTCTGTAGATTGTTTGCAGACTAGTTCTACATTTTTGAAACTGGCAGCTCCATTATTTCTTTTACACTATTGAACGAGCGCCATTTTGTTTTCTTTTTTTATGCCAATTACTACTGTGTTGTTGTAGTCGGAGCCATAATCTATTTCCTGTACTTCTTATGTAACTGATTTTTGGTTTAGAAACTGTTATTATTGGCATACTACAGTATAAACTTTACTGCATCGTCAAGTAAATTAGTTATTTCTTGATTAATGACAAAAGAAAATTTTGTAGTTGATGATGCAAACTCCAAAGGCTTTAAGTAGCTTGTGGCATTCTTTTTTAATTGTTTTAGTTAACTCTTTTACATAAGAAAACTTATCACTAAACTAAACCAGTTTTTTAGTTATTGAAATGCCATAGCCAAACCTTTTTGTGATGTCAATAATCCATTTAGTTTCAGTTTATACGAATAACTACCTAAATGTGTGAAGGCACGATGAACAAAAGATTAACGGGCAGAAATTTTGTAAGTCCATGTGTAAAATGTATCACATGTAGTAATGAGGACTGGTAGATATGTAGATTTTATTAAACACATTAATCTCTTTGAAATTCATTAAAAGCACTAAGCAGTATTTCTAACAGCAGTGTTGACAGTAAAACAGTTCATTGCCAACAGACAAAAAAAAAATCCAAGTTATAACACTAAAAAAATCCTGAACTACAAACCATCACATAAGATAACACAGGAATGGATAAAATTTTGTTACATTCCAAGGAATGTAACAAAATTTTAGGGAATTTTCAAGACTTTTCTCCAGGATTTTCAGGGCACATTAGAAACACGCCAAGTGGGTGTGCACAAAAAATCTCAAACAATATTTAATTGAACACGTGACAGAATCATTTTCCTTTCAACAGCATATCACAATTAACTAAAAATGGTGGTCTTCACACACAAACCTCAAACGCGCAATAACACGTTCACCAAATCAGCAGACAGCATAGTTCAATTCATCTAGAAATTATCAGTTACATGAATTCAGTATCTACAGTATTCTTTTCATTTTATCAGCTCAATTCAGATAAAAGCAATCTCTAACATAAATGTCACACGCAGTTAGAATTTTTTTTTTCTAAATTAACCTCACAACCTTTCAGTTTTAATGAAGAATACCAAAGTAACCAACTACCTCAATTGTGATCAGGAGTAATATGTAGCTGGTTTGGTTCAATTAGAGCAAACACTTTAAAGTCCACACAGTTTCAGATGAGAAGTATGAAGACAAATATTTGTCAGTTCATTACCGAGTTTGTCTTTTCTTGTTTATATTTCTTTCGATTTCTCCCTCCATCAGATCAGTTGTTAATATTTGTACTATATCACGAACACAGACAAAAACACCTCATAAAAGGAAGGAGGCTGGTTCAAGCTCCTGTGCCTTGTCACTGCCTGAAGCGAGTTTATCAACAACCACCAATCCCTTCACAAGACATCAGAGAAAGAAGTAGTAAAGAAGCTTGGGATTTCTTCAAGGAAGTGCCATTGGCTTGAAATACATTTTAATGCAGAAATGCTGTGGTGATATCTGCATTCGAAGCTGGAGGGGAAGCTAATCTAGGGCTAAGTGCCTTGTGATGGGGGCTAATTCTGTTGTGGTGTCTGATGAAATTTTCATCAAAAATTTGTCTTTTACACAGGGGTTAACCCGATATGTTCATGAAGGCAAGGATAAGTCTATTTGGTACAGTTCCTCCTTCTGTCTATAGATCCAATTGTTTGTTGTCGTTTTTTGTTTTTTTTCAGAGATTTTTGTTTTTCAGATATTTAAGCATGTTTATTGTTTGTGTGTGTGTGTGTGTGTGTGTGTGTGTTTCTGCTGTTTGCCTTTACAATATTACCCATGTGTTTAAATTTATAGATTGAAATATAAAATGTTACTTATAAAGTATTCATAAAAATAAGCTTTAATCCTACATTAAATGGAACCTAAGTACCATGAATATCTAGAGCCAAAGCCCAACTTCAGTATGAGGAGCACTTGTGCCTCCCTAGAAATCTGGACCCTTACATTTTAAGAAACCACATAAAACAATATACTTTTTTGTCTGGCACAATGTACTTCAAATAAATTTTGGTCCCCTAATCATTAGGACCCAGGGCTTTGGCCCTATAGGTCCAGGCATAAATCAGGCCCTGTCTAGAGCTGAAATTGAACTTAAAAGAGAAGACTCAGTTTATAACAAAACATACAATTCTGTAAGAACTGCAATTAACTTCTGTTGGTAGATGTTGACTGTTCTGTTATCTTCCACCACAATCATTCATTTTGGTTTTTCATGAGAATCAGTTGTTATCCCATTTGACATATAATACCTGTGCTAATATAAATAAAAACTAAAGGAATTGGCTTCTACTTGTGCTTAAAAATTATGAAATGAACACAAGTGTTTTCAAAAATTGAAAAGTTGTACTGAAGGTTATTTAGGTAGAAGTGCTTGCCCTTGGGCATGCATACTTTACACAGCACAACTATCTTACAGCATCACTTGTCTTCAGCTTCTTGGATACTTCCTGTACAACTTCCTGGGATTCTACAGTTTCTGGAAGTCTGAAAAGAAAAGGAAAAAAAACTTAAGTGATTAAGGACAATAAGCAGTACAAAGCACTTTTTCTTTTTCTTTTTTTAAATCCATTTTCACAATAAGCAGAGTTTGTACATATTTGAGGAAGAACAATTCAAGATTTTGCGAGGACTGTCAAGAACATGAAAGTAAAAAGTTACGCTGTTTAGGAACCAAAAAGGGGCTTCTTTCCCGCTTTTTTTTTTTTTTTTTTTTTTTGAAAAAAGCAAATTGAAGTTCAAAATTGGAACTTCAACTTTTCGTCGCCATCTTTTATTCCTTGTAGAATTGTTTCCCCTCCACAGTGTGATCCCTGTAACATTTTAGAACATTAATCTCATTTTAAACAAAATACAGAATTCTTACTCTGCCCTTTAATGCGGAAAAAGTTTCTAAGTAATGGAAAAACATGTTTTAAACTAAATTTAATATCAACAAGAAAGATGACACCACATTTTCGGATGTAATAAGCATGTCTTTTGAATTTGTTCCGAAGTGAAATAAATTTATCAAAGCTATTCAAAGTCAATGGAACCGGTTTTGAAAACAATCAACTGGTTCCAACAATCAATAAAACATCCAGAAACAGAAACATCTACTTAGTTCCACCAGCAGCTAAAAGGCATGTTACGAAGATTAACAAACGGCAAACAAAAAGTTTCATATATTACAAGGAAGACACCAGAGACAAAGAGATTTTCAAATTGAACAGTTAAAAGGAGAAATATAGCTACGTCTGCTAGCGGAAAAATTTTGCATAACAAAAAAGTAGAAAATAGGTGAAAAATATCCGTCATGGAAAAAGATATGCTAGGGGAAAAGAACTTTTCAAATATGTTCTCCAGGAGCAGATACAGCAAAAAAAGGTTTCGACCTTTATGCAGCTAACGGGAAATCTTTGCATTACTTAATAGAAGATAATGCTTCACATCTCTGTTGTAGCAAATGGCATACAGTAAAAAAGAAATTTCTCAATAGCGTTTTTAGAAGCGGCGATACAGCTGCAAACTGCCGAAACATCACCTACTAACAGAACTGTGAACTACAAAATCCCTCATATACTAGTCTAAAGTGTTCTACAAAGCAAATGTCATCCGGTGTTGAAAGAATTTTTTTTAATCGTACATGTAAAAGCAGTGATATTGAGAAAAACAGAATAAGCATTTGCACTCCTAGCAGCGAGTGTGTGCACTATTTTGGAAAGAAAGTAAACACGCAGAGTTTGCATAGTTAGTAGTATCTGACCGAAGAAAGAAGTTTTTCAGTTGGGTTTTTAGTTCCGCAGATATTGCTGCAAAAGGAAACGTGAACTTATCCCATCTGGTGGCAGACTTGTGTGCTAAGAAAAGTTTGAAATTATATGAGAAACATTTCCCAATGGAAACACTCTTCAACAAAGAAATAACTTTAAAAATTGGGCTCTTAGAAGCAGAGATATCGACAAAAATAAGATATGACTTTATGTTCCCCGGTGGAAAAAACCATGCATTATTTTAAAATGCAAGTATTGTCAAAAGGTCTTTCAATGTGAGCAGTATCGGTCCACGAAAGAATTTTTTCAATCCAGCTTTTAGAAGCTCAGATTTTGCTGCAAATACCTAAGAAGCAGAAATTAGCACTTATGTTGCCTGGTGACCAAACCATATTTTACAAAAAATTACAAATTGCAATCAAAACATTTCCCACTAGGAGCTGTATCCGGTGCAGGAAGAATTTTTCAAATCAGAGCTTCAGAAGCAGAGATATCAGGGAAAGTGCAATTTACCTATTCTCCCCCTAGCGGAAAGTCAATGAATTACTTGAATATTTTGAAATTATATGAAAACCATGTTGCACTGGAAACTCTATTCAACAAAGAAGAAAATTTTCAAGTCGGACCATTAGAAGCTGAGACATTGACAAAAATAAGATATAAATCTACCCTCCTGGTGGAGAAACCATGCGTTTAAGAAAATATTAAGAAAATAAAGAAAATATTCCGAAAAGGTATGTTGACGTGAGTAGCATCTGTCCACGATGCTACTCACGTCAACATACCTTTAAGAAAATATTTTAATATTTTCTTAAAGAAAATATTCCGAAAAGGTATGTTGACGTGAGTAGCATCTGTCCACGGAAGAATTTTTTCAATCGAGATTTTAGAAACTCAGATTTTGCTGCAAATACATCAGAAGCAGAAATCAACACTTACGCCCCCTAGTGGCCAAACCATTTCATAACAAAAATTAGAATTTATGTGGAAAATATTTCCCATCAGGAGCTATATCCACTGCAGAATTATTTTTTTTTCAAATCAGAGCTTTAAAAGCAGATATCGGGGGAAACGCAATTTACTTTTACGCCCCTAGCGGAGAATCTATGCGTAACTTGAAAAAGTGACTACACCTAAAATAGCCTTCAACATGAATGGAATTGAAAGGTAAAAGAATTTTTTGAATTGGATGTTTAGAAGCAAATACATGAAATAAAATGTGTTTTTAAGTTGATATCATCTGCATTTACGCCTCTAGCGGCGAAATTGTGCATCGTAAAAAAATTAAATAAAGGATCATCATTCGCACATTTCATGCTTCCTAGCGCAAAAAGAATTTCTCAAATCAGACTATTAGTTGAAGAGATATCGTGTTTACAGACGGGCGGATGGACAAACCAATAACATAAGCACGATCTTTTTTTACAAAAGACATGCTAAAAATCAGGACTGCATAGTTCACTCAGCTGTGAAAAAAATTTTACAGGTCACAGAAATAGCTCAGATTCCATCACAGACAGATTAAGTACCTATAATGAAATCTAATTTCACTTTAAAAATGGAGATGGGGCCAAAATGATTGCTGTACTGAGTGGTTGCAAAGAAGAGACAGGAAAGCATGCACTTCATTAGAAAAAAATTCTTAAAAAATATACAGTCACACTTTGTTTTAAATATTACCAAATATATTAAAAACAATGAACATTGTCAGAAAAATATTTTTAAAAACAGAAGAAAATAATCAGAAAGAAACGTGAGGAATGGGAATACAGCTTGATCAAAAAAATTCGAAAATTACAGAACATTCTCATCTCTGGTAAACATGCTAAGGATTTTTATATTACATGTAAGCATTTAATTATACTCTGGGCAATAGACAGTGTGCTCTTTCAACTACTAAGCCATTATATATTTACATAATTTATCTATGTCTAAATATATAAAAGGTACAGTGCAGTGACATTATGTGCATACAGCATGAAATAGCCCCAAGCAAGGTCACCAACTAAATAGATTTTGACCATCCAAAGGCCACTGGTCAGTTAGAACAACAGTTTTTATTTTTACATCCATGCCTTGCCAAATAAGAGCTATTTTGTGAAAAGTGGAGGACCAACAACCAACATCCTATTAGGCAGATGGTCAGAATGTTTTGGCTCATTGGCAAGTGTGGTGGTATATCAAGGGAAGTTTTACATAGAGCACACCTGTTCAGACCCAAGGGGTGGTGTTATGCAGTACATTGAGGGTTGACTGTTGTGATGAAAGCAATTAGCATTTGAAACCATGAGCATAACGATGAAAAAAAAAGAAAAGCCTTTCCCAAATGGGCACATATATCATTGTCGGTATATTGATGCTGAACTTTTTACTGTTTTTCATGTAGCCATCTTTCAGGAAGTTTGAAAATTATATCACCTTGGGAAAGGAATCAAACCCTCATCTCCCAATTTCCATTTAGGTATGCCACCATTACAACACCCAGGACAAAGAAGTTCCAGTTAAGCAAATGCAACTGAGGAATCCCAATGTTTTAGATGTGTCATCAATCTTGTAAGTACTAGCATTCATTGTTCATGAGCATTTTATTACCACATTCGCTAAACCTTTTGATCGCATGTTGCAATGGTAGCACTGAAGAGACTCGCTGATAAAAGTATGAACTCAAATTTTTTTTTATCTTACCTTTTGCTTTATTTCAAAATACCTTCTAAATTATCACCCCACCCCCAAAGGATAGGAGAAAAGGAAAAATGACCAATCTCTCCACACACATAGGCACACATGCACATTCATCCAAACAGCATACGAATTAAAACATTACTATATATATATATATATATCAAAGAAATTTAACTTATGTGTTTTAAGCTACATAATGTTTTATACAAGTCTCTTTTGGAGATATGGATCTTTCAATTTGTGGACAACGGTGATATATGGTGGGTATGAAGATTGTCTTTCCTTGCATCTCTGACAAGTGCTTTTGGAACTTTCCATTTCCTGATCAAGTGTATGCAAGGATTTAAGTGGAGAAGCTAGTTGCTTTCACATTCAGTCCTATTTTTGCATACATCTTTACATAGCATCTTGCATGCACACACAAGAATGTTCTCACGTTTTCCAATTTTTTTGCCAATTTTTGAATGCAGCATTTCGATGGCAGTTTTCAGCCTCCAAACTTTAAAAGAAATTCTCTCTAACACATCTTTATCAACTCAGTCCCCCCCCCCCAATATGTGCAGAATATGAACACACATACTCTTCTAGTGTATAATGGTACTGATATGTTGCTGAAAATCTGTGGACACCTGATCAATGTTTTCAGATTTTCATCAACATTATCCACGTTTTTCTTGAAAGAAAAAAAAAATCGAAGGGGTAATAGTGATCAGTTCAGGAAAGGGTGACGATTCTTCCCTGGAGTGATTAGCTGTTAAACTTTTTAAAACTTAGATTTCACCTCCCCTGGGTTCAATCTTTGGATCCAGAGAGAAAGTCAAGAAAAAGTTACAGAAATTCTATTTCTCATCGTTGTTGTTTTTTTCCTCTGCTTAATGTGCAAAATGGGTGTTTTACTTCGCTAAGGGATAGGAGAGTAGCATAGTGCTACCCTCCCTCCGATTCAGTATTTATCATCGCTCTGGGGCTAGCCTAGGAATTTTTCGTTAAGTTCCCAAAAATAAGCACATAAATTGTGAAATGATAGTTAGTGATTGCTTTCAAAATTACTCAGCCCAGCAGGAGGGAAATGACAGTGCATATAAGAAAAAAGGAGGATGTAATATTTTGAGTGGAGAGTAGTGTAAATATTTTTTTCCTCTTTCTTTACCCTTTATTGTATGAACAAAAATGTAGCATTTATATGACTCAGTACCAAAGTTCGATGTCGCATCATTCAAGAGATAAGGTATTTAATAGTAATGTTTCACTTAATGAGTTTACGCCAAGTAGACTTACCACGAAAGCGAGAGCAAATATAATATTCAAAAAAGGGGGTCTTTCCCCTTGGCATATAACCAAATAAATTAATTATTTTTTGTTTAGAGAGATCATAGAAAGAGAATAAACCTGGAGTATGCTCATTAAAATAATTACTGAAAGAAAAATTGTATTTCTTGCTTTGTTCAGTGTATGAAATAACGTGTAAAATGCCTTGTAAGCCAGCTGCAGTTTCCCCATCTTAACAGCTAGCGGTCAATGATCTAAGTTTCCCAGAAAAGAGGATTAAAGCAGCAAATTAATTCGATCCCTTTTCGGAAATTTCTTTCCTAGAAAAAGACCACCGGGAGTTGCAAACATTCCATTTTTTCCCCCGAAGTCTGGCAATTCTCCCTAGCCGAAGGGGCTTAGCGGAAGAAAAAAAATACCCTTGGAAGACGCGCAGGAAAAGGAAGGGATTAGGAACACTAAAATTCGCGGGTCTTGTTGGCTGGCTGAATGTGGGAAACAGCAGTCATCACATCAAAATTTATGGGGTTGTTTGCGACCGAAGTGTGCACGTGTCTTGCACGTAGTCCCTGGATGTCTTTGGCTGGAAGCAGCCAATGGGATTGCTGGCGTCCTTTTTGGCTGTTTCGATTGGTTGTTTGACCCTCCGAAGAGAAAAAGTCTCTGAGCGTCCATTTTGATTTTAGGAGACGCTCTCTCTCGATTTTGTTGCTATGAAGGTGGAAGCAAAAAAAAAAAAATTGCTGGCGGTTGGGTCAAGAATGGAGCAGAGCTTTTTGAGCAGCAGAGGGTGAGGTTAGATGGATATCCTCCACCCTGGAAGCTCCACTTTTCAATATAGGCTACCAACTTGAATAAAACGAACCTGAAGCCAGCATTGGAAAACCCACTCATAATGAAGTCTCTCCTAGACCAACAGCGATAAGTCCGGGTTGAAAGTAGCAGACCCTAGCTGAGCACAACACCGGAGGAGAGCACCCTGTTTGACAAGTAGCAGCAGACTCACCCATATAGCAAAAATGGGGCAAAATTCAAGTCACCTTCTTCAACTACCCTACAAGGAGTAACCCTAATGCCTTCCTAACGTCTTTTCCCATCAGGACCGGCTATACCAGAAGAAAAGGTGAGAGGTCATCAACTCACAGTTCCTAACGACATTTTGAAGAACCCCAACCGAACCTGACAGGCCTGCCAAAATTTGGTTACAGACAATATTACCGGACTTCAATTACGCTCTTAGAGCAGAAGGGCGCTTATAAGAAATTTGTTTCTAAGAGGACTGTTAAATAATATGAAAATGGTGAAGCCCATAACCAATGGAGTTCCTCTTGATTAAGTATGTAAGTTGTTTTTTATTGGTTTTATCCTCATAATATTGCTAATAGTTTTTTTTTTTTTTTTTTTTTTATAGGGGTATAAATTTGCTGAAAAATTTAAGAACGAGGCACTATTGAAGGGGAAACTGTAGCTGACAAAAAAAGATATAACATTTAACTAGTGCTGTAGTTCAATGAATGAAAAAAATTCTTTAGATAAGAAGTAAAATAAAATAATTACGATGTTTGATAATTAAAAGCGCTCATGATTTGTTTCGTAATGGCATCCAAAAACTGTGAAAATGAGTCAAAGTGGAAGAGTCAAAGTGGAAAAGAAACTGTGAAAATGAGTCAAGGCATATGAGTCAAAGTGGAAAAGAAACTAGGGTTTAAAGTTAGTGTCAAAAGGAGGAATTACTGTGACATATAAAAAAAAAAAAAATGCTGATCTCTAAACAATATCTGTATAATTTTGTTCTTTTTCTTTTTTCGTAATAACCATGTTATTGTTTTAAAAATAAATATAGGCATTAGCCTTTCAAAAACCAAATTTTGGTACAAGTTGGCAATTCAGTTTATCTAGATGTCTCCTGAATTTCTGAGCATGGCACTCATCACCCAACGCTCTGACGTTGGCTAGGATACACGTGGGTTGTTGCTTAAATAATGTCAATGTGCAAACAATGAAAATAACTGCAGTCTAATTATCACCTTTCATGATTACAAACACGAGTTTCAGAAACATGTCTCATTTAGTTGACAAATATATACACATGTACCAAAAATTACAGTGTTATAATTATTCCTCAAGTGTGAAAACAAAAAAAATTGTTTGATATTTGCATAAACACCATCACAGGTGAAAACTCACAAGTGTGCTATAACCAATATGACATCTCAAAGTTTTTTTTTGTTTCTAAATGCATCCACCCATCTCCCAAAATTTAATAATTATGTTTAAATTCAAAATTTTCCTTCGGGTTTAATATTGGCTATCTATTCTAATAATCTTACATAACGTGGCTTGAGATTTCCGCCACAACAGTGCATGTTGCTCATAATATACACAGGCAGCCTGTGCAACAGACCACTCACACTATGACTCTATATATACAAGCAACCAACCAAGCGAGATGGCTGTGGCCACCATGTGGGGCATGATTTCATACAAATCCCTCGTCTGCCAGGCAACAGTCAGACACCACTGTTGTCATCACCCAGACTGTTTGCCTATACACATGCTTGTATACAAATGACATCCACTTTTAGCAAACAATCATACTTCACATAAATTACCATATGTCCTGTTCAAATTTTATTAAAATATATTGATCATTCTTCAAGTCATAAAGAAAATTTTGGAACCTTCAGCAAGTGAGACACTATGTAACAATGCTTTAGTAAGCAAAGTGAAAGTTTTTTAGACAAGGAGAACTTACGATTTTCTGAGTTTTTCCGAATTAACCAGAGCACGATCATCTTGAAACCCGAGTACAGTACTCAAATTCTCAGAACTCCCAGCTCCTAGCTAAAAAGAAAAGAACAGATGGTGATGCTTTCATTAGCACAGGATAAAAATGAGCATTTAAAAGTACAATTACATAATACATAAGATTTAGGAACAGAGAACAGTACTTGCATAGACACTGACTACATAAGATTCAGGAACACAGAACAGTACTTGCACACTATGCAAGTGTATAGCTGTGCAATGCACACATACACTTGCATATACACTGACTGGTTTTATGCTGTGCAATGCACAGCTAAGACAAGTAAGTGAATAGCTGTGCATTACACTGACTGGTTTTAGTAGCTCATAGTTTCTAGCATTGATTAAACTGTCAACAGCATTATCCACACCAGTATTGCCAGATAGCATTCATAATTCATATTAACATGGCACAAAATCAGCAGCGGTCATTGAAAGAAAAACAATAAATAAAAATTAATGGCATGTTTTCTTGTTTTCTCCAATCTTTACATTACTGTGTGGTTTTCTGCAAGACACACACTGAAACACTAACCAGTGTCAGAATTATAAATAAATCTTCTACTGGCCCAGAGGACCACTAGAATTTGCATACCACTGGTCCATCAAAATGCCCACTGGTCCGCAAAACAATTTTAAAAAACTGTTTAAGGACATTTACAATATATGTAGAAAATAATGTATCATTTCAATGGAATTATCTCCAATATTTGTTTTTAAACCTATCATTAGTTTGCAGCCTAAAAAAACATACAGCAGCAAGATAAAAGAAACAGAAATTCATTTTTTAACTTGTGACAAATTAGAAATAAAACAACAACAAAATTTACTGGCCATCCGGGCCAGTAAAATCAATAGTTCAGTGGTCAGATGAAAGTTTTACTGACCAATGGCTAGCAGACCACTGGGAAATTCGAAAACTGCTAACCAATAGTTAGTTTCACATCTTTGACTAATAATGAAAGGAATTATTTAAGACCATGTCAACCAATTTTAATTTCTTAGACAACATCATTCATAGCAATGATTTAATTTAACTTAAATCATAGGTAGTACAGAAAAATCTCTGTTAATGGAGACCTCCAAGTAATGGCCACCTCAAAACAACAGCAAGTTTTGATTAGTAGTTGGTACAGAACAGCTGCAGAGGGATTAAACTGGGTGTTAGAAAAGAAACCTGAATGGATAACTTTTGTAATGGGTTTTAAAATATGGGACACAAAGTAAATACTATCCAAAGTCTATGTTTGTAAATAATGTTGTGCAAAACTTCAGTGCTGCCAAATGGTGGCAGCTGATGGAGCCAGGGCTCGACAAATCTCGGGCGCCAGGTCACCTAGGCGCCTAAAATTCGGGCCGTGAAGCCTAATTTTCTTCTTATTTGAGATTTCGTAATTTGCAGTAAATACCGTAATTTATGTTGTTATAATCTGTAGATTATCTATTAAAAAGTTATAAATTTAGGTACTGTGGGCACCGGGAAAGGACACCCCCCCCCCAAAAGAAAAAAATAGTGCAGCGTTCTAAAAAGTCTGCGAGGTAATTGTCAGGAGAGTTGGTGTTATTGAGAAAGTGCCGAAAATGTGGTAACAGCAAAAATGTAATGTAACAGTGAGATAGAAGACCACAAAGAGATTGTAAGAATATATATACATATGATTTTTTACTTGGAAGCATTTTGACAGAAAATATGACAGAAGGAAGGCGTTACTATTTGCGCTTACGGAAGCCTACGTGTTGTGAGAATCCGTGACTCTCAGGAATCCCGCAGAGCTATTATTCCGTCGCATGTAACCATACTGCAAATCGCACTGCCTAGTTTTGGTGCGCTAATTGCATTAGTTACGGATTTTTTTTCTTTCGGTATTCAGTTGATACGTATTCAGAAATAACACACTGCTATGCAGTGTCCGCAATTTCAATGGATGTTTTAGTGTAATTAATGAACTACAGTAATGCTGCAACAACTAGCGATTTTTTTAGTTCTTTATTTACTTAAAAGTAACACAAAAGTATTTCAAAATGACAGTTACTTTTTCAATAAGACGATCATTTCTTTCTTGCACCTTTGGATTTCAGAGTTGGTCGTGCGAATCGGAAATTCTGTCATTTTCTGTCGGAAATTACGATTTGCGATTAACATAATAGGTGCAGATTATACGACTGTCATACATGCGAATTATTACGGAATGTCCATAGTTTCTACGGAATTAGTTGTCTAACTACGGAACTCACTCTCGAAACTACGGATTCTACGAATTTTCATTTTGTTTAAAAAGAAATTATTTTGCTATTATTGTGTGATATACATAAGATTCTTGAGCAGATTCGCGGAATTCTCCGGGGTTTTTTTTGTTTTGTTTTTGTCATCCTTTAGATCGTTCTCAAGATATATGCAAAACTGAAGAGAATTTGGGCGGTGGGTAATTTTTCGTCTGGGGACGGTATTTCGTGTTTCAGAGCTTTCGAAACAGTAGTTAAATGGAGTACAAAGAACTTGCCCTAATCATAGTTTTTTCTCCCGATGTTGCATTTGTGTCCAGTAATCTTGTTAAAAATCTTTTTGTGGCATATATGTTCGTATTTTAGCTGGAAACTGTAAACAAGAATTTGAGGAAACTGAAGTTAGAGGCCATCAAAATTTCCTTTTAATCTTCAGCGAAATCGTGAAATTCCACCTTTTTTCATTATTTTGGTCATTCAGGAGATCGATGCAAAAGTAAACAGAATTGTGTGTGCAAGGGGGTGGGGGTTGTTGTCGGAGGACAGAATTCCATCTTCACGAAACTTTCGAAAACAGAAAGTCGACAGAGTTCAGATTTTTTCCGTAATCGTGATTTCTTTTTACTTGCGGTGTTGCCTCTGTTCAGTATTTTTAAGTATCATTTTACTGCATGTTTTTTTTTTTTTTTTGTATTTCAGCTTGAAAATAGGAGAAAAATTTCCAAAACCGGAAGTCGGACATATTTTCCGGAACCGCTACCCTCCACCCCACCCCCACCGTGATGTTCCTACTCTCCAGGGCTGTTAAATATCTCCCACCCCATAATTTTTTGCACTTAATCTCGATAAGGGAAGAAGGAAATTCCCGAAAACGGAAGTGACGAATTTGGAAAATTTGTAAAAATTGATGTCTAGTGTTCAAAAGTATTAATATTCCCAAAATTACACCATTTTAAAATAGTTCAAGCTTTGATATCATGTGCTCATGCCTCATGGTCTTCAGGCTCATGCATGTTATCAGAGGGCATAAAAAACTAGAAAAGAAAGAAAGGCGACAATGAAGAAGTAGGCAGAGAATGATATCAGCAGAAAGAAAAATTAAGCAATGGTGCTGTGCAGTTGCTGAGTCAACAAAAGACAAATTGACAGCAGTCCGCATTCTTGCTGTCTATTTTGATTTTTCATCAGTTAAAATGTTCAGCTTTTTTCCCCCTTCTTTGGTCTCATCTTGTGTTAAACTGCAATTTTAGAGGCAGTATGATCAATGGTAGGTGGGGTCTCGTGCACTGTGCATTATTCACTTGCTTGGATTTCCTGTCTGTCAAGTATTATGGAATTCTGAACGCATCTTACTGAATTTTACTGGTGGAAGTTTCAAACATAAATCTCGCAATCATGCCCTCACCAGGGTATCAACTTTGTGTTTCACACATGTTAAATTTGTTTCATTAGAGTCCTTGTTTGTTATAACTTTTTGTTGGGGTGCATATTTGTTTTTTACAAAAAGATGGACCATTTCGCAAAATAGTCAATGTATTTCATGCAATACCAGTTATTTGTAACAAGGCTATTTATTGCCAATATTGGCAGGGATAGACAGGTTTTTTTTTTTTTTTTTTTTTTTTCCTTTTTGAAATATCATGGTCTGGTTGGTTGGTTGGTTGGTTGGTTAGTGGATTTTAGTGGCGCAAGGGCCAGGTTAGGCCAAAGAGCGCCAGACAAAGAACTAGCAGCCACAGATTTTTAAAAACGTGGAAAATGAGTAAGAGCAGACAGGCTTGGTAAAAGTTGAAAAAGAGTATGAGGAAAGCAGTGAAGACAAGGTAGTTAATTAGGTTTATAAAAAAATTTACTAATTGAGGGGGACGAACCGTCACTCTCCTCCCCCACACTCCTCTGCAATGCTGGCAGAGGGCGGGGACGAACTGTCACTCTCCTCCCCCCATGTTCCTCTGCAATGCTGGTTGAGGCTGGGGACGAACTGTCACTCTCCTCCCCCCATGTTCCTCTAAAATGTTGGTTGAGGGTGGGGACCTCGCTGAGGCCCAGACAGTTGGATGGACACTGCACACCTTTGCGGATTGAGGGCCGGGTCTTCCACACGTGCAGGCTGTCTGCTGGGAACCGGAAGAGTCGGTCGTCTTCAAAAGAGAAGGCGCAGACTCAGCTGGTCGAATAAGCTGGAGCTCGGTGAAATCCACCTGTGTCGCTTGTTCAACTGTAGATCGCTTGGCAAGTGCGGCGAGAGCTACAGGGCGCGGAACAAAGGGCTGCACGGGTTGCGGCAGAGACTGAACCACTGCGGCAAAAGTACGCTGTCGGTTGTTGGGAATACCCAACTTGGCCTTGGCAGCAGGGTACGAGAGGCCCTCCAGGGTCTTGAGGCGCTGGATCGCCTTCTCGTCGTTCCACTTCGAACAGGACCGGGCATAAGCAGCGTGGGAGTCACCACAGTTTACACAGCAGGGCTCTGAAGTGCATCCAGTCCCTTCGTGGTCTCGGGATCCACAATTGGCGCACCTCGCAGCACTGTTACAGGACCGCTGGGAATGTCCATACCTCTGGCACTTAAAACAGCGTAGAGGATTTGGTATATAAGGACGAACTGCACATAACAAGTAACCAGCCTTTATTTCAGTAGGTACCTTCGGGCTGTTAAAAGTCAAAATAACATTTCGTGATTTGATCAGCGCGCCATTGCGCCTGAAAGTCATGCGTCTGGCAGCTATGACACCCTGATCAGCAAGTTCACACACAAGTTCATCTTCATCGCAGACCAACAAGTCGGGCTCAGAAATGACGCCCTTGGAGGTGTTGAGATACGGATGTGCCGTCACTTGAACTGGAATATCCTGAAGTCTGGTCAACTGCAGAAGAGATTTGCTCTGAGAGAGAGAGTGCAAGTTTCCACAAGCAGGTCTCCAGAGCGTAGCTTCTTTACAGACTTCAAAGAGCCAGCAACACCCGCAAGTGCCTTCGAGATGAAAAAAGGAGACTTTGAGGAAAGTTTCAACATCTGGTCAGTAGAAGAAATGACGAGAAAAGTAGCTTGAGGTATCGAATCTGCAAGTGAAATGCGATGTTTCTGAGCTGACGGCTCAACACCTGGATCTAAAGATACGTCGCGGTGATGTCGTTTTTCAACGAAAGTTCTCTTCAGTGTGGTATGTTTGGGAGGTGGTTGAGGCAAATTTGGCGCCTGATCAATCACCATATCCTGTTGTTTTTTAAATTTTGAGGAGGGTTTATGTTTCCCCATGGGAGCAAGAAAAAATTCATCAGCAACGTACTCCGCCCACAATCGAGCCCAACAGGGGAGAACTGGAGGTCCGCAAGCCAAACACATGACGCAAGACACAGTTCTAGAGCTTAGTTGCAAATATAGTCCAATAGTTGTGTTCACATGCACTCGGCGGACACTTCGGCCTCCAGAGTACCGTCATGCCAACGCCTTTGGCATGATCCCACAACCCCCGGGCTTACCCTGCCGTGCTATACGACAAAAAAGCCACTAAAGCCCTGTACACACCTTGGTACAAGACTTCTGACTAGAGGTGGGTTAGTCTCTAGCCTCCCGTTTACAGCGAAGCCGGGGTCGAAGAGGAGTGTTGGTACACAGGAGGCACTTATCCGGTCTCCTGCGACCTCAGCCGCCAGACATCCCATTTCCGCCTCACGGGTCTCCGCACGCGGCAAACATGCAGGTAGGTCTAGCACCCAAACCAGTTAAAAGGAAAAAAAGAAATCCAAAGAAGACAAATCCTGGAAGGGAACCTAAACGGAATCTCAGCAACCTACGAACTGAGCGGTTAATATAAAACAGTTAGTGGTGGAGGGTAACAAAACCACAAGACCGGGGTGTTAGTACATAACGTGGTAGAGATTAGGTAGAGAACACAACACGGGCAACTAGCCAGTGGAGAAAATAAATAAAAACAAAAAAGCGAGACACAAGACCAGCTCGGGAACGTGGGGCCGTGACTCCCCAACAGCTGGATGAACAGCCGTCCCTGCAAACACCAAAAGAAAAAACAAGCGGTGGCATGACATCAGATGTTGACCAGTCACAAGGTCAGCTCGGGCCGTGGGGGCGCCGCTCCCCAAATAACTGGAAAACCAGTTATCCCTGTGCGGGGTATCATGGTCTGAGACATGCTGCTGCGGATTATGTGAAGGTAAAAATTGTTTTTCTCTTTGGATTATACGCCCTTGCGGATCTCACGAACGAATTTTTTTTTCTGAATTTTATGGTCTACAGATTAAACGAAGAAAAAAATACGGTACTTTGAATTAATATGTACAAAATATGACATCCACAAATAATATTTTAATAAAATTGAAATTTTAATTTTTTTTTTGAGATCATCTACTGAAAGAGTGGAAAAAGAAAATTATGAAGCAAAATTGAATTTTATTTTGCAATAAGTGGTTTGGGTAAAGAGAAAAGAAAATGATAACAAATTTGGTTTACCACTTTCATTCCAGCGTCATAACCAAACATGTTTTTGTTCATGCGTTATTGACTTCGTTTCACCTGGTGCCTAAATTTTGGAGCTGGCTCCTAGATTTAGAAAATATTTGTCGAGTCCTGGATGGAGCAATCATTTGGCAAGTGTGACCAAAGGTAGAACCCTGAAAGATTTCTGCTCTTACATGTCAAGTCTATGTGGTTACCCAGCCAGTTCATCTGCAGTAGAAAGGACATTTTCCACTTGCGGACTAGTCTGATCAAAACTTTGCAATCGCTGAAGTGTTGATAAAGCACAGAAACTTGTCAAGATCCACAAATATTTAAAAAACAAACAGTAAATTTGTCACAAAAAAATTTAAATTTGTGGGTTTACCCAAATTCTATTAAACATCTCAGAAATGTTTGATCAAATACTAGTTCACAGATTGTGCAGTAAATGGTGTGTAAAGTACCTTAACCTTTGTGTAGATTTAAATAAAATTCCTTCAAGACTACATAAAAAGGAGTTTTTTGTTAACCAACAGATAAGTTATGTGGATTTTTCACTAATAATATTTAATCATTTGAAATTTTAATGAAAGGATATGAAAACAAAATAGAACCCCTAAACCCCATTGAAACCCAAAAAAGCCCAATAAAACCCACCCAGGTTGGATTTTTCAACCCTGGAGAACACCCCCTTTCTCCTCCAACTGGGCCATCGCTCCTTTTCTGCAGTAAACTAACACAATGTGTTTTGCCAGAACAAGACCAACGCTGACATCAGGCGTCACGGGAAATGATACAGCAACTTCGTCAGCGATTTCCTCCCCATCTCGTCTCCTGCTCCCTTTGTGGCATAGCCATGGCACAAAATGTTGGAACCGGGGTTTAAATTCCAATTTTACATCTCTGAAAAAAAAAGGTCTAACATGACAACATTTAGAATACAGGTATTTTGTTTTAGAAAATGAAAATCTCAAATATCACGCAATTCGGTTCGATAGAACTTACGAAACCAATGGTGTACTTTTTTTTTCAAACTTATAAAGCAAAAAAAGAAAAAGTCTACTGCCTCCCTAGATTAAACTCATGCTGTCAAAATTCGGATATTTTAAAATTCAGTTATTTTCTAAAAGCAACAGTGTTCTCTACGATACTTTGTTTTTTTTTACAAATCCCTTAGTATGAATTAACTGATAGGCTGTATATTTTGTGTGTTTTTGCTTTATTATAGAACATCATTTTTTTTTTTTTTGTGCCTGCTAATTTCTAAAATAAAAAGCTACCACACATACATCGTTTTATAATTAAAAATTCCATCCAAGCCCGTCAATTTCCATGGAAATTATTGGGCGAAAATTCTGACGAACAAATCTCGCACATGTGCACACTGTCCCCATGAGTGCTGATAATAACCATTTTCAATAGCATTGATCTACTGTGAGTACTGAACAGCGTACCCAAATTTCATCGCAGTCATGCTTTGATTTTACGCAAGTCATCACGCAAAAGTGCGGAAGAACAAGTCCCGCTCCTATGTCCTGACCTTTGACCATTTTCAATAGGAATTCAACGAATTAGTATGGACCCCAACATTAAAGATTAATATTGGTGACTTTTTCAAGTGGCCATTGGCCAGTGGGTGGACAAAATCAAGTGGCCACTTTCCTTACAGCTATTTTGTGTTGTATACACATTTTATCACTGCACTGTATACCTTTCATTTATTTAGACATGTTAAATTTAAGCTTTGTAGTTACAAGGGCCCACTGTCTATTGTCAAGTGCAATTAAATGAATAAATATAATTTTAAATATTCATTGTCTATTGTCCAGCATAATTAAATGAATAATATAATCAACCAAATTTTCTAGACAGTTTTTATTGGAAAGATAATTTCATCGTTTTTATTTGGTCTCTCGCTATGTTCACAAATAAAATTTCTCTATCTCTCCACCATAAATTGATAGCAGTGTATGGGTCAAAATTTTCATGCTTATTTTATTTAACTGACTGTATTTTCTAAAGTCATTCTTTGCATGAGTTGTTTTTTATCCTTCAGAAAACGTTGTTTTGGTAGAATTTTAATAATTTGTCATTTTTTTTTTCTGTTTGCCCACCTCAGACCTACCAAATGCTACAAATTCTTCATAGTTACAACGGAAATCGTTGATCGCTGTGGAGTACAGGGAAACATCGAATATACTACGGAAATAAAAAATTTGATTGTCGGTTTTTTCCCCTTCAGAAAATGTTGTTTTAGTAGAATTTTAATGATTTGTCATTTTTTCCTGTTTGCCCACCACAGATCTTCCAAATGCTATGAATTCTCCATAGTCACTACGGAAATCTTCAATCGCTGCGGAGTACGGGAAACATCGAATATACTACGGAAATAAAAAATCTGATTGTCGGTTTTTTCCCCTTCAGAAAACGTTGTTTTAGTAGAATTTTAATGATGTGTCATTTTTTCCTGTTTGCCCACCACAGATCTTCCAAATGCTACGAATTCTCCAGAGTCACTACGGAAATCGTCGATCGCTGCGGAGTACGGGAAACATCAAATATACTATGGAAAAAAAAATCTGGTTGTCAGTTTTTTCCCCCTTTAGAAAACGTTGTTTTGGTAGAATTTTAATGATTTGTCATTTTTTCCTGTTTGCCCACCTGTCAGATCTTCCAAATGCTACGAATTCTCCATAGACACTATGGAAATCGTCGATCGCTATGGAATACAGGAAACATCAAATATATTATGGAAATAAAAAATCTATGAAATAATGTTACTCAATCATTTGTTCAAAGTTTATTTTCATGTTTTCAAAATTCTAACATTCATCAAACATTTTTGGGACTGTTTATTGGATGTTTTTAATGTCGCGACATTTGTTTGATATAATTTGAGCATCTTCATGCTGTTCATCGCCTGAAAATGATTGTTTTAGCACGGATGAAAATGTTCCGTAGTTTTCTAAATTTTGATTTTTCTTACCCCAAGATGCACTTTCTTTTCACTTTCTAGTTATAGTCTTATGTTTTATTTTTTCTGATTATGTTTCTCGTTTTTAATAGCTTCAGTAATAGTGAAAAAGAACAGCTTCGTATTTTAAAAGTTTTTTTTCTGGTGAAGCGTAGTTTTTGTTATTTCTAACAGCCTGTTCCTCAAAACCAATCAATATAGAAAGTGTTTTTTTTTTTTTTTTTCTTTTCCGCTTTTTTAAAGCTAAATTAAATTTCAAAATTGGTACTTATTCCGCCCGTGATGGAATCGGCCTAATCCGTGACCCGTAACATAACTATCACAGCAGAGTGAACAATACAGTACTAATTTTTTATATATAATTTTGCTGAAAAACTTGTGTTTACCCATTCCTTAGTAACATTTTACTGTATTAAGGGGCAGACAAGAGTTTTTTTAATTTGTTTAAAGCCAACTTCACAGGTGCAAAGGAAAACGCGACTCTGCGTGGAATGATGCGGCGGCGGAAACTGAAATCCCGATTTTCTACCTTTGATTTCTTTTTGTAAACAAACGGGAAAATGCTTGCCCATTTTGTTTGATGATGAGAAAGAAGTGCCTAAGCAATGGAAAATTGTGCCTTTTCAGAGAAACCAAACTTTAAAAAACAGGCTGCTGAAGACGAGTTATGATGCCGCAGTTCCATCTAAAGCCACAGGTGTTCATTCCCGATATGGTTACTTTGTGCACCAACTTAAGTGGAAAAACCAACAGCCGCCCCTGTTCTTGAAGTAACATTTTACTGTATTAAGGGGCAGACAAGAGGTTTTTTTTAATTTGTTTAAAGCCAACTTCACAGGTGCAAAGGAAACGCGACTCTGCGTGGAATGATGCGGCGGCGGAAACTGAAATCCTGATTTTCTACCTTTGATTTCTTTTTGTAAACAAAAGGGAAAATGCTTGCCCATTTTTTTTGATGATGAGAAAGAAGTGCCTAAGCAATGGAAAATTGTGCATTTTCAGAGAAACCAAATTTTAAAAAACGGGCTGCTGAAGACGAGTTATGATGCCAAAGTTCCATCTAAAGCCACAGGTGTTCATTCCCGATATGGTTACTTTGTGCACCAACTTAAGTGGAAAAACCAACAGCCGCCCCTGTTCTTGAAGAGTGTATCTATAAATAGATCGTACCCACTTAATTGCCGAGGAAAGGGCTGTTTTTCCCCGCACGTGAGTTGGATGATTTATAAATGCATTTCCTATAGCAGGAGCGTTTTAAGAATGCAAATTAATTCTTTAGCAATGAAAAAAGGCAAATTTTCGAGCGTGACGACTAAAGTTACTTTTTCTACTGGACATTTTATTTTTAAAAAATTGAATTTAATTCATTTTGGGTATATTGAATTGGATTGATATTTATTAATCGGCGTTATATTTATGCTGGTGTTGCAACTTAATATGGAGATTATAGAAAAATTTTAAATTTGGGAGATGGGTGGATGCATTTCAAACAAAAATATTTTCTCAGTACTAGAAAAGGCCATGAACATCCTAAACAACAATGCATCTGAAAATTTACATTCCACAAGAAGTTATTGGAAAGTTTGCGTTGTTTGTGTTCAAGCAGAGTTGAGTCACCTGAAAGTGCAAAAATAAGTGGATATTGTTGCATGTGTATGAAAATGTGTCACTATAAGTCATACAATAAAATGTACTCGTTCAATAACAACTTGTGGAGGCGGTGAAAGTCAATTAAAATGGATAGGACAAAAATTGCAGTTATGAAAAACCTTATAATACCAGGATTCGGATCGATAGCCTTAGTCAAGCTAAGGGGGAGTACATGGGACCAAGTCATGGAAGACAACAGCACACAAAAATTTTTCACACTGCACTCATTTTGAACTTTTTTTGAAAGGCTACTGCCTGTATTTATTATTTTTCTTTAAAAACTTAACCAGTTAATTTTAATGGACAAACAGATGGTATTTCCTTTTTTCTTGTTTGCTTAAACACAGCAGTATAAAACAGAATCTCAATTTACTTTCTATTTCTATTTGGCCAGTGGCCTTATGAACAGCACAACTTTACATGTTTCAACACAGTTGGTTTGAACACTAGGCATGCATCCAAAATTATACCATGATTCACATAGCTTACACAAAAAAAGATACTGGATTATTTTTTAATTCTACAAGTGGACAAATTCTGTTCTTTTGAAACGTACTCTCTTCTCTCTCACCCAGTTAGCTCAATGACCAATTTACAATTTTACACTTATTGATTTAAATTTAAACAATCTTAGCAAACTCCGCAATCTCCCAGACCAGATTCAAAGACTTCAATTAAATTTACAGTTATTTTAAGAGCCACAAATTATACTTTAACAAATCTACTATCAGCAAGTAAACAAACCAAGTAAATTATCCTCAAAACAGAATTTACACTGAGCACAAGCATTAATTAACATTACATAACCTATAGAACTACCCTGAATGAACCTACTTCACTTATAAAGAAACCTCACTAACTAATCTTAAAAATTATCACTATTCATAACATCAACATAATTCAGAAATTCAAACAATCTTCTTGCACTAGCTTGCTCATAAAAATCACCTCACTCTGCACTTCACATAATAGCTCAGGATACTTAATAACTCTATACAGTAAACAAAAGCTCAAAATACCAATTAACTAAATTTCCAAACTAAATATCAAGTTCACTAACACCAACAACCAGAATTTAGAATTTTCATCCCTAGCACTACAGCAAATCATAAACAAATAAATTTAGATACTTTAAATCACCAAACAAACTTAAATTTAACACCTGCCGTGAATTACTGAGGTAGCGGTGAGGCAAATACTCTCAGTTCAGACACTACCCTGGGTTTTGAGAACCAACACAGGAAGAAAATACCAAGTCAGGCTGAAGGCGTGAAATTGGGTCGTGAATCCACTTTCAGCCTATGCAAAGGGAAAGGAAAAAATCCTCAAGTGTGACACATCATCATCAGGCACAGAATTTCCTCTAACATGATCTCACCACATTTCTTGAAGCAACGCTCGACCGACCCTCGCTGGCAGTACATATCTCCGTGAGCAGCGAAACTACTGGGGGGGTTTGAAGACAAGTTTTCCCCCAAAAGCCACGTCTTCAAGGATCTCCCTTTTCGAACCAATGCATGATCCCACCTTGATCAACCACGCCTGCAAGAGCCTGTCGTACTTCAACCCTAAATACTCCAGGCACATCTGGCCCAGAACTAACACAACTATATCTCAGGAAAAATTCACTTATCTCTGTATATATCCCAAGAAATTCTAAATCACAATATCCACATATATCCCAGGAAAATTCACTTTATCTCTCTATATCCCAAGAAATCCTAAATCACTATATCCACATATATCCCAGGAAAACTCACTTATCTCTCTCCACATATATCCCAGGAAAAATCACTAGCAAGGAAATTCTTCTGCACCATGGCAATGCGCAGGTCCACTTCAGACAATAACACTGACCATTTACATAACCCACTAAATATTTTCACCTTATTGAAAATTAAAATTACATTTAGACTTTTAACCTTATAGTAAAAACAAGAAAATTTAGGCCAAAGAAAAGAACAATTAATACTGGAACTGGTGAGCAAAAGTGTGTCTTCTCAACCCATGATGTTCATTCTTTTTGTGAAATACTAAACTTGAGAACAAAAAATACTTTAACTTCTATTCTGCACATATCGCATCCTGGTGAAAATTCCCTGCTCAGAGCCCTCTGCCCTAGGACAAGTTCCCTGCTTGCCCTAAGATCACCCCTTTCCAATGGGAGATTAACACTCATCTGGAGCATGTAAAATACTGGTCCTCAATTAACACTCCTACCATCTCAATTTCGACACCCAACACTCCAAGAATGTAAACAGCACTTTAGGTTTCCAATTTCATCACACTATAATATGTTCCCAAAATTCCAATATAAATCATCTCATAATTTATCTTCACTCAAAAAAAAAAAATAACTCAACGCTGTAAAAAGGCTAGAGAAAAAAATGTTTACAATTATTTTATCACCCACGACATCACAATAACACTGCTTTTCAATTATCACATGCCCAACTAAACTATTATCGATGCACCAAAATTCACTGTGCCCAACTATTAAAGTAAATTTTTCCGATACATCAAAATTTACTGGCCTGGGAAGTTGCTAAAATACCAGTCATGACAGCACAAAAAAAAAAAAACATAAATGAAAGCATTTTCAACTCCCCTCTCTTTTTTTTTTCTTTCTTTTTTTCTGAATTCGTACCTGAGTAACTAATACATTTTAATTTTGAAAGCTGAACGACGACACAGCCAAAATCAGAGGGAAAAAAACTTGCTCTTTTTCTTTTTGTTTCTTATGCTCAGCTCGAAGTTTAGGTACCCTGCGTGGGATGTTATATATCAATACAAAAAGATATGAACTAAAACATTAATTTCGAGCTGGCGTTCTTTTTTTTCCTTTCTGTTTTCAATACAATTTACAGTCCTGGCACAACCACATTCTCGTTGGACTTTCTTTTTCTTCCTCCCAGTTCCCTTCCTTAAACGGTTAGTAGCAGAGGTAACCATTTCCGAAACCTCGGGATGAGATGGAACCTTTGAGGCAGGCCTCCTTTTCGGAGTAGCAGCCGAGTTGGGAGCGGTAGAGGCTGGGCCCACTCTTCCAGGGGTTTCCATAAGGGAAAAGGCATGTCCTCCTTCAGCCAAGAATCTTCCATTAACGACAATGTCCCAGCCTGCCGCCATTTTGTTCCTCAGGCGAGGTTCCCGGCCGGCGGAATGCCGCTTTAACTGCGTTCTACATCGTAAAAATTTTTCAATCGTCAGCCCAGATCCAGAGTGTCTCCTTGTGGTGGACTGGTGGTCAGCAAAATGCTGCCATGGAAAAAACTCTTTTTTCTCTGTGGTTCTCTCCCGCCAAAAGGCGAGGAGAAAAAAAACTCCGCCGTCCCCTCTTTCTCTGACGTCCAGCAACAAGACAAGAGCAAAAGTGACTCTCAACGGATAAAAACTCTGGGGTGCTTGAAAACCGCTGACCCCTCTCATTGGTCGAAACTTCAGCCTAGCAACTCACGACTCCCCCAACGGAATCTTCACTCCCACGCCTCGAGTGACCTCTGACCTTCACACGTGTCGACCAAGCTTTCCTTTTGACCCTGGGGTCTAAAAATAGATTTTGTTGCTGAATTCTCTACCCCAAAAGACGAAAAGATGTTACACTTTTAGGCGACTTCTCGCTTTGGAAACAGGAACGCAAAAAATGGCGAATTCTTGCTTTGCAGAAAATCACTAATTTTAATTTTTTTTTTTTCTTTTCTCTCGTTCCGTGATGTGAAAGTAAAATTAATTTTGATTCTCTGAGCTGCACACCTACTCGCCTTTTCCTATCGCGATATAAGAACCGATAAAATAATTATTTTCAAAACCCCAAAGTCAGTTAAATCAAATATTATTCTTTTTTTTTTTTTTTTCAACATGAAATTTTGTTTTCCTGGTTGTGATTAAGACAAGCGAATTTTGCGCATGAATTCCCCTGCCTTTTCAACCAGGAATTTTCTTCTAACGTATGTCATGGGAGAAAATTTTTGCATTAATTAATCTCTGATAAACCAACAGAAAGATTGATCAGGTCTCTCTGAAATTCACCAGAGGTTAAAATTTTCGCCATGACAACTGGACATTTTATTTTATTCAGTCGCCATGTATTGAGTGGCAACCGCTAATTTTAATCTTTACCCAACATACTAATTTTGTTGAATCCAGCCAAGACATCATGCAAATTATTGTATGGACGGACAAATTTGGAGCATATTACACTTCCTCAACCTACCGTTAGAAAGCATAGAAAACTTACTGACTAAAAGGAACAGCAAAATAAATCATTGCTGGAGAAGCACTGGGTTGAATGAGCATTGACTTTTTTTTTTATTTATTTAATTTTTTTAACTTCCTATTATACAGCATTCTTTTGTTAGGTCAAATTTATTGCCATAGAAGTTACGAAACCATGCCCAAAATGTATTTTTAATTTCACGAAACTGGCAGCTTTTGTTTAATTTCGTCATGTTGGATATTGATCGAGGCTTAAAAATTCCAAATTTAAAATTTGCTTGAATTTTTTTCTATGATAACTACGTTTTGAGATAGCATTTCAAACTGGGAGTAAGAAAAACAGGTGCTCCAATGCAGGACAGCTACTTGGGGGACAAACAATGCATTATCTCATAAGTGGGAGGGGTGCAACACACAGAGAGAGAGAAACAAGTCCAGCTGCAGTTCAGTTTATGCATGGTGCAAGCTCTTTAGAGGTTGAAACAACCCAAAACAACATATGTGGGAAAACTGCAGACAAATGTTCCCAAGTAACTGAAAAGTGTTTTTGTAACTTACATCAGTGCTTCATTTTAAATGGATTAAGTTAAATAAAAAGTCTTAATGATGGGTGCAAAATCACCAGAAAAAAAATCTGGAAGAATCGCAAAATCCGTAAAATTAACACTTTGCCAGTAAAACCGTAAAGCAAGTTGCATTTCCGTAAATTTTACGGGTAAATCGTAAACCCTGGCAGGTATGGTTTCCATGACAACATGAATGAGTGGGTGACAGGGGAAATAGGCCATTGCTTTGGGCAACAGTTCACTCCGAAAAGAGAAGACTTCGCTACGTACAGTACATTAGTCACTCTCATGCTCCCACCGTTAACAGCACGTGTTTTGCGAGAGTTGTTTCAGTTTGCGTGAAGTGTCAATGAATTTAAACCAGGGTCATTCCACGCGAAATCGTCAGATTTTGAATTAATTTTCCACTAACACATCTCCGATTCTTACGATTTTTTTTTAATGGGTAGCTACTTTCAACTTATAAAAACCATGAAAGTTTCAATTTTTTATTTCCGATAAGTTAGAAGATATAATTGTTTGAATTTTGGTGCATTGCGTAAAAACGCAAATATCTCCGTTATTTAGAATAAAAATAAATACATAAATCATCATTCTTTCTTAATTTTTACCAAGGAATCCATTGGTGCAATGCACGCGTTTCTATCTGATTTAGTTTTTGAGTTATGAGCAATGAGAGAGCCTTTCTTCAATGCTTAAAAAGCAATATAGTACAGCACTTAGAAAGCTGCAGTTATTATTCTTTGCAAAGAAAGGTTTAATCTATCAAATGAAGAAAAAAAAACTTGGGCTTTTGCCTGAGCGCCGAGAAAAGAATTTTTAAACATGGTGCATGGCCAGCGCAATCGGCGAAGCATGCTGCGTCGTGGCCTCGGCTGTGCGAAGACTTTGTACCGGAAGAAGAACGACATTCCTCCCGCACGCAAGAAGCGATCCCACCCATCACCCCCATCGCGCAGACGCATGTATTGTTGAACTCACGTTTTGAAGGAAAGTAAATCTTTATTTTAAAACAGCATGATTAGTTCATGAACGATGTTTATTTTCGATGTCTCACAACGCTGTGATCAACTTCCATGTCAGTTTTTGATTAAATTTAATCAAATCAGACAGGAGGAAGTTGAGCTTCCGTGGAAAGCATTTTTTTTTTTTTTCCGATAACGAATTTGGCGATTATCATAAAAATTTAACATCTACAGGTTTTGGTATGAGGAAAGAATGCCCACGGAAAAAACGCCCACGGAAAAATCGCCCACGGAAAAAACGCCCACGGAAAAAATCGCCCACAGACAAAATGCTCACGGGGAAAATATGTGATCGACTGATAAGTTTATATGTCTGTTATAAACGGTGACAGGACAACTGGTCACAGACTGCTGGCCAAAAAATCGTTAGGGGTCATATAAAAATTGCGGTTTCTTGGCCACCTCACCTACATAACGAAAATGGGTGTAGGAGAATTGGCCACAAAAGTTCAAGGGTGTGTGTGCGGGGGGGGGGGGGGGGGGGTAAGTATTATCGATTTTTGGCCTACATTGAGAATTGAATTAGGAACTCCAAACAAATTTCGAGAAAACGTTCTATGTAAGCCAAGCGAGAATTACAGCATAATTCATGTATGTTCGGAAAAGGACCCTAAGGGGTGGGATTTTTTAATAACGCTGCACTTTTACGTAGGTACTAAATATTTACATAACATGTCAAGTTTGCAATATTTTTCTTTTACTTAATTCTTTTTTTTTTTTTTTTTGATTGGAGGTTTAACGACCACCGTGAGCAACTCAATGGGCTATAAGAAGCAGTCGCCCGTCCCTAATTTAGGGTCACTGGTTCCAGGGAAGGGAGAGAGCCAGTGCCGTAAGACAAACACAACATCCATGCCTCACCGGGATTCGAACCCTGACCCTTACGGACGAATGATCAGAGGCCAGCGCCACCGGGCGGCACTTAATTAATTCACAGGCGAAGAAAAAAGTGTTGAATTGGCTTAGGCCTACGGCCTATTAATTAATGTATGGATTGAATGTATGGTGCATAAGTAGAAGCGCAATATTATTGACAATTAATACAGACATTTGACGTGGAATAGGAATAGCTGTGGTGCCGTGGAAGCATATCCGGCGCGTAACTGGAAGACCCTGAGTTCGATTCCTGGAGGCGGCCACTGAGAATTTTTCAGTGACTCACTTATAAACGTGAAAAGAGCGATGACTTGCCGCCCGGTGACGCAGTGGTCTAAGGCGTTGGCCTCTGATCATTCGTCCGTAAGGGGTCCGGGTTCGAATCCCGGTCAGGCATGGATGTTGTGTTTGTCTTACGGCACTGGCTCTCTCCCTTCCCTGGAACCAGTGACACTAAATTAGGGACGGGCGACTGCTTATAGCCCATTGAGTTGCTCACGGTGGTCGTTAAACCTCCAATCAAAAAAAAAAAAAAAAAAAAAGAGCGATGACTTTTGTTTGATTATTGACAATACTTGTATACTTGTTATGTAAATTTTACGAATATGGGAATGACGGAACGAAAACTTTTAGAAGGGCCTAAACGTTAGTCCTAATATTATTTTGTGCCTGAGTAATACCGCAATATTAATAATTTGATGTGTTACGTAAACGTTATGAATATAACATCGTTAGAATAAAAACTGTTAAATAGGCCAAGGCCTAGGACTTATGACTTAAGGGCCGCGGGTGGCCTAGTGAAGAACCAAATAAGATTGTTAACTTTCAACTTCCTACTGTAGAGTAGCTACTTTCTTAAAAAATTCCAGTTCGGCTGTACTATAATAAATTTGTGACTATTCTTATTTTTTAAAGTAAGGTCTTAATTTTTATAAAACTATGCATGTTTATTATTTAACTATATCAATTAAAAAAGAAATCATTAAAAGTCAGATTATTTTATTTATAAATACTTTTAAAGTTTAATGCATTTAATTGTAAAAGCGATTTTCGTAAAAGCCGCAGTGTACTTGTATAACTTTGTGTAATGTGCTTTCTTTCCACTGTTGTCTGTTGAGTACGGCGAGCGGAAGGGGGGGGGACATCTGTCTTTCGTCAAAGTGGTACTTTGCAGCTGCAGCTTGAACGTTTGCTAGAGACCGCACCTCAAATAACAAGCGATATATTTCATTTAAATTTATCGGTTGGCCACCGGTCAGTGTGTCTTCCCCGTGAGTAGTATAATCTCAAGTTACAGGCATACTTCTTTTCTTCCCAGTGTAAAAGAAAAAAATACGCACTCATAGCTTCCTGGGAGTTTTCCAAAGGACAACTAAAACAGTTAATTTCTACATGACGGGTGCAGGAGAACTGGCCACAAAAATTTTAAGGGGCCGTATAAAAATAACGTTTTTGACCGCTTCGTGCCCACAATCCCCAGAGGTTGGTAATCAGAGTCATATATAGTTTCCGTAATTTCGTCTTTTCTTAATTGCGATAATTAATGTAATTCTTTATAAGAAATGTTTATGATCTACATCTGAGCAAAAGATTTAAGGGTTTTCAAACTACAAGTCTGCAAATTATCTGAGCGCATGTGCTGACTCAGGAAACCTGTCGGGGGGGGGGGGGGGATATATCAAAACTTGATTTGAAAAATGTATCGTCCCATCGGGAGATTTTCAGCATTTACAAACTACAGTTGGACAGATTATTTGAGGGTACGTGCCTACTCAGCAAACCTGGGGGTGGGGGGGGGGGTTATATGATAATTGTGAATTATATAGAATTTCTTGTCCGATCGGGCGATTTTCAGCATTTACAAACTACAACTGGAGACATTATCTCCGGGCATGAACCTACTGAGCAAACCTGTCGGGGGGGGTAATCCAAAAGTGTAGAATATGAAGAATTTCTCTTCCGACCCAGAGATTTTCATCATTCACATGTCTTCAGATAATGTGTCGAGTTGTAGCTGCTAATTGCCGAGAATCTCCCGATCGGACGAGAAATTGTTCATATCTTACACTTTTGGTATTACCCCCCCCCTCTTCGCCGACAGGTTTCCAGAGAGTGACATGCGCTAAGAAAATTTGTCGAGTTGCAGTTTCTAAATGCTGAAGATCTCCAGATCGGAAGAAGAGATATTCTTGATATTCACGATTTTGGTATTACCCCCCCCCCCGACTAGTTTCCTGAGGCAGCAGATACCCTCAGATAATTCGACGTGTTGTAGCTTGTAAACGCTGGAAATCTCCCGATCTTACCAGAAATTCTTTATATTTCATATTTTAGATTTTAAGCACCCCCCCCTCCCCAGACAAATTCCCTGGGTTTGCACATACTCGCAGAGAATTTTTTATTTGTAGTTTCTAGAAAAATATCGTATAGCAGTTGGCTTGAAGACAACGGTGAATCATTAGTGTGTTTTTAAATAAATGTTGCATAAGACTACCACGGCTTTCAGGCCAAGACCATACAACCTCTACAGTCAATCAGTGCAATCCAAACTTTCCTCTCATATTTGTAAGGTTTGCAGAAAATATTTTACACATCAAATTATTAATATTGCGGTATTACTTAGGCAGAAAATAATGTTAGTACTAACGTTTAGGCCCTTCTAAAAGTTTTCATTCCGTCATTCCCATATTCGCGTTATGTAGGTGAGGTGGCGAAGAAACCGCAATTTTTATATGACCCCTAACGATTTTTTGGCCAGCAGTCTGTGACCAGTTGTCCTGTCACCGTTTATAACAGACATATAAACTTATCAGTCGATCACATATTTTTCCCGTGAGCATTTTGTCTGTGGGCGATTTTTCCGTGGGCGTTTTTTCCTACTTTCGAAAAGTGGGCGTTTTTCCGTGGGCGTTTTTTCCGTGGGCGATTTTTCCGTGGGCGTTTTTTTCCGTGGGCATTCTTTCATACAATCACAGGTTTTACAGTGTTTACGAGATTTTTCCGCGTTTTATGTCATCATCTGAATCATTTCATGAAATCGATGCAAACCCGAAATTATTAGGGGGATGGGGCGATTGCTGCCAATGCTTTCGCTCTAGACGAGCAATCGTGGTGAAATTTCTTCGGCTAATTTTGGGAATCGTCTTGTATTTTTTTTTTTTTCAGCTTTTTTTTTTTTTAATTCTGGCGAGTATGTATGTAAATATACATGGATAAAAAGTTCCGTCGTGCTTAGTTTTCAGATATATCATGCCGACGATGAAATGAAGCCTCTCTCCTTTTTAGATGTTTGTAGAGGGTTACTGCAAATGACCTGACGCTCCCGACCTTTTGCGCACTCTGTCTGATCAACATCCCGCAAATTTATTGCTCCTCGTAAAGATACCCTTAAGCATAAACTTGCCGCCCTGGTGGCGCAGTGGTCTAAGCGATGGCTTATGAATATGATCATTCGTCCAAATTGGGTCCGGATTCGAATCCCGGTGAGGCATGGATGTTGTGTTTGTCTTACGGCGCTGGCTCTCTCCCTTCCGTGGAACCAGTGGCCCCAAATTAGAGACGGGCGACTGCTTATAGCCCACTGAGTTGCTCTCACGGTGGTCGTTAAACCTCCAATAAGAAAAAAAGTATAAACTTGCCATTCGCCGCAGGATGAAAAATGATGTTGACAAAAAAGTGTTAGGAAGATTTTATATGCGCACGCAAAATCTCCAATTATTTTCTGTGAAGGTAATATGATACTTTTTCTGTAGCGTGGAAACTAAATATGACCCGCGAGAAAATTTAATGTTCGTGTCACCGATGTAAACCAATCAGTTCTAAACTTTCGGCTTTTGGAAGTTTATGAATTGTAGCCTCTTAAATAAAAAAGCAAAGTGACATTCCACATGGCTGTTAGTTTTTGTACTTATGGGAGGGAAATGGGGGAGTCCTCTGAACGAATTTCTAAGAGAGCAGCAGAAACACGCGTTTTGGAATTATAGTTGAAAACGATCAGAGAGAGAGATTCCTTGTCAGGTTACAAACTGTACTTCATAAATAGCCTTATGAGAGAGAGAGAAAAGACCTAAGTAAGCTAAAATTGCGAATAGTAACTTGCCATAGAGATTCGTATCCATAGTTCCCATACTACATACGTTGAATAAATACTACGTACAATATTCACTTGAAAACTTTTTTTCGACTAGGGATAACATTATCAGCGTCGAGTAAAGTGCACATGAACGGAATTTTTTGCCAAAATTTCTACCAAACACTTCAAAGTGTGTGCCTCCTCTCCCATCCTTAATGGCCCACCCAGTTTAGCCCCCTCCCCTTCCTTAATGGCCCACCCAGTTCTGAGCAGCTAGCGTCGAAACTGCCCTGCGTTTGTTAACTTATTTGCCATTATGGTATGACGTTTTCTGTTCGCCACAGATGTAGAACTGTTTATTTTTCTTAGAGACGATTTACTCTTTTTATCCGTGCTATGGCTGACACTCTTGCTTCTAGTTTTTTTTTTTTTTTTCTTTCTCTCTCTTTTAAAGACAGGATAGCCCGAAACCTCGAATCCCTCAGATCCTAATTTACGACCTCTGGCAAACAGAGAACGAATTTCTAAGATAGAGCACCGCAGGTGGAAAACCTCCGTAGTGTATTTTCTCAGATCTCTTTTATTCTCTTGTGATTTGAAAGTTGCTGCCTAGTTTTTCGGCGTCTTTGTGCGTTGTTATTGTGGCGTAATGCGTTAAACAAAAAACAAAAAAAAACTAATTCTTAATTTAAGAGACAGTTAAAGTAACTTCTCAATATGAGGACGATAACTGCTTTGCTACTGATAAAGAGAAACAGAAGCTCATAAAACAGAGTGGACAAATTACGATCGCTAAATAGTAACACGAGTTCCATACTTGTTTTTCATAAATTCGTAATCAATAATTGCGATACATTGGGTATTACATTAACGAAAACGTATTCATACGTTCGAGGTCTGTTAATGTTTCTCCTTATATCTACATTTATTGGCATGATTAATAAATAATAATAATAATAATGGAAATAAATCCAATTGCTACCACTCTGACACCGGGATGTAATTATTTGTGTGTAACCTTTTTTACGGTATAGCTCATATAGTTAAGCTGTACGGAGAAAATGGTTTATATTAGTTTTCCTCGTCGTCGAATGGCTAAGAATGTGGTGGATAGCATCTGACGATTTGGCGTGAAATGACCCTTTAGTAATATTGTACAGTAATATTATTTGAAATGCCTTTAAACATAACATTAATTCACTATCCTTCCTCCTTCAAGCATCACATCAAATTATCGCGCGATCTGACCCACGCGTGCAATAGTATCTTGATCTCCAGCCCGTCCGAAGGCAAACATCCACTCCCGCTGCCGTTGGCTGGCTGCCAACGCCATTCGCCGCACGCCTTTTCACAGTGGCAAAATACGAGCCGTGCACCATATTTAAAAATTATTTTCTCAGCGCGCACGTGAAAGCCCTAGGTTTTTTTTCTTCTTCATTTGTTAGACTAAATTTTCTTTAAAAACGAAAAACAAATGTGATCTTCTAAGTGCTGTACTACATTGCTTTTTTTATGTTTTGAAGAAAGGCTCTCCCGTTGCGCGTAACTCAAAAACTAAATAAGATAGAAATTCGTGCAATGCACCAATCGATTCGTTGGGGGAAATTACGAAGAGGTGATTTTGGTACTTTTTTTATCCAAACAATGGAAATATTTGCGTTTTTACGCGATTAAGGCCCGCCATGCACCAGAATTCGAAAATTAATATCTTCTAATCTACAGGAAATAAAAAAAAAAAACTTTCAAGATTTTCATACCAAGGCTGGTGGCAGCAAGGAAGGGTTGCGTTAGCAAGACTACTAAGCACAACATCAGAAGGAAGTTAGCAAGGCAGATGAAGGGTCAAACTGACAAGGAGTCAAGTTCAGTGGGACCCACATCTGTAGATACTTCTCCACCGGTGGTGGACAAGAAAGGCAAGAGGCAGAGATCTGTTCTCTCTACCCCTTCCCCAGATGTGAGGAAGCCGACCAAAAGGAGTAGGAACGAGTCTCGTCCCAGCACTTATGGTGAAGCTGTCTCCACTGTTAGGATGGCCATCGTGAAGGAAAACTTCCCGAACGAGTGGCTTGATGACAGTGAGGTTGGGAATATTCAGGAGGAGCTTTTGAGGCGGGTGGATGGTTCTCAAGTAGGAGAGCTTCTACCACGCATCAAGAGCTTTTCCCTGAACTCTGGAGCTCTTGTTTACCTTTGTGAGAATGAGGGAACAGGGCAATGGCTAACATCAGCCTTTGAAAAAAATGATAAGGTTTTGAGGGGCACTGGGCTCAAGGTGATGAGTGCCAGTGATCTTCCAAAACCGATCAATGTTGCCTTTAGGACAAAGGATATTTGGACCAAGGATCCAAACGTGCAGGAGGTTGTGTGCCTATAACAGCAGTTTGCACACAAACCACCGGAGGGTGTTGGATCGGGTACAAGATCCTAAGGTCGTCAGGTGGATTTTCCAGGTAGACAGGGAATCGGCTAAAGCCATTGCTGAAGCCAGGTTCACTACCTACACTGGGGTCGATGAGGGTCAATTTAAAGTACTACATGACCCTCAGGGCCCTAGAACTTCAAAGGAGGACACAGAAATGGAAGAGCCTCATTCTGCAGTTGTGGAGCCAGAAACAGCTGCATTGTCTTCCCCTGGCCATGGTCTGGAAGCAGGGAAGGACTCAGGTCCAGTTGTGGTTGGGGGGGGGGGAGACTGAGGAGGTGGATGTGATGGGCCTGGGTGGTGTCCATGAAGGTGTGGAGCTGGCTTCCAGCACCCATCGGGTGGATTCTGACCCGGCTGATCCTTCTACCACTTAGTCTCCATGCCTATCTCACAATGGAGAACTGCATGAAATGTATCCAGATCAAACTTCACCATAGTCGGTCTGCATCTGCTGCTTTGTGCTGCAGACTGGCTGCGGAGGATGTTGATCTGGCTTTCATTAAAGAGCCATGGATACATAATGGGAAGATCCTGGGCTTACAAGGAGCAGACTTTACCGTCTTCTATAATACATCAAGTAGGAGACCAAGGACCTGTATACTGGTGAGCAAAAGACATCATGCTATGCCACTTCCTGAGTTTACCACAGGTGATACAACCGTGATTAAACTTTTTATGTCATCTGATAGTGGCAGAGAAGAGCTGTTTGCCGTCTCTGCATACTTACCATTTGATGAACCTGAACCACCTCCTTCTCAGGAGGTAAGAGACATTGTCCACTTCTGTGAGTCAGGTGGAAGACGCCTCATCGTCTGCTGTGATGCCAATGCTCACCATATCATGTGGGGGAGCAGCGACTGCAACAGACGAGGGGACAACCTTTTGGAATATTTGGTAAGTACTAAACTTTATATTCTTAATCGAGGCAATGAGCCCACTTTTATTGTTTCTAATAGAAGTGAAGTCATTGACCTCACCCTCTGTAGTGCTAACATGTTTGACCGCATTATTAAATAGCATGTATCTAGTGAACCTTCATTGTCTGATCATAGATATATTTGCTTTTTAGTTGCCGATGTAAGACAACAGCTGGTGCAAGTCAGAAATCCCAGAAGGACCAATTGCATTGGCTTCAGGGAAGATCTGGTGGCACATATTAGAGACATGGAATTTAACATGCGCTCGGTGTTAGATATCTAGTTAGCCGTTGACCAGTTGCAACGGTCTATTCTCGAATCTTACCACCAAAAGTGTCAGGTCAAGACTGCTAGCTTACCAAGGCAAGTTCCTTGGTGGAATAAACAGCTTAGCAGTCTTAGAGGCAAAACTAGAAGGCTTTTTAATAAAGCCAAACGTACTGGTGAGTGGACGGTATATAAGACTACCCTCACACAGTACAACAAAGCAATTAGAGAGGCAAAAAGAGCCTCTTGGAGAGATTTCTGTGGAAGTATTTTAGATACTCCAAGTACTGCCAGATTTACAAAAATCATGGCTAAGGACAATGCAAATTGCCTGAACACCATCAAATTGGTTGATGGGAGTTTCACAAAAACTGGTAAAGAAACACTAACAGAAATGCTAGGTGTACACTTTCCAGATTCAACTATAATTGACCCCAATGGCGTACACACAGCTGTCCTTGAGCACCGGCGTGCAAAAAAGGAGGACTGGAAGATTGCCAGGGAGGTGGTCAATTATTCTAGGATTAAGTGGTCCATTAATTCTTTTGAACCATTTAAATCACCTGGCTGCAATGGAATTGTTCCCATCTTGATGCAGCAAGGACTGGAGATAATTACTCCACTCTTGTGCAAAATTTATCGGGCCTGCCTTGCTCTTGGTTATATGCCAAGTGCTTGGAGAAGGCTAGGGCAATATTTATTCCCAAGCCAGGTAAGTCAAATTACCAGGAGGCAAAGGCCTTTAGACCTATTAGTCTAACATCTTTCTTTCTCAAGGCTCTTGAGAGGATGGTGGACAGGCATATTAGAGAGGTGGTTTTACTTCCTAAACCCCTCTCAAAATTTCGGTTTGCCTATCAACAAGGCAAATCAACAGAAGCAGCTCTCCATGGCATTGTTTGTTGCCTGGAGAAGGCACTGGAATTTAAGGAGGTAGCATTAGCCACTTTCCTTGATATTGAAGGTGCCTTTGACAGGGTCTCTACGGAGACCATTGTGGGAGCTGTGGAAAGACATGGTGTTGATAGAACCTGTTGCCAATGGATTAAGGCCATGCTTACAAGCAGAGCGGTCGTGGCCTCGCTTCTCAGGGAGACTGTGTCGGTCTCCACCTGCCAGGGTTGCTCTCAGGGAGGAGATTGCTCTTCCCTGTTGTGGTGCCTGGTGGTGGATGAACTGCTGGGAATCCTATAGGGGTTTGGTTGCGACTGTTTTGGCTATGCAGATGACGTGGCCATAATAGTCAAGGGAAAATTCCCTAAAACAGTCTCGAGCATAATGCAAAGAGCACTGGGACTTGTTGAGGATTGGTGCATGAAGGTTGGTCTATCAGTAAACCCTGACAAAACCACCCTTGTGCTTTTCACTAGAAAGAGGAATCTTGGTGACCTTGGAGATATTGCTCTCTTTGGGAAAACAGTTCCTCTCAGTACACAGGCTAAGTACCTGGGAGTCATTTTGGACGGAAGCTTAACCTGGAAACAGCACCTAGATTACTGTATTGCCAGAGCCAAGAAAGTGTTCTGGTCATGCAGAAGTGCTATTGGCAAATCCTGGGGCCTCAACCCGAGGGTCTTGCACTGGATATATACTATGGTCACTTATGGCTCAACGGTGTGGTGGCGCAGAGTTAACCTCTGCACGGTGCAGGCTGAACTTAACAAGTTACAAAGGCTGGCCTGCATAGGTATATCAGGAGCAATGAGAACTACTCCAACAGCTGCATTGGAGTTGCTTCTTGATATTCTGCCACTTCATCTTCATATTGAGGGTGAGGCTATTATGGGGGCATATAGATTATGCCGAAATGGCATGTGGAGACCCTCGTTGAGGGTTGGCAGCCATACGAAGCCTATTCAGGAGTATTTTTGTAAGGAGCCCATCTTTCAAATGGGAACCGACAATATGCTAGTTAAATATCATTTTGATAAGGCATTCAGTGTGAACTTTCCCAGTCGCAGTGAATGGGAAATGTCCTTTGTCCCTTGGTGCAGCGGTGAAACTGTTTGGTTTACTGATGGCTCCAGGACAAACATAGGAGTTGGAGCAGGGGAATATTGCCTATCCAGAGGTTATGGTTCATGCCAAAGCCTTGGTAAGGCATGCTACCGTGTTCCAAGCTGGGGTGTATGCTATTCTAGCATGCGCCTCAGAATGTCTGATCAAAGGGTATCACAATGTGCGTATCCAGATTTGTTCAGACAACCAGGCAGCTTTACTGGCACTTTGTCAGTGCCGCATTTCATCCAAAATTGTTTGGAACAGCCTCCAGACTCTAACTGAACTGGCAAACCGGAACAAAGTGCAACTGTTCTGGGTTCCAGGACATAGGGGTATTGAAGGTAATGAGAAAGCTGACCTTCTTGCTCAAGAGGGGGCAGAGCAGGCTTTTTATGGTCCAGAGCCTGCATTACGGCTCACCTCTGGTGTGGCCAGAGGACTAACTAAAAGGCTGCTGAGGACTAAGCAGCTTGACTTCTGGCATGCTACCAGGGGTCAAAGGCAGGCAAAGGAACTTAATCAAGGACCCTTGCCTCATAAGGGCTGAGGAACTCCTTAAACTGCCAAAAACAGATATTGGACTGATTGTTGGTCTACTTACAGGACACTGTCGTCTTAACAGGCACCTTAATGTGATTGGGGTGAAAGAGGATCCACTTTGTAGAGGATGCCATCTGGAAGAAGAGACTTTCTTGCATTTTCTTTGTGACTGTGACTTTTTTGCAGCACTCAGGCTTGAACACTTTGGTACTCACAACTTGAGATCAAGTGATCTCTCTTTAGTACCAGTCAAGAGCATTCTTGCTTTTGCTCGTGCATCTGGTCTCTTTCGAGATTAGAGCTGGGGATGCACAATAGACCTTAGGTCGCGGTGCTGGGTCAATTTAGTACCCCCCCCTCCTCCATTGGTACAAGTAAGTAAGTATGTGCGGATTATACGATTGTCATACATGCCAATTACTACGGAATGTCCGTAGTTTCTACAGATTTAGTTGTCTGACTACGGAACTCACTCTCAAAGCAACGGATTCTACGAATTTTCATTTTCTTTAAAAAAATTATTTTGCTATTATTTTATGATATACATAAGATTCTTAAGCGGATTCGCGGAATTCTACGTTTTTTTTTTTTTTTTTTTTGTTGTTTTTTTTTTGTCATTTAGATTGTTCGCAAGAGTGATGCAAAACTGAAGAGAATCAAGAGTGATGCAAAACTGAAGAGAATTTGGGGGGTGGGTCGTTTTTTGTCTGGGGATGGTTCTTATGTTTCAAAGCTTTTCGAACAGTAGTTAAACGGAGTAAAACGAATTTGCCCTAATCGTAATTTTTTTCTCTCCCGACATTGCGTTTGTGTCTAGTATTCTTGTTAAATATCACTTTATGGCATATATGTTCATATTTCAGCTTGAAACTGTAGGCAAGAACTTGCGGAAATGGAAATTAGATGCCACAAAAATTTCCTTCTAATCTTCAGGCAAGAGATCCTTCTGCGAATTCGAGAAATGTCACCTTTTTTGTTGTTTTGGCTACTCAGGAGATCAATGCACAAATAAATAGAATTTTTTTTGGAGGGGGAGAGTAGATGTTCATCGGAGGACGGAATTCCACCTTTACGAAATTTTCGAAAACGGAAAGTCGACAGAGTTGATTTTTTCTGTAATTGTAATTTATTTTTTCTCGTGATGCTGCCTCTGTCCTAAGTATTTTTAAATATCATTTTACTGCATAAATTTTTGTATTTCAACTTGAAAATAGAAAAATTTCCAAAACCGGAAGTCGGAAGGATTTTCAGTAATCGCTATCGCCCCATGCATGCACGATGTTCCCCCTCTCCAGTGCTGTTAGGTATCCCCCACTCCGTAAGTTTTTGCTTTTAACCTTGATAAGGGAAGAAGGAAATTCCTGAAAACGGAAACTTGTGACGAAGTTGGAAAAAAATTTTAATTGATGCGTGATGATCAAAAGTATTAATATTCCCAAAGTTACACCATTTATCTAAAATAGTTTGAAGCTTTGATATCATGCACTCATGGTCCTCAGGTTGATGGTTGTTATCAGAGGGCATAAAAAAAACAAGAAAAGCAACAATGAAGAAGTAGGGAGAGAATGATATCAGCAGAAAGAAAAATTAAGCAATGGATGCTGTGCAGTTGCAGTCAACAAAAGACAAACTGACAGTAGTCTGCATTCTTGCTGTCTGTTTTAATTTTTCACCAGTCAAAATGTTCAGTTTTCTTTTCCCCTTTCTGGTCTCCTCTTGTCTTAAACTGCAAATTTTGAGGCAGTATGAACATATGGTAAGTGGAGGTTCATGCACTGCACATTCATTTGCTTGGATTTCCTGTCTGTCCAAGCATTGTGGAATTCAGAACACATCTTACTGATTTTTACTGGTGGAAGTTTTGAACTTAAATCTTGCAACCATGCACATGCTGAAGAATCAACTTTGTGTTTCACATGTGTTTGTTTCATTAGAGTCCTTGTTTGTTGTAATGTTTTGTTGAAGCGCATATTTGTTTTTTTACATACTGCATACAGATGGATCATTTCGTAACAGTCTGTGTATGCTACGCAATACTAGTTATTAGTAACAAAGCTATTGCCAATGTTGGCAGATATGGACTGTCGTCTTTTTTTTTTTTTTTTTTTTTTTAAATATCATAGTTTAAGAAGACAGATACTGCCGCAGATTATGCGAAGGAAAAAATTGTTTTTCTCAAAATTTCCTGATCTATGGATCATATGCTGCCGCAGGTTATACGTGCGATTTTATTTTTTTCATAGCCTTTGAATTATATGCCCTTGCAGATCTCACGAAGGAATTTTTTTTTTTTTTTTATGTTATGGTCTACAGATTATACGAAGAAAAAAATATGGTACTTCGAATTTACATGTACAAGATATATGACAAAATCTGAATTTTAGTTTTCTGAGATCATCTACTGAAAGAATGGAAAAAGAAATTATGAAACAAATTGGAACTTTATTTTACAATAAGTGGAGCTGGCTCCTAGATCTAGAACATATTTGTCAAGCCCTGCTTGAGTCTTTGTACTGAAACGGCTTTTTTTTTTTAGTTATTAAAGTAAACTAAACTGTTCATTTTAATGTTATGTACTTTGTAGTTTTATTTTCTAAACCCTTTAAGTATGGTTATTAATGTTTTTATAATTTTCGACACTATTGAAATAGATGTTCGATAATCTGAACAAATCGATACTCCGAACTGCCCCCGGTCCCAATTAGTTCAGATTATGGAGGTTCTACTGCATCTTAAATTCGTGGCTTTGTTGGATTCGAACTAATTTGATAAATTTTGTGAAAGCTTTCCTGAAAATCTACTGTCAGAACTTAAAGAACTCTATACTTCAAATTTTGATACAGCTCGACTAAAGACTAAAACATGAACTGAAGGTGCTTTATTCCCTTGAAAACAAAGCGAATTAAGTAAAAGATAGTTGTTAGATACAGTTGAACAAATTGGACATTGTGTTTAGTGAAATGTACAAAGTAGCAGATCTAATATTACAATTTCCATCAAGAACTGCAACTGCTGTAAGAAGTTTTTCTGCATTAAAAAGAATCAAAATATATCTTACAGCCACACAATAACATTATCATTTGAGAAACTTGGCAAAAAATTGATACTTAAAAACATTTTTTAATATGAAAAAACGGGTTGCGCTAGCTAGCTCTTTTTTTTTTTTTTTTTTTGATTGGAGGTTTAACGACCACCGTGAGCAACTCAATGGGCTATAAGCAGTCGCCCGTCCCTAATTTAGGGTCACTGGTTCCAGGGAAGGGAGAGAGCCAGTGCCGTAAGACAAACACAACATCCATGCCTCACCGGGATTCGAACCCGGACCCCTTACGGACGAATGATCAGAGGCCAGCGCCTTAGACCACTGCCCCACCGGGGCGGCGCGCTAGCTCTTTAAAAGTTTTAGCCAATTTATTTGCCAAATTCAATTTTTTATCCCCAAAGTGTTATAATAGTACGAAAAGGTAATAGCTAAAGCTCTTTTCTATCGCCAAAACGATTTTTTTATTTTTCGCAAATTGCGAAGATGGCGATCGGCAGCGCGACCCCTGTGAAAAAGTACTCGGAAGAAAACTAATATGAAAACGTAAGACTCAAGTTTTTTTTTTTTTTTTTTTTTTTTGATTGGAGGTTTAACGACCACCGTGAGCAACTCAATGGGCTATAAGCAGTCGCCCGTCCCTAATTTAGGGTCACTGGTTCCAGGGAAGGAGAGAGCCAGTGCCGTAAGACAAACACAACATCCATGCCTCACCGGGATTCGAACCCGGACCCCTTACGGACGAATGATCAGAGGCCAGCGCCTTAGACCACTGCGCCACCGGGGCGGCGAAGACTCAAGTTCACACAAAACGAAAGAAGAATGGAGTTCATGTACAAAAAAAGTATTCAGAAAATGAATGGAGTTCATGTACAAATAAAGTATCCACAAAATGAATGGAGTTCATGTACAAATTAAGTGTTCAAATCCTGATCCTCATAATTATTTGGTATCATGTTAGCAACAGCATGTACCTAAAATTTAGAAAAAAAGTTACTTCTATTACTTAACAACTGAAAAATAAACTTCGCAATTTAAAAATAAAAACAGTACGAGAGGGGCGGGGGGTAGATAGCCCAGGTCTCGGACCCAAGATAAGAGACTGATATTGCAATATACATGTAAGACCTCACTACCAAAATCCTTTGCTTACCTGCAGCGCTAACAGGCGTCTCCTTTTCTGAGATCTTTCTTTCAGCACTTTCAGTGTTGGAACTTCAGCCATTCCTTACCAAACAAACAAACACCTCAAGAGTACAACTCGTATTATTTACCAGCAATACAACTACTCACATCATAAAGACCGGCGTTTCCATAACGCAAAAACCGGAAATAATAAGAGCAAGTGTCTATTTTCACCGTCTTCATTAAAAGCACAGGTTCCTGGTCAAGGTCATGTATAATATTTTGCGATTGTGCGTACTTGGTAATCGCGTAAACGGCGACGTTTCCCATTCGACCAATGAGAAGGGTTATTAGAAAAGGTGTCTTTTTTTTTTTTTTTTTTGATTGAAGGTTTAACGACCACCGTGAGCAACTCAATGGGCTATAAGCAGTCGCCCGTCCCTAATTTAGGGTCACTGGTTCCAGGGAAGGGAGAGAGCCAGTGCCGTAAGACAAACACAACATCCATGCCTGACCGGGATTCGAACCCGGACCCCTTACGGACGAATGATCAGAGGCCAGCGCCTTAGACCACTGCGCCACCGGGGCGGCGAAAAGGTGTCTTGTACGCTGACGAGAAAGTGGTCGTTTGTTGACAATTTTACAGCTTTATTTAGTGTTTTAGCTCCGAATATCTTCTTCTTTTCTTTTTTTTTTTTTTTTTTGGTTGGAGGTTTAACGATCAACGTGAGCAACTCAATGGGCTATAAGTAGTCGCCCGTTCCTAATTTAGGAACACTGGTTCTAGGGAAGGGAGAGAGACAGTGCCATGCCTCACGAGATTCGAACCCGGACCCCTTTCGAACGAATGATCAGAGGTCATCGCTTAGACCACTGCACCACCGGGGCGGCCTTCTTATTTTCAATGATTACTGTTAGGAATTCTGATTCAACAATTTCTCAGTGTTGTTTATACCAGAAAGATGCTTGTTATTGCATGGCTTACAGCATCATTAATCAACATTTTTTTTAATTGTGCTTTATTTACCGGGTCTGCCATCAGCTTTTCGCGCTAGACAGATATCCGAACACTTCCATTGGTGGATGAAAACAGCTTCATAAAAAGTTATCATGAGTACCTAAAATGTGTGTGATTTTGAACATCGTTATTAATGGAATACTCACGAAAGACAAGCATGAAATCGGCTGGGGAAAAAATCCGTTCAAAATTTCTTTCAGTTGGATTTCTGCTGCACAATTCATTTTTTTTTTTCGTTGTTTGAACTTTGCTTTTACTAAACGAGTAGTAAATATTTTGGTTTGCTTTCAACTTACTTTTATTCAATGCAAGGAGGTTATATTACTGGAGACACCACTCCTATTCACGCAGCATTGGCCGCCATAAGTCACCGTCCGTGCTGCAAGTGACGTCATGAGCAGGCACGACGCAGCCGTAGAAAAGAAGCTGCTTTGAAACCAATGGAACAAAAGCTTCTAAGCTTATAAACAGATAAAATGAGTAGTTCAATAATCTTTATCAATGATACACAAACTTTCTGTTTTATCAACGGTATCATTTAGTTCGTTTTTGCCTGCTTGTGACGTCACACCAAAGATTTTTTTTATTGGAGGTTTAAAGACCACCGTGAGCAACTCAATGGGCTATAAGCAGTCGCCCGTCCCTAATGTAGGGTCACTGGTTCCAGGGAAGGGAGAGAGCCAGTGCCGTAAGACAAACACAACATCCATGTCTCACCGGGATTCAAACCCGGATCCCTTACGGACGAATGATCAGAGGCCATCGCTTAGACCACTGCGCCACCGGGGCGGCCCACCAAAGATTAGCTGTGACCTATGGCAGCAAAGCCAGTAAACGACCTTGAAGCCACTCTAATATACAGTGTTCAATGGAAATAAATGCCGTGCCATCAAATGATATCCTGTTTTCAACATTGGAAATTTTGTTCCCTTCGAGCATAACAACCTTCTTTACACCTTTAATATTACTCAACTGGGCTTGCCCAAGATTGTGAACTACACCACGTTTTTGGATATAATATGTATTAGTAGAAATCTCGAAGCTTTTGATAACGTTTAAAGCATCTTCTGACGAAAAAACGTATCAAAAATAATCATTAATAGAATAATGAAAACCAAAATTTATTTTAACTGTAATTTTTAACAGTTAAATTGAGCTAATTATCAACTCAATCCACGCACGCACTAATTGACAACAAAAAGAGAACTTCAGGAGTAAAACGTACAAGAAATTAATTTCATGCTTGTTTCTCGTGAGAGTTCCATTAACAATGTTCAAAATCACACACATTTTAGGCACTCATGATAAATTTTTATGAAGCTGTTTTCATCCACCAATGGAGGTGTTCGGATATTTTTTTTTATTGGAGATTTAACGACCACCGTGAGCAACTCAATGGGCTATAAGCAGTCGCCCGTCCCTAATTTAGGGTCACTGGTTCCAGGGAAGGGAGAGAGCCAGTGCCGTAAGACAAACACAACAGCCATGCCTGACCGGGATTCGAACCCGGACCCCTTACGGACGAATGATCAGAAGCCAGCGCCTTAGACCACTGCGCCACCGGGGCGGCTCGGATATTTGCCTAAGTGCGAAATGCTGATGACAAACGCGGTAAATAAAGCACAATTAAAGAAATATTGATGAATGATGCTGTAAGCCATGCAATAACAAGCATCTTTCTGGTATAAACAACACTGAGAATTTTTTTTTATTGAAGGTTTAACGACCGCCGTGAGCAACTCAATGGGCTATAAGCAGTCGCCCGTCCCTAATTTAGGGTCACTGGTTCCAGGGAAGGGAGAGAGCCAGTGCCGTAAGACAAACACAACATTCATGCCTGACCGGGATTCGAACCCGGACCCCTTACGGACGAATGATCAGAGGCCAACGCCTTAGACCACTGCGCCACCGGGGCGGCACACTGAGAAATTACGAAATATGCAATTCATGAGGCAACCTTAAGGGTTGTCTTATGTTATAAAAGTACTTTTGATTAAATATACATAACATCTAATGTATTGGTTAAATGATATTGTCGCCGCCCCGGTGGCGCAGTGGTCTAAGCGATGGCCTCTGATCATTCGTCCGTTAGGGGTCCGGGTTCGAATCCCGGTGAGGCATGGATGTTGTGTTTGTCTTACGGCACTGGTTCTTTCCCTTCCCTGGAACTAGTGACCCTAAATTAGGGACGGGCGACTGCTTATAGCCCATTGAGTTGCTCACGGTGGTCGTTAAACCTCCAATCAAAAAAAAAAAAAAAAAAAAAAAAAATGATATTGTCAAAGTATTTTGTACGTTGTTGCTCTGTGAGGCACGTGCTCCCGGCCAGAGAGGTATTTTATGTTATGGGTTTTTGGTTAGTTATAAAAAAAAATTTAGAAATAAAACAATTAGGTTATATATTTTCAGTTCTACATTCATTCATTCGCACAATCAAACGTTTTCAAATTTACTATTATTTAAATGATTTTAGTAGAAAGTGTTATACTAATCGGGTCAGGAGACGTCTCACAAGGGGTTCGTCGTTATGTTACGGCGAGCGCTTTCGGTAATGTCGCCATGCCTCATCGGAATTTTTTTTTTGATTGGAGGTTTAACGACCACCGTGAGCAACTCAATGGGCTATAAGCAGTCGCCCGTCCCTAATTTAGGGTCACTGGTTCCAGGGAAGGGAGAGAGCCAGTGCCGTAAGACAAACACAACATCCACGCCTCACCGGGATTCAAACCCGGACCCCTTACGGACAAATGATCAGAGGCCATCGCTTAGACCACTGCGCCACCGGGGCGGCCATCGGAATTCGAACACGGACGAATGATCAAAAGGCATCGCTTTGACTACTGCGCCACTGGGGCGACACACTTCATGTTCCTGAATTCTACAAAACTTCAATAAACATGAAAGTGCTCCGCCCCGGTGGCGCAGTGGTCTAAGCGATGGCCTCTGATCATTCGTCCGAACGGGGTCGGGTTCGAAATCCCGGTGAGGCATGGATGTTGTGGTTTTTTTTGTTTTTTTTTATTGGAGGTTTAACGACCACCGTGAGCAACTCAATGGGCTATAAGCAGTCGCCCGTCCCTAATTTAGGGTCACTGGTTCCAGGGAAGGGAGAGAGCCAGTGCCGTAAGACAAACACAACATCCATGACTCACCGGGATTCGAACCCGGACCCCTTTCGGACGAATGATCAGAGGCCAACGCCTTATACCACTGCGCCACCGGGGCGGCGATATTGTGTTTGTCTTACGGCAACTGGCTCTCTCCCTTCCCTGGAACAAGTGACCCTAAATTAGGGACGGCCGACTGCTTATAGCCCATTGAATTGCTCACGGTGGTCGTTAAACCTCCAATAAAAAAAAACAAAAAAACATGAAAGTGCATCATTTTTATGTCACAGGCTCGCAGCCGATATTTATATCTGTAATTTAGGGCCACTGGTTCCAGAGAAAGGGGGAACCGTTGCCATAAAACAAACACATCCATGCTTCACTAGGATTCGAACCCACTCTCATCATGGACGAATGGTCGGAAGCCAGCGTTTTGGTCACTGCGTCACAGCCGGATATTCATTCATTCTTACGTTTCGGGACTCAAGCTCCTGATTTGCTCAGTATTTCTATCTTTAAATTTCTGCTGTAATTAAAGATCTGGCATAAATAAGTCTATCCCAAAGACCTTGAGAGAATAAACTGGGCCGCCCCGGGGGCGCAGTGGTCTTTTTTTTTTTTTTTTTTTTTTTTTTGATTGGAGGTTTAACGACCACCGTGAGCAACTCAATGGGCTATAAGCAGTCGCCCGTCCCTAATTTAGCGTCCCTGGTTCCAGGGAAGGAGAGAGCCAGTGCCGTAAGACAAACACAACATCCATGCCTCACCGGGATTCGAACCCGGACCCCTTACAGACGAACGATCAGAGGCCAGCGCCTTAGACCACTGCGCCACCGGGGCGGCGGCGCAGTGGTCTAAGCGATGGCTTCTGATCATTCGTTCCAAAGGGGTCCGGGTTCGAATCCCGGTAAGGCATGGATGTTGTGTTTGTCTTACGGCACTGGCTCTCTCCCTTCCCTGGAACCAGTGATTCTAAATTAGGGACGGGCGACTGCTTATAGCCCATTGAGTTGCTCACGGCGGTCGTTAAACCTCCAATCAAAAAAATAATAATAATAAAACTGGCAAACCTGATGCTGCCCTTCAGAGGCAACGAACAGCAATTGATCAAAGAATATCTAACTGATAAGAAGGTAAGGCTCAGCGAGACGTAACTAGCGCCACTATATTATGCGGCAAAGAATTACTACACAGAAGCCAACATTACAGGCTGATGCCGCAGGATGCCGAGCAGACTGAGTTAGACTGAGCATGCGTGTTTGTGTTCAAAAAATATAAACTCTTGTTTGTGTTGGCGTTTTGTTCAAAGGTTTTGTTGTTCTCATCTAGATCTGCGTTTATATTACAGCCATGAAATACACCCACTCCATTCCGATTAATAACAATTCATGGAATGGAGTGGATGAATAACAAGAACAAATTTGAAACCGTTTGAAACAAATATCCTGGAAAACCATTAAAACAACGTTTGCTGAAAAAAAAGCTATCGTTACGTTGAAAAAATTAATTTATCAATTATATGAAACTGACTTTTATGAAAAATACCTCGTAATATTGTAAAATGAAAGAGGGAAGCATTAGATTACACAATGCATACCAAACAGACAGCTTTAAGCATACACTCAATCGTGGCGAGTTAGTCCGGTCGGTAGAGAGGTCAGCTATCACGCCAGCGGAATAACAAGAACAAATTTAAAACCGTTTGAAACAAATATCCTGGAAAACCATTAAAACAACGTTTGCTGAAAAAAAAAGCTATCGTTACGTTGAAAAAATTAATTTATCAATTATATGAAACTGACTTTTATGAAAAATACCTCGTAATATTGTAAAATGAAAGAGGGAAGCATTAGATTACACAATGCATACCAAACAGACAGCTTTAAGCATACACTCAGTCGTGGCGAGTTAGTCCGGTCGGTAGAGAGGTCAGCTATCACGCCAGCGGCCCAGGTTCGAACCTACTCAGATACGAGCGGATGTTTTACCGATCTGTTGAGAAAATTTCTCCAGCGCAGTGCGTTTAATTTACAAACTTCGGAAGGGTAGAAAAAAATTGTAGCTTTGGGAAACTGCGGTTGTCTTTGCTTTTTTTTTTTTTTTTATTATTATTATGGCTGCTACTGGGAAACCAGCCTCAGCATTTTTGACATTTAAGGTATATTGTAAATATGAAATTCATGCCAAGCAACCTGGTATTACTACGGTGCTTAAAGTGAGAATAAAACTGCTAAAATTTCCTTAAAATAATATTAATTGCTAATGTATATATTTGTTTCACCAAAAGAAGGGACAGGAGGGATACTCAGAAAAGAACAAAAAAAAAATGCTTTAGTAGACCCAATGAGACCGAAGGAAACAGTCGCAGATCAAAGCTTAGCTTCCTTTCCGTGAAATAGGCTTCCCGTCCCGTGTCTCCTACGCTTTTTGCGCCTGAATGTTAACTTTCCCGCAGAGCATCTGCTGCCGCATTACATGGTGGCGCTGCTGTCGCCTGTTTTACATTATCTCTACGAGAGTTGAGCTTCTTCACGCGAAGCGTTTATATTCTTTGAATTGATACAGCAGCGCCATCTGTTACCGCGAGGAGTTGGTGAGAAATTTATAGCTATTGGAAAGGTTCATACAGTGTTTGATTCAACGCATAATATATCGTATAAATAGCGCAAAAGGAATATTCGGGTGCGAATGCGAAGCAATAAATTCCTAGATCAAAATTTAATTAGCAAGTTCTCAATTTCGTTCAAAATCAGCTATGAAATAGAAAATACGCCGCTCCATACAACAAACACCTGATACGTTAATTTGCAGCAAAGCGAATTTAAATATATCGCATTATTGTTCCTTCATATTTCCTTAATCACCCACTTTTATTCCTCAAATTGTTTTATTGAAAAATAATTTTATTAAAAAGAAAATTAAAAAAAATGTGAGGCAATGCATATACTTCATCTTTCCATCGGGTAGGAACGCACATACATAGCTGCTTACGCAGAGAGCCTTAAAGGCTTTTCACCATGTTTTGGACAATCTTATTCAAAAAGTGATTAAAAATTTAAATCTATAGGAGAAAATAGCTTCCAACTGGTGTTTTTCAGCAAATTAAAAAAATGTAAGGCAATGTACTTCATCTTTCCACAGGGTTGAAACACACGTACACAGTTGTTTACGCAGAGAGTCTTGGAGGCTTTTCACTATGTTTTGGACAATCTTATTCAAAAAAAGTGATTAAAAATTTAAATTCATCGAAGGAAATAGTTTCCAACTGGTGATTTTCGAAAATTAAAAAAATTGAGGCAATAAATATATTTCTTCTTTCCACAGGGCAGAAACAGCAAGTCGCTTTTTACAGGGGTGATTTTCGAGCAACTGTATTTGCATTTTTAGTGCTCCCAGGCCCAATCTAGAAATTCTGATGTCTCAAAACACACAGTTTTTGAAATTTTTAGTATCCCATGTTCGAAAACCTCAATTGCAAACAATCTTTAGTCCCCAAATGTGACTATTTTGATGTCGAACATGTGTTTCGAGGTTTGATTTTTTGAACACTGAATACAAAAAATTGAAATGAACAAGACAGGGTGTTCAAAAATTGTTAACAGTCCTATATTCAAACCACAAAACATTGTTTTATAGATAATTATTATATTTTGAACATAATGTAATATCCATATATTTCTTCATACTTAAAACATATTCGCTCATACTGGGAAAAAGCATCATCTGTGCAATTACAGCCAAAGGCATTATAACCAACAATGAGCAAAACATTTAACCCACTTTTGAAAATACCCATTTTTTATGTCGGTCGTTATGTTGTATCCATGTCTAAAACAGTACCTGACAATATTTATTTTTTTATGAGAACTATTTAAATTACGATTTGTAACACGCACGCAACCAGCATATGCTCAGGAACAGCTTTCACTCCCTGCTAATGACGGAACATCCGGTTTTTAAAAACTCGCGGAAGTAGCTAGGTAAGGTCTTTGGTCTATCTAGTCTTTTTATTTTCAATTTCTGTTTTTACGAATGCCAGAAGGACGGGTGTTCATCAACAGTATTCTTTTTTTTTTTTTTTTTGATTGGAGGTTTAACGACCGCCGTGAGCAACTCAATGGGCTATAAGCAGTCGCCCGTCCCTAATTTAGGGTCACTGGTTCCAGGGAAGGGAGAGAGCCAGTGCCGTAAGACAAACACAACATCCATGCCTGACCGGGATTCGAACCCGGACTCCTTACGGACGAATGATCAGAGGCCAGCGCCTTAGACCACTGCGCCACCGGGGCGGCCATCAACAGTATTCATTCATAATTAAGAAAACAAGTATTTAGCTTCTCACATTTCATTATACTCTCATGTTCATAAAGAACACCAAAAATGAGTCTAGGTCAGGGCCCGATTTACTACATGCGAGGCCCAGGGCACAAAACATTTCCGGGGCCCCCTCGTTATTCTCTATCGACCAAATAATAGTCACTGTGTGCAGAGTAGCAAAATGTAGGCGTACGTGCGTACGCTGATAGTTTCCAAATCATTAACAGGTTTGCAGATAGTTTTTGCATGTAGATTTAAAAAATTAAAATGTTAGGCCTATATACAGCAATTAAAACACTTACTCAACACTTTACGCAGATTAATATACTTAATTCTATTTCAACTTGTTGAAAATCATATTTATAATTTTTTTTCACATCTTCTGAGTTCTTTTGTTTTTACAGACATTTCTGGCCTCTAGATTTTATCAAGGCCTGTTTGTTCTCAATGTATACGAACTGTATTAAAGGTTTTGTTTACACAGAATTTAAATTTTATTGCCAGGTTCCACTTTCAGTTGCCAATTAAATAAAAATAATCTCCTTATGCATTTCGTAAAGTCCAGTATTTTTGAAATAACTTGTTGAAAATCATATTTATAATTTTTGAAGGTTCATTGATAGAACTGTTTTTCTGGATATAAAAACTTTCTTTAATTAATCTCTTGTTTTTATGAGGTTCGTAGTCCAATATTTTGCCATAAAAGTCCATTTTACACACATTGCTGCACATTCAATGGAATGTACTTATTTTGTTCTCATTGGAATCTGTAATGTTCTAATAATTATTTGTTTTATTAATTTTCCCTGAAATTATCTTATTCTATTGATATCATGGTTTGCGGGTTTGCAGCGAGTTTTTTGTTTCAATAGCTGTGTACGCAGATACATTTTATTTTTATACAACTCTGGCTGTGCGGGGACAACTGGTTGATCAGTTGTTTGTGGTGTTAATGACCCCATAGATTCCAACTATAACAATATATCTATGACGAAATGGATGGACATCTTAATTTTAGTGAATATTGTGGTCTTGCAATGTACTGATTCTTGCGTCTAGAACATGAGAACAATGCATCCCACAAAAAATGTGAATTAAAACAAGAAAAAATAATCCATGGTGACCTCCACTGGACCTTCTCATAAATAGAGATATGAAACTGCATAAACAATTGAAAAAGTGCTATGGGAACTCCTGCTTCCAGCTTCTACCAAGATCAAATCAGCACATCATGATCAATATATCAGAAAACTGCAAAACATAAAATTTTGTGTTGATGGGGAAAAGTCTGAGTTATACAAAAAAAAAACCATTATATTAATAATCTGAAAAGCTGAGGGGAACACTTAGTACCGGTTCAATTTTTGGTAAATCTGTACTTCAGCGTCCTAAATTATTTGGTCAGAAAATTTGCAAAATTTCAAAAAAAACAAAAAAAAAAGTCATATTACAGATGTTTACCGAAAAACTTACCTCCAAGTACGATGAGTAAACACACGCCGCGATGACGACCTGAAGATTTGCTCCGTTGAAAGGAAGCTTTGCTGTGGCGGGGAATTCATGGACAGAAGAGTACAACACGAATCAGGTACGCTCTTGTCAGGAAAGAGTAACAGAATATACTTCTATGCTAAAGAATGTAGTTTGAAATTTCTGTCTCACTTTTTAAAGAAACATGCAGAGATTGTCTTCGTTCTTTGGCATGTAATTCCGTGATACGAAATAGTAAGTATGCACATTCCTTTCTTGTTTCTAGAAAAGCGTTAGAGTAGGTGTCGCATTCTCTCCAACGGAAGTTAGATGGCAAGCCTCAATGTGAAAGTTTGATTACTAAATAAAAAAAAGCTTCCATGGAGAAATGAGTTTATACATTCAGCATCAAAGAATCCCATACGAAAAAAACAAGAAGCTGTCCGATTGCGATGTCAAGAACTGACACCGAAATTAATTATTTTCTGTAGCGTAGCACTACACTCTTTCCTGACAACAGCGTACCCTGTTCCTGTTGTACTATTCCGCCCGTGAATCACCTGGCTGCAGCGATCCTTCCTTTCAACGGAGCACAGCTTCATGTCAACGCCGCAGCGTTGTTTACGGCCTCCCGCAGCGTCCTCTGACTCGTCATACTTGGAGTTCAAGTTTTTCGGTAAACATCTTTAATATTCATTCTGACGATGAAATTTTTTCACCATTTCCCCTTAAATTGCATATTTTAGAATCTGTACGTCACACTTTTTCGAAATTTTACATCTTTTCCGACCAAATAATTTAGGACGCTAAACTACACATTTACCTAATTTTTACCAAAATCTAATGAGCACATAATGACATGAATGTATAAGTTGTCCAGTGTCAAACAAAAATGACAATACGATGACAAAGTGCTGTGTTTGGGCACCAGATCTTTTTATTTGTAATAACTCATTTACTATTCTTTATTTTTAGGAATGAATAAAAAGAATTGAAAATTTACCTCCTATATCAGGACGAAACAGTTGTGTTGAATATTTTTCTTCTACATTTCCTAGATGCAAAGTCATATATCAGAGAATCATAATTTAAAGACTGTGTCACATCACTCTCCAAAGACAGCAAAGCTAATGATGCCAGTTTTGTTTGTCGCATGGTTGATCGTAAGAGATTTTTCAGTCTTTTCAGCAAAGAAAATGATCTCTCACTTGTACAATTTGAAATCGGTAATGTCATGAACATTCCAAGTGCAGTCTCAGTGTTCAGAAATATGGCTTCTAAATTGCTTACCTTCAAAGTTTGCAGCATCTGGGGAACGGTTGCATGCTCCCCCATCATTGAGGAGAATTGCAAAAACTCATCAGCAAACTGGTCGTCAAGGTCATTGTTATAGTATTCCTGCAATGCTTTTGCCCCTTAAAAAATTTCAGATCTTGATTTTTTTGTAAAAAATTGAAATTTTCTCATTATATTTTCATAAGCACTTTTTCTGCTTGAAAGCTGAGTAATTAAAGCATTACAAAGCACATAATGAACCTGAGTTCTAAATAAATCCTTTGCACTGAGTTCTATATGTTCACTGTAACATTCATCTAGGAGTTTATTCTTGGGCACTTTCTTTCTTCGGAATTCATGACCATGGTATTGCACATTTTCAGACACTAATGTTTTAGCTTCCTCTTCATAGACTTCAAAATTTTCCCTCACGAACTGAATGACTTCAATTAACGACTCGAAAATTTTAGGTACTTCAGAAATATTTCCTTTTGGATTCTGGCAAGTTTGATTTGCGCAGTTTAATCTCTGAAGTATTGTGTCCCAAACTACTGTGCTGATCGATATTTCCATTGTTCGCATTTTCTTCAGAAGTGATTTTGCTTCATCTCTTGTCTGTCGAGAATCATCTACATTTTCTGACATAAATACTAAAACTTTCTCTATTTCACGATAAATTTTCCTCACTGATCGTGTAGCTGCAGCATATGTACACCATCTGGTAACTGACCGACTCTTCAGTGTGAGTGATGAATTTCCATGTGCTTTCTGGACTTTCTCCTGAAGTATCTTCCAACGGCGAGTTCATGCAAAAAAAAGTATAGAGTTTTTGCAAAAATGTGAAAAAAGAAATAACTTTACCACAACTATTTATGCTATTCACACCAACTAAATTTAAATTGTGAGCAAAACATGGCACATATTCCCCTAGTGGATTGATTTCCATAATGCGTGTTTGAACACCAGAATACTTCCCAGACATGTTGCTGGCATTGTCGTAGCTTTTTCCTCTGACATTCATAATATCCAGTCGAGCGTCCTGTGGAAAAGATATCATGGTATTTGTAATGTTTTCTGCAGTATATCCATGGAATGGAATAAATGTCAAAAACCGTTCTTTTGCTTCACAATCTTTGTTGACATACCTTATGATAAAATCCAGTTGATCTATGTGTGTAATATCTGGAGTAGAGTCAACTATGACAGAAAAATATTTTGACATTTTTATTTCATCAGTGATGGCATTAAAAACACGTACAGTCATTAATTTAACAAATTCATCCACACATGTTGAAGATAAGTAACTGGTGTTACCACTTCCTGGATTCCCACATTTTTCCAAGTGTTGAGCTAAGAATGGATCAAATTCTGCAATTAATTCTAAGCAGCCCAGGAAATTTCCATTCGGAACTGATCCAATTGTTTCATGATCACCATACATTGCCAACCCACTAACTGAGAGATACTTAACTGTTGCAACAACTCTATACAAAACATCTTGCCGCCCCGGTGGCGCAGTGGTCTGAGCGATGGCCTCTGATCATTCCTCCGAACGGGGTCGAATCCCGGTGAGGCATGGATGTTGTGTTTGTCTTACGGCACTGGATCTCTCCCTTCCCTGGAACCAGTGACCCTAAATTAGGGACGGGCGATTGCTTATAGCCCATTGAGTTGCTCACGGTGGTCGTTAAACCTCCAATAAAAACAAAAAACAAAAAAACCCCGCCTTGCCAGTACTTGAATTCCTTCCGATACTGCATAACTATCTGACAGTCAATGCGTGCAGAAGCATTCATGCGTGATGAATAGTCACATACTGCTTGCCTGTGTATGTGTAAATTTTCATGCTCTGTAAGACGTTCACTTACATGCTTCCAGTCAGAAAAACCTGTGGATCCTAATGCTGTAGTGCTCCTAGCATACAATTTGCATATCCGGCAGAATAGTAAAAGTTGATGGGGTTAAAAGAAGAAAGTCGCGTTTTACCTTCTCATTATTTTTTTTTATTCTGAAAAAATTACCTTCTGTTGAGAAACGATTTTTTACCACAGATATCCTTCCCTGTGAATGCCAGCAACTTCAAATCTTGGACTGGTGGATTGCTCAAAAAGCATTTGCGCATTTCTTCTGTAATTTCTCCCCATAAGGCAAGATCCACTACATTCATTGTGGAACTTGTGCTCTCTTCATTAGATGAATTCAAAATATTTCCCAAATTAGGAGCACCTGTGATGTTAGATGATTCTGAAGTCAGATTACTGGCTTCCAAAGACAAATTACCCTCAAGAGACTCACCAGTAGTAAAATTAGAGGAATGTGTAGGAATTTTGGGATCAAGTAAAATATCCAATTTTTTAATGGCAAAACGTTCAATTCTACCATGCTGCAGGTCATCATCCTTCAGTTTCAATTGTTTGGCTTTCCGTTTAGCACTGCCGGATAAATATGTACGTTTTGACATAATTTAACTGTTAAATAATTCAACTTAAATATATTGTTACAACTAACTAAATTTGATTATATATAAAATTAACATATATCCAACATTCCATCAGACTACAAGAAACGCAACGCAAAATACAACCATGCCATCGCGTTTGCGGTTACAGTTGCGAGTTACGACTACGACAATCTGTGTGCAGGAAGTTGAAGGATCAGTTAAGTTTAGGTGCGTTCGGAGAAGCAAGGAAAGGTCACGTGAATCAATGAAAGCAGTCCTCCTCAATGGCCACCTGAAGGTTATTAAACCACTGAAACTCATTAATGGCCACGTGTTTACGTGAAACTCGAAACTCAAACTCACTGCATGTAAGTACCACATTTATAAACACATGACTTATGAGCATGCAAAAGTAAAAAAATTAATTTTACATATACACACACAAAATTCCCATTAACTAAGTACACATTTAATTCAAATTTGGGGGCCCCCAGAATCGGGGGCCCTGGGCACGTGCCCCGTGTGCCCTCCCGTAAATCAGGGCCTGGTCTAGCTACAACTGCTTTTATGAGAATATATTAATCAGGCAATATAGCAGTAATGATTACCATTCTCGCGTCATAGGTGATCAGATCGCGCAACGTTTTTTTTATTGGAGGTTTTTGTTTGTTTTTTGGATTGTAGGTTTTACTACCATCATGAGCAACTAAATGGGCTACAAGCAGTCGTCTGTCCCTAATTCAGGGCCACTGACTCCAGCGAAGGGAGAGAGCCAGCGCCGTAAGACAAACACAACATCCATGCCTAACCGAGATTCAAACCCGGGCGGCCGCCCCGGTGGCGCAGTGGTCTAAGGCGCTAGTCTCTGATCATTCGTCCGTAAGGGGTCCGGGTTCGAATCCCGGTGAGGCATGGATGTTGTGTTTGTCTTACGGCACTGGCTCTCTGCCTTCCCTGGAACCAGTGACCCTAAATTAGGGACGAGCGACTGCTTATAGCCTATTGAGTTGCTCATGGTGGTCGTTAAACCTCCAATCAAAAAAACAAACCCGGACGAATGGCCATAAGCCAGCGCTTAGACCATTTCGCCATCTGGGCGGCTGATCGGAGGTTTAACGACAACCGTGAGCAACTCAATGGGCTATAAGTAGTCGCCCGTTCCTAATTCAGGGCCACTGGTTCCAGGGAAGGAAGAGATCTAGTGCCGTAAGACAAACACAGCATCCATACCTCGCCGCGATTCGAACCCGAACCCCTTTCAGACGGGTGATTAGAGGCCAGCACTTAGACCACTGCACCACCGGGGCGGCCGCGCCACGTTGCAGACCGGAAACGGTCCCTTTTTTGGTTATAAGCGCCACGTTGCTCGGTAAGCATATCAGTGGCTGGCTAGCAATGGTTAACGACACCTCGTCGTCGTACAGACACATCAGCAATCTCCACTGAACTCGCATTATCGGCACGAGATACTACAATGATTCCCACCGGAAGACTGCCGGTCGTGTGGGGTACAGTGTGTCCGTCGTGAAAAGTGTGCAAGAGATGGTATGAATAAGGTGACCAGATATTGGAACACTGATTTGAGGACAAAAGGGCGTGGCGTCCCCAAATCAGCAGTTCATTTTGGGGACACATACGTATTCAATATATATATATGCAAATCTTTTTTGTCACAAAACTGCATTGCTTCAATAAGTGTGATTTGCATATGAAAATGTGTGTCTTAAAAGGATGTATCTTGTAGAATGTTGGCAATTTGTATTGACAAAGTAGAACTACGATGACGAGAACATGTTAGCAAAAGTAAAATGCTTTACCTTAGGTATGTGTGCCGAATTAAAATCAAGCTGCACAACCAAAATTTTTCATTTCGTCAAAGTTCTTCGAGGAACTCAAAACAAGTGCAGTCGAAATTTGACCGTGCCAGTGGTGCAGTGTCTTAGTGCTGCTCACTGACGATGATTCGTACAAGTTGGCACGGGTTAGAGTCCCGAATGAGGCATGGATGGTGTGTGTCTTACAGCACTTGCTCTCTCCCTTCCCTAGAATGTCTCTAAATTAGAGACCAGTGACTGCGTATAGTCCTATGAGTTGCTCGCGGTGGTCGTTAAACTCGGAAAGAAGAAAAACAAAAATAAGCAAAATTTGTTTTCAGAAGAAGCATGTAGGAAATCTAGTACAACAAAAACTACTTTTAAGAACATTTTTCATTAGAAATCTAACGAGCTAATGAGGAAGTGTAAATTCGAGGACACACGTCAAAATTTGAGAACAATTTGCATCCCCAAAGGCATCAAGCGTTTTGGGGGGTGCATATGGCCCTTTGCAGCCCCCTCCTGGCTACGCCACTGGTTTTAGGTAAAAGTCTCTGGCAACAGTGGCTGTGGGTCATGTCTCCCCTGTTCATTCAGTATTTTTGTTTTTACAGTAGTGCTCTCTTACATGGTATGTGAATCCAGTATTTTTTTTACGGTAGTGCTCTCTTACATGTATGTGAAGCTGTTCGTCGCATTTGTCATGTTAGAAAAAAATCGATCAAAGAATTTGCATCAGATTTTGTCAAAAACTTGCAAAGACACATACTTAAATTTACAAAAAATCTATGGGGAGGACTGTGAGTCATGCACAAATTTATGAGTGGTATAAACGTTTTAAAGATGGTCGTGAAAGTGTTGACAGTGATGAATGGTCTAGGAGGCCTGCAACCTACGCAGTTTGGCACAAAAAAGCTGGCATTGCACGAGAGTGGCGAATAGCAACGCCACCATGACAACGCGACTTGTATTTCTTGCTAAGCACTGCATAGGTCTTTTTTTTTTTTTTTTTTTTTGATTGGAGGTTTAACGACCACCGTGAGCAACTCAATGGGCTATAAGCAGTCACCCGTCCCTAATTTAGGGTCACTGGTTCCAGGGAAGGGAGAGAGCCAGTGCCGTAAGACAAACACAACATCCATGCCTCACCGGGATTCGAACCCAGACCCCGTTCGGACGAATGATCAGAGGCCATCGCTTAGACCACTGCGCCACCGGGGCGGCCTGCATAGGTCTGACAGCCACATTATTCGTTAGATCTCGCTCCCTGCTACTTTTTTCTCTTCCCAAAAATCAAATACCATTTGAAAGGAAAAGAGTCAAGATATTGAGGAGATACAAAAAGAATGCAACCAAGCACTTATTCACTATTTGGAATTTCACTTCAAAAAGAAGCATTGGGTTAAGTGTGTGGCTTTGAAAAGGGGGCTACTTTGAAGGCGACTAAGTTTCAAATCTGTAAGTTTTGCACTTTGTTTTTTATATATCCAGTCTGGATACTTTTTTATAACACCTTGTACTGCTCATGTCATATACAATATTATTAGATGAGCAGCTGGCTACATTATCAAGTACCGTATTTCTAAGGTATTCCCAAAGATTCTTCATTAATTTCTATGACACTGGTTGAATCTTCAATACGTTTTTTTTAAGAAACTAAGTTATACAAATGAACTTACGGTTTCTTCAATTATACAGGGTGATTAAAAAGTCCCCGAACTTTGAATTCAAATATTTCTGCCACGAATATAGTGATGTATAACTATTTTTACATGCTGTTACATAGACACTCATACTTACAGGCAATGAAAACCACTTTACAATAGATGCTGGAACTGTCCACTATTCTGTTGAAGACACAAATTCACCCGACGACACATGTTGGCGGACATTCTTTTTAGCGTGTTGGCCGGTATGTCCCTCACAGCTGTAATGATGTAGTTCCGCAGGTCCTGTACCGTCTTAGGGTTGTTGTGGTAAACTGCGTCTTTCAGATAGCCCCATAAATAAAAGTCTGGAGAGCGAGGCGGCCAAAGTTTTTTCGAGATTAACCGATCGTGGAAGAACTCACACAGCATCACCATTGTGTCGTTTGATATGCAGCACGTTGCTCTATCTTGTTGAAACCAACAATAACGTTCATGTTCTTCCAGCATTGCTACAAATTGATGGATGATGTCTGCATACGCGCAACAATGTGACTAACCTGCTTAACAACACTTTCCGCATACACGGCGGAATTTGTAGTTGTGTCGAATTTATGGCCCTACAATTTGCCGTCTATGACATTTGTAGTTGTGTCCATTTTTTATGGCCCTACAATTTGCCGTCTAGACATGGCGCACCACACTCCAACTTTCTGACAGTGAAGTCCAACCTCATGCAATGCGTGTGGATTCTCCGCAGCCTATATGCCAGTGTTTTGGCTATTGACATATCCATTCAAATGAAACCATGCCTCGTCACTGAAAAAAGTGTTGTTAAGCAGGTTAGTCACATTGTTGCGCGTGAAACTCTTAAACCATTGGCAGTAGGCAATGCGCTTTTCCGAGTCCAAAGGACGTAGCTCTTGCACTACTCGAATTCTGTACGGCCGTAGCTTTAAACGTTTAGTAGCCCTCTGGCAGGCTAAATACGATGACCCTAACTCTTGAGACATCCGCCGAAGTGACTTCTGGGGAGTGCGCTGCAGGGTAATGTGAATCTTCTCCAGAAACGTGGTCGTCTCCACGGATGGCCAGCCGGCCGTTTTTAGGCTTATTCTGTAGTAGTATTCTGCAGTAGTTGAATGTCTGTCTCGCGAAACCGGTTCACAAGGTCATACACAGTTATTTCCCCTGGTATAGGAGCATCAGGAAACTTCCTTTGAAAGAGCTGGACGCAACGTTGGCAAGATTTTTCCGCAAAATAAAATTATAACAAAGCGACTTTCTGTTCTTGCGTGAGACTCATGGCCGACTGAACGTCGCACAGTGGTCCGGATAGGAAGAAAGGCGGACAAAAATATTTGTACGTCTTAAACGAAAGAAACTGTAGTGGGATAACTAAATATTCGCTTATTTAAGTGTTTTAATTAATTATAATTACTCACAGTACTGTAAGAAGGGTCCAGATATCGAGTCTGTCATTCGTCTTCTGAAGCAGATGTTTCACATTCCTCGCCTTTTTTTTTTTTGATTGGATGTTTAACGACCACCGTGAGCAACTCAATTGGCTATAAGCAGTCGCCCGTCCCTAATTTAGGGTCACTGGTTCCAGGGAAGGGAGAGAGCCAGTGCCGTAAGACAAACGCAACATCCATGCCTCACCGGGATTCGAACCCGGACCCCTTACGGACGAATGATCATAGGCAAGCGCCTTAGACCACTGCGCCACCGGGGCAGCATTCCTCGTCTTCTTCCCCCTCCTCCTCTTCATCGGATATTAACAATAGACCTAGCATTTCCGAAGGTAGTTTTATTTGTTTTTTCTTTGGTAATCCTCCCAAGCTGGAAATTAATGGGTCAGAAGTCAACATTAACCTGCGAAAGAGGTCTAAATTGCTGTCTTGTGAAATTTTTCGGGTAAAGCTTTCTCGAAATTTCCTCACATCTTTGTTTTTACAATTAATGGCTTCTTCTGAAAGCTCTCCAATCGGTAAAATCGCTGCCTGCACAATTACGGATCCATGAACAAGAATTTTATGTACCGTGGGTGGCATATAGTACCAGGGATACAATCTCACAAATAACTGTGCTGTTTCCATGCAGTACACATTGAATTTCGTTGCATTTATTTCGTGGCCGCATGAAATTGCTGTCAAAATATTTCCAAAACGAGAAATCAAATTTTAGTCTACTCCAGTCTCTTCGGAACTTATTTCGGGATTTGTAAAGAATCTTCTGGCGGTATTGCTGTGATTCGTGTTTCCATAGCCTGGTTTTGGGACATATACAATAAGTCCTAGTCTATTCCTGAAAGAATTTTAGACAATTCTTTTCCTTTTTTTCCAGAAGCTCACGGGTTCCATCTTTCTTACTCGCTTTCCATTTCTTAAAATCTAAGCGGTAAGAGATATGCAGAATACACTCAAAAAAGCGTATATGGGCATGAAGAATAGACAGTCCAAACTCAAAAGAAGAGGTATCCTCTGGCACTTGTGTAACGTAATCTAATTTGTTCAGCTCAGACACTTTCGCGCCACATATGTAACATTTCATGCTTGATGACTAGGTCAGAGCATTACATATTTTCCCATCAATCATTGACAACATGAGAGAGTATTGTACTGTAACGTTGTCACTTCCTAATGGCTGTAAATTTTTAATTTGTTCATTCATGTATTCTCTTTCTGCTTGAGCAACTGCAGGGGTTTCATGAAGCCACTGGAGACAAATAGGCCTACAAAAACGGGTTGATGATGGTCGTTCATTTTTCCATATGGAATTTTCCGTTTAACTGTCAACCATTCGTAAAGGAACGATAGGTGTCATAAATAAATATTCATCACTACTGCCGCTTTGAACCCATTTCTGCTTGTATTGGGAATGACCAGCGCTACCGTCGAAACCCCATTTACAATGTAAAATATAAGTTTTTTCGTTGTTAGACGGCTCACTTTCAGGTAGAAATGACAAAATTCGGGTAGCAGTATGGTCCAATAAATTCTGAACTTTCACTTCGCATGCACTCTCATTAACACTTATATATTGTGCGGATAAGTTGCATCTTTTGCTTTCAGAATTGCATAATAACTTGGATATAAGTCATGATTGGGATTAATTGCCATTTTTCTAATATACATATATTGATGTTTTGATAAATGTGTACTTACTATCATAGATAACGCTTCTTCTGAGAGCTTCGTGGCTTGTTTTCTTTTCTTCAACCATGAGTCACGAATTTGTTTACCTCTGGTAGGTGTTGTTGTGGTCACTGCTTTTAATAATTTTGCTGCATTTTCGTCACCTTCAGCCCTCAAATTCATCACTGTGGCATATAAAAGCTCTGCAGCACCCACATTCTCCCTCAGATTTTGAATTTTCCGCCTCTTACTTCGTTCACTTAATTGCTGAAATACTTTCAAAGGACGTCCACGCTTTTCCGAAGAAGTGGAAGGAAAGTCTGTAAACGGTAATTCAATTTCTTGCTGTAACCAGTCTGAATATTTAAGAAGAAACATACTTTCGGTTCGGTGACATTTCTTCCAACGCTGACAGTATTTAAGAAAAAGCTCATTCTTATTACGCTGTGTAGAGATTTTGTGCTCTGACTGTCCAAATTTAATTCAAATTTGTTCTTCACATATTGCACAACATGTTCTTCTTGTAGCACACTCGTTTCATTATTCTTTTCTTTCATTTTCTCGTAAAGTTCTCGGCGACTAACATGTAAATTCATTTTTCACACTCTATATTGTCACACACTAATCACTGACCTGATACAAACAACAGCCCTCTGGAAACTGAAGAAATCAAGGGTCTGTGGTTTACCACCGACAAGCCACCCCTTGAGTAAACAAAGATAAATTTCAGGAAGTGCTCAGCTCCCGCGAGTTGTATAGCGGGAGAACACCTTCCCGATGTCAGCAGCTGGCTTCTCATAAATAACAGGGAAGCTTCACAAACAAAAGGTCATAGTTCACAGCATTGCAAGGTGTTGCATCCAGATGAAACCTTCAGTGATAGACTTATAATTATCTACCAATATACATTTGTAAGTTTCGCGGTGGACATGTTTGGCCATTTTTTTAAAACTCTAAAAACATTTTTGTTTTTTCGCAAAATACGGGCATTCAAATTTGTATTTTTTATCAGTACTTAGAAACAAAATACACTAAAAATTGTAATTGTGCCCTATATATAAAACCATAACACTTTCACAAAAAATACACTTAGTATTTTATTTTGCAGTGAGAAAGAGTTACAGCACTTTTGAACTTAAGTATTGACCAGAACCATTGGAGTATACTTTCAAAAACACTTAGTCCTATCAGAATGACTACTGATGATTATTATTAAGCGAATTGTGTGGTTAAAATATGAAGTTCGAAAAATTATTTTTGTCCGGGTTTTTAGCGATTCGGACCACTGTGCGTCGTGTTCTTCCAGCATTGCTACAAATCGATGGATGATGTTGTAAAAACATCATCCAGAGATTTTTTTGATTGGAGTTTTAACGACCACCGTGAGCAACTCAATGGGCTAAGCAGTCGCCCGTCCCTAATTTAGGGTTACTGGTTCCAGGGAAGGGAGAGAGCCAGTGCCGTAAGACAAACACAACATCCATGCCTCACCGGGATTCGAACCCGGACCCCTTTCGAACGAATGATCAGGGCCATCGCCTTAGACCACTGCGCCACCCGGGCGGCCATCCAGAGATTGATGGATGATGTTGTAAAAACATCATCCAGAGAATCCACACGCATATATATATATATGTGTGTGTGTGTGTGTGTATCGCAGTGGCGTATATTCAAGGGGATCTAGGTAATCGCAGATGGACCAACTATTTTTTTGGTTTTTAACAATTTTTTGAATTTTTCGCAACTGTTTTTCTTAGAACAATTCACGCAGAGCATAGGTATGTATTCAAGAAAAAACTTCATTCGCAAAGCGTTTTAATAAAAAAAAAAAAGGAGAAATTCTTCATTCAACCTGCTGTCAGAAGCGTCAATGAGCAGCTCCAAAGGCCATCTCATTTCGGAGAGAGGGCGCAAGAGACCACGTGACCGAGGAGCGAAGACATTTCACTCCCGCTCAACGTGTGGTTTCCCTGCCCTGCAAGCGTCAATGCGCACGTGCTGCTTCAAGGTAATAGGCAGCCAGAGCCATCTCATATCAGGGAGATGCCGCAGGATTTTTCAGTGTTACAGAGTGTGTTTGCTTGAGACTGTTTCGTTACTAATTCTGTTATTTATTAGTCTGTTTTTGTTTCATGATTTTTCTTTATCAAGACCTGTATGGCGTGCCCGTGTGTTATAGATGAATTATTAAAAATATCTTTTGGAAGCAAACCATTTCAAGAAAAATTGGCATTAATAATAAAAAGGCGACCAGTTCCTAAACTTCCAAATCTCTCCGCATTATACAAGGACAAAAACCGTTCTTACACGCGGCATTTTACTGAAGCAAATTATGAGAAAACATTGTGGTTAACAGGCTGCTTAAATTCGAATAGATTATTTTGCTGGCATTGCCTATTGTTCAGTATCGAGAAGTCTGTGTGGTCAAATGGAGAATTCGGTGACCTGAATAATTTGTGCAAAGCTGTGGGAAAACAAGAAGAAACCAGAGCTCATACAAATTGTTGTTTTTTAAGTTACGAACTTTTGGAGATTCAAGCAGCAGGATTGACCAGTTGGATCATCAGAGAGCTCTAGAAGTCACCAGGCACAACGAAGAGGTGAAGAAAAACAGACATTTTATCATGTTTAATAAAAGCCGTTTGTTTTATAGCAAAACAGGAACTGCCTTCCGTGGGCGCAGTGAGGCGGATGATTCCCTAAATAAAGGAATTACGTCGACCTTTTAAACTACATAGCCCAATATGACGCTCAGCTGGAAGAACATTTAAAAACAAACTCTTTTCAGAGGTACATCTCTTCAAATACAAAACGACCTAATTGCTGCAATCAGCAGTGTTTTGGAAGATATTGTTCGGGGGAGATTAGTAAAACTGAGTTTCTTTCCATTTTTTGGATGAAACATCTGATGTAGCAAACAAATCTCAATTAAAGATTTGTAACTGTTATGTTGACGAGGAAGACGATATACAATTGAAAGATTTTTGAAGTTCACTAACGTGAGGGCCAGTAAGACTGCTGGGACACTTTTGCAGCTTGTGGATCAAGATATTTGTAAATATGAAGTGTCAAATAAAATCATAGGACAAATTTACGATGGAGCTCCTATAATGTCGGGAGGGGTTGGAGGTGTACAGGCCAAAATTAAAGAAAAATATCCAAAGGCTTTATTTGTCCACTGCCACAGTCATGTCTTGAATTTAGTTCCCCAACAATTTGTGCGCAATATTACAGAATGTGGTAATTTTTTTACTACACTGTCTGGAATTAGTTCATTTTTCTCCAAATCGCCTAAAAGGACAAATGCTCTGAGTCTCTTTATGAATAAAAAACTACCCATTATATATAAAAAACTGTCCAGAAATTCCCTACCAGGGGAATTTTTCATCTCGCCCAGTGAATACTGTGAGAGAAAACAGAGTCCACTTGACAGATGTTTTTTTAAAAGTATTGTAGATAGTTCAGATGAATGGGATTCTGAAAGTATTCTACAGGCTAGGATATGTGCTTCGTTTTTGAATAGTTTCAAAGCATGTTTCTTGTTGGACGTGTTTTTTCCATTTCACATACAGATACTTAGTTTGATGTCCTGCAAAACAAAAGTTTGGATGTAGCATATTGCTGCAAAAAGGTTGAAGATGTGAAAAATGTAATAAAAGAAAAACGCCAAAATTCCTTCGATGATTTCTGGAAAAATGTTTTGGAAAATTCCACTAAACAGCCCAGGAAAAGAAGAAATGAAGACCCAGAAATATTTTACAGAAGTTTGTTCTACGAAATCTTAGACAATGTAATTGAACAACTAACAGACCGATTTGGAAATTACAAAAATCTTGAATTCAAAACAATTTTGGAGACACACAGATTTCCACAGATGAAAGAAAAATTTCCTGAAACAGAATTTAGTTCCCTTTTACAGACTTATAACAGGCATTTCGATTCAGTACGCCTACGAAATGAACTTACTGAGATATTATTGAAAATCTTTAGTTGAATGTAATCCTAAAAATATTAGCTAAACTTTGACAATCATCGAAAAATATAACCTTTAAAAAAGTGAGAAAAATGAAGATAAAGCGCGTTCAGAATTTCCCTTTCTCTGAACTAGAGATTAGGGATAGGAGAAAAAATCGATGTCGTCCCACTCTGTCATATAAACACACACAGACCCCCACCCTACTGCAGACACCTTCCGTACCCCACTCTATACACACACCCCGGGTCGAATCTTTTTGCTGTCAACAAGCCCCAAAATGGTTTTACCATCTTAGTACCTGTAGATTGGTAAAAACACTGAGTGCCTTTCCTTGCTTTTCTGATTACGCCCTGGGCTATGTCATGGAAGTAAGTAAAGGCAGCAAAACAGTTAAAAATACCAGGAAATCGGGGAACACGACTTTTTTCTTTCTTTACCATTGCGATGAAAAGAATGGGTCGACTTGGCCCGGCCCGTTGCTTTGTTCTCTAAATTAAAAAAAGGCCCGCCGGGTTCGGGCTTGGCGGGCCAACTCGGCCCGTGCAGACCTCTACAAACCCCTTAATCTCATGTTGAAGTACATGATTCAAAAGAAACTAAATCTAGTGATGCCTGAAACTTATAGGCTCTTCTTACTTATTCTTACAATAGCAGCAGCAACAGTAGAGCGTACATTTTCAACTTTGAAGATAATGAAGACTTTCACAAGATTGAGGGACAGGAAATGAAGGAAGTTGAGCATTAATTATCTTCATTTCTTGAAAAAGCATTGTACACCAGTTTCGTCTTCTGAAAGTATATTTTTTAATCCACATCTTTACTCTTGTCAGCAAGTTCCTGGATCATACTCTGCAGCTCTGAAGGAGTAGTTGCAAGAATGATTACATCATCAGCAAAATGAAGGTGAGTTAAATAATCTCCATTAATCTTTATCCCATTGCTTTCCCAGTTCAATTGATTGAAAGACACTTTGCAATGCGGCATTGAAGAGTTTGGGAGACATGGTGTCATCCTGTCTTACTTCCTTTCTAATTTTTATTAGTGTTGTATCCCTAAATATATACAGGGGTTGTCGAAAATAATGGAAACACCTTGAAACAATAGGTGTTACACACCTAATATGGTGTGGGAGCACCCTTGGCATTTAAAACTGCTTGAATCCTCTTTGGAATGGACACATAGAAGTCCTGAATGGTGGTAAGTGGTATGTTGTACCATTCTTCCTGCAGAAACTGCTCCAATTCCTTGAGATATGCCGGAGGAGGATAAAGGGATTGCACTGTTTTCCAACACAGACCACAGGGGCTCAATGATGTTTAAGTCCGGTGATTGTGCAGGTCAAGTAAGGTGTACAATTTCATCCTCCTTAAACCATGATTGAACAGTTCGACTTCTGTGAATCGGGCATTACCTTGAAAGGTGCAATTTCCTGACGGAAACAATGTCTGCGCTATTGAATGCACATGGCTGGCCAAAAGAGTGACGTAGACACTGCTAGTGATCCGTCCGTGTAAGGTGATAATGCGGCCTGCTGCAAACCACATGATCATGGCCCAAACCATTATGGAACCGCCTCCATGCTTCACTGTAGGAAGGAGACAGTCTGGGTTGTAGGCTTCTGCGGGGGTTCTCCACATGTAAACCCATCCTGTTGTGGAGAATAGTGAGAAACTTGATTCATCGGAAAAGAAGACATGTTTCCAGTGATCCGCAGTCCATGTTTTATGTTCCTGGCACCACTGTAGTCTGCATTTCATATTCACCTGTGACACCAGTGGTTTTGTAATCGCAGCTCTGTCATAAATATTGTGCTTATGCATTCCCTTCGCACGACATGGGTCGACACTGGGATTTGGAGATGTGCATTAAGCTCAGCAGTCACTTTCGTCGATGTGGTCTTCCTCCTTGAGGTCACAATCCTCTTTAATGTCCCCCTGTCTCTCACAGTGAGTTTGGTTTTCCTTCCACAGTTGTGTCTTGCAGATGATTTTGTGCCATGAACATTGTATGCTGTCATGACTTTCGACACGGTACCTCTCGATACCCCCCAATACCTGTGCCACTGTGGTTACCGACGCACCAACCAGACGGGCTCCTACAATCTATCCTCTTTGGAACTCCGACAGGTCACTCATTGTGCCTTCACCTGGAACGAAATTATGCAAACACCAATTTAAAATGCAATCACACTGACCCTTGAGACTATAAGCAACACATTTTTACAAAAACAATTGTAGCTACACGTTTGTTTTACTCAAAAAGCAGCACATATCAAAGTAACTGTTTTCAGCGAGGTGTTTCCATTATTTTGGACAACCCCTGTATATGTATGTATATTATGACATGAGCAACTGGCTACATCATCATAGTTAAATACTGTATTTCTACGGTATTTGTGGAGAATTCATTAATTTCTATGACAATGGTTGAATTCGTCAATAAATTAAACAAAGATCTTCGCTCTTTCCTCGTTTATAAGCGAGTCACGAAAAAATTCTCATTGGCCGCCACCGGGAGTTGAACCCAGGGTCTTCCAGTTACGCGCCGAATATGCTTCCGCTACACCACAGCGGCCTCGATTTCCTCCGGACTCACACACGCTAACTGCCAAGCCAATTTGGCAGATTGCTTCTTGGAGCCCCACACAATGCTGGGGATTCACCAAAGATGGTAAGCAGCAACTGAAGAAATAATTAGAAGGCAATTGAATAATTAATACAGACATTTAACGTGGACCAGGAACATCAAACCAAACAAAGATCTTTGCTGTTTCCACGTTTATAAGTGAGTCACGGAAAAATTATCATTGGCCGCCACCAGGAGTCGAACCCAGGGTCTTCCAGTTACGCGCCGGATATCCATAGCGGCCTCGAATTCCTCCGGAATTTACCTGCCACATTTGTTACTGAATAACGATGTGTTGTGCTATCTACTTAGTAATGTATTTTTGTACTTACAAATGCATAGTTTTTGGAAGATGTTATAATGCAGGATTCAAGCACTTTACATATTTAGAGAAACAATGAGAAATGTCAAAGATTCTTCACAAAAATTAATATTAAAAAATAGCTACTTTCAAATGATATGCACCAAGTTAAATACTGAACAAAGCCATTGAGCATGAACAATATGTATGTTTATTAAATATGTATGAATTCCAAATGCATGCTATTAAGAGATGTACATGACTAGAGATCAACTAATTGGCTTTTTCACATGCATCTATCCAATCACTATAGACATCAATGGGTTCTGACAAATCTAAAGGTGCTAAGGAGAATTAAAAAAATGCATGTTAGCAATCAAAAATCAGTTAAAGGACTTTCACCACTAGGCAAGCTTTTCACTTTTTTTTTTTTAAATGCAAAACACATGCAGAAACTAAATACGATACCACCATGACATGCCATGCAAAGTATTAGATTCACAAAGCTAATTATGGTGCTAAAGATATCAGTAAAAAAAATGAAAATAAAAAACATGTCAAATGTAATGTCTTCCTTCAACTTCAAATACTGAAGTATTTGTTCATCATTGCAGTAAAACAAACCTTATAAAGTCTATTCCTTCAAACATTAGCTCTCTGTTTCAAGTAACAAATAAGAATTGCATTGGTTTCCTGCTATGCTAAATACCACACTGACAAGTCTCCATTATTACCTGGTCCAATTCCAAAAATCATAGAAAAGAGAATATACTAAATATATTTCAAGCAGCATAAAAATTGCTACTGTTTGCCATCCTTGAAAACATTGCATTCACTTGCCTGTCGAAGTCTATGACATTAGGCATTTTGTGAAAGCTTACGCATCAGATTTTACAAAGCCAATTTGCAGAAAAGGATCAAAGAGCTGTCTAAATTTAGTCATATAAACTGGGTTAAATACTGCTACTTAGACCTGCATATTTATGAGATAAACATGTGCTATGACAGAATCAAGACAATGCAGCACTATCACACTCATGTCTGCATAGTTCAGTCAGTTTCATGATAGACAAAGAAACAAAGATTTCACTAAAGCTTGGCCACTTTTCCAAACTACACATACAGCTGAAAACACGCAGCATATCCTCTTAATGGATTTACAAGAAAATTGCTTATTGCTAATAGATAAGACTAGCGTATTCTTCTTTCTTTGTTTGGGGGTTTATCAGCAATTCAATGGGCTATAAGCAATCATCTGTCCCTAATTTAAGGTCACTGGTTACAGGGAAGGAAGAGAGTTAGTGCCACAACATGAACACAACATCCATGCCTCACTGGGATTTAAACCCAGACCTATCTCATACAAATCATCAGAAGCCAGTGCTTAGATTATTGCACCATCAAGGCAGCATTAGGCAGCAGCATTAGGCACATGAAAAAATATCCATCACCGCATTATGAAAGATCTGGGCAAAAGAAAATAGAATTGTTACAGGACATGAACCAAGAGTGCAGATCATTTGTTCTTAAATTTGTTATCTTTTGGAAACCACCAGCAGTGAAGACACAGATTTCCCCCTCCATTACTGCTGGCAAAGAAACCTGGCACACACAGTATGAGCTACAATGCACTGAGCAGAAAGGTACCTAATTATCATCTACCTGATAATTGAAAATCTTAAACTGCAATGTACATCCAAATATTTTTAAAACAACACAGTTGTTGATCTGCCACATTCCCCTGACCTATCAACATAGGATTTTTCTAATCTTATGATTCACATGAGAGATAAAAGGTCAACACTGAATTTTGCCATTAAAACAGCTCAACTGGCACAGCATTTTAAAAAGTACCTTCCACAGCTGCTACAAAGACCTGCAGAAATACTAGAAAAGTGCACCAAATGCTTGGAGAAAGTATTCTAATGGCAGACAGCAATAGTCCACAAGTGTTCTATACTCTTATTTCCACACTCAGTACTAGAAGTATTCAGACACATGCTGCATTCTGGGGTGATTGTGAGATGAAAAAAAAAAAAAAAAAAAAAAAAAAGACAAGCAGAAATACTAGAAAAGTGCATCAATGCTTGGAGAAAGTATTCTGATGGCAGAAAGCAATGCTTTCTCCCACAGTCCACAAGTGTTCTATACTCCTATTTCCACACTCAGTACTAGAAGTATTCAGACACATGCTGCATTCCTGGGGTGATTGTGAGATGAAACAAACAACAAAAAAACAAAAAAAACCCTGATCTTAGTGCTACATATATAAATAGTGCATATTATTTATACATTTTACTGTAGTACATATACACTGCCGGACAATTGCTAAGGACGGATGACAATAGCAACCATAAAATGGAAGGCAGGAAAATGTGGAAATTAGCAAAAGTGCGGGATACAGTAAGACGTGTTTGTGCGTATGCAAATTTTGGATTGCCGAACTTGTTCGTGACGTCATAGTGCTGATAAGAGATATAAAGGATTTGATGCGTATTGACCGTTGTTGTTCAAACGCAATTGAAAGGGAAAGAATCAATTGACGAACTTGCAATTTTCAGTATGTCTTCCTTACATCACCTAGATGATTTTACGCGTGGCCGTATTATTGGCAAGATTGAAGAAGGGCGAAAAATGACAGATGTTGCCAGGGTGTTTGACGTCAGCCACAGTGTTGTTTCAAGGCTTTGGAAATCATTTCAAACAAATGGAGAGTGTAGCAAACGTCACGGGGGAGGTCGTGTTCGCAGTACGACACCTGCAGAAGATCGGTACATAGTGCTATCAACAAAAAGACACCAGCGCAGCACAGCTAGTGAGGTAGCAAATCAGTTTATGGCTGCTACTGGCAAGCGGATCTCCCGAAAAACTGTCGCCAGACGTTTGCATGAAGGAAGACTATACGCCTGCCGTCCTGTTGTGTGCATCCCATTGTCCAGACGTCACCGTACCACCCGTTTGCAATGGTGCCATCAACATCGCAATTGGACTGATAACGACTGGTCTGCTGTCCTCTTCTCAGATGAAAGTAGATACAGTCTATCGTCTGCTTGTCGACGACAACTGATCTGGCGTGATAGTGGTACTGCATATTGTCCAGCAAACATACAGGAAAGGGACCGATATCCGACATGTAGTGTCATGGTATGGGCTGGCATCATGATCAATGGCCGTACGTCCCTCTATGTGCTTCCAACTTGGACTATGACTGGCCAACGATATATTAATGATGTTCTGCTACCTCATGTTCGCATGTTCCGTGGTGCTGTCGGTGATAAGATTCATTTTCATGGACGACAACGCAACATGTCATCGAACAGTCGCTGTCCAAGAGTGTCTTGAGAGCGAGGATATTCAACGCCTTGTATGGCCAGCACGTTCTCCAGATCTGAATCCCATTGAAAATGTGTGGGATGCTTTGGGGAGGAGTCTTGCTGGTCGCCAATGCCCTCCAATAAACAAGGACACCCTCATCCATGCACTGACAGAGGAATGGGATAAATTACCCCAACAGCTGCTTGATAATGTTGTGCAAAGCATGACACGAAGTGTAAAATCTTGCATCGCCCTCCATGGTGGCCATATCCCGTATTGACATCTTACGCCGGAACGCCTGCGGACGGTAATTGCACCTTTTTCACGTTTACGTATTCTGCACAAAATGGCTTGTTTGTCCCTTGAACACGTTCCAAAGCCTTCTGGATTTCAGAGCACAATAAATTGTCTTTCTTGTAATGTCCTCATGTTCCGTCGCATTCTGACATTTTATTTCACTTGGCATCCAACCACACTTACTTTTTTATGCGTCCTTAGCAATTGTCCAGCAGTGTATAATGTACAATACAGGCACATAATATTTACATATTACACACAATATATTAATTAGCTACACAACATTTAACAACTAGCACCTGTGCAGTTAACCTTCACACCTTTTTTTGTGCCACTTTTTTCCAGTATGTTAGAAATCTTTCAAAAAATGCATTATTTTCAAACTTTTCTTGTGTGATATTAGAGATCTCTCAAAAAACTGTGAAATTCAATTTTGCACTTCAAAACACTTAGGGAAAATACAGAGAGTTCAGCTCTGGATGCTTAAGTCCATGCTGACATAACATCCAACAGTGATTTTTGCCAATTCTGCAATCTGCTCATTGGATTCATTGAAACTTATATTAACATAATTGCTTGATATAGATATAGTTGCCAAAATGATAAAAGTAGCCTTTTCACAACAGTTATGAATCTGGAAAGGCACTTTTAATTATCCCTTCACGACATCTTTAGAAATGACTTGATTGAGGATTACCAAATTCATAGACAAAACTTGAAAACCTGGATTTCCGGGTTCAGCATATCATAAAAACCTGGAATTCCGGACTACACCGAGATGGCAAACAGGTTTGGCATTCCTTCAAACCTGCCATGAAAAGTTACATCTGTTTCACTGCAAACTTTGCCTGCAAATCTTTTGACATAGTACAAGTCATCCAACCCTTAGAAAACTATCAGGTGTGGAGAACAGCAGAAAAAAGCAGGTGTGGAGAACAGCAGAAAAAAGCAGGTTACTTGAACAACAACCATGAAGCCCTAATTCTTGCTGAAGGTAAAGTTCATAAGTTGCATTTAATCTGCATTATGAGTAAAATTAAACAAGAAAGATGGCACTGAATTGTAGGGTGTACTTAACACACCTCAGTACTTTCCAACAAGGAAATTTTCAAAGCAGATCCTTATAAAAAAAAAAAAAAAAACAGTGAAGAGTATGTTTACAACCTCTAGCAAAAAAGAAAAAAATGTGCAATGGCAAAAAGAAAAGAAATGTGCAGTGTTTTTTTTTTCATAGCAAAACTGAAACCAGCTATTAAAAAAATATTTTTTTAGAATTGGTAAATCATCTACATGTATATACACACTAACCATGTATAGTACCCACTAGCAGCAAAAATGTGCCAAAAATCCTAAGTTATACAAAAAATAAATTCTCTATAGTGGAATATATTTGAGGAAAAAAATTGAACTATTAGAACAAAGGATATGGAATAAAAGGTGATATAACCAGAGTTGTATAAAAATAAAATGTATCTGTGTGCACAACCATTGAAACAGAAAACTTGTTGCAAATCCGCGAATCACGCACACGATAACAGTAGAATAAGATAATTTAAAGAAAATTTAATAAAACAATAAATAATTATTAGAACATTACAGATTTCAGTGAAGGCAAAATAAGTACATTAAAACTGAATGTGCAGCAATTTGTGCAAAATAGACCTTTAGGGCAAAATATAAAAAATTTTGAACTATGAACCTCAAAAACCAAGAGACTAATAAAGAAAAATTTTATATCTAGAAAAACAGTTCCATTAATGAACCTTAAAAAATTATGAACAGCATTTTCAACAATTTAATTCAAAAATAGTACTTTTACAAAATACTTAGATATTATTTTAATTGAATAACTGGCAACTGCAAGAAGAACCTGGCAATAAAATTTAAATTATTTCTGTGTAAACAAAACTTTTGATACAGTTTCTATATTTTAATAACAGGCCTTGATAAAATCTGGAGGCCAGAAAAATCTGTAAAAACAAAAGAACTCAGAAAATGTGAAAAATAAGTGAAAGTTCTTCAGATTAAAATAGAATTAAATATATTTTAAATGGAGTGAACCTTGAGAAAGTGTTTTAATTTCTGTGAATAACTTTTTTTTTTAATCTACAAGTAAAAACTATCTGCAAAATCTGCTAATAATTTGGAAAGTACCTGCGTACGCATATACTTCTACATTCTGCTACTATGGATATAACTTGATGCCCTTTGGTGATAATTGTCCTTGGTGAACAGTGCCTTATCAAAGAAAATTTTTATATGGGATTTTTAAAATATGAAAAACTTTCAAGCAGAAATACAGGGGTTTACCAAAATAATGGAAACACTTACTGTTTGAGGAGAACTTTTTATTAATAACCTGTAGGCCTACTTCGGGCTTTCAGTACAGAAGCAATTCCACTTGGAATAGACTTATACAAGTCATGCACAAACAATAATGGAATTTGGGACCGTTCTTCCAGTAAAATATGGTTCAATAGTGCAAGAGATGTTGGAGTTCGAAAGTGTGATCTGACCTTTTGATCCAGATTTTCCCTACAAATGTTCAATAACACTGAGATCTGGAGACTGAGGTGGCAGGGTAGCTGCTGTACCTCATCCTCTGCAAACCATAACTTGACACATTTTGCTGCCCACTACATGGGTGCATTCTTTGCTTGAAACCAGGAATGGTCATCAGGGAACAATGCCTGCAACATTGAGTGCAGGTGGTCCAAGAATGGATTTGTACTTTGCAGATGTGACATGACCCAATAGAATAACTAATGGCTTTAAGGAATGCCACGATATGGCATCCCACAGCATCAGAGATCAACCTCCACGCTTCAGAATAAATTCATACGTTGCAGATGTGACACGACCCTGCAGAATAACCAATGGCCCTAAGGAATGCCATGATATGGCACCCCACAGCATCGTGGATCCGCCTCCATGCTTTACAGTTGGGACCAAACAATCAAGGTGGTATCCCTCTGCAGGTTTTCACCAGACTACCAGCAATGGGAAACAATGTGAAGCAAGATTCATCAGTCCAGATAACACACTGTCCAATTATCTTCGGTATCCCAGCTTTTATGTGCTTTGCACTACCGTTATACATTTTGTTGTTGCACTGATGTTGATAATAATCAGAGGTTTGTGGATGGCAGCACAGCTATAAATACTGGCATGAGGGTGTTGCCAATGAACTACATGTATTATGATGGAAACTGGATTGTTCTGTTGCTATTTGCGCTGGTATGGCATTGTGCTTTTATTGTAGAACCCATACATTTACCTATCCATATGATGTTCACATTCTGCATGTTTGGAGGCACCGTTGTCTTTTTTTTTTTTTTTTTTTTTTATAGATAGTGATAATCTTTGATACAGTTCATGTTACACCTACTATTTCTTCCAAATCTAATTATACAACCCGTGCATTCGCCTATCCTTATCTGACATATGATGTTCACATTCTGTATGTTTGGAGGCAACAGTGTCTTTTTTTTTTTAATTATTATTATTATTATTATTATTATTATTATTATTATTATTATTATAGGTAGTCATAATCTTCAATACAGTTCACATTACATTTACCATTTCTTCCATTTTAATTACTAAGACATGCACCAACAATTTGCCTTTTTGAGGACATTGTCAACAATTACTTTACAATAGCTGTTTCACAGGTGATTTTGGCACTGCTACATGATAGCTGACTTTGTGCTGTGCCCGTTTATGTGCAACACACTGTGGTTGATGTTGTCCATGTAATTTGCATAAGGTTCACTGCATGTACTCCAGTTGCAGTCGATGTTTACATTATTCTGATGATCCCTGCAAACAGAACCATGAATTACAAGAAAATGAGTACATGCAGAAGTGTTCTTCAAAGCAGTGGCTATGTGACGGAAAAAAATATTTTTAAAGTATTACTTTTAAGAAGCAGAGATAGCATGAAAAAAGCTTTTACATATCCATCTCTTGTTGGAAAACTGCTTTAATTTACAGTGGATAATGTTAAATCTTTACCACAGTAAATGGCACACAGCACAAAGAATTTTTCCCACTAAAGATGGAATTGAAAAAAATACACAAGAACACCGTCTAGCATCAGAACTGTGCATTGTAAAAAATCCAAGAATATAATTCAAAATGTTTCATAAAGTGGATTTAATGTAAAAAAGCAAAAATTCAAACCAGACTTTCAGAAGTAAAGACAAATTAAATATATATTTCCACTCTGGAGTGGCTGAACTGTTTATTATTTCTGCCAGAAAATACAAAACATGCTTCAGCTGTATCCTAGTGAGAATAATTGGCAGTGAAATACGTAACACACAAAACATTAGAATTATTTTTGATATCCTCATATCACTCATAAGTACATCCCACCATAGGCGCAGATTACGCAGGGGCAACGGGGGCGATCGCCCCTCAGTGATTAGACCGTGGGGGGCAAAAGTATGCTTTGGCCCCTTTGGTCTTCTCTGGAAATCCATGCTTTTTAAGGTTTTAAATATGTAGGATTTTAAAGAAGGGGAGATACTGGGGTGCTCGAGCGACCACCGCAAGCTGTTTTCGGTTGTGAAATTGTAAACAGGAGTCACCGGGATCGATCGTTTGATGTCGTAAGCACTTCCCTGTTTCTCCCCCTCATCCAATGTCTTCGGAAGAATAACTGTTGTTTTGGCTCTACCAGAAGGCACACCAGGGCAATGATAGTTTCAAGTCATCTGCTCATCACCTCTAGGCTTTAGGCCAGGCGACAAGCAGTAGAGTTCTTCTCTACCCATATAATAGCCAGTTTCTCATCAATTCCCAGAGTCAAGAAAAATGTAACAGAGGTATAGTAAAGCACTGCAGTCGCAGTGGCCGATGCATGAACTATATGATGACCGATGTCTATTGGTCGTTTTAAGACAGAAGTAAAACACTAGCCAATAATTTCACCGCAACTGATTGCATCTTGAAAATTTTTTAAACATAGTGTCATACTGTCCTGTTGGAGTTAATTGTTGAATTTTGACCAGTTGACACACTTTTTTTTCATTGTTTGGCTTTTTGGGGAGCTAGAAATGAAATATATTAAAGAATGAAAGTTTAGATCATTCAACAACAAAATTGAGACAAGTTGCATATACAACATGAAAAATTTGAAAAGGAAGAGCGAAAGTGGAATTAAACCCATAAATTTGTACTTTGAAAAAAAAATGTACAGTAGAGTTGGAATCAGTGTTACAAACTGTGGCTGTTGCAAATGCTGAGTTTCCATCATCTTCAATACCAAAGGTATGAAGTGTATTTCAAGAAATTAATAATTTTCTGTAAATAATACATCACTTCACTTTTTGTGTTTCACAAAGTCAGTCAACAACATGACATAAACATTTATGCATTTAAAAATAAAGAAAAAAGAAAGAAACAAACAAACAAACAAAGCTGCGTCACGAACTTTATTCAGAGGCTTCGGGGAGACGTAATCCTGGGCCACGGCAAAAAAAGCAAAAAAAAAAAAAAAAAAAATAGATGCATAAAAATCGGCAAATTCTCCCATGCTTCCAATCACTATATCCTTTGTGCAAATTTTGCACCTTGCTTTACTTTTATCTGTATTAACTAAGGATATTTAGTCTTCATAATCCCTTTTCTTGAATCCCCAGTGGGTTAAAAATACATTTCCCCCTAGGCATTGTATATCAAAAGCCCAACCAACTTAATACAATCGAATATTTAACTTATCAAACGTTAGAGAAAGTACGCACTAACAAAGCATACGCTGCACACAAAAACAAAATATCTAGCGTGCCCTCCAGGTAAAAGTCTGCGACCAGGCCAAACGTTCACGTGACCAACCAGCGACAGCGAGGTCCGTAGATCGCGGTGTTCGAAGGATTCGGTCCGTAATAAACTTTGTGTCGAATGGCCAAATCATGCTACCTAAGCTCCGCCTACGGCCATAGAACAAACACACATGCCTGCCTCCATTACCAAGAAAACGGAGGATGGGAGGGAGTCAAGGGTTTCGCGGCAGTGAGCAAAAAATCCACAATGTTTTTCCTGTTCAAGGGTGGACAATATCGGTGAAAAACAAAAATAAGCACTTTTAAGCACCCAAAGCAAAAAAAAATTAAGCACTATTAAGGGCCCTTATTATTTTTTTTTCACGAAATTCAGCACCTTTAAAGCATTTTTAAGCACCCCTATTTGACCATGTCCCAAATTCCTGCAGTGATAAAAATGGTGAGAAATAATTGCTTTCTTTTTGTAGATTTCGATTAACTCATTTTTTCTATGGTCCCAGTGGCGCAGTCAAGGGTGGTTCCAAATCCAAAACTTTTTTTGTTTTTCTTTACATAATTCAATCTTCTTAGTTGAAATATTAGGATACCGATAAAAAGCCTATTATCGCAAATAAGTGAAATTATGAAATGTACAATATTAAAAAATTATCATTCAGAAATGTTTTGTCTGGAACATTCAGCACTTTTTCTTGTCATCAATATACATTTGTGCATACAGAAAAGTTGTGATTTTTTTTCGTGTCATCTGTCTGTACATACATACGACTTTCGAACGAATGAAGCTAAGAACTCGAGATTTATGATCTACTCCCTTACCAGGACAACCCCATCAATTTTGAGCAAAAACAGACAAGCACTTTCGATTGAAATCAACATTGGTTAAAAACTTTTCTAATGCAAAATGTCTTCAGTCATTCAATGGCTTGGTGTACAAATCTCTAATTTGATGTTTTAGACATATTATTGAAGAACAATAATTTTGTTGATTTTAAACAAAATCGGTCAAATAATGTTCTATTTAAGAATAAAGCGGTCAAGAAAATTTTCTAATGTAAAATCTTAGGGAACGACTTACAAACTTGGAATTCAGGACCTTATAAAGAGTAAGTTTCCTGTTGAGTTACATTTGAATACATTTAAATAGAAATAGGCGAAAAAACTTTCTAAAAAATATATATTCGGGGAGGATTCAGGACGGGCTCAGCACTTCCTCCCCACCTTATGATGATTATATATTCCTTCTCTAATTACGTGGCTAATTCCACCAAGCAGAAATCCTCTTTGCCTCAGAGTTGTCCGCATTTTAATGGATCCGGACAACCCCATTAAAATAATAATAAGACTTTTAAAAGGTATGTGAATTAAGATAGAATGTAATCATCGACCAGTTTAACAGGAACACATTCATGTAAATCCTTCTGAGAAGAAACCTTCAATGTCAGTAAATTTTTAACTAGCATTTTAATAGAAAAATGGAACAGAGCAAAAACTGTACAACTCAATGAAATATACTAAATACACCAAAATTTAACATCAATTGCTTATTAAATTAAGAGAAAATAGATACTGAAAGATACAAGGTTTCTTCCCCATTTTACAAATTATTAATAGAAATTCAATTAAAACAGAAAAATATACCAACAATTGTGGAGAATAACTTCATTCACTGCTTAAGCATATGTTTCATGATAACAGTGAGCATCATTATCTAACTTGAAGAAAACCTTAAGATCGCTTCAGAAAATGAGTCCTGCCGCCTGTGTTTTTCAGACTATTTCCTGTTAATTCAATTAGCAAGTAATACTACTTTTGAAATTTGGAACATTTCATAGAGATGAACAATATTTGTTGAGCGGCATTTCTTCATTAACATGGTATTTAAGAAGTTACTGGTCATTGAATGTTTTTTCACAGGGATATAAACATGGTGGTGCTCCAAATAAATTGGAAAATGAGTATGTATTTTGATACATACACTCAATATGCAAATTGAGACTATATTTCGTTTTTGATTCATTATAAATAAATTTGATACGTCAGCATCATCATTGTCAACCATTATCAATCCACTGCTGGACGAAGGTCTCCCCAAGTTTCCTCCACAACGGTCTGTCTTGTGCGAGTCTCCTCCATGTCACTCCCGCATACTTTCGAATTTCATCCACCCATCTTCCACGTGGTCTTCTGGGTCTTTTCCTGTCCCTTGGAATCCAATCTAAAATTTCGGCTGTCCATCGATGGTCTGTCCTTCTGGCAGTATGTCCAGCCCATTGCCATTTCATGGATTTAACTCTGATCATGATGTCTTCCACTCCCGTCATTTTTCGGATCCACGAGTTCCTCTTCTTATCTCTCCTGGTTACACCAGCATGCACCTCTCCATGCTGCTTTGAGTTGTCTGCAGCCTTTGTATGTCTCTTTTAGTTAAGGTCCACGTCTCTGCACCATACGTAAGCACTGGAAGGATGCATTGATCAAACACTTTTCTTTTAAGACATAATGGCATGTTGCTCTTGAAAATTATGCTGTTTCTTCCAAAAGCTCTCCAGGCAAGTTTTGTACGCCGATTAATTTCTTCATCAATGTGAACCTCACTTGACATCTGCTGTCCAAGATAAACGTACATGTCTGTTATCTCCAGCTTTTCTCCATCAATCGATAAATCTTCATTTCTTGTAAAAGCATTGAATATCACTTTTGTCTTCTGAAAGTTCATTTTTAATCCCACTTCTTTACTCTTGTCAGCAAGTTCCTGGATCATACACTGCAGCTCTGATGGGGTAGTTGCAAAATTTTTTTTTTTTTTTTTTTTTGATTGGAGGTTTAACGACCACCGTGAGCAACTCAATGGGCTATAAGCAGTCGCCCGTCCCTAATTTAGGGTCACTGGTTCCAGGGAAGGGAGAGAGCCAGTGCCGTAAGACAAACACAACAGCCATGCCACACCGGGATTCGAACCCGGACCCCTTCGGACGAATGATCAGAGGCCAACGCCTTAGACCACTGCGCCACCGGGCGGCAGTTGCAAAATTGACTGTCATCAGCAAAACGAAGGTTGGTTAGATAATCTCCATTAATCTTTATCCCTTTGTTTTCCCAGCTCAGTGATTGAAAGACATTTTCCAATTTGGCATTAAAGAGCTTCAGAGATATGGTGTCACCTTGTCTCACTCCTTTTCCAATTTTTATGTGTGCTGTATTTTCAAACAGCCAAATCTTTGCACTTGCATTTTCATAGATGTTATTAATAATATTAATGTACGCATCTTCAATACCGCAGGTTTTCAGAGCCATTGTAACTGCTGATGGTTTTACCAAATCAAAGGCTTTTTCATAATCGATAAAAGCCATGCACAATGGAAGTTCATATTCCCTCGCTCTTTCAATTAGTTTTCTCAGTACGTGGATATGATCTATTGTGCTGTAGCCACTCCTGAATCCAGCTTGTTCTCTCGGTTGAGCCATGTCCAGTGTTACCTTCAAGCTGTGTGGAAGAACTTTAGTGAAGATTTTATAAACCACTGATAGGAGGCTGATAGGTCTGTAGTTCCTGAGATCCTCAATGTCACCTTTTTTATGTAGCAAGATCATTGTAGAGTTGTTCCAATCCTCAGGAATCTTCCCTTCATTAAGGCATCGAGTGAAAATTTGGGCGAGTACTGTTTCGATTTCTCCACTTCCTTCTTGTATGATGTCTACAGTAATTCCATCTTCTCCTGGAGCTTTTCCCCGCTTCATGTTCTTGATTGCATGTGCTACTTCTGCTGGGAGGACTGAGAGAACTCTGGTACTGGTACCTTTCATGATGTCTGGAGTACATGTATCATTCCCTTTCATATAATTTGGAGTAGAAATCTTTCACTCTTGTCAAAATTTCGCCTCTATTTCTTGTTACAGAACCATCTTCTTTTCTCAGTGCCATAATCTGTTTTCTTCCCATACTGAGATGTCCCTTTGCTCTCTTTAGGCTTTGGTTGTTTTCAATTGCTTTCCTCACTAGTTCACAGTTGAATTTCCTTACGTCTTCAGTGATACTTTTTCGCACTGTCTTGCATAGCTCTATATATTCCACTTTGGAAGTCATCTTCTTTAGTTGTCCTCATCTCTCTTCTTTTTTGCATCAACATTTTGGTTTTTCCTGATAATTTGTTCACATGCAACTTGTTCTTAGACCCCGCTAATTTTGTTGCTGTTTCCATAAGAGCTTTGGTTACTTTTCTGTTAACTTCAGAAATATCCACTTCTTCCGATGTTAGGCCTTCTAAAGCAGAGAATCTGTTCTTGAGTTCCAACTTGAAGGTATTATGGTGTTTTTTAAGGTTGGTTATGTCAATACATTTTGTTTGTCTTATGAGCTTGCTACGTTCGAGTTTAGTGTTGAGGTGCATTTTACATCTCACCAATCTATGGTCACTACCTGTGTTGAACTTGTTTAGCACACTGCAGTCTTCTATGACGAATTTTTTGTTACACATAATAAAATCAATTTCACTTGTCGTCCTACTTTGGATGTCTCCATGTCCATTTCCTGTGCGGCTTTTTCTTGAAAAAGGAATTCAAGATCAAAAACCCTTCTGCCTCTGCAAACTCAACGAGAGTATTTTCACGCTGGTTTCTGTTGCCGTGACTGAATTTACTTACTAAAGTTTCATTCTGTTGCTGTTGCCCTATTTTTGCATTGAAATCTCCTATAATTATCTTTAAGTGCTGCTTAGCTTTATTATTTAGATGACGAATTTCCTCATAAAATTCTTCAATTTCTTCTTCAGGATGACTTGTAGTGGGTGCATAAGTTTGAATAATCTGAGCCTGGTATCTTCCCGAGAGTTGGATAACGAGTCGTGCAGCTCTGTCAGAGGAACTTTCAACTTCTACAACTTTATCCTTCAGTTTCTTGTTTATTATAAAACCAACACCACTAGTTCTGCCAGTATCAGTCCCACGATAGTAGAAGAGATGTCCACTTTTCAGTTCAATGAGATCTTCTCCTTTTCTCCTTACCTCACTTAGCCCGACGATGTCCCACTTGATCCTTTGTAGTTCCTCTTCCAATTCAAGAAGCCTTGAATCAGAAGATAGGGAGCGTCTGTTATACGTAGCCAAGGTCAGCATTAGATGGCAGCCTAGTCCGGTCCTCCGGGGATTCTTAGCACCCTCTGCCTTCATGTCGCACTGGCTGCTGCCTTGGCCAGGTACATTCCAGCTGCCGGAGACTGAGGGCCAAGATTTAAGTTGTGGAGTCATTTTGGAGGGGTTTGGCCATAACTCACCATGCTGGCCAAGCGGGTTGGTGAGTGTGGGATAGCATTTCCTCTAATCCCGATGGTATAGTTATACTGCTATTGGCAGTCATCAGAGCCCCTTTAGTAGGAACAGGATGTACCACGAGAAGGCGGGGTCGACATTTGTCAAGGAGAGGCTGTGATGTTACGCATCACCAGACCTTACATCCCTTGACATATGTATGTACTAATATATACATAGAACTCAAAGACTATTTTCAGCCCGCCCCCCCCCCCCCCCGAAAGCATAATTAATCTGGGAATTTAGAATTTCATCAAAAATGAATTTGAAATATATTATTATTCTTGTACTATATGTCATTGCTTTAGTGCGCATGTGCTAGTATGTGTGCGGTTAAACGACGATCAATTTTAAAGGTGAATGCTACTTTCTCGTGATTTTTTGATTTGTCCCCGTGGCATTCATGAAAAGTCGGCGCTTATGAGTCCCACCACTTATAATTTTAACATAGCTTATGCATGATATGAGGATATCAAGAATTATTCTAATGTTTTAGTTGTAAGCAGTATCTGACTGAAAAGGAAAATTTTCTATCAGGTTTTTTTACAGGTGCATACACAGCTGCAAATGTGCACTTACACCCTCTAGTGATAGAATTATGCATAGAGAAAAAATATAAGTCATACTCAATATTTCTCAACATGAATGCTCGCAAAAACGAAATTTCAAAATGGAGAGAGAGTGTGTTTTGTATTAGGAGCAGTATCTGACCAAAAAGGGAACTTTTCTATTGAAATTTAAGGAATGCAAATATTTACAACAGAAATTTCACTTATGGAAACCCTTGTGGGTTTCCAGAAGTCAGAAATTATATTCAAAATAGTCTTCGCCACAAACTATCAGTCATAAAAAGAATATTTCAAATAGGACTCTTAGAGCAGAAATATCAGGGAAAGTGCAATACATACATACATGCCCTCTAGAGGGATAACTATGCATTATCTGAAAAAAAAAAAAACTGCACATAAAATGGTCATGAAAAATGCATTGAAGAAAAGAATTGTATCAATCAGAAGAGTTTAACAACAAAGTCATGGAATGAAACATTTTGAAAATGACCTGCACTTATGCTCCCTAGTGGCAAAGTTATAAGTTATGCATCAAAGGAAACAAAATCAGAAAACACGGATCATCGTTCTTACTGTTCATACTTCCAAATGCAAAAAGAAGTTTTTAAATTGGACTAACAGGTGCACAGATGGACATAGTAATGAGATACGCACTAAGTTTTTTTTTTTAAAGACACTTTAAAAAGGAAGACACCAATCACAGAAAATTCAAAACCACTGTAACTAAAATGTGTGTGTGTGTGTGTGTGTGTGTGGACAGTAATCCTTTGGAGAGAAAATGCTCTATGTGATGGCCAATTTTGTGAACTGTTAACCTCAATATTAAAATAGCATATCATGTTCCTTAAATGGAACAACATCAGTGATTCTGTAGAAAAAAAAGTGAATTTCTAACTTTTACCAAAACCTTAAAAATGTATAAAGTAAATAACATGCTTGAACAATTATTCCATTTATTTTGATCAATTATTCTACTGCTTTATAAATTATATTCCATTATCTGCCTTAGAAGACAAACACACGAACAACACATTTCCATTTAGTTCAGATTACTCAAATTCCTCATGCAGAACAAAGTCAATAGTCATTTTGGGACTATGCACACTGAGTATCAGTTTGGAAAAAAATTATTCTTTGAAAATTTAACAAGTTAAAAAAAAAGTTCCATTTCAGTTATATCACAGCTCTGGGAATCTCAAATAGGTAATGTTTTCTCGAAGAACAAACCACTCTTTAATTGGACATTTCAAAAATCATGCTGCCAGCACTTATGCTATTTAGTATCAGGAAATCAGTAAGTAAATGAAAACAAGCAAGCAATGGAAGCCACATTATTTCATAAGTGTGTTAAATTGTAGGCAATACCATAACTTATATTTTTTTTATATCTCACAGCAGTTGGAATCCTACAAGCACAGTTTAAAAGCCAAACAGACATTACAAGAGCTAAACTTTGAAAGAAAAAACAAGTTTTTCTTACCTATTAACTTGGGGGCTTAACAGAAAACCTTTCATGAATTTTCACACTCTGCAATAATTAAGAAATGATTTTTGGAAGATAAAGGGAAGCCTTAGATTTAAAAGCATAGGGTCTAAACTTCAGCAAAGGTAAAAATAGATTGGCTCATCACTGAAGATTTACATTAAAACATATCACACACCACAAAATCAAGGAACTAACCTTCTTGCTCACATCAGAACTAGGCGAACAGCAGGTCTGATGATGGTCGATGACTGCAATGGACGAAAAGCACTTCACTTATTGTTGTTTTGTTTCTAAGTTTAGCGAACATTGTGAACAACTTCATGGGTTATAAGCAATCACCCATCCCTAATTTAGGGTCACTTATTCCAAGGAAAGGGATATAGCTAGTGTCATAAGACAAGCACACTATCCATGAATGATCTTACCTTTTTTGTGAATGAAAGTCAGTGATGTAGTCCAAAGGACCTACTGCTTGATAAGTTTAATCATTTGTGTTGTTACATCTTAATTGCTAATATTTAAATTGCTTTTAAAAAGTTTTCAAGTGCCAAAGTATATTGGTAAGTTCAAGATTCCAACAGATAGTAAAGCTATTTCAAGACTAGAGTGACTACAAGCTTTGCAGATATGACCAGATACACTGGAATACAACTTCAAAAATTTTTGGCTGAAGAGTACCCCAGCAATCCTGTTTACTATCAACCCTTTGGAACATGGACTGAACCCAAGAAAATGATGCCAAGAGTTCTGTTGAATGGTCAGAATGAGGCCAACCAATCAACCTCAATGAAGGTTATGCTTTAAATATGACTAATAATCGTGCAACATGAGAAAACATTATGAGCTTTTGTGCGTGTGCATACACACATCCTATGCTTCTACATATTACATCATGCATACACATCACTAAGCTGTTCTCTAAGATTAGCTCCACAAAGAAATACAAACTACCAGATAATTTTTACTTACTGCTGCCGTATCAAACTTCTCCATTTACAGCAAACTTGATATACAACTCGAGCTTCACTGATATCCACCAAGATGTGTTGCAGTTATGTAATGTGAAGCAAAATGTTAGCATAGTGGAGACTAATATGCTTCGGTGGTTTGGTCATGTTGGGAGAGTGAGTGATGAAATTCTTACTACGAAAATCTTTTTAGCCCATGTGGCAGGAAGAAAAGGCAGAGGAAGGCCAAGGAAGTCATGGGAGGATCTGATTCAGGAGTGTCTGCATGAGAAAAAGATTATGAAGTAGAGAAGATCTTGTGTACGGCATGTGGTGGGCTAAAAATATTTTCTTAGTAAGCATCTCATCACTCACTCTTTCAACATGGCCAAACCACCAAAGCATATTAGTCTCTACCATGCTAGCAATATTTAGCTTCACATTACATAACTGCAACACATCTTCATTCCTCGCATAATCGGAACATGTCTTGCACCCCTCCCCCTAAGTAATCCATTTCTCCAGCACACAAATGCCTACTATGTTTCTTCTGTAGTACCCAGTAGTGTACTCCCTAGATTTTTTTTACAGTTGGGTGACAAGAAATTTTAGCTGGATGGTACTTTTAATGGCCCCTTCCCTAACTGAGAAAGAAAAAAAAGGGGGGGGGGTGTTGTTGTTTTGCTTAAAGTTATTACACTTATTAAACATCTGTAGCAGTGTGGTAGACATTAATGTAACATAACTTCATAGAAGAGATTAGAAAATTGTACATAAATAATAAAACAAGTTAGTAAAATCATGCAATGCATTGATTATGATATGCTTTCCAACATACCAGAAATCATTACTCAAGTTATGAGGAATATGGTTGTAGAATAAATCTCGCTCCTATGCCCTAACCTTTGACCCCATTTCGATGATATTCAAACAGAACCGGTTAAGTATACTTCCAAAATAACATGATAAAGTTTTGTCTGAATCGAAGCATTTTTACGTAGGCGATGGAATGGATCCCGCTCCTATTTCCCGACCTTTGACCTTATTTCGCCCACTTTCAATAGGGTTCGTCTCTAGGTGGTCCCCTACAACATACTAAAATTTAATGGAAATCTAACCATTTTTACGCGAGTTATCGTGTGGGCGGACAGACGGACGGACAAAGCTGGGCCATATACGCTTCAACTTATGGTTGGAAAGCGTAAAAAAAGTGAGTACTTACTAAAAAATCATATTCAACACAGATTTCTTCCAGTTTTCATCAATCTTTATAGTTTATGTGGGAATAAATTTTCCTCTCTTACTGTTATGTGCATTGTGAAAACTCATTAAAGGAAATTCAGCTAGGCTGCAGAGAAAATTATTTGGGCAGACTGCCCAGTAAAAAGGCTCTAGGGAGAACACTACCCAGGTTTCACTGCTTCTATGATGTATTGCAATTATGTAAAAAGCAAATTACACACTGCTAAAACTATCACCTGATCTCTAGCACTAGGTATTTAAGAGTATGATAGATTTAAAATAGTTAGTGGCTACATTGAAAAAAAACAAAACAAACTAAACATTTAGCAATAAATGCATTTACTTACAATATTTAATTAAAGTTAAACGCAAGAAAATAAAACTCACAGGAGACAGTGAAGTACAGCATTTAAAAGTTGTTTTTCCTTGGTAGAGAAGTAAATTTGCAAGATTTCAATGTTTGAAGTATTTTTTTTTCTTTTATCTGCAGAAGCAGTATTTTGCCCCCATGTGTGATGGAAGAATGTGCTTCTACTTCACTAACTTTTTTTTAACACTTTAACATGACTTTTCATTCATTAGCTTGGATTTTTGTTGAAGTCTTAGGAGCTAACTAAGGCCATGCCAGAGGACATAATTAAAAACCAACCAAGATAGACTAATTGTTTCCAAATCTGACATATTTGCTTGAGCTTCACAAAGAAAATTGCTCAAAAGCGCTGCAACTAAACTACTAGAAGGTGAAATGATAAAGTGGTTTTTACAACCAAGAGCTGAAGGAACTTCAATGTCAGGAGCACTGATTTTAAGTAAGGTGAAATATTTTTTTTTTTTTTTTTTCTGAAAAATTAGACATGCCCAGGACTTTTAAGTTTTCTTCTGGTTGGTTAAAATGATTTAAAGAAAGGCATGGTATAAGGGAGTTAGAAATACAGGGTGAAAAGCTCAGTGTGAATAATGTAGGAACAACATTATTCTGTGATGAATTAGCAAGAGTTAGTAAAGAGGAGGCTCTTGTACAGTCACAAAATTGTAGAGGACTTTACAGGCCAGCAATACCATTTGCATATTAGCTTCTGTACAAGAAAAAAAAATGTGCCAGGATACAAAATACGCAAAGGCAATAACAATACTGTGCTGCTCAAATGCTTTGGGAGAAGACAAATTAAAATTAGTCATAGTAAGAAAATTAAAATCTCCTAGAAGTTTGCAAGACAACAAATATTCCAGTAGATTATTATAACCATAGATCTGCATGGATGACTAGGGACATTTTCAAAAAATGGAAAGACAAATTCATTCCTGACATTAAAACACTTCTCTCAGAAAAGTTTTTCGCACAAAGCAATTCTATTATTAGATAATGTTGTCCATCCCATCTTCCACTAGCAAAACTTTCTGCAGAAAATGGCAAAATTATTACTGTTTATTTTCCACCAAAACAACATTATTAGTTCAACCTATGGAACGAAGGCGTGACTGAGATCATGAAATGATTGTATAGAAAAGCTTTGATGTTGGACTTTATTATGGAAGAGAAAAACCCTCTTGGTTTGGAAGTCCCTAACAATTAAAGATGTTATCTATAACATTCTATGGCATAGACAGAAGTTAGAAATGAAACAATTGCAAAATCATTCAAAAAAAAAAAAAATTGCCTGATAACTTTGTGATTACTGGAAATAATGTGGAAGTGGAAAACTAATAGCAGTGCAGAAATCGGCTACAATATTTTTAAATCAATTTAAAACACTGATGGGTGCAAATGAGGAAAATATTAACGAGTGGTTGAATATAGACAAAAATGAAATTAGATACCAAAAAATGACTGACAACTAAATCCAAAGTGTGAAAGAACCAACGGCAGTATCAAGTGTTTCATTCAAAGAAGACGATGGAGAACTACAACCAGTTTACAAAGTAAGTTATAATGAAGCTCTAACAGTTACAGAAACAGTATTTAAATTCATGGAAAGTCAAGACGACGATTACATTGAAGTTTTACAAATTTGTGGAGGCATAAGAAAAAAAAAAAAGCTACAAGGGGGGGGGGGGATGAGACTTTCTACCTGAAATATGTTTAAAAATGCTCGGTTTTGTATTTACTCATTACAAAAATGTTTATTTTATGTTTCTATAGGTTTGTTATGTATTTAACCCAAGGTAGCATAATTTGGATTAACCATGTTTTTCAATTACTGCCATTATCCTTAAAACTTCAGCATCTCCCAATTACCATAGATAACACAGGTCTGCAAAAAAATATATTTTTTCAGCTGCATGGGATGTTTTTGGTAAATATTATGTTTTCGAGTGTGCTGAATCCAAAAATGACCTCCATTTCCCTCCATCACATACAGTTTTTTTGCAAAATACAAGGTGTTTGCATAAAAAAAGAATAATAATGAGAAAACCACCATTTCATTACAATGAACTAAAAAATATTTCTTATAATAAACAAACAATTTCTTCATGAAATGTACTTAACATTCTGTGTTCATTCTTTTAGCCTATGAAACCTTTTCTTCTTCTCTTTGATACTTCTCCAAACACACTTCCGCTTTCCACTTTGTTTCCCGCTTGAGCATCCAACAGTAGTCGGCTAGCATATTGACGTCCCATCGTCCTTGGTAGCGTCTCTTGATATCACAGACATCCTGGTGAAATCTTTCACCCTGCTCTACACTGAGGGCTCCCAAGTTTTCGGGAAAATAGTCGACATGGGAGTGTAAGAAATGAACTTTTAAGCTCATCTTGCATCCTTGAGCTTTATACGCAGCCAACATGCATTGTACAATGCTTTTGTAGTAAGGGTCTTTTAGTATTACCCAAAAACTTGTGCACTACGTCTTTGAAATAGTCCCATGCTTCTTTTTCTCCCATTGTTTCTGAAAAGAGGGGAACGGATAACAGTTTTTGTATGTCGGGGCCAGTAAAAACTCCCTCTTTCAACTTGGCTTCAGACAGTTTTGGAAACTTGGAACACAGATATCTGAAACATTCCCCATCTTTTGGCAGTGATTTCACAAACTGCTTCATAAGCCCCAATTTAATATGAAGAGGTGGTAATAAAAACTTTTCAGGAGGAACCAAGGTTGTATTAATGACGTTATTTTCGCCGGGGATTAAGGCGTCTCAAAGTGGCCAGTCAGTTTTTGTCCAATGAAGATCTCTGGCTCGACTGTCCCACAAGCAAAGGAAGCAGGGATATTTCGTATAACCTGCCTGCTGGCCCAACAACACGGTTAGTATTTTTTTAAGTCTCCACAAAGCATCCAGCGATGTTCTTGATATTTTATTTTCTTAAGAATCATTGCCACATCGTTATAGTTTTCCTCCAAATGCACCAAGTGTCCTACAGGAAGTGATGCAAATTTATTCCCATTATGAAGCAAGACTGCTTTGAGGCTTGTTTTTGAGGAATCAATGAATAGGCACCACTCAGATGAATCATATTCTATTTCAAAACACTTCATTGGCCCTTGAACATCACTACAAAAAACGAGATTTCCCTCTTTGGAGAAAAATGTAGTGAATTCTCTCTCTCTGTGCCTGTACCACAAAAATGAGGTTCCGGGTGACAGCAGGTTTTTATTTTTTAATCTTGACCCCAGCAATTCGGCAGCATCTTTTGAAAGGCCTAAAATCTCTAACCAGGTCATTGAGCTCACTCTGATAAAAAGTTGGGGTCCCTCATCAACAGAAAAATCTGAACTAGATTCGTCCTGGGGAGGTAATATGTTTCCGTCCTCAGAATCACTCAGGATATCATCCAAATTGGAAGGTGGGTGTGGAACTGGTATTGCAGAGCTATGAGGCACTGGATAAATTAGCTGAATTTAGGTTTGGGTAAGATATTTTATTTTTAGTATTGAAACCTTTCACATCTACCGAACAGAAATAGCAGTTGGTAGTGTGGTTTTGCTGTTCACGCCACATCATACGAATGCCAAAATGAAATGAGTGTTTCTTACCCTTAAACCACAAATAGAGATCTTCTTCGCACCTTCTGCACACCTTATGAGGAGCCCAGGCTTTGTCTTGATCCCAAAGTTTCAACTTGAAGTAAGCAAAATACACTTTCTTCACGAAATCACTTATGTTTCTTTGTTGACTTAACAGTGTTTACACCACAAATAAAACAAAAGTTGTCAGGAGAAATAACACAACCTCTTGGAGCCATAATATATAACTAAAAACATGAGCACAGTCACGTTTTAATGCCAAATGTAAACTGAGTGTGGCTCCTAGCTGTTTGTATACACCACATTGAGTACACACACTGACTCTCCGTACATCTAGAAGCAAACGCTTTTTCTGTAGTGAAGCAGATGGAAACTAGCCTCACTCCCTTCAAAAAGACCAGTGAAATAACATGTAAAACATAGGTGAACACGAGAGCGAACAAGGTTATGTTGACACCTGCGCGTCTGCCGATAATCTCTCTGTAGCTGGGCAGGTTAATCGGCAACACCTGCTTCTTCCTCTGGCTCGATAAAAAAAATATTCCAAAATGGCGCTGCATATAAATAAAAGAAAACAGCAAAAAGTTTCTTTTTTTCCCCGTTCTTAAAGATAAAAATTAATGCTTTAGAGGGATTCTCTAGGCACTTTTAGCCTTGAATATCCAGTAGTCATCTATATAAGCTATGCAACATAACCAAAGCAACCTAGATCCTGAACTTATTTAGCATGTTGAAACATGATCAAATCTGACAATATGCTTGTTTATACTCATTCCTAATACCCTAGAGAACATTTATAAACATGCTCAACCCAGCCAGTAAGATTCCTCACTTTTTGCTATAAACAAATTAAACCTGTTGGAACATGATCAACCTGAGCTTCCTCACACCACCAACAACACTACCCTTGCCCTGCCACCCTTGCACTCCCCCCCCCCCATTCCTCTCATTTTCTCTTTGTATTTATTCTCGAGTCTCACTCTAATACATATTAAATGAAAGTAAGAAATCACTTTTACATAGGATTCTTAGAATCAAGAATAGGATACCAGATTTTGAGTTAAACGGGAGTTTCACTCTAAATGAAACTACAAACACAAGTTTTGCAAGAAAACCTGACGTGATGGAATTTTTTGAGTATTTTTCCCAGTTTCAGTGAGTAAAAATCTATAAGAAACAGTATAAAAATCCTGTGCAGTTTTTTGGTTGCAGACCTATGTAATTGATGTTTTACTTTGCATTTTAACACATGTGGGCACCAAAACCTTCAAATTATATTTGAAATGTTTTTTCTTGTACATAAGATTCCCCATGAGATGCCCTGGAATGAGCAATTGTGAGCCAGCAGCTGCCTACCAGAACCCTCACGAGACTCCAACCAGGCCTTGATTTCATTTTTTAGCAGTAGCAACACTTGCTAGTGGCCTTATTTTTTACTAGCAAATTGCATTATCTACTAGCAGAAGTTTATTAAAATTACACAAATGAAACTTTAACATGTCCCCCTCTATTACTCAATCATGACAAATTTTGATTTCACCCCTGTAACTGTCAACTGTAACTGTCTGAAAAGATTACAAATATTTAGATATAACTCACCTTTTCATGACCTGACAGATTAATTCTAAAAATTTTATTCAAATGCAAATACATGTATTTAAAAGAACATTTTTTTATTTAATTTTATTCACAAAATTCAAGAACCCTATTCAAAATCTTAAGTTATTTTTTGTATGTTTTATGATCTAGGTTTCAGGACTTTTCATCATACCAGTTTAAAACAGCAGGCCAGGGAACAAACTTGTCTTCAGATGGACCTTCAACCTCAGTACTCATGAGAGCATTCAATGTTGGTACGTTTAAACTGTCCCTCTAATCACTCTGGATTTTCTCATGAAATTGAACTCAACCTCTCACATGCATAAGTAGATAAGGAAAATATACTGGATATTTCTACTGGTGCCAAAATGTTTTTATAATGTTTGTACTTTTTAAGAAACATTCATTTCTAGCAAGCAGTTGTTCCATTTTGTATGTGTCTAAACTATTCCACATGTGCAATGCAGTGGCACTTCACACTAAAACATTCAAAATTTTTCCACTAGCAACTTTTCCTAGAACCAGTTTTTATCACTAGGTAAATGCATTTGGTTGCTGGCAATTTGCTACTATTGGTCGAAATCGAGCCCTGACTCCAACGAGTCTTGGTGGAGGAGTGGCATTTATTGCCCTAAACGGTCTTTCAGAGACACTTAAACAGTATAAGGGCAAGTTTTACAAGCTGTACAGCTGTTCAGAGTAATAACACTCCCTATTAGGCTCTCAAATCTGCACAACTTGCTGCATCACTTTTGGACTGCCATTTAGTCGTACACATGCTTCCTCCTCACACGGTGATAGTATTCTATTTCCGCTGCGTTATGGATATATGTATGTCTGTACCAAATGTAATTAAACTCTGTCGTGTCATTTTTCGTTATTCACGATTTTGTGTTTGTCACGTTAATTTTCAACACCAGTGTATATACACAGGTTGAGCAACTCTTATTCAAAATTCCGCAAAACAAAAACCTCCGACCATTCAACAGACTGCATCACACAAACACTTCAAAACTCAACAGTAGTACTACTTGTTGGTTGTTTGGCCTGATGGAGCATATTCATAATGCACAATTCTCTCATAATTGAAAAAACAGTCAGCATCAACTTTCCCATTTCTGTGGTGCTGTCATGCTTTTTGGGGTCTGTGAGAGTTTGAAGTCTTCCACTGTGAAGAGTGAGGCCTTAGTTTCAAGGCATATCCACAAATCCATGATTCATCACCAGTTATGATAGCTTTTAAAAAGTTTATCATTTTCAGGTCACTAGCAGCTGAAAGCAATCTCGGCACAAAATTGGCTGAGACATGTCTCATACACAAATAGTCTGTAAGAATATACTGAACTGAAACTAATGGTGAACTCTTCAGTTAACTCATGAATAGTGATTCAGCGCTTTTCCCACACAGCTGCGTGCACAAGTTCAACATTGTTTTAACTTTTGTTGGTTGCAGGCCTACCAGACTGTTCACCACTCTGAGCACTTTTGCGACCATATTTTAAATGTTTATACACTATCTACCAACAAGTAATTGGACACCTGTGATAGCAAAGGAAAACGAAGTTTATTCACCTTCAATAGTTGGTGGAGCCTCCACGAGCGGCGATTACAGCTGCGACCCTCCGGGGCATACTCTCAACCAGGCGTTCTACAACGGCTAGCAGTATTTTCTTCCACTCTGCTTGGAGAAGACAGGTCAGTTCCTTCACCGATTTCGGACGGTGGGAGCACCCCTTAAGTCGACGCTCCAACTCGTCTCAGAGGTGCTCGATAGGGTTCAAGTCTGGGCTCTGTGCAGGCCAGTCCATTCAATTAACCCCATTGTCACCATACCAAGCCATGGCAGACCTCGCAACATGACAGGTGGCATTGTCATCCTGAAAGTAACATGGGTCCACCCCGTAAAACTGCCACAACGTAGGAAGCACATGGTCATCCAAAATGGTGCAGTAGGTCTCGGCATTGAGTCTACCAGGAATTACGACCACGGGTCCCGTGCCATACCAGGAGAAACACTCCCATAGCATAATTCCACCGCCGCCGAACTTCACAGTTGGCACAATACATTCCAGCAAGGCGCGTTCTCCAGGCAGACGCCAAACCCAGACCCTGCCATTCGAACGGTAGAGGGTGAACCTTGATTCGTCGCTCCAGAGAACCTGTTTTCATTGTTCAACGGTCCACTGTCTATGTTCTTTGCACCACGTTAGTCGAGCAGCGCTATTGGACTTGGTGATCAAAGGCTTGTGGGCGGTAGCACGTCCATGATAACCGAGCAGATGGGCTTCCTTACGGATGGTATTCATCGAAAGAACACTCCCAGATGCCTGTTGAAACTCCTCGCGGATGTGGCCCGTCGATTTGCTGCGGTTCTTCCGAATTTTTCTGGCCAGCACCCGTCGGTCTCCAACTCCCAGTTTTGCGGGTCTGCTGGGTCGGGGCACATTCCGACAGTCACCTCTCATCTTCCACTTGCCAATCACGTAGGCCACTGTCTATTTTGGGTACTTCAACTCGCTGGATATGTCATGTATGGATCGGCCATTTCCGCGATACCTGACGATTACACTTTTCTCAAAATCAGAGAGCTCCAAACTGCGTGGCATCTTGCATGCGACTGGTTGAGTTGTTGTTTCCCACACGGTATTTAACGACGGCGGCCGTGACGCGTATCAGGACCGCAGATGTCGTCGATTGCAGGGGTGTCCAATTATTTGTTTACTTGTTGGTAGATAGTGTACCACTCATAAGCTCATGCACAACTCAACATCCTGCCCATAGACTTTCTGTAACTTTAAGCACGTGTCTTCACAAGTTTTGCCAAGTTTTTGACAAAACCTGACGCAAAATTGATCTTGCTCCCACATGACAAATAGCTTTACACACTTAAGAACAAAGCACTGCTGTAAAAAAACTAGATGAGTAGGGGAGACATGACTCGCAGCACATGCGTAGTAGGTTTCAAATTTAACCTGTGCCAAACCGCTTCCTGCTGTGTCTGTCAATTCTGAACTTATGCAACCAGTCTGGATGCTTTTTGATCACACCTGATAATTTTTCCAACATTAAACACTAATTTGGAAAGAGATAACTTTATTTTGAAATTCAACGTCTCTAAAACATCGTCAAGCAGACCACACATTGCAGTGTTACACAATACCACACAAATCAAATAGTTTTTGTTTCCAAGTTTAACAATATCTGTGAACTTTTGAGGCTATAAGGAGTCACCCATTCCTAATTTGGGGCCAATGCTTCAACAGAACCAGCACTATATGAAAAACACACCACCCATGCCTCATCCAGGACTTTAGCCCTAGCCCAACTCAGATGATTTGCCAGAAGGCTATGCATCTGATCACCCAGCTATTGGGGAAAACATTTCAACTCAGCTGCCTCCTTCAGGAGAGAGAAAAAAACAAAAACAAAAAAACCCAGTGACTTTCATTTATACTGGTAAGTAGTTAATTTAAATACATAATCATAAAAAAGCAACCTGGATTTTAGTAATCTGCCTTTTTAGCATAATCATGTACGTCAGAAAAAAAATTATGTAATTTGTAAAGTTGTTCCAAACTTTTTTAGTAACATTCTCTAGTTTCAGCTTTTATCATTAAGTTCACTCTACCAAACATGAAAACAAAATGTTTGGCCAATTAAAAAGAAACAGGAAAAAAAAATCCTATATGCTTTTCCTGTAGTACCATTTACAACACTGTGACAAACTCCAATACCTATACCAAAACTGCCTTAACAGAAAAAAAGTATGGAACAGATTTCAAATTTTACATAACACACAAATTATTTGCCACACAAAAATAACAAATGTAGCAATTACCAACATCCTCGCCCACTGCGCATCCCCTCCCAACATTTACCTGGGTAAACAAAAGTTCCTAACTTTTACTCTTCACTACATGTAGCTAACTCGACAATAATGAACATTCACAAAATACAAAACATGAAATACCATGAAAAATTAATAAATGGGATGAAGGATACAGGTGATAGAACTTTGGAAGTCCTCAAGGCAAACACTGCACGATACTCTGCCTGTACTGCGCACTCTGTCCCTAAAAAAGAAAAAAAGTTTAAGACTCCTTTTATAAACGTAACATGAAAACACTACTGATACTAACTATGCATGAAGTGGTCACTTTATTTCCATACTAGTAGCCATAGGTGCCGACTTCTTGGGTTTGAGACACTTTTTGAACACCCGATGATTTTGTTGTGGGTTCCTCGAACCCCTAATATTTTTGCACATATTTCATGGGGAAAATACATGTACGCATATATGCATACATTTTTTTTTATCAATTCTTCCATGTTTTCCACAGAAAAATCCACAAATGAAGAAGACAAAGAGGTAATTAAATTTATGCAGATGGCATAGATATGGAAAGACTTATTACATAGATCTATGTTCTTTGACATTTTGCTATGGCAAAATCTGATTGTCACTGATTCTGACAGTGTTGTGAACGTCTTGAAAAAGGGCTTATTACTAGCTGATATGCTACAGCAGTTCGTGAAATTTACTCGTATAATTTTAACTATACCAGTATCAACCAGTACAGCGGAGAGCTAATAGAAGACGAAGTTGTAGATGAATTCATCCAACAAAATAATTATTTACAAAGAGAAACATTTTCTTTGGCTTTGAAAAAATAAGGTAAGCAACTAAGTCTCTATCATGCTAACCTTCAGGTGGCAAAAATTTTGTCGACTTTAGACTTCAAATTTCAATATTAATTTTCCAATTATCTCTATTCTCTGCCATGTTCATATAACTGCAACACTAAACTTTTAATTTTCAGGGAATACACTATTTTCCAAGAATACTGAATACAAGATTTTAACTCAGAAATCATTTGAAGAAAAAATTTATTGGCATTTTTAAAATTGGTAAAAACACCTAAAATTAATTTTACATGTTTTTGTTACTTTTGTAAAGATAATTGAGTTGGAAATTCACACAGTATCTGTGTATTGCATATAATAATCTTGCACCTACAAAAGCAAAATAAATTAAATAGATAATTATCTAGAGAACAAAAATATTTTTTGTAATTAACTATAATTTGCTTCATTTAAGCATTTCAGGCATGTTGTGCCAGATAATCTGACTAAATGAAATTTAAATTAGACTTAAAATTTGAAAAATGCATGGGTCATTCGATTTAAAAATTTCCAGAACCCCCAATAATTTTTCAAGTCTGCGCCTATGCTAGTAGCACGCTATGGAATTATCTGCAGGACAGAAGAATTCAATGAGGCAGCACTTTACCAACTTCTTAATTTTGCTTCACACACACTTATTTAGCATGTGGAATCCTATAGTCAAGAGTTTACAGTACCTTAATACATTTCCATACATATAATGTTCAAGGATTCAACAATTTAAATAAAAATTGCATCTATACAACACCAAGACTACCACTTTTGAAGTTCAGTAGTTATAAGACTCAAAGCTCGAAATTCCAGTACAAATTAAGATTTAACACATCAAAGTCACCATTTATAAGTCACCTTTGCAGGTAAAGGGCTGAATGGACAGGTGGCTTGTACCCAAGATTTGACTTTTCTGCTTGCATATTTTTTCACTTTCGAAATTTTCAATGAAAAAACTTTTAAAGCACATTCTGTGAGTTCTCCCCCCCCCAAAGAATGCTGCTTGCAACGAAGGCTCACCTCCAGCAAACATTCATTCAATAATTGATGGGATGCCATCATATCCACTTGGCTGAACATACTTGCAGGACAATATCAGCACCTTGTTGAATCCATACTACATCAATTCAAGGCTGTCCCCAAGGGCAACCCAAAATACTTTTAAGTAGGTTTTGCACATAATTTGCTACCTCAGCGTATACTGTTTATATTTTCGTTGTCTCATTTATAAACCCATTTTTCTTGAAATAGAATCAGTTAACATTAAATGTGCAAACAGCTTCCTGGCAGGAACTATGTCATTCAAGGTAATGTAGAACTCATCACCTGAGGATTAATTTAAGTTTTACGCTACATGTGAAAAGACATTTTGAAGACAAAATACATATGTGAATCCAAGTTGTAAGTCAACCTTGTTTAATGAACACGTACAATTAATTTTTGTGATTAACACTATCACTGCAGCAACCTTGCCGAAGAAACATTATAACCTGCTCTCACTAATCCCAAAATATTTTTTTAAATTTAGAATATACATGTTTGTGCAATTTGGGAATTTTAGAAATACAGATGCCTAATTGTTAAAATATTTAATTAAATGTGCAAGTACAAGCAGTGTTCTCCCTGAAAACTTTTTGCTGGGAAGTAGTCATCAAACAGAAGTCATCGCTCTTTCCTCGTTTATAAGTAAGTCACTGAAAAATTCTCATCGGCCGCCACCTGGAATCGAACCCAGGGTCTTCCAGTTACACGCTGGACATGTTTCTCCACTGCACCCCAGCGGCCTCGAAATTCTCCAGACTCACATATGACAAACTGCCAAACCACCTGGCAGGTTGCTTTCTTTGGAGCACCGCACAATGCTGGGGATTCACCAAAGATGAACAGTAGCAACTGAACAAATAACTAGAAGGCGAATGAATAATAAATATCCTGGGTTCGAATCCCGGTAGTGGCCAAAGAGAATTTTTCCGTGACTCACTTATAAACTTGGAAAGAGCGATGACTTCTGTTTGATGTTCCTAGTTCACATCAATTGTGTGTATTAATTATTCACTTGCCTCCTAGTTATTTGTTCAGTTGCTGCTTACCATCTTTGGTGAATCCCCAGCATTGCGCGGGGCTCCAAGAAGCAACATGCCATGTGGTTTGGCAGTTAGTCATATGCGAGTCTGGCGAATTCGAGGCCGCTGTAGTGCAGTGGTAGCATGTCCGGCGCGTAACTGGAAGACCCTGGGTTCGATTCTCGGTGGAAGCCGATTAGAATTTTTACGTGACTCACTTATAAACATGGAAAGAGTGATGACTTCTGTTTGATGTTCCTAGTCCACATCAACTGTGTGTATTAATCTGGGAAGTAGTAATTTTGCCCTTCCCCTTCCCAACACAGGCTACAAAGAACAGTTTTTCACTTTATGTCTAAAATCAATTTAATTTGTTCACTTCTAAGGATGCAAACAATTAATAAAAACATGATCACAATGAAAAACAACAGCATAAAAATCAATGCTTACAACTTTCAACTTCAGAGGCTTACCACAGGGATAGAAAAATACATTCCAGATATAGGAGCCAGGTGAAACAAATTCAAATTTCAAAGAATAACATAAATGTAATAAGTGATGATGATGCCTGGAAGGAAAAATAAGTATTTACTGCCATTTTTTTTTACCCAAACACTTTACAGCTATAAGAAAAAAGAATTCAATTGGTTCATAATTTACTTTTCCTATTCTTTTACCCACCACTCTCAAAAAAAGTAAATTTTAGATTTTGATTTTATGATAATATAAAATTTCTTGAAGTTAAATTTTGCACATACAAACTCTAAGCACTGTATTTTCTGTTACACAACATGCAGCAGACCTTGAAATTAAAGAATTTTTTTCTGTTCATATAATCTGCATTGACACAATCCACAACACATGGAATTTAGAAACAAATAAAAAATATATCATACTCTGAAGCAGCATATACTAAAATAATCCATAGATCATGAAATTCAGAAAAAAATTCCATGGCAACATACCCACAGACCATGAAATTCAGAAAAAAAAAAATGCTGTACAATCGGCACCTGCTACATTGATCATGGACTGAAATTTTCATCAGAAAAGCTGAGATTCGCAGATCCCAAAAGTCCACAATAGGTCAAACTTTCTCATTTCTCATTAGAAAAAAGTAACATTTTAAAATATTTTTGTATCATTTTCAAGCAAATAAAGAATGAAAATCTCTAGTTTTTTCAGCATCACTGTTTTTCATTAATTAGATCTAAAAATCCAAAGAAGCTATGGACGACTCATAGTATTTGGCATTTCTGAAAAACAGAAGCTCGAATAAAATCCTTACCCAATGCAGTAAGCACAGCAAAACTAACAAATGCAGTTTTGCAAGGTGGGTATAATGTTGACAACAATGATTATGTGCTGTGAAGTAGCTCAGCCTGCTTTCTACAGCACACAGCCTTCTGCAAGCACAATCTGTACTACCTTTACTGAATCATATTTTCTGTCAAAATGCTTGCTAGTACAAAAAGAAAAGGGTGTTCCAATCTTTCTGTGGCCCATCTACCTTTGTACTGAGCAGGGAAAAAAAACTAAGCGACAACATCGCACCACAGTTTGCGATGCAAACTCATATTTGAATTGCAAAACCACGATTCAAAGTTTAAAAATTAAATTTCCATTAAAATGTTCAATCATCCATAGAGCAATTCGCTGTTTATCGAAAATACAATTTTGCTTACGTGCGAAAAAAAATAAATTGCATATTCATAACTTTACGAATTCTTTATGTTTGCTTTCAACTGGAAAAAGCTTCCTCGTGTAACTATCTGTGTAGTGATGATGTGGTCATCGTCCGACCGCAGAGCGTCTAGGATTGTTTCCATGCTTCTGCCTGTCTGCACCACGAGTCATTTAAGGACAGATGCTCTTATTGATGTTTTTGTTTCGCATCCACTTAGTTTTAGGGGGATGCGAGTTTTGTTGTTTTACTCTTAGTTATTTGAAATCATCGCTACCAAAGTGGAAATATCAACCATGAAAAGGTGGATGGAGGAATTTGATCCAAAATGTAGTTGTTTATGCTATGGACCATGTCCATCTCAATTCAGGCAGGCATGCCCAACGTGTGTCAGTTGACCACCTCCAATTTTTTTGAAAAAAATTATGGTAGCTACTTTTAATAGAGGTATAAAGTACTGCAAAAGGATTTTTCACAAAAAAATTTTTGGTCGAGCCACAGTATTTTGAAAATAGGCAAAAAATACACTTGTGACGAAAATCTTGTGAAACGCCAAATTTTTAAGTGCACACTGCTCCTGAAATGGAAAAAAAAAAAAAAAAAAAAAAAAAAAAAAAAATATATATATATATATATTTATTACAAAAAAATAAAATTTTCCACAAACTTAGGATTTTTTATTTTATTTTTTTTATTTTTTTAAGAAAGACTTATCAGGTGGGTAAGTGTGCCAACCTGCACCCCTACTAGGGTTGTCTTAGCAGTCATTTTATTTTTATCCTGTGATGCATGCAACTCATAAAATTCATTTTTTAAATATACAAAATTTCAAAAAATCAACATTTTTGAATTGCAATATCTCAAAAACCCCATTTTTTAAAATTCTGAAATTTTGCCCAAGCAATGTCCTAATGGTAGGTAGTTTACTGGGGGAGTCAGGTTACTGGATTTTTGCCTTGAAAATTTCTCACATATTTTTCAAAATGACACGTTTTTTTCAATTTCTTTTTTTTTAATTTTTGAAAAATGGCATTGTTTTTTTAATTTTTGAATTCAGTGAAAAAATGAGAACTGTAAACATTATTTAGTAAAAAATTCTTAATAGCAGGAGAACACAATTCCCCGGCAGTGCTCGCACTAAGCATTCACCAAGCCGCCAAATGTGACTAAATCCGAAAATGGCAAGAAAAAATTAGTAACAGTGAAAATGGTGGTGAATGATTTTATGAAACTTGGGCAATTTTTGACTCTTGAGTAAACTGCAATTTGCGGTAACTTTTGGGCTAAACTGCAGCTGATATGATTTCAAAGTTTGATTTTCCAAAGCTGTGGCGCTGAAAATGGTACTGCCTGGTGCAATTTTTATGGAGTACTGTGAAACACCTATTAAGGCTGCTTGAGAGTCATTGGGGGAGTCAATGAAAATAAGAGCTACTGAAGGTGGGGTATTTTGAGAGGAAAGAAACTTCCATAATTTATAATGAGCGGATCCAGAGTAATAGGATAGCAGAGGTTAAACAGTCTGCTCACATAGTTCAGTGTTGGACTTTGACTTTGCTCAAAACTGATCTGTAATTCTACCTGATGAAGTGCAAAGTTCCTACTGGCAAACAATGTCCAGATCTCACTCTTTACATGCATTGCATACTTTTCAAATGCGACTAAGTCTTTTGTGGTAGCATGTAATGATATAAGCCATGACACAGCACATGCTCTGTGTGTGCCATTCTGCTCATAAAAAGTAAAATTACTAAGACTTGTCCTTTGGAAGAATTTAAAACAATTGTTTACATCTCAGATGGAGCAGCCGGGCACTTCAAAAACAAATATCAGTTCTATGAACTTATGAAGGGGGACCCAAATATAACAAAGAAGTGGATCTTCTCAGCCACAGGCCAATGCAAGAGTGCATGTAGTGTGGGTGGCCTGTGCAAACATTTTTTTACTAAATTCAATGTATAGAAAGAAGCTTCACAAGCTATAAGAGATGCACACTTCATTTGTTGAGCAACTGTCTCCCCCTTGATCCCAAAGACTAAACTTCTACTCCTCACAACTTGTGAAGTTTAATCCTGTCAAACCAGCAAAGTAGAAGAGTGGGATACAGTAAAATCTATTGTTGGAATACAGTCACAGCATTCCTGGTTAGTACAAGGAAATAAACCATCAATGGCCAGAACAGTCCGGCACCCACATAAAGCAGTGCAATTTTCAAGCCAACAAAAACAGAACCCATTTTCTGTGAATGATTTTCAAATAGGAGAATTTATAGGATGCATTTATGATGATAACTGGTGGATGGATGGGACAGATTGCAAACATATCTAAAAAATTAGAGGACATAACAGTATCTTTCATGCACCTTCATGGACCAGCCAGAGGATTTTGGTGGCCAGAAGAATGTGGCAAGAAAACAGGTCAAGTGTCCAGTGCCCTTAAAAAATGTACTTCTAAAGGTGAATGCCCCAACTCCTGTTGGACGTTCTGCACGACTTCATAACTTTGATGAGAAGGAAATCAATAAAATCCAGTAGCTTTTCTCAGTTTGAATAATTGGTAATTATGATGGTAAGCTCATAATTTAGTTTTTTTGAGGCCTGTTTCCTTACGTAAATAGAAATTGAATCTTAACTGCAACAGATAATGTATTGTATGTGTACAGACTATGGGTTTAAAAAAAAATTAAACATGTACATAGGTGACAATTATTAAAAATCATAAAAATGACTTTAAAATATAGATTGACACTGCAGTTTGGAATATATACTCAAGTAAACTTTTCAGAAATATCTTTCGAAGTTTTTTTTTTTTTTAATAATAACCTGGTGGATGGATGGGACAGATTACAAACATATCTGTTCGAACCTCACGGTTGTGAGGTTCGAACAGGAGAAAAGTGCATTTTCAAAAATTTGTAGGAAAATTTCAAGGCAAAAATCCAGTAACCTGATTTCCCCAGTTAACTACCTACCATTAGAACATTATTTAGACAAAATTTCAGAATTTTTAAAAATGGGGTTTTTTGAGATATTGCAATTCAAAAATGTTAATTTTTTGAAATTTTGTATATTTTAAAAATTAATTTTATGAGTTGTATGCATCACAGGATAAAAATAAAATTACTGTTAAGACCACCCTAGTAGGAGTGCAGGTTGGCACACTTACCCACCTGATAAGTCTTTTTCTTTAAAAGAAAATCCTAATTTGTGAAAAATTTAAATTTTTTTGTAATAAATGTAGACTTTTTGCCATCTAGCAATATTCCTTTGATTGATTTCTGTGGACATAAAGAAAGGCCAATTCAATAGCTTCAAAAAAAAAAAAAAAAAAAAAATTCAGGTCTCTACCTGTTATAGTACAGGAGCAGTGCACATTTAAAAATTTAGTGTTTCACATTATTTTCATCACGGGTGTATTTTTTGCATATTTTCAAAATGAGGTAGCTCGACCAAAAATTTCTTTTGTGAAAAATCCTTTTGTTGTACTTTATACCTCTATTAGGAGTAGCTACCATAATTTTTTCAAGAAAATCGGAGATGGTCAACTGACACCCCCTGCCTGAATTGAGATGGAAAGGGTCTATGATGTTGACGGCGATAAAATCTCCATACGGTCTTCCTATTGTGAACTTTGTTGGAAGGATTTCGACAGCATAACATTTTTTCGAAATTTCAATTCTTTTATTGAAAGTTTCTGAATTCATTATTAGCAAGAAAGATGACACCATATTTACGGGTGTAATAAAAGCACATCTTTTGAATCCGTTCTGATGCAAATCAGATTTATCAAAACTATTCAAAGTCAATGGAACCGGTATGGAAAACAATAGTATCTGACGGAAGAAAGAAGTTTTTCAATCGGGTTTTTAATCCCTCAGATATTGCTGTAAACGGAATCGTGAGCTTATGCCCACTGGATGCAGACTTGTGCATTAAGAAAAACATGAATTTATATGAGAAACATTTCGCAACGGAAACGCTCTCCAACATAGAAAGAATTTTTCAAATCGTACCTTAGAAACAGAGATATTGACAAAAATAAGATGTGATTTTACGTCCCCTAGTGGGAAAACCATGCATTATTTTAAGAAGTATTCTCAAAAGGTTTTTCCATATGAGCACTATTGGTCCAAGAAAAAAAAAAAAAAAAATTAGTAGAGTTTTCAAGAGCCCAGATTTTGCTACAAATATGTCAGAAGCAGAAATTAACACTTATGTCCCCTGGTGGCCAAATCATTCTTTACCAAACTTTCGAAATTATGTGAAAAATATTTTCTATCAGGTCTTGTAAGCGATACAGGAAGAATTTTTCAAATCGGAGTTTTAGAAGCAGAAATAACGCAGAAAACACAATTTACCTTACTGCCCCCTAGTAGAAAGTCTATGATTTACTTGAAAATTTTGAATTTATAGGGAAAACATTTCACATCGGAAACACTATCCAACAAAGAAGGAATTTTTCAAATTGGACTCTTAGAAGCAAAGATATTGACAAAAATAAGAATATACATCTACGACCCCTGGCATAGAAACCATGCATTATTTCAGAAGGAAAATGTTCCTAAAAGGTTTGTCGGCATGAGTAGTATCAGTCAACAAACTACTTTTTTTCAATCGAGATTTCAGAAGACCATATTTTGCTGCACATACATCAGAAGCGTAAATTAAGACTTACGCCACCTGGTGGCCAAACTATTTTTTACAAAAATTCGAAATTATGTGCAAAGAATTTCCCATCAGGAGCTGTATTCGGTGCAGAAAGAATTTTTCAAATCGGAGATTTAGAACCAGAGATATAGGGGGAAAGCAATGTACCTTTACGCCCCCTAGCGGAAAGTTATGAATTAATTGAAAATTTTGAAATTATATGAAAAACATGTCACACTAGAAACACTATCCAACAAAAGAAATTTTTCAAATCGGACTCCTAGAAGTAGAGATATTGGCAACAATAAGATATACATCTACGCCCCCTGGTGTACAAATCATACATTATTTTAAGAAGAAAATGTTTCTAAAAGGTTTGTCGACATGACTACTATCGGTCTACAAATGAATTTTTTTAGTCGAGAATTTAGAAGCTCATATTTTGCTGCAAACACATCAGAAGCGAAAATTAAGATTTATGCCCCCTGGTGGCCAAACCATTTTTTACAAAATTTAGAAATTATGTGCAAACGATTTCCCATCAGGAGCTGTATCCGGTGCAGAAAGAATTTTCGAATCGGAGATTTAGCAGTAGAGATATAGGGGGAAACGCAATTTACCTCTACGCCTATTAGCGGAAAGTCTATGAATTACTTGAAAATTTTTAAATTATATGAGAAACATGCTGCACTGGAAACACTATCCAACAAAAAAGGAAATTTTCAAATCTGACTGCTAGAAGTAGAGATATTGACAAAAATAAGACATACATCTACGCCCCCTGGCGGAGAAACTGGAATATTTTAAGAAGAAAATATTCCGAAAATGTTTATCGATGTGAGTGGCATTAGTCCATGAAAGAATTTTTTCAATCGATATTTTAAAAGCTCAGATTTTATGGCAAATACATCAGAAGCAAAATTTAACACTTACGCCCCCTGGTGGCTAAAGTATTCTTTACCAAAAATTAGCAATTATATGCAAAAGATTTTCCCTCAGGAAATGTATCCGCTGAAGAATTTTTTTTTCAAATCGAAGTTTCAGAAGAAGAGTTATCAGGGAAAATGTAATTTACTTTCACGGCCCGTAGCGGAAAATCTATGTGTAATTTGAAAAAGTAACTATATCTAAAATACTCAACATAAATGGAATCTAAAGATAAAATATTCGTTTTCAATCGGATGTTTAGAACCAAATATGTGGAAAAAAACGTATTTTTGAATTTGACATCTGCATTTAACCCTAGCGGCAAAATTTTACATCGGGGGAAAAAAAAAAAAAAAAAAAAACGAAATAAAGAATCATTCGCATATTTCAAGCTTCAAATACAATAAGAATTTTTCAAATCGGATTAATAGTTGCAGAGATATCGTGGGTACAGACGGACAGACAAACCGGTAACATAAGCATGATCTTTTTTTACAAAAGACGTACCAAAAAGGAAAATATCGTAAAGCACACTAGAACAGAAATCCACCCTGCCAGTGTCTCCTAGGCAGAACATAAAGGAAAATCAGTCCCTGATTTTTAAAAGAACATCTGTTGGTAAGTCAATGATTGTTGCTTTAAATGCATCTAATGCTGGAATTGGAAAATCAATTGATATAGCATATATGAGTGCCAAAGAGAAAATTCCATTTTCAAAATTTCCTAAAATTACTGAGTTAGAAAAACGCCATGGGGTTGATTTAGGGCAAACTTACCATTCATCCATGATGTGTGCTCAGTTCATGGAGTGCATTGCTAATGTTTTCGAATTTCGAAACTGATTTGCGCAATGACTTAAGAAAAACAGACTATTTTACCTCATTTATTGATAGCAGTACAGATGTTAGTGTATCTGAAAATGAAATTTAAGGTCAGGTGATGCGTAACATCACAGCCTCTCCTTGACAAATGTCAACCCCGCTTTCTCGTGGTGCATCCTGTTCCCACAAAAGGGGCTCTGACGACCGCCAATAGCGGTATAACTATAACATCGGGATTAGAGGAAATGCTATCCCACACTCACCAATCTGCTTGGCCAGCGTGGTGAGTTATGGCCAAACCCCTCCAAACCCCTCCACAACTTAAATCTTGGCCCTTAGTCTCCGGCAGCTGGAATGTACCTGGCCAAGGCAGCGGCCAGTGCGACATGAAGGCAGAGGGTGCTAAGAATCCCCGATGGACCGGACTAGTCTGCCATCTGATGCTGACCTTGGCTGCGTATGATGGACACTCCCTATCTTCTGATTCAAGGCTTCTTGAATTGGAAGAGGAACTACAAAGGATCAAGTGGGACATTGTCCGGCTAAGTGAGGTAAGGAGAAAAGGAGAAGATCTCATTGAACTGAAAAGTGGACATCTCTTCTACTATCGTGGGACAGATACTGGCAGAACTAGTGATGTTGGAATTATAATAAACAAGAAACTGAAGGATAAAGTTGTAGAAGTTGAAAGTTTCTCTGACAGAGCTGCATGACTCGTTATCCAACTCTCGAGAAGATACAAGGCTCAGATTATCCAAACTTATGCACCCACCACAAGTCATCCTGAAGAAGAAATTGAAGAATTTTTATGAGAAAATTTGTCATCTAAATAATAAAGGTAAGCAGCACTTGAAGATAATTATGGGAGATTTCAATGCAAAAATAGGGCAACGGCAACAGAATGAAACCTTCAGTAGGTAAATTCGGTCACGGCAACAGAAACCAGCGTGGAAATACTCTCGTTGAGTTTGCAGAGGCAGAAGGGTTTTTCATCTTGAACTCCTTTTTCAAGAAAAAGCCACACTGGAAATGGACATGGAGACATCCAAATGGGACGACAAGTGAAATTGATTTTATTATGTGTAACAAAAAAATCGTCATAGAAGACTGCAGTGTGCTAAACAAGTTCAACACAGGTAGTGACCATAGATTGGCGAGATATAAGATGCACCTTAACACTAAACTCGAACGTGGCAAGCTCATGAGACTTCAAACAAAATGTATTGACATAACCAATCTTAAAAAACACCATAATACCTTCAAGCTGGAACTGAACAGATTCTCTGCATTAGGAGGCCTAACATCGGAAGAAGTGGATATTTCTGAAGTTAACAGAAAAGTAACCAAAGCTCTTATGGAAACAGCAACAAAATTAGCTGGGTCTAAGAATAAGTTGCATGTGAACAAATTATCAGGAAAAACCAAAATGTTGATGCAAAAAAGAAGAGAGATGAGGACAACTAAAGAAGATGACTTCCAAAGTGAAATATATAGAGCTATGCAAGACAGTACGAAAAAGTATCGCTGAAGACGTAAGGAAATTCAACTCTGAACTAGTGAGGAAAGCAATTGAAATCAACCAAAACCTAAAGATAGCAAAGGGACATCTCAGTAAGGGAAGAAAACAGATTATGGCACTGAGAAAAGATGGTTCTGTAACAAGAAATAGAGGCGAAATTTTGACAAGAGTGAAAGATTTCTACTCCAAATTATATGAAAGGGATGATACATGTACTCCAGACATCATAAAAGGTATCGGTACCAGAGTTCTTCCAGTCCTCCCAGCAGAAGTTGCACATGTAATCAAGAACATGAAGCGGGGAAAAGCTCCAGGAGAAGATGGAATTACTGTAGACATCATACAAGAAGCAAGTGGAGAAATCGAAACAGTACTAGCCCAAATTTTCACTCGATGCCTTAATGAAGGGAAGATTCCTGAGGATTGGAACAACGCTACAATGATCCTGCTACATAAAAAAGGTGACATTGAGGATCTCAGGAGCTACAGACCTATCAGCCTCCTATCAGTAGTTTATAAAATCTTCACTAAAGTTCTTCCACACCGCTTGAAGGTAACGCTGGACATGGCTCAACCGAGAGAACAAGCTGGATTCAGGAGTGGCTACAGCACAATAGATCATATCCACATATTGAGAGAACTAATTTAAAGAGCGAGGAATATGAACTTCCATTGTGCATGGCTTTTAATCGATTATTAAAAAGCCTTTGATTCGGTGAAACCATCAGCAGTTACACAATGGCTCTGAAATCCTGCGGTATTGAAGATGCATACATTAATATTATTAATAACATCTATGAATATTCAAATGCAAAGATTCGGCTGTTTGAAAATACAACACACATAAAAATTGGAAAGGGAGTGAGACAAGGTGACACCATATCTCTGAAGCTCTTTAATGCCACATTGGAAAATGTCTCAATCACTGAACTGGGAAAACAAAGGGATAAAGATTAATGGAGATTTTCTAACCCACCTTCATTTTGCTGATGACGTAGCCATTTTTGCAACTACCCCATCAGAGCTGCACAGTATGATCCAGGAACTTGCTGACAAGAGTAAAGAAGTGGGATTAAAAATGAACTTTCAGAAGACAAAAGTGATATTCAATGCTTTTACAAGAAATGAAGATTTATCGATTGATGGAGAAAAGCTGGAGATAACAGACACGTAGAGCTTTTGGAAGAAACAGCATAATTTTCAAGAGCAATATGCCATTATGTCTTAAGAGAAAAGTGTTTGATCAATGCATCCTTCCAGTGCTTACATATGGTGCAGAGAAGTGAACCTTAACTAAAAGAGATATACAAAGGCTGCAGACAACTCAAAGCAGCATGGAGAGGTGCATGCTTGGTGTAACCAGAAGAGATAAGAAGAGGAACTTGTGGATCCAAAAAATGATAAGAGTGGAAGACATCATGATCAGAGTTAAATCCCTGAAATGGCAATGGGCTGGACATACTGCCAGAAGGACAGATCATCGATGTACAGCCGAAATTTTAGATTGGATTCCAAGGGACAGGAAAAGACCCAGAAGAAGACCACATGGAAGATGGGTGGATGAAATTCGAAAGTATACGGGAGTGACATGGAGGAGACTGGCACAAGACAGACCGTTGTGGAGGAAACTTGGGGAGACCTTCGTCCAGCAGTGGATTGATAATGGTTACCGATGATGATGATGATGTCAATGAAATAAATGATACCAAATTCCCATTTCCTGGCAGTAAAAGAACTGAAAAATGCGGATGCAATTGTAGAGTCCATTGCAGAATTTGGAATAGTCAATTTTAAAAAACAAATTAATTGGATTTTTAGCTGACAGAATAAATGTTAACATGGCAAAAAAAAAAAAGGGGGGGTGTTGTAGCTCTTTTGAAGAAAAACTGCCCTTCTTTAGTGTCAGTGCATTGTTTAAGTCATCGCTTAGAGCTAGCTGTAAAAGATTTTATGCTGTCAACATATTTTCAAGAGGTACATAAGTTGATGGAAGACACTCATAATTTTTTTGAAAAAAGGGTCAAACAAACTGTAGGCTTTTGTGAGCTCTCAACAATTCTCGATGACGATGTATCAGATACACCAGCTTTTTGAGCCCATGGCACACGATGGGTTTCACATATGCACAGAGCCACTGATTAAAAATTATTTTGCTATTGTACAACAACTACAAAATATGGTTGCAGATCCATCAAGCAAAGGAGAAAAAGCCAGGATTACAAATATTTTCAGAAAAATTAAGTCTGTCAAATTTGTAACTTGGCTGCTGTTGCTTTGCAACATTTTATATTATTTGTCAAAACTATATGTGTCTCTCCAGTTCGATGATGTGGCTGTACCTTGTATTTTGAATGCATTAGAAAAATTCTATGATTCTATCGATATTATGAAGAAAAAAGTTTTCAGCTGACATGTCCAAAATTTTACAAGACTTATCAAACTTATCAGCTTGTGATTCAGTGAGAACTGTAGAACTTCATGGCATTGTACTGAGTTGTAATTTGACAGTAGATCTTCTAATCTACAGGAAATAAAAAAAAAAACTTTCAGGATTTTCATACCTTGGGGTGATCTATTCATGAAAAAAAAGCGTAAGAATCTGAGATGGTGTGGTGGATAGCATCTGACGATTTAGCGTGGAATGACCCAGATGTATTCTATGAAAATTGTTAATATCTTTTAAATCATATTCATTAGCGTGTGCATATCAGGCTTGGTGATTTGCACGAATATCAGGTTTTTAACGCTGTCAAGCTGTTAGAACCTGAGCATTGGCCAACAGACAAATCTACTCTTGCAATTTGGTGATGATCAAATTACTGTATTAACTGACATTTCAGTGAGTTGTTGAATGCCAACAACTTTGACAATGATAAAATTCAAGAGCACTGGGATTATTTCAAAACATTTTGGTTAAGAAATCTCCAACACTTTTCAGAGCAACAGTTATGGAAATGCTTGAAAGAAAAGTATGCGAATGAATTCTGAAATCTAAACCACATGAAAGATAGCATGAGATTGCCCATATCCAATACTAAGGTCGAAAGAGCCTTTTCTGCGATGAAAAGAATCAAGACTGATTTCCGTAATGGGATGAATTCTGAGGCTTTGAACCAGTTGTTGCGGATAACGCTGGAAACACCAGAACTACGAGAGTTTTACCCTGAACAAGCAGTGGTGGTATTTTTTGATAAGGAGTCCCGACACACAAGTGTGAAGTTTTATGGAAAAAGAAAGAACAGACACAGAACCTGAAGCTACCACAAGCTCAAGAGTACTCTCACTGTCAAGTGACGCTAAGTACGAGTAGCTGCTGCAATGGATGGCCAAGTAACATTTCACCATATATCCACAGAAAGAAAATTTGTACTTTTTGTGTATCTACTAAAATATTTTTAAATTTTACTTTTCATTACTGATTAGAATATTTTTTATATATATTGAAAGGTGTCAATAATAGTTTTATTTGATAATAAATTATTAGTCACTTAAATCAAATGAAAAGTAAGTCTCAAAAGTGCTCCACATAAATACTGAATTGCTCTGCAATGCTAAATTTGAGGAGCAAAATTGCTTCCCAAAAAATTTCAGTTATTTTTCATCCTGGTATTGAGTTGCACTTTTTCTGTTGTTAATACTTTTCCAATGCTGCTCCTGACATAACACAGTAATGCAGGTTTGTCAGGAGTGGTATTTGGAAAAGCTTTTTTTTTTTTTTTAAGTGCCATAAACACTCTAAGCTGTGTTATCTGACAAACCTAAACATAAATCAATGAATGAAATACGAGATTACACCATTCTACAATACAAATTTGGAAGATGTGAATCCATTTATTGGTGTAAATATGACACGGATGTTAAATCAGATAATATCCAAAAAACGTGAACATTTCGTAGTCCTGTAGAAGGAATCGAATCCACTTCTCCCAGATAGTGCCCTGGTATGCTAACCACTACACCACCCAGAACGACAAAGTCTCAAGTTTTTGATTAATTTGAATATAACCATCACATTATTCACTAGTCAAAGCAACCACACTTCTGCAATCACAGGAACAAATTCTAAACCTCCAGATTTGCTATACATGAATGCTAGTTACTTCAACTAGTGAATCTTGTGATGGTTACGATAATTAACACAGCAATCAGACATCGCTGAATTGACTGTAATTGCTGTTTCACACAGGAATTAAATAACATCAGAAAACTTGAAAAGTTCATCGCCGTGGAGCGGGAATCGAACTCGCATCTCCCAATTACCGTTCGAGCGTGCTATCCATTGCACCACCAACGACGGCGAATTCGCAAGTATGTGTGTGTTAAGAGCATCGGAATATTCTCCGACCACATTCTTATTCAGTGCAGAATCTGCTGCCATCTAGCATTGTTAAGCCCGGGTATGCTTAGTAATTACAATTAAGAATGCTGCTGACGTTAGTAACAGTAATTACAATTACTGTTACTAAAATCAGCAACAACAGTAATTACAATTGCAGAATGCTGCTGATGTTGCAATACAACGTCAGCAGCATTCCGAAAAGGGAAAACTTAGCTGCTTTAAACTGTTTAAGAAGCATACTGATCTAAAGGATATTGCCGTCGTGTTCTATAGTCCCACCTCTTTCCCCGAGGTGGTAGCAGAAGCAGGGAACAGATGTTTACTGAAATTGTATGGAGCACCTGCTATAGAGACCTCCCTCACCTTGCACCGCTACCATTCATTCACAAAGTCGGTATCCAACATCAAACCGGATATTTCTGCTCTGCCACCCACGGAAGGGGCATCCAAACAGCACTCCTTCTGCATGTACCACCAGGTGCAGCTATGGCTGGGTAATCAACTACCTCCCGAACTCTGGGGATGGGAACACAAGCAGAATCGGCTCATGGCAGTGACGACCAAAGAACCTGTCGCACCTGAGGCAGTTATAAACCTCATATTCTGCAAGTACACCACTGGCTGTGGTGCGGGCAAGTGTGGGTGCAGAAAAGCTGAAATGAATTGCACCACCATTTGCCACAACTGCCATGGTGAATGCTTGAATGGCATCAGCGTAATCCTGGAAGACAACGACGAGTAAGCCGACGACTTGGAATGATTTCCTAAGACCAGCGATGAGGACGATTCAAGACCATCTACGTCAGCTGTTGATGAACCAGTCTCAGGACCCTCCCATCCCAGGAAAAAACAGAACCATGTAAACCATATGAGAACCAAATGTAATGTACATCAATTTTATTTTCAATCAATTTTTAATCATTCAATCATGTATCCAATAAATCAATAATGGTATCAGTAAATCAATACTGTAATCTATTATAAATCAATAATGAATTTAGTTTGGTTTACATTTTCGTTTTTTTCATCATATTTACATGTCATTCCCACCCTTTAACATTCATAAAGGTAGGTGCTCTGCTCTGTGTTGTGATGGTCACATTAGATAGTGATAGCTTGTAATGTAAACATACAGCTATATCTATTGACCTGCTGGAGTTAATAAAATAAGTAAGATACCCATTTTGAAGAGAATTTGATGCTCTACAGTAGTGCTTAAGAACTCTTTCTCGAAAAAACTGACGGTTCAGAAGTTATGACTTATTTGTATGAAAAACCGTAGTGATAACGTAGGAATCAGCGAAAAAGTACATTGGCACCTGATTATCTCAGACACTATTAGATATACAAAAAAAGTGAATGCACCTTTTTTGTAGGAAATTGTGTAAGCTTCAATTTTGTAAATAGTATTTTTGGGCTACGACCAACCGTTTTAGAGATATTCACGGAAATCCAAAAACATACCTATTTTTCAAGATGGCGGCTAGAGCTCACCTCTGATTTGTCAGGACTTTTGGTATAATCTTCACTAGATACCTATAAACAAGTATGCCAAGTTTCAAAACTTTCATATTGATTTCTTATATTTGCCCATTTTCAGCCTTTGTTGACTGGGCTCTGGTCATTGGTAAGGTTTGCAGGAACACATCCCTGATATTTTTTCTCTTAGTCACACCAATTGGGGAGTACAACACACTTGTTAGCAGAGTCTCACACAATACAAAGTAGAAGAGGGTGTAAAGCTATAAGTGTCTTTGGACGAGTTCTTTCTGGGAGCATTGCTTTAGGTTATCTGAAGTCATGTGACCTTATTGTAAATACTGATTCAAAATACAGGTGTAGTTCACTGAAACACATCCGGAGTTGGATTTACTATAAGAAAGACTCTGACATTCACAATGTTCTGCAAATAAGATCGCTCATTGATCAGACAATCAAAACAAATACGCACAATGCAATTCTGCCACAATGGTAGTGCCTCCCTGAGCTACTTTTGCAATTACAATTCCATTAACTTTAGGTTAATTTAAGGAGCAAATGCACTGAAATCACGCGCACACAAACGCTTTAAGATATCAGATTTCCTCATATTTGGCTAGCTTGGTCCACATCCCCCACAAGGGGTACCAAACTGATTGTTAACATGTGCTACGTAGTTCTAGCAATAGTTTCATTTTTTCTGTGATATCCATCTATTATGAGTTATTGTGCGATAACAAAGGGTGCAGTTTGGGTTTTTAGTTTTTATGTTTTGTGTGCAGTGTCAATGGAATGCAAAAGGTTTACTCCTCTTTAAGGGGCAGGCAAACTACCAGGAGGTTAGACATTAAAAACCATAAGTCCTGGATATTTGAGTTCAATGTATTTTCCCCAACACCTGGGTTCAGAGATAGCACAGTTGTAAAAGCCAACTGATATTCAAATTCATCCCCAGAAATGAATATACAACTTTGTTGGTCTCATATATTGAAAGTGTTGTGGGCAGGGTGTGTGCGCAGATGCTGCTTGACGTAGGACTGATTTATCGTACTCACTCTCTGCAAAGTGGAAATAGTGGCAATACAACAATTTTCATTTTTTTTATTTGTTATACTTAGGGCACGGATTTTTATGACCTAAAAATGTCAAAAATGTGCAAGCATATATGACCTTAAAGTTGTTTAAATATGACCAATTAAACCGAAAATATGACTTCATAAATTTTATGAAAATTATCACCCAATTTTGAAAACTCAGTGCTTATACACATGTAGATTATAATTATTAACTAAAAGGTTTATTCTTCATCCCTTCTACATACTTAGAACTTGATGACTTCTATTTAATTAAACAATTAGCACTAATCAGTGCAAAAGTGCTAGAGTTGAAGGAATCAAATGAACATCTTGAGAGTAAAATCGTCAATCATAGAATTGCACTGGATGATTACGTGCATCTTCAGGTTATCAAACTCAAACCTCCTTCTGTTGCTCATACCTAGAGAAACTCCGCTGGACATCACAAGAGGTTACAGGGGCAAATTTCAATAATGCTAACTCATCTAGAGAAAATTCTGGCTTGAAGTCATCAAATTTTGCTTTACTTCCACAAAGAATGTCACTTATTTTGCGGTGTTGAATAATCTGGATTAGATTGCAACACTCTTTGCAGTTTGTCACTTTTTCAGCTATACTTTCACACCTTTGCTTGCTTTAAATCACCCACAGTTTGTTTCACAATTTCTAGTTCATCGCTAAGTTTCATTCCTACAGTTTCAAGGCGAGTGATTGAACTAGATATTCCACTGAAGTTACATTTTATATATATGCCAAGTTTCCACCCAAGGTATCAGAAAAAAAAAAAATCTTGCACCGTTTTGATGGAAGAAAAAATCTCAAAAGTCAAATTCTTTAACTGTCCTGTCTAAAGAATCATAATTTGTGCAATAATACAAAGCCGCATCCAGCCAGGTCCCCCACTGTGTTAGGACAGGTTGGGGAGGAAGTGCCAAATAGGAGCAATTTCTTTAAACTTCTGCATGCAAAGCAGAGCTTCTATGAACATTTTTTTACCATTTAAAATTAGCTTATCTACATCAAGATAGTTGCTTTGAATCTCTACGGCCACTCTGTGTAAACCATATGCAAGGCATGTGACATGGATCATTTTCAGATGAAGTAGTTTAAGTCCCTTTGCTGTGTCAGTCATGTATGGAGCAGCATCTGTTAAAAACAAGAGGATGTTTTCTCTTTGTACACAATCTGGCCTGAGTAATTTCATTGAATCGTAGAAGAGTATAACAATAGTGGAACTGTTTACTTTTTGCAGATTTTCGCACGTTAGAAGAAATACTTCATCAGGCTTGTCACATTTCAGAGTGCCAATAATAACATTAGCTATGTATCTTCCATCTACATCACTTGTTTCATCTATTGAAACCCATATCTTACTGTTGGCAACAGCAGATCTAGTCTTAACTAAACCATCTTCGTAGCAGGCGGAGATGGTTTTTCCCAAGAGTTGATTCATTTGGAATCGGATGGCTGGTGTACTTTTCCAAATATTCTCTGACGCAACCACTACTTAATTTCCTTAAGGGAATATTCGAAGTAAATGTCATTTTACAGAGGTTCTTACAACATTATGACAGTGTATTTGATGAACCTGCAGTTGAAAAAGATGTCTCTAAAAGGAGACGTTGGCTGTTCTCAGCTGAGGAAAATCTTGCTAAACACCTTCGATGTTTCGCGGTAGCAACAGTGCTGTTGAACATTAAAACGCTTTTGATCCGATACCCTGACTTCACACAATTTACAAAAGAAAATATCACCATCACTACTTAAAATCCGCTCCCCAAACTCTTGAACAAAACACTGTAATTTCACGCTCATCGAACACCCGCTTTTAAACATGTTGAGATCAAAATGTAGTTGAGACAGGGTTTTTACTTTTAGCTTGGGTACAATAAACCAAAAATAAAAGAGAATTAAGCTCTGGTTTACAAGTACTCATGAAGGCACCACCTTGCTAGGCTCGTTTCAGTGGTTGGCAAGATGCCAATAATAATCAACCAAACAAGGCTAAGTAAAACAATACACAGGAAAATTTTCCCACGGGAAAGTCAGGCCATTCGAAATGCTTCGGTTACAAGTCATGGAGTCCTTATGACGTCATTTCGCATTGCCAACGATTGGCTTAAATATGACCAAATATGCTGTTTATTACAAAATTAGTCAAAAATATGACCTAACATTTTCAGAAGATCAAAATATGACTTTCTAGGATAAAATATGACATGTTATAGAAATCTGTGCCTTAGTTATATTTATCCAAAAGGGCAGATGTGTGTAAAATTTACAATTTATTGCAGCCATAGGATTTGTGTTGTTTTATGTATTGGACCCAATAATTTGATACTTTACCATTATAGATAATGTTTTTCTCCATATCAAGGTAGTGTTCTTATTTACACTTCCTTAAATTTTATAGTCTAGAAATAAATAAATGAAATATTGTTGAAGACCAAAAATTTTTTTTTTTTTTAGCACTATCTGTTTTTAACCATGGCAGATGTCCTGAACTTGAGTTCATTTAACTTGTTTAAGGTGATTTTTTTCTCTTACAACACTAATCTCATTTTTCCAACTCAAATTTCAATATTAATTTCTGCAGGAGTAGTGACTGACATAATTTGAATAAAAACTTTATGTTTTATTTCAAATGACACCCAGTTTAGACACAAGACCGACAGAGTCAACTTAGCTTTGAACCTCCAACCAGAGTTGTATAAAAATAATATATCTGCGTACACAACCATTGAAACAGAGAAATTGCTGCAAACCTGCGAATCACGACAAATGAATACGATAATTTTAAGAAAAATTAATAAGATGATAAATAATTATTAGAATATTACAGATTCCTGCGAGAACAAAATAAGAACATTACAACTGAATGTGTGTATGAAATGGACCTTTAGGGAAATAATTAAAATATCTGACTATGAACCTCATAAACAGAGACTAAAGTTTTTATATCTAGGAAAACAGTTCCGTTAATGAACCTTCAAAAATTATAAATAGCATTTTCAACAACTTAAGTTCCAAAATAATACTCACAAAATACATAAGGAAAAGATTTTAATTTAATAACTGGCAACTTCAAGAGGAGCTTGGCAATAAAATTAAAATTCTTTGTGTAAATGAAACTTTTGATACAGTTCCTATACATTGAGAACAAGGCCATGATAAAATCTTAGGACAGGAACATCTGTTAAGACAAAAGAACTCAGAAGATGTGAAAAATAATTGAAAGTTCAAGTTAAAATATAATTAAATATATTAATCTGAGTAATGCCTCGAGTAAGTGTTTTAACTGCTGTAAATAACATTTCATTTTTTTTATCTAAAAGCAAAAAACTATCTGCAAAATCTAATAATTTGGAAACTATCCACATATGGCGTACGCATGTACATCTACATTCTGGTACTCTGCCTCCAACATTGTATCATTTTATCCCCCATCAAAATATTTGACAAAAATGGCATGATTAATATGAGAATTATCTTTGTGCATCATACTGTTTTTATGGTATCTGGTTTTAATTAGTTGTAGTTATTTTAATCTTTTAAATGGTATTAAGAATATTTAATTGCCCTAATTATGTTGATAATGTCTCGTGTGTGGGCTCCGTGTGCAATACTTTGCTTTTTAATTGTGAAGGCTTTTAATTTAAATCAGGGTATAAATAGTTCAGAATGTTAAAACTACAATAAAATTGTAAATACTATGATAGCCATCAAAAATTTAGTTGAACATGCAAACTCCGGGACGACGACACCTTGTGAAAATTATGTTGCATGGACATGGAGTAGGTATGTAATTTATTTATTTTTTAAAATCCCATTGTCCACTCATGTCTTAGAATTTGCTAACATACTACAAGTAAATGGTAGATTATTCATGGCTTGGATGGAGGTACCGGAACGGCAAAACCTAATATTAAATTGGAAATCATCAAGACAAGGAAAATATTATATGCTACTACAATGTATGTGAGATGAATGAAATTATCTTACATTTTCACTTCACAGGATTTTTCATGGTTGCAGAACGGGCAGTTGAAAAGAGTTTCCAATGGCTCCAAATTCTTCCTTTTCGGAGGTGGCTTCCTTTTGCTTCTTCGTCTAGCCATTTCAAGTTTGCTTCACAAACTTTCTGAAATATCACAACATCATGAAACAAGTATATCTCACATTGATTTCACAGAAAACAGAGTTCGTTTTTGTTTAGAAGATCTGTAACCACTTTACATCTAAGTACTAAACATGTACTCAACATCACACTTATTAATTATTATTACTCTTTTCGTGATCAATCTAACAAATAAATTAGTTTTTTAATCGCTGTCCACCAAACACGCCATAGAAAAGCATGCTAATGTTTTGAAATCATAGAATCGAAACTCGCAGGAGCGCCATCACGTGGTTTCGTGAAAAGAGGGAACTAAAATTTAAACAGTAAGGTATTGACGCATGCCACACTATCTCATCTAGCCACCATAGTTTCATTTGTTGTTCTTGCAGTTGTCAGTCATTAAATAAATGCCTGTATTAAATTATTAAAAATTTTTCCTTATGTATTTTGTAAGTCCGCTGTATACACAGATGCCTTTTTATACAACTATGACTCCTGGTACCATATTCACTTAGCATGATCTTGCAACTCTCACATGTTAAAATTATTTGAGAGTTACTTCTTGTAAAGACAACTGATGATGGTATGGCTTGAAACTTTTTTTTTTTTTTTCCGGCTCTTCAGTAAGTCAAATATGATGATCTTTTGGTATCTTGAGAAGGACTTAGAGCCTTGTGTGGAGACCACAGTCATAGATGCCAACCTCTAAAAGTAGTTTTCAGTAACCAACATGTTCATTTTTCATTTTCAGTAACAATTTTTTTTTTTTCAGTAATTTTCAGTAATCCAGTCTACAGCGGCAAATTTGGGTATTTAACACTGCAACAAATTTTTATCTGTCAGAACTATTAACAAAATAATAATAATAATAATAATAATACAATAAAAAATAATTTGCTAGTGGGAAAATTTAAAATACTGTCTACCAGAAAAATATAATAAATTACCTCCAGACATGAAGAAAAATTATTCCTTGGAATGTTGCCAAATTATTATGATAAATTGGCTGTAGTTGCCATTTTTGCCTTCCTTAGTTCAATTTGCAAAAACTTCTGATAGCATAGTTCACTGTGTGCAATGCTGTTTATTTTTTCTACTAATAAAGAAGACAGCACATGACTACTTAAATTATGTCTGAATCATTCATGGGTTTTTTTTTCACAATACTGAAAATTCTTTCTGTACTTGCATTGCTATGAGGGACTATTAAAATCATTTTCATAATTTCGCTTAATGATTCATACTTTAACTGGCCACTTCATTTTTCATTAAAGAAATTCTGTGCCACACTTAATCCATTCTCCCAAAAGTAACAGCACAGTTAAAATTTTCAAACTGGTAGTGAGTAAATTCAGATTCCACCTCATCAGATTCTTCTGGTTTCAAAACTTGAAACAGGGAACACATATATTGGACTGATGCAAAAGAAAAACTTTGCCTTAATGCTACATCTGCAATTTCAGCATGACTCAGAAATTCATCATTAAGTGGAAATTTTCTTAAAATGTAATTGCAGCCTGCCTTGTAAAATTCCCTTACCTCAGAATAAAAAGGAGCCAATGTGTCTTCACTCAGATCTGCAGTTGTGATATAAGATCTCGCTTTTGACCCAATTACGAGATCACAGTTTTCTTTTTGATTTCTCCTCCTTTCAAAATTTCCATCTGCAAGAGATGTTGCTGTCACATCAAATGCCGATGGCTTGATAAATCGTACAAGCAATTCAGATAACAGACTATGAAGTTTTCTTTTTAATACATGCACAAGCGGAGCTTCCTGCTGCAAGAACACGTTAACAGATGTAAATAAAGGAAGAGTAGCAGATTGAAAAAAATACAATAAAGTTTAGGTGAAGGATTTCCAATCATACTTGCAAGGTTCTTATACTGTGAATTAGCTTCTTCATTGTCACTGAAATAATGTTCTAGAGCCTCTCACTGTTTTAAAATTCTGTCAATGGATTCCAAAAGTGATAACCAGCAAGTATTGACATGCTTTAGAATTCTGTGTGGTTTAGTACCACAAACAGCTTGACTCAGTTTTAGATTTCGTTTCCTCTTTGAACTTTTCTCCAAAAAAAAAAAAAAAAAAAAAAAAATACAACTGTATCAGAAACTGCTCAACATTAAATCCTTTCAGTTGAGTAGCAGATTTCTATGCAGCTAAATTTACTAAATGGCATGAACATCACTGCACTATGATTGCAGGCTGAACCTTCTTTATGTGAGAAACACCTTTTACTTGACCTATGATAGTGTTAGCATTGTCACAGGAAAATGACACACAGTTGCTCCATGAGATATTTTTTTTAACAAACTCATTGTTTAAAACGTTGAATATTCCTTCACCTGTATTATTACTTGATTCAACCAATGATAACAAAACAGTTGAATTTTTCCCTATTTTTTCGTCAAAATATGTTATTGTAATGGGATACAGTTTATTTGCTTGAGCATCATTACTTCCGTCCATAGATAGAGAAAGAGGATTTTTTTCTTCAGATACGATGTTACTTGTAGAAACACTGGCCATGTGCTGAATTAGTGCAGTAGCCTTGGTTCTTCCACACGAATATTTTTTTGCGATCGCTAAATCGGAAAACATGGCTTGAAATAACGGTTTTTCAAGCCTTCAGTTTTCGGAAATTTATCCAACAATTTCAAGCTGAATTGACTTCACTTTTCGGAAATTTATCCAACATTTTCAAGCTGAAATACAAATATTTATGGAATAAAATGATATCTAACATTACTGGGTAGAGGAAACATCGCGAGAAAAAAAAATTACGATTACCAGAGAAATCTTATCTCCGTCTACTTTCCGTTTTCGAAGGATGAAATTCCGTCCTCCGACGGAGAAAACGACCCCCCCCCTCCCGCCGCCGCCGCCGCCAATCCTCCCAAAATTTAAGTTCAGTTATGCATCGATTTCGTACATGGTCCAAATGATAACAAAAAAAGACTAAATTCTTCGAATCAGCGCGAGAAACTCGTCGCCGAAGATTACGAGGAAATTTTCGGGCGGCCTAACTTCCGTTTTCGGAAGTCGTTGCCTACAATTTCAAGCTGAAATTATGCAATGAAATTATATTTAACAGTACTGAACAGAAGCTACATCGCGAGAGAGAAAAAAATACGATTACGGGAAAAATCTGCACTTCGTTTAACTTCCGTTTCCGAAAGTTTAAAAAGACAAAAACAACGTCCCCGGACGGAATACGACTCCCCCCCCAACCAATTTCGTCGAAATGGCGATTTTTTTAGCAGAATGGCGCAAGAACAACATTTTGGCGCGGACTGGCGCAGGTCTGGCAGCCCTGAACTGAATGTAGCATTTAATTTTTTTCCCCCAGAAAAACTTGAAGAACCAACAAAAATTTTTAAGTTGATGAAAATTTGCTTTCCATCTCAGAAAATTAAATCAAATGGCGATTTTCCGTAATTTCAGCGGTGTTTCCGTACTTCCGTAACAGCAACCAAAAATCCGTAAAATTACGGAAAATCCGTACTAGTTGGCATCTATGCCACAGTGAACACTGCTTCATATCCTGTATTGTTTCCTTCACCATCTTGGGACATCAACCCACAGGCGCATCCACAAAGCTTCCCATCTGCTTTTTTTTTTTTTTTTTTTTTTTTTATTGGAGGTTTAACGACCATTGTGAGCAACTCAATGGGCTATAAGCAGTCGCCCGTCCCTAATTTAGGGTCACTGGTTCCAGGGAAGGGAGAGAGCCAGTGCTGTAAGACAAACACAACATCCATGCCTCACCGGGATTCGAACCCGGACCCCGTTTGGACAAATGATCAGAGGCCATCGCTTAGACCACTGCGCCACAGAGGCGGCCCCATCTGCTTTGGTGTCTTTGCAAGTTGGAAACGATGGCTCTGATTGGTGGTTTACAGATACCAGATTTCCTATGAAACAACTTCTGACATTCCTTGAAAGAACTAGTCACTCAATACATACAATGTTGACACCCTCAGGAAATGAATACACAGAGGATGTTCACACATTTTTAGAACATTTTTGATAAGAAATCTGGAAAATAAAAGAAGTTCAAAAAATTGAAACTGGTAACAGTGTGTTAGATGTACACGAAAGAAACATCTGTTGCAGTTAAATATTGTCTGCTAAGAAAATGATGCACATACAAGCTAAGACTAGGAGGTTATGTTTTTACTCTTTATGAAGAGAAATATTTGTAATCTGTAATAAAAAAAATGCTGTGAAAATCATAGAATTAGCATTTTTAAATGTAAAATAAGCAATATTATTAATGATAGAGGGGGAAATCATCAAGCATTGCTTTTAACAGGAAAAAGAACTAATATCCGAAGAAGGTACTTTTACAAAGACTATTTCAAAAGTAAGGTCTGGTCCTCTGACCCAAAGAGCATTTGCTAAGTCGTTAAAAAAACTCCGTATCAACTGTAAGCAAGGTAATAAACAAAAATTTGAATTTAAAAAAAAAATGTTCGCCTTTTGTCCAGGCACATGGCTAAGCACAGAACACAGTGCAGACTTCTTTATGAAAATCACTTAGTCGGAAACAGATGGAAATTTATTGTGACTATTGATGAAACATGGGTATACCTAAATGACTAACAAAAAATGGTCAATTTACTATCACAAAAAGAGCAGAAAACGACTTACAACAAACATGGTTGCATGAATTCAAAGAAAGTTTCAGTTAAGGATTTGTGATTATTGCTGGTTTCTCTTACAATGGGAAAATAAAGTTAAGAAAAGTTGAAAAAAATGTTAAAATCAATTCTACATATTACTCAAAATAATGTTTTGATTCCTATATTTAAAGAGGAAACACCATTCCTTTATCTACTTGGAAATCTAGATGCAGGTTCACTGTCCAGAGAAAAGGGGCTATCAGATAGAACATTTAAGAAATATTTTTTTATTTTAAACATTAATTATATTGCTGGAAAATCATTGTAATAAATGTGTGAACATCCTCTATATTTCATTCTGATGCAGTATGACAAAAGCGGATAAGTGCAAGAGTCCATTAGAAATTTTCTAATCAATTTTCTAATTAGACTGGCTCTAGGATTAAAAAATAAAATTAGTAACTACCTTCCAAAATTAAAGCAAAAAGAAAAAAAAAACATCCTGTTACAGGAAGGAGTGGTCTACAACAAAGTGTGAGTGTGGTCTCAGCTATGTGGGAGAAACAGGCAAACAGCTTAAGACCAGATTAGCAGAACATAAAGCTGCAATTATAAAATTTGACAAACAAAACAGATCTGGACAGACATATTCAAAATATAGGACAAAGTGCTTTGGGACTCTGTAGAAGTTCTGACACATAAACAGCACTTTTTCAAGAGAAAATTGTCAGGAAGGACTAGAAATTGAGAGAAGAGTACAACATTAAATGATGTTAAAAGTTGGAATTTAGCTAATGAATGGTAATACCTACTATAGGTATTGCCATTCATTAGCTAAATTCTCACATGTTAAAATTATTTGAGAGTTACCTCTCGTACAAATAACTGATGATGGTATTAGCTAAATTCCAATGATGTGAGAAAAGTTGGAATTTAGAACAATACCTACTATAGGTATTGTCCTGAGAAGGGCTGACTAAGTAATTTCCTTTATTCCTATGTAAAACCCATAATTTAGTGAAATTTATAGTGTATCGATTCTAGGAATAGCCATGACATCAATTATTATCAAGTTTACCATAATTTTCAAGCTAAGCGCTGCACCTAACGTAAATCACTATTTAGGAAACAAATTCATTGTAAAAGCTGCACCAGCATCGCACCCCAAAATTTTGTCATCTTATAGCCATCAATGTAAGAGCTTCAATAAATAGCATTGTAACATGTTTGGATTGCTATCCAAACTATCTGCATATTTTTAGTAATTTTTTCATAATTTCATATCTTTTTAAGTTATTTTCAGTAATTTAATGAGCTAATAGAGAAATTGACAGTGATTGACCAGGTGAATGAGTTTGTGTAGTTAGGAAGCATGTTTGACAGAGCACAGATTAAATGGAAAAATTAGTAGGGGAGTGAATTCTTCATTGAAAGTCATAGCTGCCTTGGGAGTTTTTCACAGGAATGGGTTCTCAAGAGAGTCCTGAATGGCTGTGTATGAAAGTGTAATTGTTCCTACTCTGATGTATGGCAGTGAAAATGAACCTGAGTAGAACATGTTTGTGTGCTGGAGAGATGTGTTACTTACAGGGAGGGAGGGGGGGTTATATCAAGACATGTTCTGATCTTGTGAGGAATGAATATGTGTTGCAGTTGTGAAATGTGAAGCAAAATGTTGTTAGCAAGGTGGAGACTAATATTCTTCAGTGGTTTTTTGGCCACATTGAAAGAATGAATGATGAGATTCTTACTAAGAAATTATTTTTAGCCCAAGTGACAGGAAGGAAAGGCAAAGGAAGGCCAAGGAAGTCATGGGAAGCTCAGATTCAAGAGTGTGTGTGTGAGAAAAAGATTACAAGTATGAAGTATAGAAGGTCTTGTGCACGTCATAAGATGGATGTCAGTGAAGCCCGTGTTGTATGTCAAGATCACTGTAAATGGAGAAGTTTGATATGGCAACAGTAAGTAAATAATCAGTTAAAAATTTACCTGGTAGTTTGTATTTCTTTGCAGAGCTAACCTCTGAATTTCAGAGAACAGTTTAGTGATATGTATGTATGTATGTATATATAGAGAAATTGAATCATTGAAAATCCCAAATTTTTTTTTTTATTAGCTTTTTTAAATTAAGGTTAATAGTCATTCTTAAAGGATGATACTGGCTATGAATTCCAGCTTGTAAGTACAGTTTTCATGGCATGAATTATATCAGTGCTAATTTTAGTTGAAAAACTTAAATTGTGAAAATTTCTGTTTAGATTTGGGCACAAGCGAAATGTCCCCACAACACCATCATGCTGTTCCTTTCTCATTGTTAAATTTAGTGACATAAGGCTGAATTTGGAAAGGCGGGGGTGGGGAGGGGGTAGATTTTACTGAGTTCTAAAACTTTTGCTCTGTGCAATTTTGTAAATGTGAAAAGACAATCATTGGGGGGGGAGCAGGTGACAGGTCTTTTTCTCATTTTAAATAACCTTGCTGCAATAAACATATGATTCACAATGAGTGCAAAATTTCTGACTATTTACTGCATGAGTGATATCACACACAAACTTATAATTGCTTTTTTTTTTTTAAAGATAACAATCCGATTTTTGGTGTAAATGTGACAAGGATGGTAAGTCTAATAATATCCGAAAACTTGAAAATTTTCATCGTCCTGGAGCAGGACTCAAACCCGCGTGTCCCAAAAAACGCCCAGGTATGCTAACCACTACACCACCCAGAACGACCAAGTCTCAAGTTTCCGATCAATTTGAATTTAACCATCACAGGATTCGCTAGTCGAAGCAACTGGCATTCATGTTTAGCGAATCTGGAGGTTAAGAATCTTATCCCGTGTTTGCCCGGAGAAGCAGATAAATCATGAAAGAAATACGGGATTACGCCATACAATACAAATTTTGAAGATGACACTTTACGCCAAAAATCGGATTGTCATCTTCAAAATTTGTATTATATGGCGTAATCCCGTATTTCTTTCATGATTACAATTGCTTGTTTGCTATGCAGTTGTTTAGAAATTTTTTCTAGGATAAGCACCACATTGGCATAAGAGTTGCAGATCAGGCAAACCTCACTGTTTTTACAAGTGATACAGGTCTTACTTAACCCCAAAATTACAATACTCCCCTTCTGCTAAGTACAAACAACAGTGGTAGGAATTTTTGAAGCCAATCATATGTAATATCCTTCCACACTCTTGACTATCTTTGGAGCATTACATATCCTCTATGGCATGACTCACATTAAAAAGAAAACAAAATTGTGATTTTAGAAACTGACATTTCTTCTTAAACTAGTTGGATGATCTTCTGATTACACTTTCACATAGTTCCCAAATATGCATGTACTGCTGAGGCATGTTTACCTATAGCCAGCTTACACCCATCAATGAGCAATGGAACTACTTCAATGATGCATTTTAAGTCATGTTTTTCTTAGAATAATAATAGATTAGACCAGGGCTTTTTTCCAGCAGAATGCACTAGAATAGCACCCTTTTAACACATTGTTTTTGGTTTCGAGTTTTGGAATAGTTATTTAATTTAAAGTAACACATAATTAGCCATAACATATGTGTGTGTGAGAGAGAGAGAGAGAGAGAGAGAGAGAGAGAGATGGCAGGGGTTAAGTAACAGAAAAGTCAATAAAAATGGCATTTTAATGGTATAATACACAGCAGGAGAAAAAAACTACAACTCCCCCATCACTGACTGACTGTTCCTACTCTGACAGTACAGATGTGTCAAAGTCAAGGATGATATTGTCTAGTCTACACATCCAGCTGCTAGCTTTGTATTTAGATTGATTTTACATTTAATACTTCACTGTGATTTCAGTGTGAAATTATAAAACTGTTTTTACAAAATGAGAAAATAGAGGCAAAATACTGCACGTCTATTTTATAGAAAATAACTTGAGGCAGTTGGATGTATGTGAAGGTGTTTCTTTATGTAGAAGCAATGGGTTATATCACCCATTAATTTAAGCAAATGCATTTTACAAGTCTCTCAAAAGGTATACTGAGAAAAGGCTGCTTTACAGAAGGAATAAATCTGTTAAGCTGTGCTAAAGTGTTTCTTCTCCTGGTGTATTGCATTTTCATATAACTAAGTTTCAAATGTGTGCAATAAATAATTGTATTGTATTGTAGACTATTCTCATAAGATGACCATTTCAAATGTACTTGTTAAATTAGATTGTGCTCTAAAAATAAATGGATTGAAATCTGAAACAAATGAAAATAGACTAGGTTCTTAAGAGAAGCTAAGGTGTGTATGGAATTATAAAAATTGTCTGCATGAAATTTATGTGGAGCTACTTTTTTGGCTTGTCGATGGTGGGTAACTGGGTATGTGCCAGTTGCATGTGTAAACACGGAGGAGTGATACATGAAAACTTTGCAACTACATGAAAGCATTTGTTATCAGAAGCCACCCAACAAGCATTCCAGCATAGACTTTTTTTCATGCTTCAAAACGTTTTTCAGCGTGTTCATATTTAGTGTCCATGTAAATTTATTTACATTTACAGGGTGTTCAATAAAGGACCAAACACTTAGTTTGTAGAAAAAGTTTTATAGACAAAAGATATAATTTAAGCAAACAGCATTTCTTTGAAGTGGGCTCAAAAGGTAATTAAGTGATAACATTTTCAAAGTGTTTGCCTCCTGTTACCACAAGATGGCGCATTCAGGCTTCAAAGTTCTCTATGACTCGGCCTAGAGTATCTCTAGTTACAGTGGGAAAAACCTCAGTGATAGCATCTTTGAGCTGTCACAGTGTGAGGGCGTGATTTGTAGACCAAATCTTTGATGTATCCCCAATGAAAGAAGTCGCAAGGATTTGCTTGGAGATAATAAGGAGGTCATTTGATTGATCCAGGGTAATGATTGGGATAGTTGAGAGCGAGCACGTTGTGTCCAAAGTGGCTGCTTATGGTCCTAAAAACATCCAGAGTGTGATGCAGACTTGCACCATCTTGCATGAACCAGAAACTATCGACCATTCAATCCAGATGGCGAATTTACGGGAGAAGCTTGTTTTCCAGCATAGCTTTGTAGGAATCACTTTTCACAGTGGAGTCAAAAAAAACAGCTGACCCACCAGCCTGTTTCAGCAGAGAGCTCCCCAAACTAACTTTAGCTGGATGAAGAGGGCGTGTTTCAATGAAAACTGGCTTCTCTGATCCCCATATCTGGCAATTCTGTTTGTTAACATATCCGGATAGCCAGAAATCGGATTCGTCGCTGAACCATACACAATCCAAATTTAATTGTTTGTTGTCGATGACATTAACAATTGCGTTAGCAAACATATCCCTCTTTTCGATAGAAGCCTCATTAAGGTGTTAAAGTGTTTGAATTTTGTACAGGAATAACTGGAGGGTTTTTTTTTTTTTTAGGATGGAGTGAGCAGATCCAAAGCTTACCTGAAGTTGACTGGCCAATTTTCTTGTTGAACTGGCAGGATCACTAGTCAGAGTCCTAAGTGCTTGTTCAAAATTTTCCGGTGTCCTGGCTGATCTTGGTGCACTCACATTTCCTTTACGAGCATCGAGAACAGAACCAGTTGTCTCAAATTTCCTAACCAGGTCCAGAACTGTTGACTTTGATGGCTTTCGAACATTCTTGTAAGCTGTTGACCACTTTCTCAGTGTTTCAGAAGGACTTGTTAGTTTTATACCAAATTTTCACAATAAAAACGCGTTGCTCAGTTGAATACACCATTTTTAACTTGCACTAAAACACAGTCAAACCAACACTGAGTCATTGTCTATAAGCACTTAGTCGACAAAAAACTGATAGTGCTGCCCTCTCGTGCATATTTCAAAAGTTATTCCCAAACTAAGTGTTCGGTCATTTATTGAACACCCGGTATTTTTTATTTATATGTTCCATGAAAACTTCGTTTGATGTTTGCCACGATAAATTGAGTAAGCTGTTGGGGAATTTCTAACTGATGTTCAGCATTTTTAACTCTTTTCTCACAAAATATTAACTTTTAATAGATACTACTTTTGCTGCAGAAAAGTGAAATGCTGACAAATCAGTTTTATGATAGATAAAACACACAGATTATGAGATTTACTTAGGAATAAATGGATGTTATTTATTAACGTCAAACTTTCGGGTAGTAACCCTACCCTTCATCAGGACTACATTATATAGTAAGCAGGGTGTATAAAAATCGTGACTTCCAAAAAAAAAAAAAATCAAAGAAATTCAATTTTTTTTTTTATTTAAATCGGATTTTTTTATTTAAATTGATTTTTAGGCTTAATCCTATCAATTAGCAACAAAGCATAAGCATTAAAACACAAGCAATTAATAGCAAAAATTTAACTGGAAATTAATAATAACAATTTAAAATTTTATTCATGCATTTTTCCAGTTGCAGTAACATTTCTACTGCAAACATGAGACAGTGTAGGTATAGGTAATCAGTTAATTTTTAAGCACTTTTTCCATTTAAAGATCTAAATAAAAACAAGTTTAGCAGTCCTTTTTACCCCCAGCTGATTCCCGAGTTTACTGTGCAAGAGTCCAAAAGTAGAGCTCATTCTCTCTACTCCAGCAGATGTAGCTTTGCATGTGTGAAGTGCTTCAAGTCTTTTTCCAGAAACAGTCCTTTAGCAAAGCTAATGACCTCCACCAGTCCAGTGTGTGCCCTACATCCTTTTTTTCAAGCTCAACCTTTTCAGTAAAATAGCACCAAATTGGATCTTTCTTTCTCCCAGCAGACATATTTATACAGTATCTGAGAACATACAAGGCACTGGCTATTAAGTAGAAAATACAAATAGTGTAGTCTGTATAAAGCTCAGTACAGAGGAACAAAGGCAAACAATGAACAGCAACAGACCCTTGTACTAGTCTAGAAGAACAACCATGTGATCTGATAGGTCATTGAGCAGAAGACAAAAATCTGTTCCCAAACTAAAGGGACTGTTCCTCCTACCCAGCTACAACTTGCATTGCAGTTACCCCTTTTGCCCTGAAGCTGAAAAAGCCACTCCCTAATCCATACTTTTAGACTCTAGAATAAGATACATATATCCTCTGTACCCTGTCAACATGCAGCATGTTTTGAGTTTTGTTTACCAGCATGAAAGTTCTTCCACAAGGATTTAAAACTTATTTTTTCACTTCAGCCACTTTGACTGATCATGTTAAAATTAATATTCAAATCTAGTTTTGTTCAAAGTTTTAAATGGTGATATAAAAAGTTAAAAAAAATGATTAAATCATAAAAATAAAAAAAATATATTTGATTAATCAGTGATTTAAAAAAAAATCATTTGATTTAAATCAAGTAATTTAAGTCATGCACACTTTGATAGTAAGTGTTGCCTACCTTGGGTAAAACTCCAACCTTTAAAATCACTTAATGCAGTTTCTCTTCTTCTCTCCATCTCAAGACATTCCAGCAGTTTCCTATTGAAGAAATGTTATTGCTGGGTCAAAATTTCTACCGAGTCCCACAATATTTTATGTCCAGTAGATTGAACATGTCTGTCCCTGCCAGTTTTGTTTGTCATGTTTTTAATGTCTGCTTTATGCTAAGTAAATATTTCCTAAGTAAATCCCATAATCTGTGTGTTTTACCTATCATATGATTGTCTAGGAATGGCCATGACTTCAATTATTACAAAATCATTTTTTTCTAGTTACCTACACCTATTTGTTCACCAGAATTACCTCTAGCAAAAGTTTAGAAATTAATCATATTGTACAGAATTTTTGGAAGCCAGAGTTTGAACTCTTGGCCTAAACAGCCCTTGCTAATAGCCAGCTAGATTAGGTTTAGGATACGCTTACAGGAAAGGAAAACAGAACAATTTCAGATGCAGTGAAGTGTAACTGCACAATTATGAAAGGAAAGCAGGAACAGAGCCAACAAGGCCCAAATCAGGAGACACCGCCACAAACCAGCAATATTGCAGCCACCAGGACCCAGAGTTGCATAAAAAAATGTATCTGCGTGCACAACCACTGAAACAGAAAACTTGCTTCAAGCCCGCAAGCCACGATTGACAATAAGATAATTTATAGTAAAATTAATAAAATAAATTATTAGAACCAGTGGCATACCTTGGGTCCAAGACCTGGGGCTATCTCACCAGCTCACCTGCCCAGTACTTTTATTTTTTTTAATTGCGAAGTTTATTTTTCAGTTGTTAACTAATAGAAGTAACTTTTTTCTTAATTTTAGGTACATGCTATTGCTATCATACCAAATTATTATGAGGATTAGGATTTTAACACCTATTTGTGCATGATCTCCATTCTTCTTCAGTACACTTTATTTGTACATGCACTCCATTTTTCTTTCCTTTTGGTGAAGTTGAGTGTTACTTTTCCATAAAAGTTTCTTTCGAGTGCCTTATCACATTTAAAAAAAAGGTTTTCCCCTATTGACAAAACGGCCAATTTGCTCAAGTGTACATGCCCTTGTGTTCCCCTAAAGTACAGTATGTTTGGATTCTTTTTAATGCAGAAAACTTCTACACAACCTTGATTTAGAAGCAGAAACATAAGTCTATAGTTTCCATTTAATCACAAACTGATCCAAAAATGCTGCTCCTCCCGTCCCTGTTTGATATGCAAATATTTGCCACTTTGTCCAGCTCAACAGTATCGACCATGCTCTGGTGGACATAACACAACTCTACGTGGTTAAGCCGCATTCTTTTTTTTTTTTTTTTTGTTATTGGAGGTTTAACGACCACCGTGAGCAAGTCAATGGGCTATAAGCAGTCGCCCATCACTAACTTAGGGCCACTGACTCCAGGAAAAGAAGAGAGCCAGCACCATTAAGACAAACACAACATCCATGCCTCAACAGAATTTGAACCCGGACCCTTGTCGCACGAATGGACAGAAGCCAGCGCTTAGGCCACTGCACCACCGGGGCGGCGAGCCGTATTAGTGTATTTAGTACAGTAATATGAAATTCTCAAGTTTTTAATTGATTTGTAAAAAATATTCTCAATGTTTTAATTGATTTGTAAAAATAAAATTTCCCACGTCAATGTAGCCTGTCCCTTAGTTTTCCATTTGGCAAAATATTTGGGGGGGGGGGGTATTGGGATGGACACATTTCCAGATGAACCAATCACTGATGGACAACCAACCAAAGCTTGTGTGGATTCCGAGAGACAAGAAAAGACACCAAACGTGGGATATGAGTGAATGAAATTCGAAAGCATGCGAGAGTGACACGAAGGAGACTGGCTCAAGACAGACTGTTGTGGAAGAAGCTTAAGGAGACCTTCATCCAGTAGCCAATTCATAATGGTTGACAATGATATTACTATCCACAACAGACACATTCTATCAATATAGTCTTTTTTAGATATGTCCAGTAATTCACCAGTTATTAAAATATGTAATTTATAAAAGATTACATTTCCTGGACATTCCCAAGAAATTCAGTTTCCTATATCTGAAATCATACTTTAAAAAAAAAAACATGATATTTTTTAGCTTTTTTTTTAAATTCGTTTTTCCAAATACTCATAACAGATTTTTGTAACTTAACACTCAGTATCACAATTATTCTCAAATAAAAAGTTTTTCTGTCAAAGTTCCTGTAACATCGTATATTTTGCTTTCACATAAAAAGAAAAAAATGCTGTTACTCTTGGGGAGACATTTTGCAAGTGGAAATAACAGCAGTTACATCTTCAAGATACCATTCTGCATAATTAGATGTGTACTATAATATTGAACGTTAATTCAAGAGAAAATATATACGAGTGTAACTTATTTGGTAGGAAATCACTACGAAACCCTAGAACATATAGGGGCACCCTGTTGCCCCTATACGAAATGAACTCAGAAGCGTTCATAGAATATGTGTAATCCAAAACTGCCGTTGAAAACAAAGTATGGCCGTCATGACGTGAATATTTGTTCAGTTCAGTTGTGAAATAACGCTACTCACTAAATGACATATTACGAATGAGCAAACCTACTGCTTCTGTTGCTGCAATTGCAAGAGAATTTAAATGGAAACATTTCTTGCAGCAAAAATCGATTGTACTTCTGAACGGTTGCGTAAAATGTATTGAATTTCTTTTATGCAACTTCTGACTTACGTACATTTAAAAGTCAGATTTTGTGTAAGACAATATCCCCAGTCCTCTGGGTAAAATGTACAAAAGCAAAAACTATCACAAGCTTCCAAACCGAACTAGGGATTCCAAAATGAAATTCTACACTACAACTGAGAGCAAAACCTTCGTTCCAAACCCTGGAAATGAACAAATAATACTCGCCTCGTAACGAACAAACAATGAGTTTCGTCCAACAGCACAAATTCAGCCGACAACGTCTGAATCACAAGTAACATTAATTCGACTACAATTACATGAAACATAACTACCGCCTACAAGCAGGTGCCCAAACAAATCTCTCATCGAAATGTTGCCAATAGAAAAAAAACAAGTTCAATACACCGTTCAGTAAGGACCTCTTTCGACAAATTATTGTATTCCGCTTACCTTAAGGTGGATTGACCTGCCTTGTATTTCCAAAGAGCAAACTTCTGCAGTCCTTTTCTTCACAATTAATGCGTTCTTGAGGATAAAAATTTGAACATCGATAAATATAACTTCATATAGTATACTTAATATTTTCTAAATCTTAACCACAATTATATTAAGAATAAATAACTTTTTTTTGGTGGTGTTGAGACCTGAAAATAGATGGCGCGACCTGTACATTGATGACGTCAGTAGACAAACAAATGCTGGATTGCTTAATTATAGTTAAATTTTAGATAATATTAAGTATACTAGGCTACAATATGAAGTTATTTCTATCGATGTGCAAATTTTCACATTTGGAAACGCATTAATTATGAAGAAAATGGCTGCAGTTGCCCTTTGGAAATACAAGGCAAAGATTTTGAGTGGACCCACCTTAAATAATACAAGAATAAAAAAGTAATGGAAGTGTAAGATTAAATAACCTTAAATAATGTAAGTGTAAGGTAAGTTATGCAAATATTCCACTTTCTCACTTTTCCGCGATATCTTGACATGGTGATGCACTTACACTCAGATGTGACAATAACTGTGAAGATCATCATCGCCGCCCCGATGGCGCAGTGGTCTAAGCGATGGCTTCTGATCATTCGTCCGAAAGGGGTCCGGATTCGAATCCCGGTGAGGCATGAATGTTGTGTTTGTCTTACGGCACTACCTCTCTCCCTTCCCTGGGACCAGTGACCCTAAATTAGGGACGGGCGACTGCTTACAGCCCATTGAGTTGCTCACAGTGGTCGTTAAACCTACAATCAAAAAAAAAAAAAAAAAGATGTGGAAAGAGCGAAAGGCATGATAACAAAGTAATAGACGGCCTAACGTCGCAAGAGAAATTTGTTGCATCAGAGGCGCCCGGAAAGGAAAGAATCTCAATGAGGCGGTTAAGCCAAAGGAGCCACCTGACCAGCTTTCAGACCAGTTTTGAAACTGGACTTTCGAATGCTAACAAGATGAGTCGTTGACTGAGCACAATAAAGCACATAAACTTGGCAAATCATATTAATATATTAATCTCCATCTGCGCAAGTGCTGATACGACGAGCTTCAAATATTTAATGACTTGATCTTTCAAAGAGCTTTGACTGCTGAACTGTATTTTTTTTTGATTGGAGGTTTAACGACCACCGTGAGCAACTCAATGGGCTATAAGCAGTCGCCCGTCCCTAATTTAGGGTCACTGGTTTCAGGGAAGGGAGAGAGCCAGTGCCGTAAGACAAACACAACATCCATGCCTCACCGGGATTCGAACCCGGACCACGCTCGGACGAATGATCAGAGGCCATCGCTTAGACCACTGCGCCACCGGGGCGGCGAACTGTATTTCCTTAAAAGATAAGGGACCTTCATCCTTGTCACACGGGGAAGGCAAAAAAACAAGTGGTCAGCGGTACATTCGGAGAGTTTTTGATGGGGCTGAAACTTGTTGACTGATTGTATACATATATAATCACAATTTTGTTATTTATATATACAATTAGGACACATACCAAAATTTTAAATGGATTATAAAAATTTCCTTATGCTCGTATATTGCAAATTCCAAGAAATCTACACATACACATGATTAAAAATGTAAAAATGTTATCATCATCATCATCATCATTGTCAACCATTATCAATCCACTGCTGGACGAAGGTCTCCCCAAGTTTCCTCCACAACGGTCTGTCTTGTGCCAGTCTCCTCCATGTCACTCCCGCATATTTACGAATTTCATCCACCCATCTCCCATGTGATCTTTTTCTGGGTCTTTTCCTGTCCCTTGGAATCCAATCTAAAATTTCGGCTGTCCATCTATGGTCTGTCCTTCTGGCAGTATGTCCAGCCCATTGCCATTTCAGGAATTTAACTCTGATCATGATGTCTTCCACTCTCGTCATTTTTCGGATCCACGAGTTCCTCTTCTTATCTCTCCTGGTTATACCAAGCATGCACCTCTCCATGCTGCTTTGAGTTGTCTGCAGCCTTTGTATGTCTCTTTTAGTTAAGGTCCACGTCTCTGCACCATACGTAAGCACTGGAAGGATGCATTGATCAAACACTTTTCTTTTAAGACATAATGGCATATTGCTCTTGAAAATTATGCTGTTTCTTCCAAAAAGCTCTCCAGGCAAGTTTTGTACGCCGATTAATTTCTTCATCAATGTGACCCTCACTTGATATCTGCTGTCCAAGATAAACATACGTATCTGTTATCTCCAGTTTTTCTCCATCAATCGATAAATCTTCATTTCTTGTAAAAGCATTGAACATCACTTTTGTCTTCTGAAAGTTCATTTTTAATCCCACTTCTTTACTCTTGTCAGCAAGTTCCTGGATCATACTCTGCAGCTCTGATGGGGTAGTTGCAAAAATGACTACGTCATCAGCAAAACGAAGGTGGGTTAGATAATCTCCATTAATCTTTATCCCTTTGTTTTCCCAGTTCAGTGATTGAAAGACATTTTCCAATGTGGCATTAAAGAGCTTCGGAGATATGGTGTCACCTTGTCTCACTCCCTTTCCAATTTTTATGTGTGTTGTATTTTCAAACAGCCGAATCTTTGCACTTGCATTTTCATAGATGTTATTAATAATATTAATGTATGCATCTTCAATACCGCAGGATTTCAGAGCCGTGGTAACTGCTGATGGTTTCACCGAATCAAAGGCTTTTTCATAATCGATAAAAGCCATGCACAATGGAAGTTCATATTCCCTCGCTCTTTCAATTAGTTCTCTCAGCACATGGATATGATCTATTGTGCTGTAGCCACTCCTGAATCCAGCTTGTTCTCTCGGTTGAGCCATGTCCAGTGTTACCTTCAAGCGGTGTGAAAGAACTTTAGTGAAGATTTTATAAACCACTGATAGGAGGCTGATAGGTCTGTAGTTCCTGAGATCCTCAATGTCACCTTTTTTATGTAGCAGGATCATTGTAGCATTGTTCCAATCCTCAGGAATCTTCCCTTCATTAAGGCATCGAGTGAAAATTTGGGCGAGTACTGTTTCAATTTCTCCACTTGCTTCTTGTATGATGTCTATAGTAATTCCATCTTCTCCTGGAGCTTTCCCCCGCTTCATGTTCTTGATTGCATGTGCAACTTCTGCTGGGAGGACTGGAAGAACTCTGGTACCTTTCATGATGTCTGGAGTACATGTATCATCCCTTTCATATAATTTGGAGTAGAAATCTTTCACTCTTGTCAAAATTTCGCCTCTATTTCTTGTTATAGAACCATCTTCTTTTCTCAGAGCCATAATCTGTTTTCTTCCCTTACTGAGATGTCCCTTTGCTATCTTTAGGCTTTGGTTGTTTTCAATTGCTTTCCTCACTAGTTCACAGTTGAATTTTCTTACGTCTTCAGTGATACTTTTTCGTACTGTCTTGCATAGCTCTATATATTCCACTTTGGAAGTCACATCTTCTTTAGTTGTCCTCATCTCTCTTCTTTTTTGCATCAACATTTTGGTTTTTCCTGATAATTTGTTTACATGCAACTTGTTCTTAGACCCAGCTAATTTTGTTGCTGTTTCCATAAGAGCTTTGGTTACTTTTCTGTTAACTTCCGAAATATCCACTTCTTCCGATGTTAGGCCTTCTAAAGCAGAGAATCTGTTCTTCAGTTCCAACTTGAAAGTAGTATGGTGTTTTTAAGGTTGGTTATGTCAATACATTTTGTTTGTCTTATGAGCTTGCCACGTTCCAGTTTAGTGTTGAGGTGCATCTTACATCTCACCAATCTATGGTCACTACCTGTGTTGAACTTGTTTAGCACACTGCAGTCTTCGATGACGAATTTTTTGTTACACATAATAAAATCAATTTCACTTGTCGTCCCAATTGGATGTCTCCATGTCCATTTCCTGTGTGGCTTTTTCTTGAAAAAGGAATTCAAGATGAAAAATCCTTCTGCCTCTGCAAACTCAACGAGAGTATTTCCACGCTGGTTTCTGTTGCCGTGACCGAATTTACCTACTGAAGTTTCATTCTGTTGCCGGTGCCCTATTTTTGCATTGAAATCTCCCATAATTATCTTCAAGTGCTGCTTACCTTTATTACTTAGATGACGAATTTCCTCATAAAATTCTTCAATTTCTTCTTCAGGATGACTTGTGGTGGGTGCATACGTTTGAATAATCTGAGCCTGGTATCTTCTCGATAGTTGGATAACGAGTCGTGCAGCTCTGTCAGAGGAACTTTCAACTTCTACCACTTTATCCTTCAGTTTCTTGTTTATTATAAATCCAACACCACTAGTTCTGCCAGTATCTGTCCCACGATAATAGAAGAGATGTCCACTTTTCAGTTCAATGAGATCTTCTCCTTTTCTCCTTACCTCACTTAGCCCCACGATGTCCCACTTGATCCTTTGTAGTTCCTCTTCCAATTCAAGAAGCCTTGAATCAGAAGATAGGGAGCGTCCGTTGTAGGTAGCCAAGGTCAGCATCAAATGGCAGCCTAGTCCGGTCCTCCGGGGATTCTTAGCACCCTCTGCCTTCATGTCGCACTGGCCGCTGCCTTGGCCAGGTACATTCCAGCTGCCGGAGACTGAGGGCCAAGATTTAAGTTGTAGAGTCATTTTGGGGGTGTTTGGCCATAACTCACCACGCTGGCCAAGCGGGTTGGTGAGTGTGGGATAGCATTTCCTCTGATCCCGATGGTATAGTTATACCGCTATTTGCGGTCGTCAGAGCCCCTTTAGTGGGAACAGGATGCACCACGAGAAGGCGGGGTTGACATTTGTCAAGGAGAGGCTGTGATGTTACGCATCACCTGACCTTACATCCCAAAAATGTTATACCATCACTTTAATTCAATAATGTACCACGGATTTCACTGTGTAAAATATTGAGGATGCTAGTAAGATAATGCTGTGCTGGAGACCCCCCCCTCCTCAAAAAAGAAAAGGAACATTAGGCTTGGATGTCCTCGCCTTACTACGAGCATGTTTCTGATTATTAAGGAATCATTACAGTGTTACCAGAAAACATATGGTGTAAACTGTAAACCGCTCTCCTGCTACTTGGTTTCAATCCCTTTAGGTTATTTAGATTAACATACAGTAGTAAAAAAAAAAAAAGAAGACTGACCTAACCGTTTGGATGCCAGTTTTAGGCTGCTCGATTTTTTTTTTTGTCACGAAGTTATAAACCATCCCACAGCCGGGTAAAAAAAAAAAAAAAAAATACTTTTTATGGCAACAATGTCTGATAAATTTCTGTTATTAAAAATTAGGTAGCAAATATCTTGTTGTATTGGAAGCACTGACATCACGTTAGTAACACTGAGGCTTTTTTTTTCTTGATTGGAGGTTTAACGACCACCGTGAGCAACTTAATGGGCTATGGAACCAGTAGCCCTAAATTAGGGACGGGCGACTGCTTATATCCCATTAAATTGCTCACGGTGGTCGTTAAGCCTCCAATAAAAAAAGTCGGCATCCAAAAGCCAGAAAAAGCTGAATGCCAGCTTCCAAAATATGATGATGTTTTGCAGTGTAAACAGCATGCCGTTGGTGATTGCAAATCCACAGTAAACTTAACTGAAAGAAAAAAGAAAAATAAAAGCTTCAAAAAATTTATAGAATTGTGAAACAATATCAAGTTTTCTTGTTTGTTCCTCTTGCAAATATGATCAAGATCAACTAGTCTTCTCTCCTATTTTTTATCCAGAGAAAGTTTAAGTGTTTTTGGTAGGACACCATAATATATTTTTAACATGGGACAATCGTTGCATTTAATAAACAAATTTTGAAAAGCATTCTCATCTAGGGCAACAAATTTTGCTTTACAGTATATATATTTTCATAATTACTTTGGTTTCAGAACTACAGTTTTTAAATAAAAATGCTATTTAAAGAGTTAAAACCGTGTGTGAAGTCATTTATGTCTCTAATTAACAACAGAAATTTCACTGTCTTTTTTTTTTTTTTTCATTTTTTTTGTAGAGGTACTCTATACATTAGTGGCTGCATTGACTCGTCGGATGTAGAAAACGTATAATATGCATGCCGATTTAGTTTTAATATTGAAAACAAAGAAATTAATTTAAAACTTAGTATAATCTTAATGCTACTGAGACACGAAGATCATGTGGATGCATTTTTTAATTATAATACAGGGTAATTCAAAATGATTGCCCCGATTACAAATGACAATACCTGGTTTATAATTACAGATACAGATATCACGTTGTTGCACAATAAAGAAGGAAGTTTAGAATTTTGTTTCCATACCTTACAAATGTTCTGTGCGAGTCCCCTGGGTCACGTGGACAACATTTAAACGGTAATCCATTTCACGCCATACATTATGAAGCATTTTCGTAGTCACCGATGCCAGTGCAAGCCGAATGCACATCTTTAATTCTTCCAGTGTTCTCGGCAAAGCTGGCACATACACATGGTCTTTGACATAACCCCACAAAAAGAAGTCCCAAGGAGTACGTTCCGGAGACCTGGTGGGCCACTTGCAGAAAACCAGCACACAAAACGCCTTTTCTGCTACGGTCACCATTTCTTCCCACTGGCTTTGGCATACAGGCAGCTCACTTTCCTACGTAACCATAGCAACACAGCAGTAGGTTCCAATAAAATTCTAAACTTCCTTTTTTCTTGCGTAAGTATATCAGCTGTCTATTTATCTTCATAAACACATTATTGTCATTTGTAATCGGAGCAATCATTTTGAATTACCCTGTATATTTCCTGATTTCCTTAAGGTATTTTTAATTAATATCTCCAAATATTCATCTACACTGCTGGCCACCCAAAATGCAACACCAAGAAGGACACTAGATAACAAAGCCAGATTTACTGGATACATAACAACAGATACAAAGATGAAACGATTGAGCTTACAGGCCCGTACGACTTGCGGAACACGCAGACATCAATAGTTCGTGTGGCCCCCATGGCTGGCAATAACGGTCGCTACACGCCGCGGCATCGAACGAAGAGGCTTTGGATGTGGGCTTGGGGTATGTCGGTCCAGGCTGCTTCCACACGTTCCCACAGTTCATCAGGCGTAGCCGCGGGTGGTGCTTGCCGGGCCACTCGGTTGCCGATATGCTACCAGACGTGTTCGATGGGCGACATATCGGGAGAACAGGCGGGCCACGGCAGCAGTGACACCTGCTGGGCCATGAAGAATTGTTGCACGATGCGTGCCACGTGCGGGCGCGCATTGTCCTGTTGAAACGTGGCCGCTGGCAGGTCCTGCAGGTAAGGGAGGACTACAGGCTCCAAAGCGTCGAAGATGTAGCGATGGCTGTTGAGTGTGCCGGCGATGCGTACCAGAGGGGTGCGGGCGTCATATACATTTGCGGCCCAAACCATAACGCCAGGCGACGGACCGGTATGGTGATGCATAATGCAGGCGCCAGTTGGGCAACTTAATGCCGTCCTTCCAACTTCAGAACTGCTGGAGAAGTCGAGAGAGGAGACAATATTCATTAGAGTTGAGCCAGTAACGGCTCGTGGTAAGCTGAGATGGCGAGTGAACTGCATCCCATTTTTGTAGATATCACTTCTAAAGCTAAATTATTGCGTCTATGTCAGCGTTTTGTTTTAAGGTTTTTCTTTTAATTGCGTGTATATATACAGAGTGATTACTGAATTATGACCACCTCTATCAAAAGTGGATGCGGCCCGTTGACCACGCGATTTCCGAGATTGCGCGATTTGTCGACCGTCGTAGCATGTACTGTATAAGGCGTGAGTGGAGCAGTAGGTGGTAAAATTCGGAGTGTGATGGGTAAACCGAAGGATTTATTTGACTTTGAGAAAGGACAGATTGTGGGAGCTCAAAGAGCGAGTGCGTCGATTTCCCAAACGGCTGAACTAGTGGGTTGTTCGCTAGCCGCCGTAGTTAAAGTGTATCGGGACTGGCGTTAAAATAGTCAAACAACGACCCAGAGGCAAAAGTATACAGGTCAACGAGACGTTGATGTGAGGGGTGTGCGCTGGGTCCGAAGACTCATACAGGTCAACAAACGCAGCACAGTTGACAATCCAATACAACAGAGTCAACCCAGAGCAGTATCTGTCATAACCCTGTGTCGCACGCTCACACGTATGAGCTATAACAGCGGACGACCACGACGACATCCTACGACGACTAACCACGGTTCATCGGCGCGAAAGACTCGCTTGATGCATAGATAATGCAAGTTGGATGTCAGGTGACTGGAAAAAGTGTGCTGGTCTGACGAGTCGTGTTTTTACTCCACTCCGTGGATGGTCGGTACGTATTTGGCGCAAATGACATGAGGCAGTCGATCCATCCTGCTTGGTCTCCACAGTCGGTGGATACGATTGCATGGTGTGGGGCATGTTTACCTGGCAGGAACTTGGACCCCTGGTGTATATGGAACAACGCGTGACTGGTTCCCACTATCGTGAATTGTTTGCTGACTCCTCTATACACCCAGCAATGTAGCACGTTTTCTCGAATGGCGACGATGTTTTCCAAGATGACAATGCGCCGAGCATAACGTTGTGCTGGAAAGGTTTGAGGAACTCAGTTAAGAATTCCAGCATATCGACTGGCTTCTCAACTTCCCTGATATCAATCCCATAGAGCACTTGTGGGACAATACGGAACGACATATCATGCGTCCGGGCACACTAATCACTTCCATGCCTGTTCTGAAAGATTACACAACAAAAGAGCGAACGTCTGAAGAGCGCACTACAAAAAGGCGCACGACAAAAGGACGGTACGATAAAAGTTCGCACTACAAAAGAGCGATGCGACAAAAGGGCGGTACGATAAAGTTCGCACTACAAGAGAGCGATGCGACAGAAGGGCGCATGGCTACCACAATAACGATTCTCTAAACTCGGAGACTTTTCAACCAAATTGCAAGAAACGTTAAGAAGATATAAATTTTCAAATTGCTGATTTCAGTATATAATTAAATCCTAACTTAAAGCAAACGTTAATTTTACTGTTCTTCAATAACCTATAGGGGGAGTGCTTTCAAAAAGATATTATTTCCAAAATGGCCCTTGAGGACTTCGAGCAGGACTTCACTTAGAGTACAAAAGATGACACGTCTAATTTTAGTTGGGATTATTGGAATTCACAAAGAAATACTCAATTTACTGAAAGCGCCCAGGGCCTTTTTGGAAATAACATCCTTTAGAAAGCCTTCTGTATAGATTTCATTTAGAGTACCGGGTGATCCAAAAGTCTTGCAGATTTTGAAAACGTAATAACTCGCGGAGTTTTGAGAGTAGGGCAACGCGGTTTGCGTAGAAATGATCAGAATGACATCGGTTTTTTTACGAAATCACATACATTTTTGCTCATTTTACTTACATCTTTCATCGCCAGATAGCGCCATAAGCGAACAGGTCTGGGATAGTGGGTATAAAAGCAGCAGCTGGGAAGCAACCACAAGTCATGAGCCGCGGGTGGCCTAGTGGGCAACGTTCGTGACTGCTGCGGAAAGGACCTCAGGTTCGATCCCAGGTAGGTACGAACGCTCGATCCACTAAATATCCACCGTGCGTCGGATGGGCACGTTAAGCCGTCGGACCACGGGTACTGGCCCCCCGGTAATAAATAAGGGCGTCTTCCTCCCCCTTTCTACTTCGTCTCCGCGTCACTTTCCTATCGGGCACTCTAGCCCAAATCTCCTAGCTTCCTATTTCTAAGGGTTATTTAAGACCTAGGGTCAGACACTCCCTTCCTAAAATCCTCTACAATCAGTCAATCAATCAATCAACCACAAGTCACAGCGGTCCGTGTCAGTATGCTGTCATTACCAGACAAAGCGCTCTTGGTGAAATTGTTATATTGCAACGCTGAATGTGCGAGTGCTGCGTTGAGAGCCTACCTGTCACTGAAAGGTGATCGCAGCGGGAAAGGACCGATGGAAAGTGCTGCGCTGCGGCGAATGGTGAAAAAGTTCGAGGATACGGGATCTTTGGCAGCACGCCCATGAAGCGGTAGACCACGAACACGTGCTGTTGCAGCAGAGACGATTACGCAGGAAATGGATGTGATTGCAATATCATCCGCACATGGTGACTACAGTGTTCGCCATGTGTCTCGGCAGACAGGCATTCCATACGGGACTGTATGGCGAAAACTACGACGGATTCTGCACAGATACCCGTACAAACTGCAACGGCATCACGAACTGCAAGCTGGCGATTACGTGTAGCGTCAGGAGTTCGCAGCATGGTTTTTTCGACAAATGATGTCGACGATAACTGGCTGATGAACGTTTTATGGATTGACGAGGCACACTTTTCCCTAAACGGAACCGCACAACTACCGCATCTGGGCCACGGAGCATCCTGGAGCAGTCGCTGAAGCGCCACTTTATCAGCCGAAAGTGATAGTGTGGTGTGGATTCACGGCTTCCTTCGTTATCGGTCCTTTTTTTTTTTTTTTTTTTTTTTTTTTTTTGAAGAGGTCCGCGGCACCTCCTTCGAAGCCGTTTCAGTGACATGTGCACGTTATGCGAAAATGTTACGAACGTACGTTATCCCTAGCTTGCAAGAGCGGGATGCAGTGAATCTGTGCGCATTTATGCAGGATGGAGCACCACCCCACATCGCACGTTCCGTTAAGCAACTGCTGCAAGAGACGTTTGGCGCAAATCGTGTGTTGAGCCGACACTTTCCGAAGGCCTGGCCTCCTCGGTCACCAGACCTGACACCCTGCGATTTCTGGCTCTGGGGTAAGCTAAAATCACAAGTGTACAGATGTCGCCCCACTGCATTGGCCATGCTGAAAGACTGGCCGGCAAAATATAAGGAAAAACTTCATAAATTTTTTATTAGCAAAGGTGATTGTTAGGGACTGGTACTTTTGATGAATTTGAAAATTCGTATTGAAAAAGAGGCTGTAAACGGCGAAAGAAAAAATCAAACGCTTTTGTCAGTTTTTTTTTGTTTTTTTTTGGAGGGAAAAATGCTGACAGAAAAATTGACGAATTAGCTGTAAGTATATACACTATCTACCAACAAGTAATTGGATACCTGTGATAGCAAAGGGAAACGAAGTTTATTCACCTTCAATAGTTGGTGGAGCCTCCACGAGCGGCGATTACAGCTGCGACCCTCCGGGGCATACCCTGAACCAGGCGTTGTACGACGGCTAGCGGTATTTTCTTCCACTCGGCTTGGGGAAGACAGGTCAGTTCCTTCACCGATTTCGGACGGTGAGGGCACCCCTTACGTCGACGCTCCAACTCCAGAGCGATGTCTTTGTTTATTCACTGACGCCACGTATTTGGAAGATTTTCACTTTTAATCCGATTTTTAGAAGCAGAGATTTCGGGGAAAATATAGTATACATTTACGCACCCTGGCGGTAACATCAGGCTTTATTTGAAATAGAAACTGTACGTAAAATGGCATACGTGGTAAAAATGCATTAGGAGGTAAAAATAATTTTTTGGAATCTTTTTTTTTTTTTTTTTTTACTTTTTGGAGAGACTTTATAAGGAAAATATATATTGAATTTAATAATATGGACATTTACAACCCTAGTGGCGATGTTATGCTTCGGAAAAAACACCAAAACGTATGAGACGTCGTACTCGCGGTTGAGGCTGTTGACTGCCTAAAGGGTTTTTGAAATGGGTCTAATTCACAAAAAGTTAGGGATATTGCTGTTTCGAAGGGAAAACATGGTGACATGCAAATTTAGCGACTACTGGAGATCGGTTATCAGCGTGGGTAGCTATATGTAAATTAGCATCATGACAACAAAAATATATGTAAATTAGCATCATGACAACAAAATTATATGTAAATTAGCATCATGACAACAAAAATATGTGTAAGTTAGCATCATGTCATATGTAAATTAGCACCATGACAACAAAAATATATGTAAATTAGCATCATGACAACAAAAATATATGTAAATTAGCATCATGACAACACAGCTCGTGGCATAAAGCTTCCGGTAAAAGTGGCATCCTGCGAGAAGTACAAAACGGATCGTTTCACCACTTGGTCTAGAAGTTTGCTGAATGTTAAAAATAGAAATATACACTTACGCTTCCTATAGCGTCATGTCATATCTTCAGTGTGAGATTAACCTGGAGTGATGTCCAGACGACGTATAAGTACTGACAGCAGAAATCGGATTGTTGGCCAGGGCCGGATTTTTTTTTTTTTTTTTTTGATTGGAGGTTTAACGACCACCGTGAGCAACTCAACGGGCTATAAGCAGTCGCCCGTCCTTAATTTAGGGCCACTGGTTCCAGGGAAGGGAGAGAGCCAGTGCCGTAAGACAAACACAACATCCATGCCTCACCGGGATTCGAACCCGGACCCCTTTCGGACGAATGATCAGAGGCCATCGCTTAGACCACTGCGCCACCGGGGCGGCCCAGGGCCGGATTAAGGCCTTAGGTTAAGATATTTTAGTGAGCCGCAAGGCAATGAGATCTGAGTGGGCCCCCAAAGTCTTACTTATGACGAGGAATCATCAGGGACGTCGCCAAAGGGTTGCGACGGTGGGCTTGAGCCCACCCTGCCGCTCACCCAGTTCAAAGTGTGCCATTTTTCAATATATTTAAAATATGATCTGCACTTTGCCAAGCAATAAGTCTTGTGTTTTATTTTATGTTACCCTACGTATTTCCCCCTAGGAAGTGCGTTGCTTACGTCTCCAAATAGCACCGCAGGACCATGAAAATTCAGTTGTTCTCCACTCTTCCAATTTCTTAGTTTCAGCCTCTTTTTCTTGTTTGTATGGCCAGGGGGCTAATGAGGAGGGTAAATAGGAATTCACTGAGGGGGGGTCACTTCTGATTGCTCTGTTTGTTTTCTTTACAAAATAGGGGATTCCAACACGAAAAGTGGAGTCTAAAGCTACACTATAGCATCCTTAAGATTGCCCCAGGACAGTGAAAATGCAGATAAGTGGTTGACGACTGTTTTGTGTGAGAGGAGTGCAAGGCAAAGCCGCTGGCTGGAAGGAAGGAAGTTAAGGAGAGGTGAAGTATTGTGTCTGCGGGGAACAGCGTTTAAATTTGATTTAGATAAAAAAACCCGACATTTTCTTTTAAATAAATTGTCCAAGTACAGTACTATTTTCGTAAGCAAAAATGGAAAAGTTTGAAAAGAAATTGAAGACAATGCATTCACAGCAAGCAAAAAGTTGAAGGCGACATTCCACCAACACTTGTATCTTACACCCGTGGCGTAATTAGTCAGGCCCATGTATGTATGTATGTATGTATGTATGTATGTATGTATGTATGTCCAAGTGGAGGGGGCCGGAATTGCACGAATCTTTTGGTAGCCGGTAGTGAAAAGCATTGAAACAGCCCCGGTGGCGAAGTGGTCTAAGCGATGGCTTATGACTATTTGTCAGAGAAGAGTCTGGGTTCGAATCCCGGTGAGTCATGGATGTTGTGTTTGTCTTATGGCACGGGCTCTCTCCCTTCCCTGGAACCAGTGGCCCTAAATTAGGGACGGACGACTACTTATAGCCCATTGAGTTGCTCACGGTGGTCGTTAAACCTCCAATTAAAAAAAAAAAAGAAATTGTTCTTTCAGTGTTTCGGGATAAAAAACAAAAGTTGCTATAAAGCTTGTCCCACCAAAAATAATGCTCGCTCATCCTGATTTCGAAGTCTAGCGACGTCCCTGGGAAACATTATGAAGTCTGTCAAAACACGAAACTGTGGCAATAAGCTTGTTATAATTAATACGTGTAGTGTTTTCTTTAAAATAATAAATGATCTGCAGAATTTTCGTAATAAGTCACTGTATTTTCCATTGTTCTTATAAGAACATGAGTTAAAAGCTTAAAAGATCCCTAAATTTTGTGTCTCGGAGTTTCTAATGATCTATTGCTATGTATTTTTCTTAGTGTATCTTTTTTCTATGCAATGTGAAGCCACAGGGGATTTCAGCCATTAACTGTTTCAAGTGTGTGAGGGGATAGTAATAAAAAAGCAGAAACTGTCTCACCGAGCCCTCTGTGCACAGCGATATGAAGCCTATACCCTTGGTGAGTCACTGCCTTGAAATCCGTACGTCTTCCAGCCTCTGTTTCAGAACAAGTAGAAATCATACGAGAGAAGTTAAACTATTTTAGAAACCTCTCGCTATCTGTCTACCTATTAATTGCCCTGGATGCCTCATGGGCCCTTGGTAATGGTGGGCCCCAAGCCTATAGCTCCTATAGACCTCCTTAGTCCCTGCTATTGGCATGCTACAGGCAGGTGTACAGCAGATCGATGTGACTGCTGCTTTAGGAGTTTTGCGAAGTATAGTAAGTCGGCTACACACAATATTTCTACGGCATGGAAATATTGCAGATCGACCCAGGAGTGATCGCTCGAGAATAACCACAAGGAGGCAAGATCGCTGCGTGAAAGTAAGTGCTCTGAGAAGGCCTACTACCACCAGTAGCCTAGTCCGGTAATCACTTCGAGCTGCTTCTGGTGCCACAGTATGTATTCAAACGGTACGAAATCGTCTTCAGGATTACGGACTCAGAACAAGGAGGTCGCTGAGATGTACAGCATTTTACATCAGCTCACTGTCGTCAAAGTTGTACCTGGGTCCAACAATACGTGTCATGGAATGCAGAGTGACACCATGTACTTTTCACAGACGAATCCCGTTTCGCTCTTTATCTTGATTCTCGACGAAGACAGGTGTAGAGGATATACGGCACACGAATCATCAGAGGCGTAACTAGGGCGGGGCGCCCGGGGAAGCAGCTCAAGAGAGGGCACAAAGATCACTGCTTGCGGTATTCTTAAAATTGAAATTGTGTAGAGGATTTTAGGAAGGAAGTGTCTGACCCCCAGTTCTTAAACAACCCTTAGAAACAGAAAGCTAGGAGATTTGGGCTAGAGTGCCCAATAGGAAAGTGGCACGGAAGCGAGGTAGAAAGGGGGAAGGAAGACGCCCTTATTTATAACCGGGGAGCCAGTAACCGGAGACCGATAACTTAACGCGCCCATCCGACGCACGGCGGATGTTCAGCGGTTCGAGCGTTCGAACCTGCCTGGGATCGAACCTGAGGTTTCTCCGTGGCAGTCACGAACGTTGAAAACTAGGCCATCCGCCGCCCCAAACAAAGATGAACCACCCATTTGGTAGTGCCACTATTTGGAAGCGTTTGATCGAGAGGAACTCCCCCTAACTTACATTCAGAAATGAAGGCGTAGTTGTACAGTCCGTCGACCTAAAGAAGATTCGCGGCTTTTGTGGACAACAATGGAGCTCGCAGTTTTTCTTTAGTAGGATGGATAAGAATATCGTTTCTCTTTAGTTGGATGGATAACATAAGGATGTTGTTATTCTTTAGTTCGATGTATATAAGGCTGTCGGTTTTCTTTAGTTGGATAGATAAGATAAGGATGTCGTTCACTTTGTTGAAGATTCTCTGAGGGCTATTCTATAATTTCTGTGGCTGCGAGTCACGACTGCAATCTACATTTGGCTCGTTTAATGTGATACTGAAGGTCCGAACTCCAAAACACGCGAAAAGCTGCACACACACACACACACACGTGTGTTGTGACGTATATTCTTAATTAACTTTCATTTTCAGTTTCTTTCCCTATGTCAATTTTGAATTTGTTCTGCTTATATTTTCAAACTTAATGTGACATCTTTTACCTGAAACGAGAATAAGGTTGGCAACACTTTTGAGTTCAGAGTGAACGTGACGCATGAATGTATGAGATAAGAACGGCAGATAAAAACCACGAGATAACAGTTGCTCGTGTGTGGTGGATATGTGCTATGTAGGTATGTGAATTACGTTATACCTTGAAGTGCGATATCTGTTCTATTGAGATAATGCTGGAATAAAGCGAATTTCCGTAAGTTGACTTCTGTTTTTGTGATCCGTCTGGCCGTATATATTCATTTAGGAACTATTGTATCGTATGCTTAGCTAATGATTTAGAAATAACGTAAGAACGACAACATTTCAGCACGAAAAGAAATTTACTTCGTTTTATTGGCACCCGAACTTCAAGAATGACCTGGCCGTTAAAGTTCTCGCAATGGTGTGATGTTCTTTCCACACCGCGAGACAGTAAAAATTAGAGAATCCCTTCTTCAGCGCTTCGAAAACTAAATGTGTGTGATGTTACGTTCCACACACCAAATTGACTGGGATTTATCCAATGTACGTTCTTCAGCAGATGACTGCCTAAAGCGACACATGGTCCCGGCTGACCCGTGAGGCATGCCCCCCGGCCCTCTTTCGGGGGGGGGGGAGATGTGACGTGCCTGCCCCGCAGGACGCACATGAGATAAAGGCAGATAGCAGCGAGAACATACGTCCGCGTAGCTCAGTTGTGAGAGCGAGTTACTCCGGAGTGAGGGGACCCGGATTCGATGCCCGGCATGAACAAAAATGAAGGAGAAATTTACTTCGTTATAGTGTGTGTGTGTGTGCGCGCGCGCGCGTCTACGGGAAAAACCGATGGGGGCGCAACATTTTGTGGTTTTCCCCGGACGCAGAAATGCCTAGTTACACCTCTTCACGAATGAAACCACACTATGTGCAGTCCGTCCACCCTTACCAGCGGCAGTCAGTTCTGGTCTGGGCAGGAGTGTGTTTTAATGGCAGTACTCCCTTGTATGTTTGTCAAAGCAACACGAATGCCTCAGTGTACCGAAACAAGATCATTGTATCCATTGTGACAGTTTCACGATGCTATTGAACACGCACTCCGTTTTTTCATGACAACGCAACCAGTCATCGTGCCTGGAGAGTGCTTCAGGAGCTGGAAAATCATAAGATTGAATCGCTAGAGCTGCCTCGGAGATCTCCTGACCTTACTCCCATTAAGAACATTTGGGACGTTGTACAGCAACGTCTGGATCACCACGTTCCATTCTCCAGAAACCACTTACGGATGACAGACATCCATAAAGTTACGGATGTCAGCCTGTAATATGGAACGAGCTGCCCCAGACACTTATCAATAATGTCATTGCAAGTATACCTCGTAGGTGTCAAGACATTCTTCGACACAGTGGTGGTGTTACCTGGCACTGAAATCCAGAGGTATGGACATTCCTCGAATTTACCATTTTATCTATCAGGTGTGCAGCTTAATTCTCGGCCACAGGCACGACACGTTGACAGCAAATTATAGCAAATCAAATACGTACCTAATCAGGGAAATAATCCCCGTCGTGTTGGATACATTTGAGCCATCGATCAGGGAGCTGCCGAATGCCACTGCGGAAAAAAAGAGGGCTGTTTCGAGTTGATAAAGTCATCAATACTTGTGTGGACTGCCTCGACAGAAGTGAAGTGCGTATCATTCAGGTGATGTTGCAGGGAGCGAATGAGGTGATAATCCGACGGGGGAATACGCCGGGTGGGACAACATCCCCCATCCCAGGTCGTTCATCCTGTTTAAAGTCGTTTTCGCAGTGTGAGGACGCGCGTTATCCTGAAGCAACAGGACTGACCTTCTGCCTTTGCCGGTGTATGGCCTTTTCGCCTCTATTGCGTCACTCACACAAATGAGTTGCTGACAATAACGCTCAGCATTGACCGTTTCACCAGGTTTGAGCAACTCATAGTGTACGACACCGCGCTGATCTCACCATATGCACAGCAACAACTTCCCGGCATGGATATTCGGTTTGGCGGTACTGGTGGTAGGCTGACCTGGACAAACCCACGATTTGCGCCGCTTAGGATGATCGTAGATGATCCACTTCTCATCACAGGTCAAAATCTTGTGGAGGAAATCCTTCTTCTTGAATCTGGAGAGCAAGGACACAGAAACATCGTAGTGCCTAGACTTGTTCGCAGCTGTGAGTTGGTGGAGCACCCAACGGCCCTCCTTGTGAATTCGTCCAAGCTTGTGCAGGCGCTTTGCAATGGCTTGCCGTGTTGCTTCGAGTTCCTGGGCGAGCTCTGACTGTGTGCGACAGGAATCCGCGTCCAACAGTTGTTCCAGTTCCTCATCGTCAACTTTCTGTGGCTGTCCAGGACGTTTTGCATCACGGAGATCGAAATTTCCCTGCTTAAACCGCTGGAACCACTTCTTACACGTACTATAGGACAAAGCAAGCCTCATCCACAGCAGCACAGATCATTTGCTGGGTTTCCGCGGCACTTTTTTTCAGCTGAAATGCGAACAGGAGGCATTGCCTCATATGTTGCTTCTCGAACGACATTGCTTTCGCCGTCAACTTTCGTCCCTTCTGTCATTACAGCTGTGAGCTGTTACGGTTGCCTGGAAAGCTGTTGGATGGCGCTGCAATCAGCCATTATCGGACACAGCTATTTGCATCGGCCGACGTTCTATGATCGCTTTTTGTTAGGGGCCGAGAATTAAGTTGCACACCTAATGTATTGCACTGCTACTTTGTTGTGTACAGAAATTGCGCAATGAATTATTTTTGTAAGCGCACTCTTTATCGTTCGTGTTACGCAGCCTCATTGATATTATTTCAATGCGTGTTACTTGAATTAGTTACATACATCCTTTATTTCATGCAGTATCCCTAACTTTTTGTAACCAGTGTAGTTCCAGGCATATGACTTCCACAGACGGACAGATGAGCATAGTGATGTTATAGGCATGTACTTTTTCTTTAAAGACGATAATAATTGTGGTGTCCGACTTCCTGAGAAGAGAATGAGGAATTTCTACGACTTAAGCAGATAATTTTCATGAGAAAAATTTACAATTTTGCTAAGATTGCTAAGGTTTACTTTTCAGCAGATCTTCTTAGCAATTATTAGGTATCTCGCACATTTCATCAGATCCGAAGAATTAGTTCTCCAGAGAATACAAATATTGATTGAGTCTAGAAACTTTTCCACACTAACCCAGACTTTTCGAAACTTTCACTTGTTCTTATATCTAATATATCTCTAAAATTGGCGAAACACACGCATCATAACTAGTTCAAAGGTTAAATGTATGATGCAAATCACGGTTTGTCTGAAGGTTGAATGCGTTTTCTTCTTCCTCTTTTTTTCTTTTTTTTTTTTCGTTTTTCATCATACTAATCGTGATTTACCCACATCTTGTGTTTGTTGCAAAGGTTTATCATCGATCTCTGGGAATCCTTTGAGTGCGAGCGCAGAATGCACGTGGATTACCGAAAGATACTGCGTAAACACTGCTCCTGGCTAATATAAACTCTTGAGATAACGTCTCTGAAAAGTAGTCATTGAAGAGAGATTGCCAGTGTAATGGGAAAATAGGCAGCATGTTTGAACTCCGTTAATACGTTAAGCAAATAAGAGGCATATCTATCCATAATCACTAGTGAAACTAAGGATTTTGTTTTTCGAGTTGGAGAATGAAACAATGCAAACTCCCTTTCTAGAATGTTCCAGGTAAGAGCAATAGAACTGAGAAGAGAATTTTTTGCTGCTCATTATTTATGCTCTCATCATACGATTTCATTTGGCGATCTCTTTATTGAAATAGATAGTGAAATTCCCAGTTCTTCTTGTAAAGAGTAAAGCAATATTTTTATATCTTTTTTAGGAAAGAGTTGGAGGATATTTGCGAAATCTGATGCCACGTGTTCCTTCGTAGTTCCCTAGCTGAAGTCAGGTGGTTCAAAGAAAAAAGGGAGCGTAATTTGCCAGTAACCTAAGAATTTAAACGCCTTGTAAATCAGCATTTGGTATCTCAGTTAAAAGAAAAACAGTGATAACTTTTAGACAGTGAGAACAACAGGATAAGTTTGTCCCATATACATCAGAAATGCATCCAGTAAGTTTGCCAAAAAATCCAACCCAATGCATTTTGAGTTTGTTATTGATCTTACCGATGCTTCTTTGTGCTGTCTTCATCTCTCGAACTGCCGCAGAACCGTACAAACTCACATTTCCGTCAGGCTCGAACGCACGTGCTCAATTTTCAGGAGCTCTGCCGTCAGATCTTGAAGAATTCACCGTTTGTTTCTGGGTGAAAATCCACGCCATTGCTAACGACATCAATACAATTTTGTATTACTCTTCAACGGAAGACGAAAACGAGATCCGATGTTTCTTTGACAAAAATCTGTTTGGATTCTACAGACGATCTGGAATAGCAAGAACTCGCCCTGGTGTTATATCTTTGGGAGAATGGTACCATATATGCAACATGTGGTCTTCCTGGAATGGCCAGTGGCACATCTTTGTCAACGGACATCTCGAAGGTAATGGAACTGGTATAGGGACTGGCCAAAAAGTTGCGCAAAAGGGTCAACTGATGATTGGACCGAACCAGAACGAAATGGACTATGACTTGTCCAGTAGGCACAGTTTCCCTGGCAGTGTTGCAGACATAAATCTGTGGGACGAAGCTTTAGCTGAAGAGTGGGTGGAAAAGAAGTTCCATTGTTGTCCTATTGAGGGCAATGTCCTCGCTTGGAGTAAAGCAAACATTGTCATGAATGGTGGAGTGATTCTCTCACCGTCATATCACTGCAGGAGGGATTGTCATGACGCTTCGGAGATGGAGAAATACTCGAGGAACAACAATAAACGGACAGCAGATTAACTTCAAGTGCAGCATGCTAAAAGGTAATAATATAAACTCTTTGAAACTTTTCCCTTAGATTATGAGGAAACATTATGAAATGAAATTCATCTAATGCTCTGTGCTAAACATTTCTAATCAGTGTTTCTTCCAGAACGTTTCCTAAAGGGGAGAGAGAGCTTCTAAGGACGGGTGTGGTACGATTCGTCCAACGACGATTGGTCCAATGCCGATTCGTCCAATGGACAATTGGTCCAAAGGTGCGATTGGTCCAATGCCGATTCGTCCAATTCCGATTCGTCCAATGGGACGATTGGTCCAATTCGTGTCCGAAGTGCTACTCGTGCTATAAAAGTCTCATCTGTTCTGATTCTATCTCCGATGTTATAGGAAAGTACCGGTAGTCCAAAGAATGTAAAATAATGTTACATTTCATTCGTAATATTGTGGCTACAGATTTTTTCTTTTTTTTTTTTTTTGGAATCGCGTTTTCTTGTTATACTGTCCTTGCTGCCGTATGAAGTTACTGATGTACGAGCCGTTCTATCAACTTCAATGTTTCTCTTTTGCATGAAATAATATAAAATACTAGTGCTCCGTTTCTGTTCGTAGAATGCAGTGGGGTTTTCCGCCAACTGCCCAATGGAAACAACTGGTCGGGGTTTGGACAGAGGCCTTTTCAACAGTTTTTATTCCAGCGATGTCATATTCATAACGTTTACATATTAAATCAAGTTAATAATATTGCGCTTTTACTTAAACACGAAATATTAATTCATAGGCCATAGGCCTAGGCCTTTTTAACAGTTTATATTCTACCGATGTCAGATTCATAACGTTTACAATCAAGTTAATAATATTGAGCTTTTACTTAGGCACGAAATATTAATTCATAGGCTCTAGGTCTACGCCTTTTTAGGACTTTTTATTCCACTGATGTCATATTCATAACGTTTACATATTAAATCAAGTTAATAGCATTGCGCTTTCACTTAAGCACGAAATATTAATTCACAGGCCTGTGGCCTAGGTGCCTTGCAAAGACCTCAGAAATGATACGATGAATGCTTTTTATAAAGTTTTATAAGATGTTTACAAATACCAAATATCTAGTTGTAACTTAAAATCTTTTAAAAAGGCCCGCGACCTAGGTGCTTCGTAAAGACCTGAGAAATGACAGGATGAGCGCCTTTTATTAGGTTTTATAACATATTTGCAAATACCAAATATCTAGGTTGTAAATTAAAATCTTCAAAAAATGCCCGCGGCCTAGGTGCTTTGCAAACAGCTGAGAAATGATCCATTGAGTGCCTTTTACCAGGTTTATGTAAAATGTTTACAATTACCAACTATACAGAAATTATCTTTCTAAAGGATATAAAGAGGAGAATAATTTATATTATTATTCCTTTCTGGAAAATAACAAAGTTTACCGTTGGTAAGATGATACTATTAGACGAATCGGCGTTGGACCAATCGTACCATTGGACGAATCGGCATTGGACCAGTCGTATCATTGGACGAATCGGCATTGGACGAATCGGACATTGGACCAATCGGTATTGGACCAATCGTCCCTTTGGACGAATCGGCATTGGACCAATCGTCGTTGAACGAATCGTCCGGGACCGTCTAAGGACAGTTCAGCAGCTTCCGACCAGGTGGTGGCGGAATAGATCCCAGTTGTGTCTGAGATACTCTAAACCACTTAATACCAGAAGGGTGCCGGATTGAGAATGCCAAGCAGCCATTGGACCCCGTTACAAATAAGGCCACCCGATCCCGCCCTTGCTCCCACTCCCTGGAAGCATTATTTGTGACATCATAGACGTCTGGCACTCTCAACTATGTCGACTCGCACCTTCAATATAGCACTTCTACTTTCCTGACTTGTCTACCCTCTGTCGTATGTGAGCCTCTTGGCTCAATCTCATGTAACTTTGCCACTACAAGCCGCCAGTCCAGGGGTATTGGACCGCCATTAGGCTATTCGTTCCTTCTCTTTGCTCTTTTGGATCCCTCACCCATAAAACTATCTGTTCTTTTTCTTGCTCTTTCTTCCTGGAAGTTGCTCGTTGTGACATCATAGTCTGGCACTCCGAAATATGTCGGCCGCACTTTCAATCTCACACTCTTACTTTTCTTACTTGTCAACTCTCTGTCATATCTCAGCCTCTACATTCAACCCAATGTAACTTCTCTTTCTGATATGCAGAACAAAAGTCCCATGGGACATAGGTACTTGTGTGTAAACCTTTCCTGTAATCTCTGACCTGTCTACTATCTGTCCTGTCTGAGCCTATAAGTTCAACATAATGCAACTTTGTTTCTGATTCTCAGCACAAAAGTCCCATGAGACATAAACACTTACGTTTAAACCTTCACTGTGATCACTGACCTGTCTACTCTCTGTCGTATCTGAGCCTCTACGTTCAACCCAATGTAACTTTGTTTCTCATACTCAGCACAAAAGTCCCATGGAACATAGGCACTTGAGTCTAAACCTTCCTTGTGATCTCGGACCTGTCTACCCTCGGTCGTATCTGAGCCTCTTGGCTCAACACAATGTAACTTTGTTTCTGATGTTCAGCACAAAAGTCCCACGGTACATATATAGTTCCGTTTAAACCTTTCCTGTGGGGTGCAAACCCTAAGAGAAATTTCTGGGTGAAAATAAAGACAAAAAGAGACAGTTTAGAGGAGGTAAAATAATTTTATTTCTAATGTAAATAGCAGTCAATCGTATCGCAGCTTCCTTTGAATTAAAAAAAAATCCTGATTTAGTAGTAAATTAATGAAGTTCACATAGTTGAAAATTTTTCCATTTTCTTTTTCCGGAGATTCACGGTCACCTTGAACAGCACTTGAGATATGTCCAATCGCTAATTCTGTGGACCCTAGCTCCGGAAAGGGGGAGGAACATCCAAACTTCATCTGAGACTCCGACCCAGCTGACACAACTGACCAGAGACCAGCACCCTGACCATTCCGCCATCGGGTAAGCCACAGATTTTGTAATAACACATAAAACTGGCCCAAATTAGGGACTGGATATAGCCGTTAGAGCTGCTAATGGTAGCCATTTACCGCTCTTTCCAATTTCTGTTGTAAGAGTTTGAAAATATTAGCAGGAAAAGAACATTATAATTATGTCTAACTACACTTGTGTGCAAAAATTAAGGACGAAGAGGAGAAATTAGCATAACAGCGGAACGAGCAGGCAGAACCGACCGAAAGAGCACTCAGGAGATAGACTAGGGTCCGGTACGGTAGGGCATGCGCATATATGCATCATGACGTAGGGGGAGGGGGGAGTGTCGAAGGGTATAAAGCACACGGGCGGTGTACGCTCAGCAATTCGGTGAAAGCTATTGCATGGTGTACATCGGTTTGAACGACGTCGAGTTGCTGCCACCGTGTTATATGGCCAACAGGCAATCCAGTGATCTGGATGACTTTACCCGAGGTCGCGTCATTGGGAAGTTGGAAGAAGATCAAGTTGTGACTAGTGTGGCCGAGGAGTTCGGGATCGCTCACAGCATCGTTTCATGAGCTTGGAGAGCATTTCAAACGGCAGGAACAGCTGTCCGAGAGTTTAGCAGTGGTCATCCACGAGCAACCACGGCGGCGGATGACCGGTATATTGTCCTACAGGTGAGAAGAGACAGACGGCAGACAGCAGGAGAAATCGAACATGCAACAGACAACTGGACATCCGTTATCACGTTTTACCGTGGCTAGGAGGCTGCACAAAGGTGGTCTATTTGCACGATGACCAGTACGGTGTGTGCCATTAATGCCTGCTCATCGGAGACGGCGGTTTCTGTGGTGCCAGGAACACAAGAACTGGACACATAAGCAATGGGGTCGAGTTCTCTTTACGGATGAGAGCCGATTTAGTCTGACGAGCGATTCTGGACGTATACACATCTGGAGGGAGCAGGGAACACGCAATCACACCTCCAACATCATCGAAAGGGACCGGTTTGGAGGTAGCGAAGTTCTCGTTTGGGGCGGTATCATGTTTAGTAGCCGTACTGACTTCCACATCTTCCAAGGAGGTTCAGTCATTGGTGTCCGCTATTGTACCGAGGTTCTCCTCCCTCACGTGCGTCTGTTTAGAAGTGCTGTGAGTGCTGAGTTCCTCTTCTTGGACGACAACGCTGCACCTCATCGTACAGTGGCTGTCGCAGAGCTGTTGGAGAGTGAAGATATTCAACGCATGGATTGGCCCTCAAGATTCCCGGACCTAAATCCAATCGAACACGTGTGAGACCTTTTCGGGAAACGCTTGGCAGCACGTCACCAGCCGCCAGCAACGATTCCGCAGCTGCGATTGGCGCTACGAGAGGAATGGGCCGCGATGCCTCAACAGCTCCTTGACAACCTTATCCTCAGCATGGTCAGACGTTGTAAATCCTGCAACGCAGTCAATGGTGATCATATCCCCTACTAAAGACTGGATTTTTCTTGGCAGCCGCCTGTCACATGGACGTTTCTGTCTTATGTCCAGTTGTGATCGAAGCTACCTTTTTAATTAAGTGCCTTTGCATCCTTTGGATTTCTTGTTGGGACAATTTTGCTCACTTGTCCCATATTCTTACATCTTGGGGATCTTATGGTATGATTTGAGTCGATGTGGAGCACTTCTGCACGACGTTACATTCGAAAAACCGTCTCGTTCCTAATTTTTGCACGCCAGTGTATTATTATCCGTATCACATCAACTATCTGCTGGGTAATGGATATAAACTTTTCGGAAGGAGGGGGTGTTTCTCTCTCCCGTATGTGTACCTGAAAGAACCATGATTTTAATCTTATAGTTTTTCTCCCCATTTCAACATTTATTGAGAAGGTTACTTTTGGAATTTTCTGATTTCAGTTTTGGAATACATTTTTTTGGAGATCTAAACCAAGAGAGATCTGCAGTGCATTTGAGTTATACGAATATGCATGATAATCCCATGCATTTATATTCACCGCCAATTTCTTCAGACCCCCGTATTAAAATCTTAGTACCCTATAACGAAGTAAATTTCTCCGTCATTTTTATCCGCGCCAGGATTCGAACCCGGGTCCCCTCATTCCGGAATAAGTTGCTCTACCAATTGAGCTACGCGGACGGTTTATTCTGATTCCTATCTGCCTTTATGTCGTGTGCGTCCTTCGGGCAGGTACGTCACATCTCCTGGTACGTTACAAAACCTCCATTTGAAGGTTTGAAGATGTGATAGGTCACACACACACACACACTTTAGATCAGATCAGATCATATATAGAGGATTTTAGGAAGGGAGTGTCTGACCCCAGGTCTTAAACAGCCCTTAGAAATAGGAAACTAGGGCTAGAGTGCCCGATAGGAAAATGACACGGAAGCGAGGTAAAGAGGGGAAGGAAGACGCCCTTATTTATTACCGGGGGGCCAGTACACGGGACCCGACGGAAAAATTTTCATTGGCGGCCACCGGGAAACGGACCCATGGTCTTCCAGTTACGCACCGGATGTGCTTCCACTGCACCACAGCGGCCTCGAATTCCTGCAGACTCACACACACTAACTGCCAAGCCATTCCCAGAGGCGGCCAATAAGAATTTTTCCGTGACTCACTTATAAACGTGGAAAGAGCGATGACCTATGTTTGGTGTTCCTTGTCCACGTCAAATGTCTGTATCACTTTATATCCTTTTCACTTGCTAAATATTTGTGCTTTTTGTTATTATACTGTATAGTACAGTTGTCAGCAGTAGTAATTAGTATTTACGTGAATTCCTCACCTTCATTCTGAAGTGTCGTCTACCAAAATTTAAAAATTTGTCATTTTCTCTTTTTTAAAGTTTTTCATGCTTAGATCATATGCTTAAAGTCAATCATTGCAATTACAAAACGTAAGCACGAATTTCTTCATTTCAGTCTGCTACGAATTTTGCTGATGTTCTTATTAATCATTTCAGCATGCACAAAAGTTTTGAAAATATAAGTACCTACTGTTTTAGCAGATTTCAATAGTTAGTTGGTTTTTCGGTGCTTAGGGAAGCGCTTACACACGAAAGATAAAAATTAGGAACGGCACAAAATAAAAACAAGAGTTTGTAGATTTAGAAAAAAGATTCCCAGTTTTAAATGCAAGAAGATTTTGATTGTGGGTTTATACACAGTCAAGTCACACTATTGTGACCAGCTCCTACTTCTGACGTCAACAGCGCGTAGCCAATGAAAGAAGGCACGTGTCGTGAGCTGGCTTGGAGGGTATATAAGGTGTGCTGCAGGCATTCTGAAAATATATGGGCCGCGGGTGGCCTAGTGGTCAGCGTTAGTGACTGCCACAGGGATGACCTCAGCTTCGATCCTGGGCAGGTACGAACATTCGAACCACTAAATACCCGCCGTGCGTCGGATGGTCACGTTAAGCCGTCGGACCCCGGGTACTGGCCCCCCAGTAATAAATAAGGGCGTCTTCCTCCCCTTTCTACCTCGCTTCCGTGTCACTTTCCCATCGGGCACTCTAGCCCAAATCTCCTAGCTTCCTATTTCTAAGGGTTGTTCAAGACCTGGGGTCAGACACTCCCTTCCTAAAATCCTCTACATATGATCTGATCTGATCTGAAAATATATCACTTGTTGCTGTCATGGATAAAAGGAGCGATTTATCAGATTTGCAAAAAGGGATGATTATCAGCTTTTGGGCCAAGGGTTGCCGTATTTCCGAAACAGCGCAGTTTGTGAACTGTTCGCGTGCTGCTGTGGTTAAAGTGTATCGTGATTGCAGAAATGGCACCATTGCGAATAAGCGACGTAGAAACTGCGTAGTACCACGTGCCATTGATGTGAGAGGTGAACTTCGGCTTCGAATGTGCGTGAGAGCCGATCGACAAGCTACAGTGGGAGCAACTCACTGGCAGAATGAACCATGGGGCTACCGGAAGTGTGTCTAAAACGACATTTCAGCGAACCCTGCTGCATATGGAGCTCTGATGCAAACGGGTGATCACTGCACCTATGCTAACGAAGGTGCATCGGCAGAAAAGGCTTACATTCGCACGGCAGTATCGGAATTGGACCTCCGCTGATTGGCAAAGGACTGCCTCCACCGATGAGTCACGCTTTCTGCTTCATCGAACGGATGGACGTTGGCGTATAAGGCGAGGAACATCGGAGAACAAACAGTCTTCAACCATTGCTGGAAGAACAAAAGCTGGTGGGGGAAGCATTACGGTCTGTGGAATGTTTTCGCGGCATTTTCTGGGTAAACTCATACCTGTGGAAGACACTGTAGACCGAATTCGTTATGAATCCATCTTTGCAGACCACGTTCACCCGTACATGCTAATTGTCTTCCCTGGGGTGGATGGGATCTTCCAGCACGACAATGCGACGCTTCACACAGCTACAAATGTCCGAAAGTGGTTGGAAAAGCACGACGAAGACTTCAAAGTACTTCCCTGGCCCCTTAATACCCAATTGAGCATCGGTGGGACCACCTAGATCGTGTTGTTCTCTCTATGGATCCTCCACCACGTACCGTCCAGCAGCTGTCAGATGCACTGCAGTCAGCATGGCTTCACATACCTATGAACACCTTCCAGCACCTTATTGAGAGGTTCCCAGCCAGTCTAGCTGCTGTCCGCGCTGCACACGGTGGTTACCCTGGATATTAGCTGGTGGTCACAATGTGACTCAACCGTGTATGTGAGCAACGTACTAAGCTATAAGCAATCGCCCGGTACTAATTAGGAGTCACTTGTTCCAGGAAAGGGAGTGAGCCAGTGCTGTAAGGCAAAGACACTATTCATGCCTCACCAGGGATTCGAACCCGAACATATCCCGAACCCATGTTTAAAAGTCATCGCCTCGTACCTCACTGCCACCGGATCGGCTAATTATTAGAAATTTAACAGTTCCCCATTTTTCGAAGTTTTCGCCATTTCTAGTCCCAGATTTAAAGGCTAAATCATAATATGCTACTTCATAATGAACATTTTCAGCCTTCGAAAAATTTGCTTTCATCCAACACCCCAACCCCCAAAATTTCAAAAATTATTTTCAACTCCACTCCAATTTGAAATTCCTAGCTGAACCCCTGATGCTAACAATGGCGCACTGGCGATACATAAACGGCCCGGGACGCTATATATTGTGCGGCCCACTTTTGGAAAAAATTGTCAAGGTATCGCACCCTTAAAAAAAACGGTATTCAGCATCATCGTTTATCGTTTAAACATTTTTTTCAACTCAAGTCTGTCGCCCCTGTGGCGTAGTGGTCTAAGCGATGGTCTTTGATCATTCGTCCGTAAGGGGTCCGGGTTCGAATCCCGATGAGGCATGGATGTTGTGCTTGTCTTACGGTACTGATTCTCTCCTTTCCCTGGAACCAGTGACCCTAAATTAGGGACGGGCGACTTTGAGTTGAACACGGTGGTCGCTAAACCTCCAATGCCGCCCCGGTGGCGCAGTGGTCTAAGCGATGGCCTCTGATCATCCGTCCGAACGGGGTCCGGGTTCGAATCCCGGTGAGGCATGGATGTTGTGTTTGTCTTACGGCACTGGCCCCCTCCCTCCCCTGGAACCAGTGATCCTAAATTAGGGACGGGCGACTGCTTTATAGCCCATTGAGTTGTTCATATGGTGGTCGTTAAACCTTCAATCACAAAAAAAAAAAAAAAAAACCCTCCAATAAAAAAAAAAAAACTCAAGTCAACGAATCATTTAATTTTTTTTTTATTTTTTTTTGTATTGAGGCAATAACTAACCACGTTTCGCTCCTTTTCTTGGGAAGCATATCCCAAGTAAAATTTAACGTAAGAACAAAATTATTCGTTGCTTTTACATTTCATTGTGCTCAGACGACAACGTTTCTTGTCCGTTCCCTTATGAGAAACTATCGAAGACTTTATTCCATTATTATGAATTTTCTTGCGATAGCTGAACAAAAAATTTGTAACAGTTCCTTCGAATTTTTATTTTTTTCGAGGGTTTAACGACCACCGTGAAAAACTTGATGGGCTATCAGCAATAGCCAATCCTAATTTAGGTCATTGGCTGCAGAGAAGGCAGAGAGCCAGTGCCGTAAGGCAAACACAGCATCCATGCCTGACGGGATTCGAACCCGCACCCCATCTCGGACGAATGGTAACAAGCCAGCGCTTACACCGATAAGTCATTACATCATAACCACCTACCTAATCAGCTGTAGGATCCCCTTTAGCCCAGAAAACAGCGGCCACTTGGCGAGACATCGATACGATGACGTGGAGACAGGTATCATGCGGTATCTGGTACCATAATGTCAACAGCAGGTCCTCTAGTTCCAGTACATTTCGGGGTGGCGGTGATTTAGCGCAAACACTCGGTTCTCCAAATCGAACCACAAATGTTCGATAGGGTTCATGTGAGGTGAATTTGGAGGCCAGGGCATTAACAGAAAGTCATCATCATGTTCCTCAAATCACCCCTTTACGCTGACAGCTGTCAGGGATTGTGCTATTGGGATAATGGGGCCTAAAGTTTCCCGAAAAAAAAAACATCGTCCACAGCATAACACCGCCGCCGGCGGCCTGTTTCGCCCTAACAGTGCATCCAGGAACCACAGGTTCCGTTGGTAATCGGCGTATCCGCGGTCATCCGTCTACGTGATGCGCCAGGAATCTTGATTCGTCAGACCAGACCACATTCTTCCAATCATCCACCGTCCAATCTCGATGATCTTGGTCCCATTTCATGCGTTGTTGGCGATGACGTACAGTGAGCATAAGGACCCGGCTGGGTCTTCGGCTACGCATGCCTATGCGCAGAAGGCTGCTGTGACGTATATTCTAAATTAACTTTCCTTTTTAGTTTATTTCCCTATGTAAATCTTGAGTTTATTCTGTTATTCTTCACTCTTAACGTTATATCTTTTCTCTCAAACGAATACGTTTGGCAACGCAATTGAGGTTGAATGCACGTGACGTATGCCTGATGTTGATAAGGACAAGAGATAAAAGCGACGACTAAATTGTTGCTTAAGGAGCGTTGGGTTGTAAACTGATTGTTGAAAGGAGCGTTGTGAAAAGAGCGTTGTGTTAAGAGTTGTGTGGTGTGTGGAGAGTTGTGTGGTGGTGCTACGATGTGTTTGCTACATCCTGAATAAAGCATGTTTTTCCGTAAGTGTGACTTCTGTTGTTTACATGTTTCGTCTGGCCGTTAAGGTTTCTTTTATTTAGGAACTATTTCTTAGTATTTTGATGTTTTAAATTAACGTAGAAGTAAGATTATCATGAATTTTATCTACGTCATACTGCGTCATGCGATGAACTGTGTATTTATCTGCGTCATACGAATTTCATCTACGTCATACTGCGTCATGCTGCGATGAACTTTGTGCTGTGAAACATTGCCCTGATCGCCACTGTTGTAGCTGCTAGTGAAGATTAAAGGAATTCCTTTCCGTGGAATAGATATAAGTAGAAGCAACTTTTTACATGGGTTTCGTCTTTCTACTGATACGCAGTTTTCCCTTTACATGGAGCAAATTCATGTTTAATTTTTTCCATCCCTGTGATTCTCTAAAGAAAAGCAAATAGCACTGAGCCGAACATACACCGAACAGCCAAAACATTAGGACCAGCGCGTATTTATGCAAATCGAATCAACTGCAGGTAAACGACGGTGCGTGTGCAGGCCATGAAACAATATACATAACACTTGATACTCAGCTCTGTTAATCGTGTTTTTCATGTTCTCCAGATGGGAAAGGCAGCTGATTTAACCCTTTGACGACCATGACCCAAAAACCTTATACCACTCTAAATACCATAACGCCTGAAACTGTCTGTTGGTTCACTTCTTTGTTTGTTTTTTTTTATTGGAGGTTTAACGACCACCGTGAGCAACTCAATGGGCTATAAGCAGTCGCCCGTCACTAATTTAGGGTCACTGGTTCCAGGGAAGGGAAAGAGCCAGTGCCGTAAGACAAACACAACATCCATGCCTCGCCGGGATTCGAACCTGGACCCCTTCCGAACGAATGATCAGAGGCCATCGCTTAGACCACGGCGCCACCGGGGCGGCTCACTTCTTTGTTTGGTAACAACAATAGTGACTAAGGGTGACATCTGCTGATCCCTCATAGGTCGTACAAATTTGAAAAGCAGGTAAGGGCAGGAAATCTGACTCACTCTGGACAGGCGTTTCTGGCGGCTATGGTCGTTCGCATGTACGGGCGTTTTGGCCGTTAAAAGGGTTAAGCGAGTTTGACGAAGGGCCAAATTGTAATGGCCAGACGACTAGGTCAGAGCATTTCCGAAAAGACAAGACCTGTGGGGTACTCACGGGCAGTCGCGGTTCGAACGTTGCGAAAAGTGGTTCAAGGAGGGAAACAAATACGAACCGCCTTCACGATGCGAGCTTACCACGGCTCATCGATACTACAGTGTCAACAGATTGCGTCTGATTTGTGAATTTTGAACACTACTCTGACGCGTTCTGAAAGATTTTCATTTGAAGACCATAGACTTCTTACAGTTGGCGACGGAACCCCGCTGCTGGTGTTTTCCTCACCTTTGTGAAGCTACTCACCGTGTGAGCCTCCAGGTGAGATCGTGTTTCCAGGCAGGTCCTGATTGTCACCTGAAGCTGTTCTGCAGCACGTTGTCTTTTTATTCAAACTCCAAGGCCGAACAACGCCCTTCAGTCAGAAGAGTGTAGTGACGTTGAGAGAAGCGATTTAGATATCTTTAATCCACCACCAGGTCATCGGGAGTTGCTAATTAATCAGGATTGTCTTTTTATTCAAACTTCTATGCCTCCAGGTGAGATCGTGTTTCCAGGCAGGTCCTGATTGTCACCTGAAGCTGTTCTGCAGCACGTTGTCTTTTTATTCAAACTCCAAGGCCGAAGAACGCCCTTCAGTCAGAAGAGTGTAGTGACGTTGAGAGAAGCGATTTAGATATCTTTAATCCACCACAAGGTCATCGGGAGTTGCTAATTAATCAGGATTGTCTTTTTATTCAAACTCCTATGCCTCCAGGTGAGATCGTGTTTCCAGGCAGGTCCTGATTGTCACCTGAAGCTGTTCTCCAGCACGTTGTCTTTTTATTCAAACTCCAAGGCCGAACAACGCCCTTCAGTCAGAAGAGCGTAGTGACGTTGAGAGAAGTGATTTAGATATCTTTAATCCACCACCAGGTCATCGGGAGTTGCTAATTAATCAGGATTGTCTTTTTATTCAAACTCCTATGCCAAACAACTCCTCCAGTCAGGAGAGTGTTGACGTTGAGAGACACCGTTTTACATATCCCTATTCCGCCGTCGAAGGTCATCGGGAGTTACTTATTGTTCAGCCTTGTCTTTTCATTCAAAATCCTGTGCTAAACGCCCTTTAGTCAGAAGAGTGTAATGACGTTGAGAGCACAGATATAGATATCACTATTCAGCCGCTGAAAGTAATCGGAAGTCTGTACTAATTAATTAGCCTTGTCTTTTTATTCAAACACCTGTGCCAAACAACGGCTTCTGATCAGGAGAGTGTAATGTCATTGAGAGACACCTACTGATATATCCCCAATCCGCCCCCGAAGGTCATCTGAGCTTACTTATTGTTCAGCCTTGTCTTCTCATTCCAACTCCTGTGCTAAACAACACCTTTTAGTTAGAAGAGTGTAATGGCGTTAACAGCACCGATTTAGATATCCCTAAACCGCTGCCAAAGGTCATCGGAAGTATGTACTAATTAATCAGCCTTGCCTTTTTATTCATACTCCTGTCCCAAACAACGGCCTCTAATCAGGAGAGTGTAATAACGTTCAGAGCACCGATTTAGATATCCCTAATCCGACGCCGAATGTCATCGGAAGTTACTAATGAATCAGCCTTGTCTTTTTATTCAAACTCTTGTCCCAAACAATGGCCTGTAGTCAGGAGAGTGTAATGACGTTGAGAGACACCGATTTACATATCCTTAATCCGCCGCAGAAGGTCATCGGGAGTTACTTATTGATCACCGTGCGTGTTCTGCTTAAAAAGTCGAGAAAATGCTTTCTTTGTTGAGTGTTATAACCAGAAGTAATCGAGTTTTGAGGTCAAGCTCAAAAACCTATACTTTCTCCACCTCACAGAGCGGCGAAAACATCTTTAGGAGTCAAGAAAAATTGGACTGGCTCAAGCACGGACAGAGGTAGTACTGACTTTGAACTCTGGGTTTTCTTAAGAACAAAGGGAAAACTGTTTGTTGATTAATATCGCAAGAGATCTTACGAAACGAGAAAATACGCAATTCATCAAAAAAATCATTAAATATATGAAAACATTTATGCATTGCGATCATTTTAATGAATTTTATGCTTCCAGAAGTCTAAGGGTCGGCTTTTATGCTGATCCCGATTTGGCTGTTAAACAAGGAGGATAGGCCACCATATACACCCATGAGTTATTACATTATGACCACCTACCTAATAAGCTGTAGGACCCCCTTTAGCCCGCAAAACAGAGGCCACTCGGCAAGGCATCGATTAGATGAAGTGGCGATAGGTATCCTGGGTATCTGGTACCATAATGTCAACAACAGGTCTACCTGTTCCCGTACATTTCGGGGTGGTGATGATTTAGTGCAAACCCCCCCCCTTTTCTAAGTCGAACCACAAATGTTCGATTGGGTTCATGTCAGGTGCGTTTGGAGATTAACAGAAAGTCACCAGCATGTTCCTCGAACCACCCCTTGACGATTCTGGCAGTGTGGCATGGCGAATTATTCTGTTGGTAATGGCCATCACCAGCAGGGAGCACAGTAGCCATGAATGGGTGAACTTGGTCCGCAACGATGTTCAGATACCTGACAGCTGTCAGGGATTGTGCTATTGGGATAATGGGACCTAAAGTGTTCCCAGGAAACATTTCCCACAGCATGCATGACACCGCCGCCGCCGGCCTTTTCCCGCCCAACAGTGCATACAGATGCCATAGCCACCGTTGGAAATCGGCGTATCCGCGCTCGGCCTTCTACGTGATGCACCAGGAATCTTGATTCATCAGACCAGACAAATTTTTTTCCAATCATCCACGGTCCAATCTCGATGATCTTGGGCCCATTTCATGAGCTGTTGGCTATGACGTGCACTGAGCATGTGGACACGGAAGGGTCTTCTGCTACGCAGGCCCATGCGCAGTAGGCTGCGATAAACTGTGTCCTGATCACCACTGTTGTAGCTGCGGGCGATTTGTCGCACTGTGGCCCTGCGGTCGCTGTGAAGAATGCGCAATAATCTCCTCTCCCCTCTGGCATCAATGAGCTGGGAACGACACACAGCCGGACGGCGGTTCGTTTTTTGGCCATCTGTGCACCACTTTTAATACGTACTCACTACCGCTGCACGTGAAGAATTGACAAGCCGCGCCGTTTCCGAGATCGTAGTTCTGAGGGGCTATGCCGTCACAATTTATCCTTTATCTATCTGCGATAAATCGGCAGCTTTTCTCATTCTGACTCCGAAAACTCTATTAACTGAAAGTCGGTCCTCGGGGTGTATATACACTGCTCTGTGAACTTCACCTGCGCCACCGTTCGCTATCCAGGCGCGCTCATTTCTCTAGGCTGGGGGTGATCATAATGTAGTGGCTCATCGGGGTATTGAAGTTATTGAAGAAATTCATGCCAATAACACTACTTGCTAGAATGCCGTCGTTGCACGATATAAGATGAAATTCAAATTTAACGATGAAAAATGATTTTTATTTACACTCAATCAAAAGTTGAAAGTCAAAATCACATCACTAGATCTTTCGTGCTGGCTCCTAGCACATCCTGAGGAGAATTCTAAAACAGGTATTGTAAAAATTTGAAAAGGAGTCCACCGTGGACGTTCATTCTGACTGCTATCTGCCTTTATGTCGTGTGCGTCCTGCAGGGTAGGCACGTCACATCCCCCCCGAAAGAGGGCCGGGGCATGGCCCACGGGTCAGCCGTGACCCTGAATCGTTGCAGGCAGCCATCCGCTGTAGAACGTACTTGAGAACTCCCAGTCAATCTAGTGTGTGGAATGCAACATCACACATTTTTATTTTTCGAAGCGCTGGAGAAGGGATTCTCTTATTTTTCCTATCTCGCGGTGTGGAAAGAACATCACACTATTGCGAGATTTTGAACTGCCGGGTCATCCGGAAAGTTCGGGCGCCATTATAACGAAGTAAATTTCTCCGTCATTTTTGTCCACGCCGGGGCTTGAACCCGGGTCCCCTCATTCCGGAATAAATAGCTCCACCAACTGAGCTACGCGGACTTTCGTTCTGACTGATATCTGCCTTTATGTCGTGTGCGTCCTGCTGGGCAGGCACGTCACAGCATCGCGTTCAGCTCCCGAATGACTTCAAAAAACGTCACCATACTCTGACTTATGATTGTTGTGTCTTAATTGTTATTGGGTGAGTCCTGAAATAAAGTTCGAGTTATTGGTTTATTTGCTTCTTCTTGTTCGAAATTAACTGCATCCAAGTTAGAGGTATGAATCTGGGTACTTCATCGGTACAACATTTATGAGCGTTATTGACGATGCGTAAACTCTCAGCTAGCAAAGTCGCATTTTTGTTGTTGTGAGGAGAAATAACTCTTGCCTCATTCCATAGAGGGATGTGAGCTCCCTGGTTAACTAATATTGTAAGTGCTGTAGAGTTTGAATGTGTTTTGACACTGTACTTGTGTTCCGCCATACGAAAGTTAAAATTCCTCATGGTGGATCCAATAAAAATTCGATCTATGTCAACAGTATCTAGGGCCTGTAAAGGTATTTTATAAACTTCGAATCTGCTATTACTCGGAATTGGATCCTGATCTTTTTTTAATAGCTGGTATTAGGCTGTTTGTTTTAATTCCAAAATCCCAGTTGTATTTTTTACAGGAAGATTTAAGTGCATTCATAACTTTTGGAATATAATCTACTGACCCAATATATTTGCGTTGACTGGAATGTAGAAAAGTGTGTTCTTCTTATTTTTCGATGGATCCGGTTTACAATATTTCTGGGGTACCCATATTCGTCTGCTATGGCATTTATTTCATTTAATTCTGTATGTAAGTTTATAACAAAACATTTTTTAGAGATTAATCTCTTGCGGCTACTAGCTAAGACTACTATTCCATTTAAATCTCTTACGGCTAAGAACTGAGAGGTATGATTGATTGTTTTTGTTTACGGCACAAAAATGTCATTTATTCCCTGTCAGTTTTCCAATTCTCGAATAAGAAAAGAGAGACAAAAGAAAAACAATTCAAGACTGACCAATTGCATTCTGAAACCAATAAAATGATTCAATGAAATTATTTTGCCATTAATTTCATCTTTATTCTGGAAGTGATCATCTAAAAGTTTTGCCAGCTTTCAAACTTCCTTGCGAAATGCCACAGCATCGATGATATTTTGCAGTGCGAACGTAGAAGCATTTCGTAGGCATCATTTCCTTGTGAGCATCAACTGTGACTGCTGGTCTAAGCCGCACCTCAGGAGAAATTCCTGTCCACGCTCATGGAACCATGCGTTTGATACTGCAAGAAAACAGAAATGAGAAAAATAAATAACAACGAGAGAGACAAATTAATGGAATCTTGCTTCTGATAATTGTTAATAACGTTTAATAATAACTTTTAATATAGTAGGCTTATGGATAATGTTGTTAATTTTAGTGTCATATTAATACTTGGAAAATTTCGTTATAACAATGTGTTTTCCAATGCTGGATATATGTGGGAAGCTTTTTTAAAGTGCAGCTATTTCTTTGTTTCATAGGGTGCCAGTGTGTTTCCCTAATTAGGCTGGTGTCGGACAGGATCCTTTGGGGCTTACATTTAAGAGCATATAAGAAGCCGAAGTCTATGGCGTAAATTATTTTTTATGGCCGGTGTCTTGCTGTTGTAGAAAGTGTGTACCAACGGGTAAAATGATGATTAGTGGGAGCAGGGTCGTCTGTAGACTTCGTAATCAGGGTGGGAGAGTATTATTTTTGATGGAAAAAGTTTGATAGCAACTTTTTTTTACGAAACACTAAAATAAATAATTTTTAATGCCCTTTTTACTAGAGGATGGAAAAGAATTCGTGCAATGCCCCTCCCCTTTCCGGCTACATATTCATTATCTTTGGACGCGTCTTGAAATTTTTACCCACATTGGAATACAAAATAATCCAAAATTTGGGTCTTTTTTTTTTCGTTAATGTTCCGTCCATTCATTTTTAATAAAAATATTTGCAAAACATGAAGAGTGACATACCCTTATAACAAACATGACACACTGCCACCAGAATAAGTAGCGCGCACCGACTAAAAGAAAATTGCATGCCTAGAAGAAGAGCCTTAAAGCAAATGTTTTCGTGCATTAGAGTTGATGGGAAATAATAACACAAAGACACAATGCGTTTTCTCTCTTTAACTCCCTTTCTCAAAGCCAGCGACATTGTATTGCACTCATCTCTTCCAAAGCAGTCGTCAGCCGCGTCCCACTCCCTCACTTTTCTGCGGCAGGCTTAAGAGCACCCTCTGTTACCACTAGGGCTCTTAGTCTGACCTGTTACCACTAGCTTGCCCTGTTACCACTAGGGCTCTTAGCTTGCCCTGTTACCACTAGGGTTCTTAGCCTGTACTGTTACCACTAGGGCTCTTAGCCTGTCCTGTTACCACTAGGGCTCTTAGCCTGTCCTGTTGCCACTAGGGCTCTTAGCAGTGGCTCGGGCCCGGTCAATTATACGAAAGTTCAAATTCCTCATGGTGGATCCAATATAAATTCGATCTATGTCAACAGTATCTAGGGCCTGTAAAGGTATTTTGTAAACTCCGAATCTGCTATTACTCGGAATTGGATCCTGATCTTTTTTTATTAGTTGACTTTAGGCTGTTAGTTTTAATTCCAAAATCCAAGTTGTATTTTTTACAACTTGGATTTTCTTGGCTTTTCTAGGGCCTGTAAAGGTTTTTACAAATACCTTTACAGGCCCAAGAAAAGCCAAGATTTTTTATTTTTTATTTTTTTTTTATTTGACATATGTGCGATTGTTGTGATGTGCGTTAGAAAGTTCCTCTAGGTAAGTGGTCGGGTGGTCCTAATCCCCAACAAAGCTCCTTAGGCATTGGTTTTCTTCTGTTTGTTCCGAGAAGCGGGAAGGTAGAGGGTGCACCACAATTCAAAATTTCGGGCGCGGCCAACGAACTTCACTTTCCGCCGCCCTTGGCTCTTAGCCTGCCCTGCTACCACTAGGGCTCTCAGTCTGCCCTGTTATCACTAGGGCACGTAGCTTGCCCAGTTACCCCTAGAGCTCTTAGCCTGCCCTGTTGCAACTAGGGCTCTTAGCCTACACCTGTCACCACTAGGCCACCCCTCACACAGATGGCCTAGTGGAAATGTTGATTATCAGGCCGCGGATGGCCTAGTGTTCAACGTACGGGACTGATACGGAAAAGTCTCAGGATCGAATCCAGTCAGGTACGAACGCTCGAACCCTCGAGCCAGTAATTAATGGTTCCAGCGTTCGTATCTGACTGGGATCGATCCTGAGACCGCCGAGCATCGGATGGGCACGTTAAGCCGTCTGACCCCAGGTACTGGTCTCCTGGTCATAAGGGTGTATTTCTTTCCCTTTATTCCTCGCTTCCGTGGGACTTTCCTGTGGGACACTATAGTTCAAACTCCTAGCTTCCTACTTCTAAATGTTGTTTAAGACCTGGGGTCAGACACACCCTTTCTAAAATTCTCTACACAAATCTCAAACAAATCTCGAGTTGGAATCCTCTACTTAGTAGAACAAACAAACAGCAGAAGAATCAAAGAGCCGCGGATGGCTTAGTGGTTGGCGAGTCAGGCTGTCAATGCAAGGTCCTCAGGTTCGATCCTGGGCTGATCTTTCAGAGATGGTGTGATTTACTAACAATCGCTGAATATCCGCCGTACATCGAACGAGCACATTAAGTGACGGCCCCCAGGCTGGACCTACTGGTTAAATTAGTATCCTTTCCTATGCCACCCCCCCCTGAAATTCTCTCACCCCTCTATGTGCAACATCGTACTTGTACGGTGGCGCCATCTACTGTACTCTAATCTCACTACAAACTGTTCTGTCAAGGTCGCTAGACTTGATCTCATTCCTTCCGTTTCTGCGTCGTGCCCAAAAGCCGAACTCGCTGTAGGTGGCTGGGACCTAAAATCTACTCACTGTGGACGAGAGTCCTACAAGAAAATGACGCCTACTTACTTACGCAGAATAATCAGTAATGATCTCCCTCAGTGAATTCCTATCCACGCTCCTCATTCGCCCCTGACCGTACCAATATGAAAAAAAGAGTTAAATTAAGGATTTGGAAGAATGGAAGGCAATTGAATTTTTTCATGGTCCTGCGGTATCTATTTTATCGATAAATTTTCAACGGAGGAGTAAACAACGCACTTCCTAGGGGAAAATACATACACAACAAAAAACACGAGGTTCATTATTACTTGGCAATGTCCACATTATATTTTAAAGATATAAAAATTGAAATATGGCTCCTCTTAAACTGGTTGAGCAGCCGGATGGGCAAGAAAATTTTCAGAGTGGGCTTGTGACGTGCTCCAGAGGTGAAAACATGTGTCAAGATCATAAATCTGCAGCGAGACATTCAGTCCGCGTAACTCAGTTGGGAGAGCGACTTACCTTGGAGTAAGGGGACACAGGCTCTATAGTCTATCCGTGCATCTCCTTAGCGACGCTTCTGGATGGGAGGGAAATGTGTTTTCAGAGAAGCTAAGACTCTGACTTGCAGTCGGTCGGTGGACAAAGCCCAGCCCGTGCTAGAAAAATTGGAGGAGGTGGAATGGCGATTGGGTTTTAGGGAAAGCGACGGAGAGGGAGTTGATGATTACAGGATGTTTTGTCAGTCCCTCGGAGAAAAATAAGAGACCCGACGATTAAACGAAAATGAAGTGGGGGCTGGCCAAAAATGAAGCTCGAAGAGAAAAATAAAGGGTACTTTTCATTTCAAGATCCAGTAGTTCCTAATTTATTTTTATGTGTGTGTGTGTGTGTGGGGGGGGGATTCCCTTTTACCACTTTCACCTATTACGTGATTGGTTTTCAACTGCGATCATTTACATAACTCAACTACCCACTATCAGTCCCGGACGATTCGTCCAACGACGATTGGTCCAATGCCGATTCGTCCAAAGGGACGATTGGTCCAATGTCCGATTCGTCCAATGCCGATTCGTCCAATAGTACGATTGGTCCAATTGCGATTCGTCCAATAGTACGATTGGTCCAACGCCGATTCGTCCAATGGTATCATCTTACCAACGGTAAACTTTTTTATTTTCCAGAAAGGAATAATAATTTAAATTATTCTCCTCTTTATATCCTTTAGAAAGATAATTTCCGTATATTTGGTAATTGTAAACATTTACATAAACCTGGTAAAAGGCAATCAATGGAGCATTTCTCAGCTGTTTGCAAAGCAATTAGGCCGCGGGCATTTTTTGAAGATTTTAATTTACAACCTAGATATTTAGTATTTGTAAACATTTTATAAAACCTAATAAAAGGCACTCAACGAATCATTTCTCAGCTATCTACCAGGCACCTAGGTCGCGGGCTTTTTCAGAAGATTTTAAGTTACAACCTAGATATTTGGTATTTGTAAACATTTTATAAAAGGCATTCATCGTATCATTTCTGAGGTCTTTGCAAGGTACCTAGGCCGCAGGCCTATGAATTAATATTTCGTGCTTAAGTGAAAGCGCAATATTATTAACTTGATTTAATATGTAAACGTTATGAATATGACAGCGCTGGAATAAAAACTGTTGAAAAGGCCTCTGTCCAAACCCCGAACAGTTGTTTCCATTGGGCAGTTGGCGGAAAATCCCACTGCATTCTACAAACAGAAACGGAACACTAGTATTTTGTATTATTTCATGCAAAAGAGAAACATTGAAATTGATAGAACGGCTCGTACATCAGTAACTTCATACGGCAGCAAGGACACTATAACAAAAAAACGCGATTCCAAAAAAAAAAAAAAAAAAAAAAAAAAATCTGAAACCACAATAATACGCATGAAATGTAACATTATTTTACATTCTTTGGACTACCGGTACTTTCGTATAACATCGGAGATAGAATCGGAACAGATGAGACCTTTACAGCACGAGTAGCACTTCGGACAGATAGGACGGAATTGGACCTATAACGAAGTAAATTTCTCCGTCATTTCTGTCCACGCCAGGATTCGAACCCGGATCCCCTCATTCCGGAATAAGTTGCTCTACCAATTGAGCTACGCGGACGTTTTATTCTGATTCCTATCTGCCTTTATGTCGTGTGCGTCCATCTGGCAGGTACGTCACATCTCCTGGTACATTACAGACCAATCGTCCATTGGACTAATCGGCATTGGACCAATCGTCCCATTGGACGAATCGGCATTGGACCAATCGTACCATTGGACGAATCGTACCTTTGGACCAATTGTCCATTGGACGAATCGTCCCTTTGGACGAATCGGCATTGGACCAATCGTCGTTGGACGAATCGTACCAGACTCCCGGTGAATTTGGAGGCCACAGCATTAACAGAAAGTCACCTGCAATTTCCTCGAACCACTCCTTGACGATTCTGGCAGTGTGGCATGGCGCATTAATCCTGTTGGTAATGGCCATCACTAGCAGGGAACACAGTTGCCATGGATGGGTGAACTTGGTCCGCAACAATGTTCAGATTCCTAACAGCTGTCAGGGATTGTGCTTTTGGGATAATGAAGTCTGAAGTGTTCCAAGAAAATATCTCCCACAGCACAACACCACCGCCGCCGCCGGCCAGTTTCCGCCCAACACTGCATCTAGGTGCTAAAGCTTTCTTTTGGTAATCAGCGTATCCGCGTTCGGCCGTCTGCCTGATGCACCAACAAACTTGATTCGTCAAACTAGGTCACTTTCTTCTCATCATCCACTTTCCAACCTCGATGATCTTGGGCCTATTCCCGGGTTGTTGGCGGTGTCGTGCAGTGAGCATGGGGACCCCACTGGGTCTTCGGCTACGCAGGACCATGCGCAGAAAGCTGCGCTGAACTGTGTGCGCTGTGGCTCATTGCCCTGATCACCACTGTTGTAACTGCGGGTGATTTGTCGCACTGTGGCAGTGCGGTCGCTGTAAACAATGCGCGACAATCTCCACTCTCCTCTGGCGTCAATGAGATGCAGAAGACGGTTCGTCGTTTGGCCATCTGCGCACCACTTTTGATACACACTCACTACAGCGGCACGTGAACAACCCACAAGCAGCGCCATTTCCGAGATCGTAGTTCCGAGAAGCCGTGTCATCACAATTTGTGCTTTATCAAACTCCGATAAATCGGCAGTTTTCCCATTCTGACTCCGAACACTCTACTAACCGAAAGCCGGTCCTCGGGTTGTACGTATACTGCTCTGTGAACTTGACCTAAGCCAACGTTCGGTCTCTTGGTAACGTAATGGCTCAATGGTGTGTTAGTTCTCGACATTTCTTTTCTCATTGGGAATTCTATTCTGAACTCATGTGTTTCTTTTTGGGGATTCTTTTCCGAACTCATGTTAAACGTGCAGTGACTTCAGCGTGCGTCGCAGTAAGTGCGGATTGAACGATCCTTCATAGCGATGAGAGCGAACCATTGACCATTCACGGCGAGGAGTCATTTGTTGAGAACGAATCATTCATACGAATGGTTGGCCCATTACTACTTCCGACGCATACCCATATTTGCATGGCGCTGAAATGAATATTTCCTGGTGTGGTATATGCTGAGTAGTAGTTTTCAACGCTGTTACTTTAAGGTGTACGTCTAGTGATTTTGCTACCTATACTTCCAATTGAAAAAATGTCGACTATACACTATATTGACAAAAGTCTCCAGACACCCCTTCAAAAGCAAATGAACGGATCTTCTGCGCTGTTAAGATGCGCGGTACAGCTGCAAACGGTATGAAAACAAGCCTGCAGCTGACCGTGATCTTATCGCACTGTGAGGTTGAGTGAAAATGTAGCGGAAGGAGAGAACTGACTTTGAGAAAGGAAAGAATTTGGGGTGTTATATTAGTGGATTGTCCATAGGAGAAACCGAGAGGCGTTTAAACATACTCAAGTCAACTGTTTTGGATGTACTGAATAAGTGGAAGACACATGGCGTGCCTGAAGCGGCAAAACAAAAACAGTGATAGAGGATGTCAAAGCCTCAGGAGAGTCGTTAAAGCTAATCGACGGAGTACTGCCCAAGACCTCAGTGTACAGGTGAATAAAAATACTGGAACATCGGAATGGACACATACCATTCGCAGAGAACTTCATTCCATGGGTTGCCGTGATCGTGAAGCTGCTCATAAGCCTTTCATCTCCACTCGGAACCTACTCGTCGTTTAGCATGGTGTAAAGAACATTCATCGTTGACCGCAGATCAATGGAAACGAGTCCTATGGACTGATGAATCCAGATCCACGATCCATCAGTCTGATGGCCGTGTGTGGGTATGGCGGCAGCCGGGGGAACGCTATTTACCACAGTGTACTGTTTCTACAGTCAAATTTGGAGCTGGCAGTGTACTCGTGTGGGGGTGTTTTTCCTGGTGTGGTCACGGCCCATTGGTTATCGTAGACAAACCTGTTAACTAGCACGTCTACCTCGATACTCAGGATAATTATGCCCTACCAACTCTGTGGCAATACTATGGAACCGAGCCTTGTTGGTACCAGCAGGATTACACCAAGCCATAAAGCAAGCACTGCTACGGTGTGTTTTGACGATAATTCCGTATCGTGTGTGGACTGGCCAGCACAGGGTCCTGATCTTAATCCCATAGAGCACAAATGAGATGAATTAGAGTGCCGCATAAGAAGTTTGGAACCAAGGCCTACTACTAAGCAACAGTTAGCGGCAGCATTGTGTACTGAATAGAAGCGCATACCTATCGCTGTGTTCCAAAACCTTGTCGAAAGCATGTCTCGAAGGGTCAGCGCATGCGTTAAGTCCAAAGGTGGACCGAAACCGTACTAATGTATATTAATAAATCCTATGTTGCGTTTCTTTTCTAGGTGTCAGGTTATTTTTGTCAATATAGTGTATTTATTCAAGAAGAAAGATTTCCCATACATCAGAATTGGCCTACTGGTAAAAAACATCCTAACTTAGATCGTGCAATCGGTGTTTTTTTTGCGAAAAACTTTCTTGAACTATATTGAACATCAATAACTTTACTTCGATGTAGCGGTAAGAAAGAGTGGTGGCAACTGTAAGCAAGTATCATAACTGCATCGCATTAATGTTATTAATCTTCAATATAATTCAGGAAAGTTTTTTTGCAAAAAAATCGATTGCACAATGTAAGTTGGGATATTGTTTTCATCGGTGGGCCAATTTTGATGTATGGGAAATCTTTCTTTGCTGCGAAAATAGGGTCGACGTTTTTTCCATTGGAAGCATAGGGAGCAAAACCACTAGACGTCCGCCTTGAAAGCTCATCGTGTAATATTTTTACTATATATTTGATGCTGGAAAAAATGACTTTTTCTTCAATTTTTGTATTTACAGGTAAGCAATAATGACAGAAAACATGAGTTTTGGAAACGAAGTGCTGATTTTCTGGAAAAATTGTTGCTGACTTATTTCCAAAGAAGAACCTGGATGTTTGATACATTTATATCAAGTCAACTATAACATTTAACCTTGGTGAAATCAATTTAAACCAGTTGCTCGACGTAGATTTTCTTTTCCTTGCGTAACTACGTTAATATGATTTGATTTTTATGTGAATCATCAGTGGTGAAGCGCCTTCAGTGATGAAATCTTCATGGTACGTGCGACCGGACGAAAATTATGGACCGAGTTGGAGAATCTGATGGAATTCAAAAAGACTGAATACCAAACGTTTGTCTTCTAAAACAGTCAATTTTCTGAAGTTATATCATCTGCATAAATTTTATGAATTATAAGTATACACCTAACTGTAGACCTAATTTTTCCACATTCAGTGCTTTAAAATATTATGCATAATTGCGTTACGTGTACTTTCAAATTTTCCATTAATTAACTATTTCTTTCGGGATATTGTGTATAAATTGTTTGTTTCTTAAATGTTTTAAAGTTACTAACATCTTTTAGCAATCCGCTAACACAGAAGGGTCTCCGGACCATCTGTTTTTTTTTTCTTGTCTTTTGGTTGTACCTTGAACAGGGTATGCCATATAAAAGAGGCCCGAGTATAATGAACGACAACAGTCCGGCAATGTTACTATACATGGTAAAGAATAGTTGAAATGACAGAAAACAAGAGTAATTTACCTGCGTTTACAAGAATTGCTGAAAGTGCTGTCCTCCGACATCAACGCACAGCTGCACACAACGAAACATGTTGTTCGTAACGCGCCACAACTCATCGGCAGTAATCTGGGCTATGGCATCCGTAATGTTCACTTTTAATTCATCAAGGGTGCGCGGATTAGTTGCGTAGACTTTCCCTTTCAATGCTCCCCACAGATAAAAGTCACAGGTGGAGAGATCGGGTGATCTGGCTGGCCGTAGTCCCTTCGATACAGTTGTGTCCTCCCCAAACACTTCATGCACAGCACGTAGACTATTCCGCGCAGTATGCGCCGTTGCACCATCCTGTTGAAAGAAAGCATATGTTTGCTCTTCTTCTGTAAGTGCGGCAACAAATATGTTGAACAGCTGCTGAACATAGCGCTCCGAGTTGATGGTGTCAGTGAAAAAGAATGGGCCGACTATCTTAACAACGTCTGGCCATGGGGCCTATTTTATATGGCGCACCCGGTAGTTGAAGATTAAAACTGCAGAAACTGTAAAAATCGCGACACTTTGTTGCTCTTCTGGAGTGAAGGCAAATAAAGAGACGCCACTTTTAGGAACTAAATGTACAGTTGCCTCAAGAAGGAAAAATATAAAACTGGTCCCAAATGCAAAAGACATTTGTACAGTTTTATTTGGTCATACCGTACCGTACATTTTATTTATATTTGATATGTTAAATGCACGGTACTTACAGCAATACTATACTATAACAATACTTACAGCACTAAAAAAGAATCAACTAAGCTGGTTTTGACATATTTCAAGAATGAACCCAGAAAGACTACCAGACACGTTATTAAATGGTAGAATTGAAGGGCATCCAGCAAGACCAAGAAAGAAATGGATTGACAACATTAACCCTTTCGCGATCATAGCGCCCAACGCGCCCTTACATGCAAACAATCACCAGCGCCCGAGTCGCCCGGATAACATGAGTAGGATTTCTAACAGCCATGTTCTTCGAATTTACAGGGAGTCCGAGGGACTAGCAGAAGTCACCCTCAGCCGTCACTCTTGTCGCTAAACAAAGAAGCAAATCGGGATGTTGGTTTATCCCGGGGCTATATCATTTAGTCTTCTGACATCGCTCAGTAGAACTCTTGCTTTGTTGACAAGTGCTTCATTTGTCTGTGATATTTTGTATTATCCCAAAAGCGGAGTTTATGGGGGGAAATTTTGTCGTAAAACTTCTTTAATTTTGCTCAATTCAAATAAACAGATTGAGAGCATGATTTTTTACAAGCAAAAACAAGAAAAGGGTAAAGTAAACAAGATTTTCCAGCTCTTATGACTCCCTCCTATATGCCTAAGACTCTCAGCAGAAAAATGCACTGACTGTCCCAGGGAAACCTCCAAAGGTCAGTGAACGCCAAGCCTAGAGATCGGAAGTTCCGAGCGGTGACCCAGCACTAATCCTTCCTTTGTTATTGCAAAAGGCGGGGGCGGGGAATGAAATTCGAAAAGGGGCACAGACATTCATGGGCGTTATACAAATGTAGTATTCTGAGCGACAAAACATTTTAGGATCGTGGTCGTTAAAGGGTAACAGAAAGCACCGCTTAAACTCTGTAATAGAAGTACACAAGAGGACAGCAGACAGAAAGAAATGGCGACAATTCGTCTTTGAGGAACTCAACCCGCCATGAATGGAAGAGGAAGAAGAAGAGAAATAACCGGTATTTTTAACTTAAAAAAAAAAGGCTGTAATGTTAACAATTGACACGTTTATCAACATTTTTACGTACCTTTACAAAGTCTGTGTTAGAAGTTGGCACCACTTCTCTCGCTGTATTTTTCCGCTCGCCGAAGCATGTTTGGGAAAACGTCCCGCAATTCGGCAAGTGAAATGCGGGCGATCTCTTGCCGTGTGTTGGTTTTCAACTCTTCCAACGTTCGAGGGTTGTTGCAGTAGTAGACTTTAGCTTTTAGCGAGCCACTCAAGCAAAAGTTGCACGACGATAAGTCGGGAGAGCGGGGCTGCCATAGATTCTTATTTATTGTCCTTCCCTGAGTAAAAAAAAAAAGCAACTGTGGATTCGAGCGAGTGAACGATCAGAGGTATGGCAAGTCGCTCCCTCTTGTTGGAAGAAGGCATAAGTGAGTACATGTGGAGTCAACTGGCTTACAAACTCTTCGTAGTTCCGTAGATAAACATATGTTTTCATATTCTTCTCGAAAAAAAAGTGGATTCGATGATGCATTGGCATGACACTCCACACCAAACACCGACTTTTAAATCACGGAGCAGTTTCTGTTGGAGCACGTTTGGGGTTTCAGCAGCCCAGTGTCGTGTTTTCTGCCAGTTGACATAACCCGAAAGGTTGAACCAAGCTTCGTTTTTTGAAGTTAAGAGAAGTGGGTCGACTAATCCTTCAGAAACCATCAGTAAGAGTCACTGACAGTAATGGACACGTTTTCCCTTATCAATCGCTCTTAATTCCTGCACAACACTCACACCATAAAGTTTAATTTTTAAATAATTAAATATGCGCTGAATTGACTTACGAGTATGCGTGTCTGCTGGGATAAATGACTTGTTGGGGCTTCTTTCGATACGATTCGCTACGTCGGTAACAGCTTCCGGTGTGCGTACAGTTCGTAGTTTCACTCTCTGTGCGTTGATTAACCAGTTGTGCGCTATTTCTTCACTTAGTCCTGGATCGCTGATTTCTCAGGAAGAGTGGCACCAGGATATTTCGCTTTAAATCGTTCACTAACTGAAACGAAAGAACATCTGCGCATATACACTAATGAGCCATTACATTATGACCTCCCTCAGCCTAGATAAACGAGCGCGCCTGGAGACCGAACGGTGGCGTAGGTAAAGTTCACACACAACAGTATACATACAACCCGAGGACCGGCTATCGGTTAGTAGAGTCTTCGGAGTCAGAATGAGAAAAGCTGCCGATTTATCGCAGATAGATAAAGGACAAATTCTGACGGCATAGCCCCTCGGAACTACGATCTCGGAAACGGCGTGGCTTGTGGATTCTTCACGTGCAGCGGTAGTGAGCACGTATCAAAAGTGGCGCACAGATGGCCAAACGACGAACCGTCGACCAGCCGAGTGTCGTTCGCAGCTCCTTGATGCCAGAGGTGAGCGGATACTGTCGCGCATTGTTCACAGCGATCGCAGGGCCAAAATGAGACCCGCAGCTACAACAGTGGTGATCAGAACAATGTGTCACAGCACACAGTTCATTGCAGCCTTCTGCGCATGAGCCTGCGTAGCCGAAGACCCAGCTGGGTCCTCCTGCTCACTGCACGTCATCCCCAACAAGGCACGAAATGGGCCCAAGTTCATCGAGATAGGACCGTGGATGATTGGAAGAAAGTGGCCTGTGCTGACGAATCAAGATTCTTGGTGCGCCACGTAGACGGCTGAGCGCCGATACACCGCTTACCAACGGAGGCTATGCACTTTTGTGCGGAAACAGGTAGGCGGCGGTGGTGTTATGCTGTAGGCGATGTTTTTTTTTTGGGGGGGGGGCATTTTAAGCTCCATTATCCCAATGTCACAATCCCTGACAGCTGATAGGTATCTGAACGTCGTTGTGGACAAAGTTCACCCATTCATGGCAACTGTGTTCCTTGCTGGTGATGGCCGTTACCAACAGAATAATGCGGTGCCATATTGCCAGAATCGCCAAGGTGTGGTTCAAGGCACATGCTGGTGACTTTCTGTTAATGGCCTGGCCTCCAAATTCACCTGATATGAACCCAATCGAACGTTTTCGCGCTAAATCTCCACTACCCCAAAACGTACAGGCAGTGGAGGACCTGCTGTTGACATTTTAGTACTAAATACCCCAGGATGCCTATCGCCACGTGATCGAATCGATGCCTCGCCGAATGGCCGCTGTTTTGCCGTCTAAAGCGGGTCCTACACCTTATTAAGTAGGTGGCCGTAATGCAAAGGCTCATCGGTGTACTTCTCGACAATAAAATTGAATAATACGACATGACTCACATCCAGGAAGCCGCAGAATGTCTCCCTGAGCGTGGCGGATCATTCAACTCATACGCGCATGCGCGACAGCGTCGAATAGTTTCTAGCAGCGAACTACGAAATATAACTTTACAACGGTAACCCAAACCGCGTTTGGGGCCTTCTTTATGTGCACCAATCTGTAGTTTTATCTTTCATATGCGCATACTGAAAAAAATATAATGCACTACGTCAAATACAAAACAACTATGGAATTTTGACTTAAAATAGCTGTACTTTACTGCGTGTTTAACTATGTCTCCGCTAATGTCCGTTGTGAACTTCGTGAACATGTACACTGCTGGCCACCCAAAATGCAACACCAAGAAGGACACGAGATAGCAAAGCCAGATTTACTGGACACATAACAACATATACAAAGATGAAATGATTGAGATACAGGCCCGTGCGACTTACGGAACACGCAGACATCAATAGTTCGTGTGGCCCCCATGGCTTGCAATAACGGCCGCTACATGCCGCGGCATCGAACGAAAGAGGCTTTGGATGTGGGCTTGGGGTTTGTCGGTTCAGGCTGCTTCCACACGTTGCCCCAGTTCATGAGGCGTAACTGTGGGTGGTGCTGGCCGGGCCACTCGGTTGCCGATCAGCAACTAGACGTGTTCGATGGGCGACATATCTGGAGAACAGGCGGGCCACGGCAGCAGTGACACCTGGTGGGCCGTAAAGAATTGTTGCACGATGCGTGCCACGTGTAAACGCGCATTGTCCTGTTGAAACATTGCCGCTGGCAGGTCCTGCAGGTAAGGGAATTCTACAGGCTCCACAACGTCGAAGATGGTGCGGTGGCTGTTGAGTGTACCAGCGATGCGTACCAGAGGGGTGCGGGTGTCATATCCAGTTGCACCCCAAACCATAACGCCAGGTGACGGACCGGTATGGCGATGAGTAATGCAGGCGTCATACAGTCTCTCGACGCTGTGCCGCCACACGCGGATTCTACCATCGTGGTGTTGCAGGCAGAAGCGGGATTCGTTGGAGAAGACAATGTCGTGCCATTCCGTAGTCCAGGTGCGGGGTTCAACGGCCCACTGCCGCCGCACTCGCCGGTGGTGTAACGTCAGTGGTAATCGGAGCAATGGGTGCCGCGTGACAAGTCCCCGCTCCTGCAGATGACGTCGAACGGTACGTGCTGACACGGGTTGTTGCGCAACACACCCTAATTCCTGCGCTAACGTTCGTGATGTGGCGGTGCGAGCTGTCAATGCCCGCCGAACAACATGCCGGTCCTCTCGTTCGGTTGTGTGCCGTGGCTGTGGCAATCGCTCGCGTTGGTCCGTCCGTCCCTCCTGCACCCACCAAATCCATACTCGCCTCACTGTGGCTGGAAGTCTTCCCACACGGGCGCCGATGTCACGGTACGATAAACCGCTGTCGCGATAAGCTACTATTCGTCCTCTGTCGAACTCCGAAACGTTCTGGAATGACTGACGTATTCTGCGACGAGGCATCAGGAAGCTTCCCACGAGCAGGTCCGGCAGCACAACACACTTCCAGTACTTACACCCCGCCTTCTGTGCACCCTTCTTATAATGCTTCTCAGTGACGTGCCGGGCGCACATGATTTGCATATGCCCTGCAATGCTAATCGTTTGCATGTCCTCTCGCGGGCGACGCATGCTGCGAATTTCAGGCCAATCGGATGCTTCCTTCTTGGTGTTGCATTTTGTGTTGCCAGCAGTGTATTTTACTAGGATAAAAGTCACGACGCGGCCTGGTAAATAGAATTAGCATTTACTGTTTGATGAACTCTTGTTTATTGTTCCGCTCACTGAAAGATCCAATTGGCATCCATACAGACATCAAATTCAATATTCGATCACATCGATCTAATAACTTCAATAACAACGGTTAGCAATCTACGCCCCAAGAACTTACGTAAGTAAATCTCTAAACATATAAATCGCCATATATTTTTCATATATGAGCATCTCGACAACTCCGCATCAACTATACTACGCTCAACTCTCTCTACCACATTTATTGTTGACATTATATGTTGCCATGACTCACTGTCCGTGTTACCAAAATGAAAAAGCTGTTTGGGGGAAGTAATGTGTCTTTCAGTGAGAAAATATTTAATGAGAAGAAACTAAATTTACATAAGTAAACAGAAACACAAAATGAAGGTTAAATAGAGATGTACGCCATAAAACGCTGACAAAGATTTCCATTGGACTACTTATCCAAAGCATATAACCTTTTGCGGTGGTAGAATTCGAATCACTGTCTTTCTAACCCGGAATGACAGTTTTCCCAATAGAATTACGTAGGCAGGCTTATCGCGGCAGTATGGCTGATTCGGCTCGTGCATCAGCGCATCAATACGTCAATGGCCTCATGTTACTTATATAACGTTACCTCATTCACGCCTTGAGAAAGATCCCAAGTTACGGGTCAGCCGACAACCATGGTTCCAATGAGCAACTCATTGTAGAAGAAGGGATTTTTATTAATTCCGTACGTTGCGTGGAAGAATCATCGCACACATTTTCGAACCACACCGCCAGGTGATTCATTTTTATAAGGGCGCCACCTTTCTACCGGTGGAGGGATTCTAAACATGTCTTCCTACTTCACAGCGCCTGTTCTCTCAAATAAACTATACGCCGTCAGACCGATTTGACTCATACGACACAGCTGTAGTAAGTTATCTACGTCATGTTACGCAGTACGTCACATATCTTCGAGAGAGAGAGAGAGATGTAGGAAAACAGGAAGCTATCACGGTGTTCGCGTGGTCAGAAGAGCGGGCGTGTGGCCAACCGCCCGAGCTGGGCACATGCTGGAATCTCGGATCAGACATGATGGTGTCGCAGGACCTACGATGTTGGTTCTTTCCTTTTCTTGGAACCAGTGGCGCAAAATTCGGGACTGGCGTCACCTTACAGTATAAGATGCTCACGGAGACTTGGATAAGGCAATGAGGCATGGGTGGTGAGCTTGTTCTACAGCGTTAGTTTATTTATTTAGTCATTTAGGGGTTTAACTACCGCTGTGAGCGACTCAATGCGCTATAAGCTGTCCCCTGTCACTGATTTAGGCCACCGGTTCCAGGGAAGAGAGAGAGAGAGAGAGAGAGAGAGAGAAAGAGCCGGTTCCGTAATAGAAAAACACGACGTCCATGCCTCACCGGGATTCGAACACGGACCCATCTCGGACGAATGGTCAGAAGCCAGCGCTTACACCATTGCGCTACCTGGGCGGCGTCTCTGGTCCTTTCCCGTCCTTGATATCTGTGATCCTAAATTAGGGACGGAATTTTTTTTTTTTTTGTAACTTATGATACTCACTGTGGCGGCTAAACCACGAATCCCAAAAATGAGTTTTGTTGTTGTTGTTGTTTGAGGTTTAACGACCACCGTGAGCAACTCAATGGGCTATAAGCAGTCGCTCGTCCTTGATTTAGGATCACTGGTTTCAGGGGAGAAAGAGAACCAGTGTCGTAAGACAAACAAAACATCCATGCCTCAGCGAGATTCGAACCCGTATCCATCGTAGGCGAATGGTCAGAATCCAAAATGAGACGGAAAACGTTTGTTTGTAATGTACATATATAGGAAATTCATTAATTTGCAAAAACCATATATCATTACGAATAGGACACAAACGTGTTGAAAATGTTTACTTACTCCATTTGGATCCAGTGATTATAGGACATGCACCGTGAATTGTTAGATAGTCTCCAATACCGTTTGACCTGATGTTATACCAGAACAGCGCAGAGCCCTGTACAGAAATAAATACATAAACATAAAATGAGCATAAATTTATCAGAAACTAGAACCCCAGTACAAAATATTCAAATAGTAAGTGAATGTAAATTTACCATACTAGATAGACAAGCACCTCAATTCTTTTTCAAAACCCAGTCATTATACAGGAGTTCCGAGTCACTTTCGTTTAACTGAATTTTTTTATCAGAATCTATTCTATGTCGAATGAACTTTCATTTCTACTGGTCATTTTTTGTACATCATCGCAGTAGTAGGAAGTCTAGAACCAATGACTTTCACAATTTGCTTCAAGAAAAATTAGCTACAGAAGACATTTCTCATAAATACAAACACTCAATTTAACAAAGAATTCATTTTATATAACAAAATTTCAGTGAATTCAAGAAATTCACATACGTTTATCCAAATTCCCTAGAATCTTAGATGATTGCACCCGCAATATGTTCCAACTGCTTAAATACTGGGGGGGGGGGGTCGGTTAAGGGGGCTCAAATCAAAGAAAAGTTGGGTGGTCTGTGTCGCGCCTGCCAACAAGTGTATTCGAAAGGCGAGAAAATATCTGCCAATTATCGCTTGAATTCTCTTCTGCAAAATCGCTCATCTCTTCTGGAGAACTACTCGAGAGGTTCCCAGATGTTCTCGAAATATTTTTTTCGTGTGATTGAATGATCTCTCGCTTCCATAATCGCTCGAGTGATCTCTCGTGGAGGATCTACTAACCTTGGGTTACTCCTACCTATCATACACTGTGACCTTGGTTAAGCAAAATAATTAAAAAAACAAACAAGAAAGATGACACCGAATTTTCAGATGTAATAAGAACGACTTTTGAATCCGTTCTCACGCTAATTAAATTTATTAAGGTATTCAAAATCAGTGGAACCGATTTAGAAAATTATCAACTGGTTCGAACAATTCGTAAAACATCCAAAAATACAAACATCTACTTAGTTCCACCAGCGGCTAAAAAGCATGTTACGAAAATTAACAAATGGCGAACAAAAGGTTTCTCATACTGCGAAGAAGGTACTAGAGACAAAGAGTTTTTCAAATCTAACAGTTAAAAGAATAAATATAAAAAAAGGAAACATGATATAAGTTTACGTCTGCTAGCGGAAGAATTTTGCTTAGCGGAAAAGTTGAAAATAGGCGAAAATTATTCTTCATGGAAAAAGCGTTTGACCTTTGGGCAGCTAGTGAGAAATCTTTGTGTTACGTAAAGAGGATAATGCTCCACATCTCTGTTGCAGCGAGTGGCATACAGTGAAGAAATTTCTCAATAGCGTTGTTAGAAGCGGCGATATAGCTGATGCAAACTGCCGAAACACCACCTACCGAGAGAACTATGAACTACAAAATTCCTCATATACTAGCCTTAAGTGTTCTAAAAGATAAGTGGCATCCGGTGGTGAAAGAATGTTTTAAATCGCACAAGTAAAAGCAGCGATGTTGAGAAAAACAGAATAAGCGTATGCGCCCCTAGCGGCGAAATTGTGCACTATTTTGGAAAGAAAATACACACACAGTTTGCATAGTTAATAGTATCTGACCGAAGAAAGAAGTTTTTTAATCGGGTTTTTAGTCCCGCAGATATTGCTGTAAACGGAAACTTGAACTTACGCCCTCTGGTGGCAGACTTGCGCGCTACGAAAAATTTGAAATTATATGAGAAACATTTCCTTACGGAAATGCTCTCCAACAAAGAAATAATTTTTTTCAAATCGGGCTCTTAGAAGCAGAGATATCGACAAAAATAAGATATGCGTTTACGCCCCCTGCTGGAAAAACCATGCGTTATTTTAAGAAGAAGATATTCTCAAAAGATCTTTCGATGTGAGCGGTATCGGTCAACGAAAGAATTTTTTCAGTCGAGTTTTCAGCAGCTCAGATTTTGCTACAAATACATCACACGCAGAAATTAACACTTACGGCCCCTGGTGGCTAAACCATTCTTTAGCAAATATTAGAAATTATAGACAAAGCATTTCCTATCAGCAGCTGTATCCGGTGCAGAAAGAAGTTTTCTAATCGAAATTTTAAAACGCAATTTACTTTAACGTCCCCTACCGGAAACTATGTATTACTTCAAAATTTTAAATTATATGAGAGCACTATCAAAATGCTCTCATTTATATATACTGAAGTGCCGGAAAAACTGGTACAGACGAGCTTATGCAAAATACATAGCAACGTAACCTATGCGCATACTCGGTTGCGTCCGCCAGTGCGTATATAAAGCGATAGACATCCTTGCCAGCTGTCAGAGCTGTTTTCGGCATGAGAATGACAAGTAATAACGATTTAAGCGATTTTCAACGCGGTGTCATAGTTGGCGCTCGTGAAATGGGCCATAGTATTTCGGAGGTAGAAACGAAGTTCGGATTTTCACGGACGAACATTGCAAGGGTGTACTGTGACTACGAGAATTCCGGCAAAACCTCCAACCTACAATACCAGTGTGGCCGTAAAAAGACATTGGGCGAACGTTACCATCGTCGGCTGTCAAGAATCGTTTCACGCGATAGGCGTGCAACACTCTCGCAGGTATCATCGCAATTCAATGCTGGAGCTTCAACAAGCATCAGCGTCTGGTCTGTGCAACATACACTGCACGATATGGGCTTTGGGAGCCGACGCCCAACTCGAGTCCTCTTGATGGGTGCACGACACAGAGCAATGCTTCTCGCTTGGGCACGGCAACACTGCCACTGGACACTTGATGACTGAAAACAAGTAGCCTGAGGGGACGAGTCGCGTTTCCAACTGTATCGGGCAGATGGAAAGATTCGTGGGCGGCGCAAACCCCATGAAGCCATGGATCCCGCCTGTCAACAGGAAACTGTACCGGCTGGTGGGGGGGGGGGGTCCATAATGGTATGGGGTGTGCTTAGCTGGACTTTACTGGGACCTTTGGTACGTCTACAAACGACTGTGACCGGCGAACGCTATGAGCGCATCCTTTCTGACGAGGTACATCCGTTCATGTCCTACATTCATGCTGATGGGTTGGGCCTGTTCCAACAGAACAATGCACCTCTACACAAGTGTCGAGACGCCACATTATGGTTAGAGGAGCATTCATCTGAGTTTGGGGTGTTGCCATTCCTACCCAAGTCCCCAGATCTGAACGTGATAGAACACATTTGGGATGCCATGCAACGCGCTATCGAACACAGAAATTCGAGACATCGGAATACACCCGAATTGTGGAACGCTCTGCAGGAAGTATGGTGTGCATTGCCTACAGCATATTTCCAGAAGCTGGTGGAGTCTATGCCCCGTCGTTTTTCTGCCGTCCTGCGCACCCGTGGGGGATCTACCAAGTATTAGACTTGTGTACCAGTTTTTCTGGCACTTCAGTGTATATACTAATATATGAGAGCATTTACACTGGAACCGCTATCTAACAGAGAAGGAATTTTTCAAATCTGACTCTTAGAGGCAGAGATAATGATAGAAATAGGATATACATCTACGCCCCCTGGCGGAAAAACCATTCATGATTTTAAGAAAAACATATTCTCAAATGTTTACCGACATTAGCGGTATCGGTCCACGAAAGAATTTTCTCAATCGAGATTTTGGAAGCTCAGATTTTGATGGAAATACGAAGCAAAAATTAACGTTTACGCCCCCTGGTGACCAAACCATATTTTATAAAAAATTAGAAATTACAATCAAAATATTTTTCACCGGGAGCTGTATCCGGTGAAGGAAGAATTTTACAAATCGGAACTTTAGAAGCAGAGATATCGGGGAAAGCGCGATTTACCTTTACTCCCCCTAGAGGAAAGTCAATGAATTACTTAAAAATTTTGAAATTATATGGAAAACATGGTGCACCGGAAACTTTATTCAACAAAGAAGAATTTTTTTCAAATTGGACCATTGAAAGCAGAGATATTGACCAAAATAAGATATACATCTACGCCCCTGGTGGAGAAAACATGCATTATTTTAAGAAGGAAATATTCCTAAAAGGTTTGTCGACGTGAATAGTATCGGTCCACGAAATAAATTTTCAATCGAGATTTTAGAAGCTCAGATTTTGTGGCAAACACATCAGAAGGAGAAATTAAAACTTACACGCCCCCCCCCCCGGTGGCCAAACTGTTTTATATCAAAAATTAGAAATTATATGCGGAAGATTTCTCATCCGGAGATGTATCTCCTGCAGAAAGAATTTTTCAAATCGGAGTTTTAGAAGCAGATATATCGGGGGAAACGCAGTTTACTTTTACGCCACCTAGAGGAGAATCTATGCGTAACTTGAAAAAGTGACTACACCTAAAATAATTTTCGCCATGAGTAGAATCGAAAGGCAAAAGAATTTGTTGAATTGGATATTTTGAAGCAAATGTATGGAATAAAATGTATTTCGAATTCGATATCATCTGCCTTTACGCCCTCTAGCGGCGAAATTGTGCATCGTAAAAAATCAAAATGAATTGTCATCATTCGCACATTTCAGGCTTCCTAATTCAAAAAGAATTTTTCAAAAAGGACTATTAGTTGCAGAGATATCGTGTCTACAGACGGACGGACAAACCGATAATATAAGCACGATCTTTTTTTACAAAAGACGTGCTAAAAATTGTCGTGCTAAGTGCTTGTCTTTCATTTACATCTAGGAATCCTTACTTCGGGTAGGGAGAGGATATCTAACGGTAAACTGTAAAATTAGAAATCATTCGAATGATTATCAGGAATGAATATCTTGTTTTGTCAAAAGCAGAAGGCCACTCTGAGCGTATCGCGCCATCTACTGGTAAATTCTAAAACTATAAATCATTCGAATGATTATTTCGAGTGAATATCGCGATTTGTCAAAAGCAGAAGGCAGCTCTGATAGTATCGCGCCATCTACTGGTAAATTCTAAAATTAGAAATCATTCGAATGATTATTACGAATGAATATCTCGATTTGTCGAAAGCAGAAGGTAACTCTGGGTGTATCGCGCCATCTATTGGTAAATTCTAAAACTAAAAAACAGTCGAATGATTATTTCGAGTGAATATCTCGATTTGTCAGATCTTTCGATTACAACCTTTCGGTTTTTGAATTCAGTCGATTATGCCCAACACCAGTTCAGCCCTTGCCGTGATCGAACAGCTGGTATCATCCGGTCACGGTCAAATCACTTACGTCGCTGCCTTTACTGATGATTACTTTCCCGTGATTGGTTTAAAATCCATGGAGAGTTGCTTTATTTACAGGCATTGCCAGTTTCGGCGTCTCACGTGACTGCATACGATATTTCCGCTTTGCATGTTCTTATCAAGGTGGATACAATAATTTGCTCATTCGTCTCACTGATACTTTTTTTAGCCGCCTCGCTGTCGCAATGATCTAAGCGATGGCTTCTGATCATTCGTCAGAGATGGGTCCGGGTTCGAATTCCGTGAGGAATGGATGTTGTGTTTGTCTTACGGCTCTGGCTCTCTTCCTTCCCTGGAACCAGTGGCCTGGAATTAAGGACAGGTGACTGCTTATAGCCCACTGAGGTGCTCACGGTGGCCCTTAAACCTCCAATAATTAAAAAAATAAACTTTTTTACGAGTTGAGCGAATTTTTATGTAAGAGACAGATACCAAACTAGCTCATCATTTTTTTTTTTTTTTTTGAAGGTTTAACGACCACCGTGAGCTGTAAGCAGACGCCCGACCCTAATTTTGGGTCACTGGCTTCTGGGAAGGGAGAGAGCCAGTACCGTAAGACAAACACAACATCCATGCCTCACCATGATTCGAACCCGGACCATTTACAAGCGAATGATCATAAGCCAGCGCTTAGACCACTGCGCCACCGGGGCGGCTTTATTTTTGAAGACGTGCGTCCTTTGCGTTCTGCATACACATACTTGCGGTAAAAAAAAAAAAAAGTTTGCTCTTATTTTCCTGGCAAGCGCTCATCTTATTTTGCATTGTGGGCTATCACGTACATGTACAGTAGAAAAACATATTTAAATGCCGTCTCTATAGGCTTCCAAATAATACAATGCAATATCTAAACACGGAGTAATGCACTAATTACCTTTTGAGGCCAAACTGTAAGATTCAATCGCGGAAACACAGTCGCACCTCCATTATCAACATCACTTAGCTGTAAGAAAGAAAAAAAAATCATAATTGTGGTTTTTTCAATAAATTACTTGCAATAAAAAGTAAAACTTTATTTCTAGAGACAAAATGGAGTTAGTCAGTGTCGATTACAATTGGGTTCTCGCTTATTTTTCTGCGATTTGTTGCTACAACGGAGATGAGGAGTTCAAAGTACGGCATTTGTTTACTTATTTGAGGATCGAGGCTACCTTGTTTAAGTTTAAGTGTGGAAGAGGAAATGCGTATACATTTGTAACAGAAGTAGGTAGTCAAGTCTAAACCTCATCTGTGGGAGGAATTCCTACGAGAAATGACACGTACCTATCTCTCTCTCTGCGTTGCATTCCTTTTACTATTGAGGTAATTCAGTGGAATTGATGCGTGGGGGATGAAAAACGCTGGTCAGTATAAAATAACACTGTGACGGCTAACACTGACGTACTATACATTTGTAAATTCACTGATTTGTTTTTGTTGTTGTTTTGATCGAAGGTTTAACGACCACCGTGAGCTACGTGGGCTATAAACAGTCTTCCGTCCCTAATTTAGGGACACTGGTGCCAAGGGAAGAGAGAGAGAGAGAGAGCCAGTGCCGTAACACAATCACAACATCCATTCCTCACCAGGATTCCAACTCAGACCCATCTCGGACGAATGGTCAGATATCAGCGCTTAGGCCACTGAGCCACAGAGGCATCAGCAAATTCATATTTAATAAGGAAACTCAGTTATGACCACTTATGCCTAGAACTGCGGCAGCGACAAGCTTGACTGCTACAAAGATTTTGTATAAAATGCGGTAATTAGTAAGATCTGGACATTAATTAGGGTCTTTCAATGTCATACAGCATCTAGTTGTCGTTTCCGAGCGATGTTTATATGCTCAGACTTAGCAACTGAAACACGTGGTTTTTTTTGTCTTTTCAGAGAAATGTTTGTTTTACCTTGTTTGCATTTAAGTGTGGAAGGAAATGCGTTTACATTTGTTACAGAAGTAGGCAGTCATGTCTAAACCTCATCTGTGGGAGTAATTCCTAGGAGAAATGGAACGTCTCTCTCCAGGGTAGTTCAACACAGTAGAGCAGCTTTGGTTATCTAAACAAAACCTTACGTTATTTACAATAAGTTGCAGAAAACTGAATGGAATTCTGATACGGGCCCGGCCGGGTTTTCCAAATCAACGTCCGTGTAACATGGATGCCCTGCCTGCGGATCAGTGGCATGATCAAAGAGTTTTGAATGAAACTCAACCCTAAACGCCTGCCTTAGACAGAAAGATTTATGCACAGAATTTTAGGAATGGAGTTTCTGATCCCAGTGTTAAACAACCCTTAGAAGTAGGAAGCTAGGAGATCTGGGCTAGAGTAGAGGTCAGCACTGGGCCTAAATTTGGAAAGCCCAGCCAGTCCGGCCCGTATATTTCTCCTGTTTTCCAAGGCCCGGGCCGAACCGTAAAATTTCAACAATTACTAAAACACGAATTTTACACCTGGTGCACTCGGTCATTCGACTCCTAAAGAGTTTTCACGGTTTCTTAATTGCTACACGTATTCTATTACAGTAGACGTTAATTCGGAATATTTCTGTGACCCTGTATAAGTCACGTGACGTCTGAGGAGGGGAGGGGGCTTGTATACTCAAAAATATTGCATGTAAACGACAATTTTCATGCCTTTAAAATTTTCTGGGTTTTCAAATTATCATTGCCAACCGCCGGACGCGGAATATCCTTGGGGATAAGGAGGGGGAAGGGGGGGGGTTAATTCGAAAAGTACGAAATATCCAGAATTATGAGTCCGATTGTTCTACTTTACATTGTCTACAAGCACATATTCTCCGGAAGCGATTTTTTCGCGAAAATCTTTCGCTTCCTTAAACTCTATAATAAGTACGGAAGAGTATTTATCAGCAACACTGAACTGAGCATATGCTAGGGAAAACAACGACAGACTTTCCAGCTAGTCAGTGTCACAGAAGTTTTGAAAACAGCTGGGCTGGGACACCTAAGGGTTCATTTGCCATCTGCTGACTCCCTGAGAGTACAAATGGGGAAAATACGGCCCAGATTTATACACAGAAGTAAGTTTCTCTCGGACCATTTCTCCCGTGCCATTTAAGACAACTTAAAAGCTTTTGACACATCTAGAGAACAAAGTGCCGCCGACCAGAACAATAAAAAAGATCGTCTGTGAGCGGGTGGCTCGGTTTATAAATTCTGCAGTTAATAGCCTGCCCTGAAGTATGAGAGGAGGTTGAACGTTAGAGAGAGAGGAAGGGGCCACATTCACATTGAAAAACCAAGGGAGCTGACCCACTCCAATTGTTTTGTAGGAGGGGAGGATGTCGTAAAACTTCTATTTTTTCCATCAGCGGAAATTATTCAATCTTATCCTGCTGCTGTATCTTGTGAGATTTCCAAACGAGAAAGACACCGTACAGCGATCGTTTTGCTCATAGGAAAAAAAAACCCTGCTCGGCCCGTGTCTGTTTTACGTTAAATATTGAAGGCCAGGACTCGGCCCGTTTTCCCAACTTAGAAATAAGCAAAGGCCCGATCCGGCTCGCGGGCAGAGCCGGGCTCGGGCCTAATGGGCCGGCCCGGAACCGTCCAGACTTGTAGGCTAGAGTACCCAACAGGAAGGTCACATGGAAGCGATACAGAAAGGAGGGAGATGCGCTTATTTATAACAGAGGGGTCAGTACCCGGGATGAAGCGGCTTAACGTGCCCATCAAATGCACGGTGAATATTTAGTGGTTCGAGCGTTTGCATCTGCTTGGGATCGATCCTGAGACTTTTCCGTGGCAGTCACGAACGTTGACCACTAGGCCATCCGCGGCCCTATTCGATGAGGCGAAGCCTTAAAAGTACCACATCTGTCCAATTCCCCCCTGGAAACAGTGGCCGAAATTTACGGACGGGCGACTTCTTTTTTTTTTTTTTTTTTTTTGATTGGAGGTTTAACGACCACCGTGAGCAACTCAATGGGCTATAGGCAGTCACCCGTCCCTAATTTAGGGTCACTGGTTCCAGGGAAGGGAGAGAGCCAGTGCTGTACGACTTCTTTTGATTCTCCCAATTGCTCATGGTGGTCGTAAAACCCCGAAATAAGCAAAACAGAATTGAAAAAAACAGCAATCCCCGGATGTGAAGATCTGACAACTGACGGAACAAACGTCATGAGTCTAATTTCTGGTCTGGTGAGATTCAAGAATCTTTTGAGGCCGCCCCGGTGGCGCAGTGGTCTAAGCGATGGCCTCTGATCATTCTTCCGTAACGGGGTCCGGGTTCGAATCCCGGTGGGGCATGGATGTTGTGTTTGTCTTACAGCACTGGTTTTCTCCCTTCCCTGGAACCAGTGACCCTAAATTAGGGACGGGCGACTGCTTATAGCCCATTGAGTTGCTCACGGTGGTCGTTAAACCTCCAATCAAAAAAAAAAAAAAATCTTTTGAGACGCCATGTTTGGGAACGTATATAGAACTTCGTTGCAGGGAATTGAAAACTAAGCCGCTGAATTTCAAATTCTTTTTCATGAATAAAACTTAAACTTTGCAGCATGACAAATGAAAAATTGTTTTGAAAGTATAAAAAAAAAAGAAGGCATAAACTTGTATTATTTCTTAAAGAACGTTGGAACAAAAACAAAAATCTTACGTAAATTAGCCAAGTAGCGATCCTGTTTCCTTGTTCAGGGCCAAAGTATGCTTCTGAATCAGGCTGAAAGAAAAGCAAAGACATTTTTCAAATTCATATCGACACATATTTCATCGGGAAAAACAACTCTCTTGCAACGTATGCGATTAAAATGTATGAAATTGACTTCCATATACACTGCCTGGCCAAATTAAAAGTCGTGCATGTTAATTATTCGTGCGACCACCTTTAACATGAATTAAAGCAAGCATTCGGCGTCGCATGATGTCTATGAGTTTATGCCCTGTCTCCCCACTGATTTGTGGGCAGCTTTGCAGTAACACTTCGCCAAGATTCTTGATTGATGACGGAAGAGTGGAATTACTCCTTAGATTTCTCCCCGGTATATTCCACAGACCCCCATTGGGGTTGAAGTCAGGAATTTGTGGTGGCAAATTCAAGTGTGCGAATGATGCCTCGTACTCCTCGAACCATTCTCTCACAATTTTAGCGCGATGAATCGTGGCATTGTCATCCATTGCCTTCAGGGAAGAAAAATGCCATTGATGGAATAAGGTGGTCATTCAGTATGCTGAGATACTCAGGTGACTTAATTTTATTGCTGCATGGTGCTGCTGCGGCTAGACTAGCCGAACAGAAGCAAATCCAGATCATAACGCTTCCTCCTGAGGCCTGTACAGTGGATACAGTACAGGAAGGGTCCAATACTTCATGCGGTTCCCTTCGAACTCTGATGCGTCCATCATGTTGGAACATCGTATACCTCGACTCATCAGACCACATGACTCTCTCCCATTGCTCAGCAGTCCAATCTTTATGTTCTGTGAGGAATTGGTCTTTTTTTTTTGTTTCGATTATTGTCACTAACCAGTGGTTTCCTTTATGCAACACAGCTGTTTAATCCCAGTCCTTTAAGGCTCTACGAGACCCGCCGTCTTGTATTGCTGCTTTCTCTTGTTAACCAACGGGCAAGCGTATTTCACAAATTTCTCAGGCAATTTTGCACATTTTGGAACACCGTTTGTGGCTAACGCAAGATATATGATAAATAAAGAGTTCTCTGGTTTCAGAATTTTTATTGACCTTTCCCTTCATTTTTTATCTGCAGCGAAAGTCGTACCAAAGCGTCTTCCATAGTTTTATTAATTAATCAAAAATACTTAAAGAGTCCAAAATGAAAATCTGAAACCAGGGAACTTTATTTATCATATATCTTGCGTTAGCCACAAACGGTGTTCCAAAATGTGCAAAATTGCTCGAGCAATTTGTGAAATACGCTTGCCCGTTGGTTAACAAGAGAAGGCACAATACAAGATGGCGGGTCTCGTACAGCCTTAAGTTCCCGTCTCGTCGTGCGAGTGGAAATACTCTTGCTTCCACTATTGAACATGGTTGTGAGTTCCTTGTGTCGTTTTTTTTTTCTTTTCTTTTTTTTTTTTTTTTTGCGATGCGATTTCACTAAGCGTTTTAATGATCTTCGGTCACGATTATTCAGGACAGTTTTCCGACCATACATTTTCCGCAAAGTTAATGCTTCACCGCCATCATTCCACGATTTAATAGTTCGTTGGACAGTTCGTAATCCGGTGCCAGTGATTTCAGCAATTTCCTCGCAGGTCTTCTGCTTTTGCCACAGGCCAATAATTTGGCCTTTTGTGAACTCCGTCACATCTTACCGCGTATAACGTTTTCAGCCATGATCGTTTAGAACTGATGAGCTGCACGCTCATCCCGTTCCATTTAAAGGTTGTATTGGCCGCAGCATTATGCAAATATTCGAAATGCTTCACCAGTCATGCCCTCCTCGGTATTTGCATGTTTCCATTCACACCGCGACTTTTTTGTGGCCAGGCAGTGTACTTTATATACAGTGCTCCATTTTTTTTTACGGTGTTTAACGACTACCGTGAGCAACTCAGTGGGCTGTAAGCAGTTGCTCTTCCCGAAACTAGTTTCATTGGTTTTAGGGAAGGAAAAGAGCCAGTGCTGTAAGACGAGTACATCACCAATGCCTCATGTTGGACTCGAATCCGGGGGATCCACTTGTTCGAACGATCAGTTGCCAGCACTTAAACTATTGCGCCAACAGGGTGGCGTGCTGGATAGGAAACTGAGACTATTATTGTTATGAGAAGAATGCTGACGCTGATGTCAGTTAATAAATATGAAATAAAATTGTGAGTGTTTCTCGAGCACTGCATTCAACATCAGTGGAAACTATCGTCGTTCAGGCCCCTTTTATGCACGCGTTTAGTGTTGTGCGATACAGGACGGCAGATTGCCGCGCGTTTTGTAGGTTTATTCTACGCACACAGAAGAAATTATAGTAGTGCGGGGTGAACAAATCGTATCAGAGCTGCCGGTGCCTTTTCGCATTAGAAAAGAAAACGGATACTTTCTGTAGGACACCACAACATGTCTTTCGGAACGCGACGGCAATTTAAACGGACGCAGAGCATAAAATGACCCCCTTTTGTTCCTGGTGATTTACAGAATGGACGACATTTGGCCGTCGTGTCTCGTGCGACACTAAATGCTGGCATTAAAGAGGTCTTTAGAGCCCTTTATGCAAGGGTCTTTTAACCCTTATGCAATAAAGTGTTTTAGATTTTTTAGACCCCTTTATTGCGTGCACAAAGGGGTCTTAGACTCGTTTTAGTTTTTCGGTATATAAAAGGGGTCTAAAGACCCCTTGATGCATGTGTTCCGGTGCATAAAGGGTTTAAAACCTCTTTTTATGCACCGGAACACCGAAAATGTGCATAAAAGGGGTCCTTTTATCTACCTAAACTGTGTATAAAAGGGGTCTAAGACACCTTTTTATACAAAATGTCTTAGACGTTTCATATAAAGGTGCCTAACCCCCCTTATATAAACGTTCACGGCATAAAAGGGGTCTAAGATCCCTTTTATGCACAGCCGTTTAGGTATTTAGGCTCTTTTCTTTTTTCAGACCTTTTAGGTACCTAGACCCCTTTTATCCACCTAAACTGTGCATAAAAGGGAACTTTAGACCCCTAAGGCCTGTGCATAAAATGAATCTTTAGACACCCTTTGTAACGTACCAGGAGATGTGACGTACCTGCCAGAAGGACGCACACGACATAAAGGCAGATAGGAATCAGAATACATGTCTGCGTAGCTCAGTTGGTAGAGCTGCTTGTTCCGGAATAAGCGTACTCGGGTTCGAATCCCGGCGTAGACCATAAACGACGGAGAAATTTACTTCGTTATAATGGCGCCCGAACTATCCGGATGACCCGACCGTTCAAAATCTCGCATTGGTGTGATGTTATTTTCACACCGCGAGATAGGAAAAATGTGAGCAGCACTTCGAAAGAAAAAGAAAAATAAGGGGGAGATGATGTAACGTACCAGGAGATGTGACGTACCTGCCAGAAGGACGCACACGACATAAAGGCATATAGGAATCAGAATAAAATGTCCGCGTAGCTTAATTGGTAGAGCAACTTATTCCGGAATGAGTGGACACGGGTTCGAATCCTGGCGCGGATAAAAATGACGGAGAAATTCACTTCGTTATACCTTTCATACCCAGAACTCTTAGGTATTTAGACCCCATTTTTGGTAAAAATTCGTTCTGGTGCATAAAGGGGTCTTTTAGATCTCTTCTATGCATCGCAAAAAAGGGGTCTTTTAGATCTCTTCTATGCATCGCAAAAAGGGGTCTTTTAGACCCCGTTCATGCACAGACCTTTTAGGCATGTAGGACCCATTTTTTATAAAAATTTGTTCCGGTGCATAAAAGGGGTCTAAAGGGTATTTAGACCCCTTTATGTTGTCCGTTATGTAAATTACCGGAAACAAAAGGGTTATTTTATGCTTTGTCACCCGTTTAAGTTGCCGTAGCGTCCTACAGAACTCCAGCGACAAAAAGTCGCGCCGCTTTTATAAGTACATGGCGTCTAATTAGTCCATTTGTGCAAACGGATCCATCTTCCTATCTCCAATGCGAAAAGGCACTGGCAGCACTGATACGATTAGTCTAACCCTCGTACTATTATTTCTTTTGACGGACGACAAATATAGCGCCCATAGAAAAATCTGTCGTCGTGTGTCATTAAACGCGTGCAGAAAAGGGGTCTTAGGAACATTGTGGGAGTTGAACAGCACGTAACTCCTGTGCTTGCGCAATGATGGGAGAATAGAACAAAAAGCAAGCCCCTTCGGTGGCACATTGGTGTCTTACGGCACTAACTTTCTCCCTTCCCCGGAACCAGTAACCCCGAATTAGGTACGCACGACTGATTATAGCCCCTGAGTGTTGCTCACGGTGGTCGTTAAACCCGAATTAAAAAAGAAAAACAGAAAACATCAAGTTTTATTTTCAGTAGAGCAAGAATGCGTCGCAAAGGTTTCAAATGATGAAGCAAGTATATGGAAAGAATTGTCTATATATATTTTTTTTTTTTTTTTGATTGGAGGTTTAACGACCACCGTGAGCAACTCAATGGGCTATAAGCAGTCACCCGTCCCTAATTTAGGGTCACTGGTTCCAGGGAAGGAGAGAGAGCCAGTGCCGTAAGACAAACACAACATCCATGCCTCACCGGGATTCGAACCCGGACCCCTTACGGACGAATGATCAGAGGCCAACGCCTTAGACCACTGCGCCACCGGGGCGGCGAATTGTCTATATCATGCACATGTTTCCGAGTGCCATAAATGTTTCTGCTGTGGAAAAGACTCTCTGGAAGAAGACGAACATCCGGGCCCCACAAAAGCGGCTCGGACACCAGACTTGATTGCAAAAGTTTCGGGAAATCATTGCCAATGACAGAAGTGCTACACTACGATTGATTTCGGGTGGTCTGTGCGTTAACCAGGAAAGAGTTCTGCAAGTAATAACTGAGGATTTGAAGAAAACGAAGGCTTGTGCGCGGTTCGTTCCACATTCGTTAACAGATGAGCAAAAACAGTAGCGAGTTAAGCGCTGCAGAGTACATCAAGGCTGCTGAAAGCAAACCAAACTTCCCGCATTCGATCGTTGTGGGTGACGAGACGATGGTGTGTTTAATAATACCCTTCTTTCGTGTCTTTAAGTGTCACAAATTACGAGCCTATTTGGCCCCTACCAGCCTTTTCCCTATAACTTTATGTGCCAGCGATGTGCAATGGCGGCTACTCCTGTTCTTTAAGTAATGTGTCATGACATTGTTTAGACTATGTCCTGTCGCACTTGAAACTAAATTACGGTCATATTGTGACCTCAGGCCACACACAGTGAACAATGCTTGACTGGATAATATCGTTTCATAGGGGGACATCACCTTTCTTGTCCTGGAAACCAATCAGAGCCCATGACTTTAATTAATCGGCTTGGTTGGCTATGCCTATTAGACTTAAAAGAGAGGCGAAATTCGCATCAAGATGAAAGACATCCAAGACGAAATTTGTTATTTTTTTTTCTTTGCCACACTACACCATTCACCACACAATCAAATCACAGATACAATTTCTGTACAAAAAAGCATGCAAATACAAATATTATACAATAATATTATACACATATTGAAAAGTATAAATTAAGTAATAGGAAATACAAAAACACGTATGATAACATGAATAATTTTGTTTTTAGTTTGAGTAAATTGAAGCACCACTACAGGTTCTTAAACAAATCGGTGCGGTGCACTGTGATTGTGGCAAGGGAACCAGTGAAAAAGGCTAACAATAGCCTGACAGGCCCCTAGTCCCCCCCCCCCCAAAGAATCTTAATAGTCAAGCCAAAGAACAATTTAACCATTATGCAGTAAATTAAAGTTATAAAACGTAATATACAACAAATCGTTTATCAACCATTAATTTTGAAGGTCTTTAGTTGTTTTTTGAATACCGAAAAGTGTGTAATCGTCTTGATTCGAAGCGGCAACCCATTCCAGGACCTAGGGCTGGTTAAGTTAATATTATTAAATAATAAATTAGTACGCGCTCTCGCCCCGGTGGCGCAGTGGTCTAAGCGATGGCCTCTGATCATTCGTCCGTATGGGGTCCGGGTTCGGATCCCGGTGAGGCATGGATGTTGTGTTTGTCTTACGGCACTGGCATTCTCCCTTCCATGGAACCAGTGACCCTAAATTAGGGACGGACGACTGCTTATAGCCCATTGAGTTGCTCACGGTGGTCGTTAAACCTCCAATCAAAAAAAAAAAAAAAAGTACGTTCTCTAGGTATTAAAAAACTAGTATTTTCACGAGTGTCATGATAATGGGAACGGAAATGCAAGGTGATTAGATCTGAATATTTCTTAGCATGTATACGTTCATGCATAAACAGTAATAATCGAAAACTGTATAATTTATCAAATGACATTATTTGATAACTGAGAAAAAGAGACTGTACCCGTAAAGACGGATTCACCAAACGTAAAATTGTTTTTTGTAAAATATAAATTCTATTAATATTCCCAATAGTTGTGCGACCCCAAGCCAAGAGACAATAAGATAGAAATGGATAAATAAATGAAAAATACAATAGCAACCTAACCCTGGCAAGCAACAAACTTGAAATCTTATAAATGACCCCAATGCGGGATCTGAGCCCAACCGCAATTTCACTAACATGTGCATCCCATCTCAAATTATCTTGTAAATATACACACAAGAACTTTACAACAGCCTGAAAGTCAAGGGGCACTCCATTAAATAATATCCCATTTGCAATATCCACTCTTCGCCTACATCGCGAAAATAGTACACTAGTAGTTTTGGAAAAATTTATTGTTAAGGAATTACAGCAAAATCAACTAAAGTAATCCTGAAGTTACAGATTCCCACGTGGGATCAACTCAGATAGAGTGTCCCCAGAAAAAAATAGGCTTGTGTCATCAGCATATAAAATAGGAGTAGAACTTGAAGAAATAGTAAATAAATCATTAACATATATTAAAAATAATAATGGGCCCAAACCCGACCCCTGAGGAACACCATGACGAACCATAAGAGTAGAAGATCGAACACCCTGTATTTGTACAAATTGCTTCCTGCCTGTTAAATAATTTTGGAATAAAGTCTTAACAACCCCCCTAATGCTAATATTTTCTAAAACATAAACAACTGACTGGTAAAAATTACTGAAGAACAAAATGTGCTTGATAAACTGCACTAACAACGAAGCTGCAAGTGGGCAAGTCAACTCCAAACAACACAGTGCGTTGGAGAAAGGGAAAGCCCATTGCGAACTGGACGTTGCGTTGCTGTAAGGCGTAGAAAGTTCACTACGAACTGGACGTTGTGTTGCTGAAAGGCGGAGAAAGTTCATTTCATAATTAATACAACAGGAGAAAGGATATCAGGTCTCCCCAGTAACTGAGCGATACGGGATGTGGCTATTCTTCCGAGATGGATCCAGGTTCAAATCTAGGGTGAGGCAAGGATGGTATGTCTGTCCTTCGGCAATGGCTCTCCCCCTCCTTGGAACCAGTGGTCCGAAATTAGGGAGGGTCGACTTCTTGTAGTCCACGGAATTTCTCACGGGGGTCGTTACTCCTTTCCTCCCCACCCCCACCCCCAAAAAAGAAATAGGCTCGGAACGACAGGGTTGTTCTGTGAAAACACAAATTTGTCCGCGACAGGCAAACTTGAGACAAATTCCTCCTTTTTCAGCACGAAGTGGAGGATAACCACTTCGTGCTGTAAAGGGAGAAATTTGTTCAGAGAGAGATTGAGATCCCTTTCCTGCTTCAAGGGTAGGACGTAATATTAAAAACAGTTTGCTCAATATTGAGATCAATATTCCGTTAGGTGCTACAAGAGTAGGAATTTGCTCAATATTAAAAATAATTTGTTCAATACTGAAATCAATATTCCATTCGGTGCTAGAAGGGTAGGAATTTGCTCAGAGACAGAGAGGTCAATATTCCGTTTCATGCTACAAGAGGAATTTGCTTAGAGAGACAGAGTGAGACAGAGAGAGAGAGAGAGGGAGAAAGGGAGAGAGAAAGAGATCAAGATTCTGTTCCGTGCTACAAGGGCAGGAATTTGCTCAATATTAAAAATAACTTGCTCAATATTGAGATCAATATTCCGTTCGATGCTACAAGGGTAGGAATTTGCTCAGAGACAGAGATAATATTTCGTTCGTTGCAACAAGGGTAAGAATTTGTTGAGAGAGAGAGAAAGAGAGAGATCAATATTCCGTTCAGTGCTACAAGGGTTGGAATTTGCTGAGAAAGAGAGAGAGGGAGAGATTCCGTTCCGTGCTACGAGGGTAGAAAATGGCTCGGATACACACAGATATATATATATATATAAATATCATCATCATCATCATCATTGTCAACCATTATCAATCCACTGCTGGACGAAGGTCTCCTCAAGTTTCCTCGACAACGGTCTGTCTTGTGCCAGTCTCCTCCATGTCACTCCCGCATACTTTCGAATTTCATCCACCCATCTTCCATGTGGTCTTCTTCTGGGTCTTTTCCTGTCCCTTGGAATCCAATCTAAAATTTCGGCTGTCCATCGATGGTCTGTTCTTCTGGCAGTATGTCCAGCCCATTGCCATTTCAGGGATTTAACTCTGATCATGATGTCTTCCACTCTTGTCATTTTTCGGATCCACGTGTTCCTCTTCTTATCTCTCCTGGTTACACCAAGCATGCACCTCTCCATGCTGCTTTGAGTTGTCTGCAGCCTTTGTATGTCTCTTTTAGCTAAGGTCCACGTCTCTGCACCATACGTAAGCACTGGAAGGATGCATTGATCAAACACTTTTCTTTTAAGACATAATGGCATATTGCTCTTGAAAATTATGCTGTTTCTTCCAAAAGCTCTCCAGGCAAGTTTTGTACGCCGATTAATTTCTTCACCAATGTGACCCTCACTTGATATCTGCTGTCCAAGATAAACGTATGTGTCTGTTATCTCCAGCTTTTCTCCATCAATCGATAAATCTTCATTTCTTGTAAAAGCATTGAACATCACTTTTGTCTTCTGAAAGTTCATTTTTAATCCCACTTCTTTACTCTTGTCAGCAAGTTCCTGGATCATACTCTGTAGCTCTGATGGGGTAGTTGCAAAAATGACTATGTCATCAGCAAAACGAAGGTGGGTTAGATAATCTCCATTAATCTTTATCCCTTTGTTTTCCCAGTTCAGTGATTGAAATACATTTTTCAATGTGGCATTAAAGAGCTTCGGAGATATGGTGTCACCTTGTCTCACTCCTTTTCCAATTTTTATGTGTGTTGTATTTTCAAACAGCCGAATCTTTGCACTTGCATTTTCATAGATGTTATTAATAATATTAATGTATGCATCTTCAATACCGCAGGATTTCAAAGCCATTGCAACTGCTGATGGTTTCACCGAATCAAAGGCTTTTTCATAATCGATAAAAGCCATGCACAATGGAAGTTCATATTTCCTCGCTCTTTCAATTAGTTCTCTCAGTACGTGGATATGATCTATTGTGCTGTAGCCACTCCTGAATCCAGCTTGTTCTCTCGGTTGAGCCATGTCCAGTGTCACCTTCAAGCGGTGTGAAAGAACTTTAGTGAAGATTTTATAAACCACTGATAGGAGGCTGATAGGTCTGTAGTTCCTGAGATCCTCAATGTCACCTTTTTTATGTAGCAAGATCATTGTAGCGTTGTTCCAATCCTCAGGAATTTTCCCTTCATTAAGGCATCGAGTGAAAATTTGGGCGAGTACTGTTTCTATTTCTCCACTTGCTTCTTGTATGATGTCTACAGTAACTCCATCTTCTCCTGGAACTTTTCCCCGCTTCATGTTCTTGATTGCATGTGCAACTTCTGCTGGAAGGACTGGAAGAACTCTGGTACTGGTACCTTTCATGATGTCTGGATTACATGTATCATCCCTTTCATATAATTTGGAGTAGAAATCTTTCACTCTTGTCAAAATTTCGCCTCTATTTCTTGTTACAGAACCATCTTCTTTTCTCAGTGCCATAATCTGTTTTTTTCCCTTACTGAGATGTCCGTTTGCTATCTTTAGGTTTTGGTTGTTTTCAATTGCTTTCCTTACTAGTTCACAGTTGAATTTCCTTACGTCTTCAGTGATACTTTTTCGTACTGTCTTGCATAGCTCTATATATTCCACTTTGGAAGTCACATCTTCTTTAGTTGATATATATATATATATATATATATATATATCAGTATTACGTTTCGTGCTACAAGGGTAGAAATTTGCTCAGGGAGAGAGAGAGGGAGAGAGAGAGAGGGGGGATTGAGTGAGGGGGGAGAGAGGGAGGGGGAGAGGGGGTGGAAGGAGGGAGGGAGAGAGAGAGAGAGAGAGAGAGAGAGATTCCGTTCCGTGCTACGAGGGTAGGAAATTGCTCAGACACAGAGAGAGAGAGAAAGAGAGATCTGTATTACGTTTCGTGCTACAAGGGTAGGAATTTGCTCAGAGAGAGAGAGAGAGAGGTCAATATTCTGTTCCGCGCTACAATAGGAGGAATTTGCTCAGAGAAAGGTCAATATTCCGTTCCCGTTCTACAAGGGAGTTAAGGAGCTGAGTAAGAGAGGCCAATTACACTCCATGCTACAAGAAGAAGAAAGGGCACACAGAGAGACATACACAGTGAGTGAGAAAAACTCCACTCCGCGCTGAAAGGAGGGTGGGAATAGCAGGAAATTGTTCGGAATGTCTCCTTTCCTTTAACAGGACAGCTATTTGCAAAGATGCTTTTGCCTTCACCAAAGGCAACGGGCACTTTCTCATAACCAGATTCAAAAATTATGTGTGCATCTAGAAGCGTTGACAAGTGGCAGCTCGTGAAAGAGAGCTGCATCTCATCCAAAACAATTTTTGTTTTTCTTCATGCCCTGCTGAAGTTTTCTGAATTCAAGTTGTAAGTTTTTTAGTGAAACGATCACTTTGCCTCAGCTAATCTGAGTGCTACTGTTCTAGTGCCATCCGCTGGGAGATGCTAGCCTAAAGTGTTGGGGTAAGCATTAGTTAGCTTCGTGTTTCTGTTTCATTAGATGACATAAAAGCAACGAGATCGCCTGTGACTTTTATGTACACTGCTGGCCACCCAAAATGCAACACCATGAAGGAAGCATCCGATTGGTCTGAAATTCGCAGCATGCGCTGCCCGCGAGAGGACATGCAAACAAATTAGCATTGCAGGGTATATGCAAATCATGTGCGCCCGGCACGCCACCTAGAGGCACTATAAGAATGGTGCACAGAAGGAGGGGTGTAAGTAGTGGAAGTGTGTTGTGCTGCCGGACCTGTGCGTCGGAAGCTTCCTGATGCCTCGTCGCAGAATACGGCAGTCATTCCAGCACGTTTCGGAGTTCGACAGAGGACGAATATGGTTTATCGCGACAGCGGTTTATCGTACCGAGACATCGGCGCCCGTGTGGGACGACATCCAGCCACAGTGAGGCGAGTATGGATTCAGTGAGTTCAGGAGGGACGGACGGACCGACGTGAGCGATTGCCGCAGCCGCGGCACACCACCGAACTAGAGGACCGGCATGTTGTGCGGCGGGCATTGACGGCTCGCACCGCCACATTACAAACGTTAGCGCAGGAATTAGGGTGTGTTGCGCAACAACCTGTATCAGCACGTACCGTTCGACGTCGTCTGCAGGAGCGGGGACTTGTCGCACGGCGCCCATTGCTCCGATTACCATTGACGTTACACCACCGGCGAGTGCGGCGGCAGTGGGCCGTTGAACGCCGCACCTGGACTACGGAATGGCACGACATTGTCTTCTCCGATGAATCCCGCCTGTGCCTGCAACAGCACGATGGTCGGATTCACGTGTGGCGGCACCGTGGCGAGAGACTGTATGACGCCTGCATTATGCATCACTATACCGGTCCGTCGCCTGGCGTTATGATTTGGGGCGCAATTGGATATGACACCCGCACCCCTCTGGTACGCATCGCCGGCACACTCAACAGCCACCGCCACATCTCCGACGTTTTGGAGCCTGTAGTCCTCCCTTACCTGCAGGACCTGCCAGCAGCCACGTTTCAACAGGACAATGCGCGCACGCACGTGGCACGCATCGTGCAACAATTCTTCATGGCCCAGCAGGTGTCACTGCTGCCGTGGCCCGCCTGTTCTCCCGATATGTCGCCCATCGAACACGTCTGGTCGCTGATCGGCAACCGAGTGGCCCGGCAAGCACCACCCGCGGCTACGCCTGATGAACTGTGGCAAAGTGTGGAAGCAGCCTGGACCGATATACCCCAAACCCACGTCCAAAGCCTCTTTCGTTCGATGCCGCGGCGTGTAGCGGCCGTTATTGCCAGCCATGGGGGCCACACGAACTATTGATGTCTGCGTGTTCCGCAAGTTGCACGGGCCTGTAAGCTCAATCGTTTCATCTTTGCATCTGTTGTTATGTGTCCAGTAGATCTGGCTTTGCTATCTCGTGTCCTTCATTGTGTTGCATTTTGGGTGGCCAGCAGTGTACATACGGAACATTTTTTGAGAATATGTTTGTTGGTCGATGATATCACAGTAATGTCTTGAAATCGTGAACAATCTTAAATGTCTAAGAATTCTGGCCTTACCAAAACATCCATATGCAGATGAAAATGTCCTCCTAGGCCATAATTCGCAATCTGAAGGGGCTCAGCGCTTTGTGAAGAAAGGCCGGTTATGTCTTCGATTCGGCGGTAGATTTTCTGAACCGTCGGGTATCTTGCTTTTGGCAACCAGGCTCTGAAACAAATATTGATAGCAGCAAAATAAGTTTTCATTACGATCAACTGAAAACACTGTAGAAAAGGAAAAAAAAGTATTCAAGAGGGACTGGTAACCTAAAATTGACGAAAAATCACATTTTGTTTTGATAAGTTTTTCTGAAAATTTGAAAATCTTACCTTTACAGCAATGTATTGCATAAGAAAATCCGAGCCGCAGAAGTATTTAAAAAAAATTCAAAAAATTATGTTTTCAAAAAATTTCGACATCGTTTGTATCCAGAAGGCATAGAAAGTTAGTGTAAGTATCGTGTCGCTGAAGTTTATGGAATGGGCTATGACCACAGCACTCACTTTCATATTTCACCCATAATAATGGCTGAAATTAAGCCGATTTTAGGAATTTGGCAAATACAGATCTTATTAAAAAATGTACACATGGGAAAACCTAAAATACTAATGAGTCAGTAAACAATGTTATCTGGTCTCGATTACCGAAAACCATGTTTCTTTTGCTCAAACCACTAATATTTGGTGTAAACGAGGCTGTTGCTAGCTTCAATTTAGGAAACATTATAAAATGTTATGTTTTGAAGACTGCCGGAATTGAACCAGGAGCAAATTGTGTACAGGTTATAAAAATTCTTAACATTTTACGCGTCTCGGTATACAGCACAACGAACAAGAAAGATGACACAGAATTTTCGGGTGTAATAAGCACGTTTTTTGAATCCGTTCTGACGCAAACTAAATTTACCAAAGCTATTCAAAGTCAATGGAACCGGTATGGAAAACAATAATATCTGACGGAAGAAAGAAGTTTTTCAATCGGGTTTTTAATCCCTCAGATATTGCTGTAAACGGAATCGTGAGCTTACGCCCTCTGGTCGCAGACTTGTGCGTTAAGAAAAATATGAATTTATATGAGAAACATTTCGCACCGGAAACGCTCTCCAACACCGAAAGAATTTTTCAAATCGGACTCTTAGCAACAGAGATATCGACAAAAATAAAATGTGACTTTACGTCCCCTGGTGGGAAAACCATGCATTATTTTAGGAAGAAAGTATTCCCAAAAGGTTTTTTCATATGAGCGGTATCGGTCCAAGAATAAAAAATTTAGTCGAGTTTTCAGGAGCCCAGATTTTGCTACAAATACATCAAAAGCGGAAATTACGACTTACGCCACCTGGTGGCCAAACCAGTTTTTACAAAAATTAGAAATTACGTGCAAATGATTTCCCATCAGGAGCTGTATCCGGTGCAGAAAGAATTTTTCAAATCGGATATTTAGAAGCAGAGATATAGGGGGAAAATCGATTTACCTTTACGCCCCATAGCGAAAAGTCTACGAATGATTTGAAAATTTTAAGTTATATGAAAAACATGTCACACTGGAAACACTATCCAACAAAGAAGGGATTTTTCAAATCGGACTCCTAGAAGTAGTGATATTGACAAAAATGTAATCAATATCTACGCCCCCTGGCGGTGAAACTGTGGAATATTTTAAGAAGAAAATATTCAGAAAAAGTAAAAGTTTGCCGATGTGAGTGGCATCAGTCCACGAAATAATTTTTTCATTCGATGCTTTAGAAGCTCAGATTTTATGGCAAATACATCAGAAGCAAAATTGAACACTTACGCCCCTGATGGCCAAAGTATTCTTTACCAAAAACTGGAAATTATATGCAAAATATTTTCCAGCAGAAGGTGTATCCGCTGAAGAAAACAATTTTCAAATCGGAGTTTTAGAAGAAGAGTTATTGGGGAAAATGTAATTCACTTTTACGCTTCCTAGCAGAAAATCTATGCGTAATTTGAAAAAGTAACTATATCTAAAATACTCTTCGACTTAAATGGAATCGAAAGATAAAATAATTTTTTTCAATCGGATGTTTAGAAGCAAATATGTGGAATAAAACGTGTTTTTGAATTCGACATCATCTGCATTTACGCCCTCTAGCGGCGAAATTGTACATCGTAAAAAAAGCAACGAAATAAAGGATCATCATTCGTATATTTCAAGCTTCCCAATGCAAAAAGGATTTTTCAAATCAGACTAATAGTTGCAGAGATATCGTGCGTACAGACGGACGGACAAACCGGTAACATAAGCATGATCTTTTTTTACAAAGGACGTGCTAAAAATAGATGAAACGGGGAAAAAAAAAGTCCGCCAAAAAGATATAAAAGAAAAATAATGTCAGAACATTATTTTCTGGAAAAAGAAGGTCCGGATGCTCCTTCCTACTCTGCTAGAAATTAAAATAAATGCTTGCAGGTATGAAAGTTGTCATTTTTAGCACGTCTTTTGTAAAAAAAAGATCGTGCTTCTGTTATCGGTTTGTCCGTCCGTCTGTACCCACGGTATCTCTGCAACTATTAGTCCGATTTGGAAAATTCTGTTTGCATTCGGAAGCTTGAAATATGCGAATGATGATCCTTTATTTGGTTTTTTTTTTTTTACGATGTACAATTTTGCCGCTAGGGGGCGTAAATGCAGTTGATATCGAATTCAAAATTACGTTTTAATCTACATATTTGCTTCTAAACATCCGATTGAAAAAATTATTTTCTCTTTCGATTCCATTTATGTCGAAGAGTATTTTAGATATAGTTTCCTTTTCAAATTACGCATAGATTTTCCGCTAGGGGGCGTAAAAGTAAATTGCATTTTTTCCGATAACTCTTCTCCTAAAACACCGATTTGAAAAATCTTTTTCTCAGCGGATACATCTCCTAATGGAAAATCTTTTGCATGTAATTTCGAATTTTTAGTAAAGAATACTTTGGCCACCAGGGGGCGTAAGTGTTAATTTTTGCTTCTGATGTATTTGCCATAAAATCTGAGCTTCTAAAATATCGATTGAAAAAATTATTTCGTGGACTGATGCCACTCGCATCGATAAATCTTTTCGGAATATTTTCTTTGTAAAATATTCCACAGTTTCTCCGCCAGGGGGCGTAGATGTATATCTTATTTTTGTCAATATCTCGACTTCTAGGAGTCCAATTTGAAAAATCCTTGTTTGTTGGATAGTGTTTTCCGTGTGACATGTTTTTCATATAATTTCAAAATTTTCAAGTAATTCATAGACTTTCCGCTAGGGGACGTAAAGGTAAATTGCGTTTCGCCCTATATCTCTGCTTTCTAAATCTCCGATTTGAAAAATTCTTTCTGCATCGGATACAGCTCCTGATGGGAAATCGTTTGCACATAATTTCTAATTTTTGTAAAAAAAAATGGTTTGGCCACTAGGGGGCGTAAATCTTAATTTCCGCTTCTGATGTATATGCAGCAAAATATGAGCTTCTAAATTCTCGATTGAAAAAAACGTCGTTTGTAGACCGATACTACTCGTGTCGATAAACCTTTTAGAAACATTTTCTTCTTAAAATAGTGCATGGTTTCTGCGCCAGGGGGCGTAGACGTATATCTTATTTTTGTCAATATCTCGACTTCTAGCAGTCCGATTTAAAAAAAAATTCCTTCTTTGTTGGATAGTGTTTCTAGTGTGACATGTTTTTCCTATAAATTCAAAATTTTCAAGTGATTCATAGACTTTCCGCTAGGGGGCGTAAAGGTAAATCGCGTTTCCCACTATTTCTCTGCTTCTAAACCTCCTATTTGAAAAATTCCTTTTGCACCGGATACAGCTCCTGATGGGAAATCCTTTGCACATAATTTGTAATTTTTGTAAAAAAATGGTATGGCCACCAGGTGGCGTAAGTCTTAATTTCCACTTCTGATGTATTTGCAGCAAATTATGAGCTTCTAAAATCTGGATTAAAAAAAAAAAAGTATTTTGTTGACCGATGCTACTTATGTCGACAAACCTTTTAGGAACACTTTCTTCTTGAAGTAATGCATGGTTTCTACATCAGGGGGGCGTAGATGTATATCTTATTTTTGTCAATATCTCTACTTCTAGAAGTCCAATTTGAAAAATTCCTTCGTTGTTGGATAGTGTTTCCGATGCGAAATGTTTTTCCTATAAATTCAAAACGTTCACGTAAATCATTTAAGACTTTCCGCTAGGGCGCATAAAGGTAAATTGCGTTTTCTGCTCCTAAAACTCCGATTTGAAAAATTATTCCTGTATCGCATACAAGACCTGATGGAAAATATTCTTAACATAATTTCTAATGTTTTGTAAAGAATGGTTTGGCCACCAGGGGTCATAAGTGTTAATTTCTGCTTCTGATGTATTTGTAGCAAAATCTGGGCTCCTGAAAACTCGACAAAATTTTTTTTCTTGGACCGATACCGCTCATATGGATAAACCTTTTGAGAATACTTTCTTCCTAAAATAATGCATGGTTTTCCCACCAGGGGACATTAAGTCACATCTTATTTTTGTCGATAACTCTGTTTCTAAGAGTTCGTAAGCTCAAGATTCCGTTTACAGCAATATCTGAGGGATTAAAGTCCCGATTGAAAAACTTCTTTCTTCCGTCAGATACTATTGTTTTCCATACCGGTTCCATTGCCTTTGAATAGCTTTGATAAATTTAAATTGCGTCAGAATGGATTCAAAAGACGTGTTTATTACACCCGAAAATTCGGTGTCATCTTTCTTGTTTACGCTTTCCAACCGTAGGTTGAAGAAACGTATATGCTCCAGCTTTGCCTGTCTGTCTGTCTGTCTGTCCGTCCGCACGATAACTCGCGTAAAAATGGTTCGATTTCGACGAAATTTTAGTATGTGGTAGGGGACCACCTGGGGACGAAGATATATTTTTAGTATGTGGTAGAGGACCACCTGGGGATGAAAGGTCAGGACATAGCAGCGAGATCCATTCCATCGCCCTTGTGCATTATAACTTACGTAAAAATGCTTCGATTGAGACAAAACTTTATCATGTTGTTCCGGAAGTATACTTTACTGGTTCTGTTGAATATCATCGAAATGGGGTCAAAGATCAGGGCAAAGGAGCGAGATTTATTCAACAGCCATTATCCGCATAACTTGAGTAATGATTTCTGGTATGTTGGAAAGCGTATCGTAATCAATGCATTGCATGATTTTACTAATTTGTTTACTTTAAATGCGTTTATCTGAAAACTTACTTTTTCAATGTTTAGGTACATTTTTCTCAAAATCCATCAAAGGTTTCAATCTGATATTTTTGCCTCATATACTGTACATACGATGTATTTGTACAAACAGACGAGGCGGATTAAAAGTATCTAATTTTTAAAAAATTATTAAAAATAAAAATGTGTCGTTTTTAGGGTAAAATTATGAAATGCACATTAAAAAATTTAAATTTTTAAAAATTTAAAATCATTCATAAAAAGCTCTCGTTAAAATGTGTCCAAGTTTCCAATAAATAATTGGTAATTTTTTTGTTAAAAAAATACTGGATTGCTTTTGAGAAAAAATGTACGTAAAGAAGGCCTATTTAACTTGGGCTCCAATGGAGCGTACGGGTCCCCCTTTAAGTGAAAGACTTTATTATGAACACATTAACATTTTCAAGTGGTACTTTTATGAAACAACTGAGTTACATATAAACAACTGGATTCGGGGTAACGCAATATTGAAAATTTCATGCTCAAATTAAACCACGTTTGCCGATTACCGGAATACATACGTTTCATGAAGACAGATCTTTCTTTCCAGATATGACAAACATACTGACAAAAATGCAAAATAAAAAAAGGATCATTAATTTAATACATCAAGAATGAGAAACAGTTACAAGACGTCGCAGTGGCAGAATGGTTTAAGGTGCTCGTTCTGGGTCATTCGCTCGAGAAAGGCGAGGACTCGGATCCCGGATAAGGAACAGGCGTTGTATTTATTTTATGGCGATGGCTCTTTCCTGGGACCAGTGGCCTTCAACTGGGACGGGATACTGTTTTTAACCTAAAGATTTGCTCATGATGGTCGTCAATGCCCCAAACAAACAAATAATTAAAAACAACAGTTACAAACTAGCAACGAAAGCAGAATAAAACAGTAAAATTGCATGGGAAACAGGAAATATGCTGACTGGGATAATTAAACATTAAATTCTCAGCATAAGAATAAAATGAAGTGAAATATGTGTAGAAGAATCGATATTCATTGAAAAATCTAAAGACTAAAAGCTGAAACTACAAGACCCAAACTTACTAGGGAATTCATAGAAATATGTAATCGAAAGGGAAACACATTTGTGTGATAGCAACACAAATGCAAATGATCGAAGATATTTGGCGTCGTAAAAAAGATACGAATTCGAGAACGTAATGGAAATTTCAAAGTGGACATAAACGAGCTACGATTATTTTTGAGGAATCTATGTCTTTATTAAAGACTAAGGTTCTCAACGATGTCTTAGGGTTAGGACTAAAATATATCGAGCAAAATTATACAACTCAAAGGAGTATCATTTAGTAATGATACTCCTTTGATTCGTGAATGATTCGTTCACAAAATTGAATCTTTACTGTGATTGGCGAATAGCTCACCCTCACTGCTGTGAGTGAGAATTCAATCCGCCATCACTGGACACGAACTGAAGTCGCAGCACATCTGACTTTATTCCGCACCGATGAGTTCCGAAACGAATTCCCAGTAAAAAAATAATAAGTGTTAACCGTTATGTGAGTGAGCAATCAGCAGTCAGCTAGGAAATGATGGTGAAACTTAAGAACGGGAATGAAAAGTGAATATCATTCATGCGAATGGAGGGCCCGAATCGTTCACCGTGAGCGGTGGTTCATTCGTGAATGAAAGCTGGAAGCGTCCTACGCTCTAGCACTTTTAGCCAGTTTTCCAAAAAGAGCTGTGAATGCGCTTGTTCGATCGTGAATGGTGGAGATCCCCTGCTCTTTCGGGCAGTTTGACAATTTTCGCTTGGCCTGGCACTAGCAGGCATTTTTTTTTTTTTTTTTTGGATTGGAGTTTAACGACCACCGTGAGCAACTCAGTGGGCTATAAGCAGTCACCCGTCCCTAGTTTAGGGCCACTGGTACCAGGGAAGGGAAAGAACCAGGATCGTAAGACAAACACTACATCCATGTCCCACGGGATTCGAACCCGGACCCAACTCGGACGAATGATCAGAAGCCAGCGCTTACACCATTGCGCCACCGGAGAGGTCAGGCATTTTGGAGCAAAGAATGATTTGCTTAGTGAGAGTGTAGAGACACAACCGCATGGGAGTGGATGCAAAGTGAATGACCACTCGTGAATGACTTTTTTGCGTGAATGATGAATGAACTTTCAAGATGAATGACTTATGTCATTATGCATCTCTCCACGCTTTTTTCAGTTGTCTACAGCCTTTCTACGCCTTTTTTTTTCTAGTTAAAGTCCAAGTCTCTGCTCCATACGTAAACACTGGAAGGATGCATTGATAAAACGGGTCTGGTTCACTTCGTCGACAATCACTTTGTCGACACTATACAGTATATGCAAACAGTCGATTCCTAAAAAACCGAAAATAAGTTCAGAACCACCAAATTTGGTATATTATCTCATGGTACTGTAACTCAGATCGTAGACGGTTTTTGGAAGAGGTCGGGCCCAGCGTGAAAGGGGCTCCATACAAAATTTTCGTAAAATCTACAGTTTTCAATTTAGAACCACCAAATTTCGTATAATATCTCATGGTACTCTAACTTAGACGGTACACGGTTTTTGGAAGGGGTAGAGGCCCGGGGTCAAGGGGCCTCATACAACATTTTCGTAAAATCTAGTTTTCAATTTAGAACCACCAAATTTTTTATACTATCTCATTGCACTCTAACTTAGACCGTACGCGATTTTTTGGATGGGGTCGGGGCCCGGGGTCAAGGAGCCCATACAACATTTTTGTAAAATCATCAGCTTTCATTTTAAAACCTCCAAATTTGGTATACTATCTCAATGTACCATTACACCGACTTAGAGCATAGAAGGAAGGAGTCGGGGCCCGAGGTCAAGGGGCCCCCACACACAATTTTCGTAAAATCTACAGTTTTGAATTCAGAAGCACCAAATTTGGTATACTATCTCATGGTACTCTAATTTAGCTCGCAGATAGGGTATTAGAGTGCTGAATTGTGTTGCAGTTCTTAAGTAAAAAATGGAAATTTTTGAGAAAATTTTGTATAGGGCTCCCTTTACCCCGGGCCTCGACCCCTTCCAAAAACCGTGTACGGTCTAAGTTAGAGTACCATGAGATAGCATACCAAATTTGGTAGTTCTAAATCGAAAACTGTAGATTTTACGAAAATTTTGTATGGGGGCCCCTTGACCCCGTTCCCCGATTCCTTCCGTCTACGGTCTAAGCTGGTGTGAAAGTACAATGAGATAGTATACCAAATTTGGCGGTTCTAAATTGAAAACTGCAGATTTTACGAAAATGTTGTACGGGCCCCCTTGACCCAGGGCCCCGACCCCTTCCCAAAACCTTGTACGGTCTAAGTTAGAGTACCATGAGATAGTATACCAAATTTGGTGGTCCTAAATTGGAAACTGCAGATTTTACGAAAATGACCCCGGGCCCCGACTCCTTCCGTCTATGGTCTAAGTTGGTGTAAGAGTACAATGAGATAGTATACCAAATTTGGTGGTTCTAAATTGAAAACTGTAGATTTTACGAAAATTTTGAAGAATCGACTGTTTGCATATATATATAGTGTCGACGAAATGTACCTATCGACGAAATGAGTTGTCGACGAAATGAACGAGGCCGGATAAGACACTTTTCTTTTAAGACAAAACGGTACGTTTCTTCATCAATGTTGCCCTCGCTTGTCATCTGTTGTCTTAGGTAAATGTAGGTATCGGTTACCTCTAAATTTTTCCCATCAATCGATAAATCTCCATTTCTTTTTAAAGCATTGCACATTAAATTTGTTTTCTGAAAGTTCATTTTTAATCCCACTTCCTTTCTCTTGTCAGTAAGTTCCTGGATCATACTTTGCAGCTCTGAAGGAATAGTTGCAAAAATGACTACGTCATCAGCAAAACGAAGGTGAGTTAAATAATCTCCATTAATTTTTATCCCCTTATTTTCCCAGAAAGTTCGGTGATTGAGAGATATTTTGTAATATGGCATTAAAGAATTTGGTAGATATGGTGTCAACTTGTCTCACTCCCTTTCCAAGAAAGCTTTTGACGCCAGCAGGTAGAAAAATTTTAAATCCAAAAAATAATTCTGTTGAGTACATAATTTCACGTGTTGTAGTGTTACCCATATTGTTTGGCTGTACATTTTTTTATCCCACTAGAAAACCGTTATTTTTCATAGGCACAATATTGAGCGTACCTGAAAAATACCCTGTGCGATTACTATTCTTCTACGGTCAGAAGTTATGGTATATTACACAGAGTTCAATTTCACATTTCATTGGGAGCAGAACTTGGTTGGTATATTTCTCCAAAAACCACCAGTCCTTTATCCCTTGCTAGCAAAGTTTCGATGCCAAGTCTCAAGCTATAGTGCAAGAGTGCTAACGTTTAACCCGCGTATAACCTACCCCTTCACTTTAAAAAAAAAAAAATTCTAAAACCTTTCGGATTATGCTTAAGTATATGCGAGGGTTGATTGATAAGTAAGGTCTCCTACCGCGTGGCGTCGCTAGTATTTGGAGAAGAAAAACGTTTGCGCATGCGTCCGATAGCCGATAATGTGTAATGCAAACCAAAGCGCTTTGGTGCAAACGAGCTTAACTTCAGGTCACTGTGAAAATCCTCCAAATACGTGGCGTTAGTGAATAAACAAAAGCATCGCTGTATCCACGTTTTATCAACGCATAGCAACCGAAAAATTGTTATCTGGTCATCCGAATCGCGTATCTCTCGATATTCAGCCGCGAACGCGTTAGCCTTACGCAACGGTGGCCAACAGTCAACGGCGCGATGTGTGCTTCTCTGTCAGCCTCTGACATCATAAATCCGCAAGATGGACTCAGCTACTGAGACGTTTCCACCAACGGCACTGGCTATATGCATATTAATTATAACAGTAGCACTATAGCTTAAGGCTAACGCGCTCGGCTGGATATCGAGAGATCTGGGATTCGGATCCGCGGCGGGGACCGGATAAAAAATTTTCGTTTCTTATGTGTTGGTGATGAAGTTTTGCAAAGAGTTGAGGTAGAAAGGAATGTTCAAACGACCATAAGAAAAAGAAAATATAACTGGATAGGACGTGTGTTAAGAGGAGACAGCTTATTGAAAAGAATGATAGAAGGGAAAATTGAAGGAAAGCGACCAAGAGGAAGGACACGATTAATGGTGCTTGATGATATTATAGGGCACAGGAAGCTATCAAATACTGGAGGAGAAAACAAGGGACAGAGGAAACTGGAGGAAGAGAATTTGTTGAGTTACCGTTGGACCCGTCAAAAGACAGAACACTAATGATGATGATGATGTGTTGATAAAACGTAGAAAGAGCGTTGCCTTTGTTTATTCAGGTCACTGTTTGACGTTCTTGAGTAATAGCGTTCGTTAGCCACGAGTGCTGCCTCCGAGTTACGTATAAAGCAGCGGTCAGTAATAAAGTTTTAGGCACCAGAAGGTTGCGCGCCAATTGAAATCCACAGACGTATGAAAGCAATTTATTCCATCACTACAACGCAAGGCCACATTGCGGTCGACAAACAATGGAAACGGTGACATACTTGAAATTCACACTTGTTCCACACCCTCCCCGTGCAGCCCAGATTTGGCACCATCGGACTTCTGGTTGTTCCCACGATTGACAGAGATGTTGAAAGCCCAACTTTTATTTTCCTATGCCGAAGTTGCTGTGCGCAAATGGATCAAAAGCAAACCACAAATTTTCTTCATGGACCGAAGGAAAAAGTTGATAGCGCGTTTGGAAAAATGTGTAGAAGTAAATGGGGACTATGTTGAAAAAAAAACCGTTGCAATAAATATATAAATAAACAAAGACATCGCTCTTTCCACGTTTAGCAACGCACAGCAACAGAAAAATTGTTATTCGGCCGTCGCCAGGGAATTGAATCCCGGATCTCTCGATATCTAGCCGAGCGCGTTAGCCTTACACCACGGTGGCCAACAATCACGGCGCTATGTGCGTTTTTCTGTCAGCATCTGACATTATGAATCCGTAAGATGGGCTCAGCTACTGAGACGTCTCCATCTAGTGGGCATTAACGGCACTGGCTATATGTTAATTATAGCGGTTAAATCCAAAGGGCGAGATCCAAAGAAAAAATCCTCCAAATACGTGGCGTCATTGAATAAAAAAAGACATCGCTCTTTCCACGTTGTAACCAAACACAGCAACCGAAAAATTGTTATTCGGCCGTCGCCGGGGAATTGAACCACGGATCTCTCGATATCTGGCCGAGCGCGTTAACTTTACACCACGGTGGCCAACAATCCACGGCGCTATGTGTGTATTTCAGTCAGCTTCTGACATCATAATTCCGTAAGATGGGCTCAACTACTGAGACGTCTCCATCTGGTGGGCATTAACGGCACTGGCTATATATTAATTATAGCTGTTAAATCCAAAGGGCGAGATCCAAAGAGAAAATCTTCCAAATACGTGGCGTCATTGATTAAACAAAGACATTGCTCTTTCCACGTTTAGCAACGCACAGTAACGGAAAAATTGTTATTCGGCCGCTGCCGGGGAATTAAATCCCGGATCTCTCGATATCTAGCCGAGCGCGGTAGCCTTAAACCACGGAAACGTGGAAAGAGCGATGTCTTTGTTTATTCACTGACATATTTCGAGGATTTTCACTTAAGGTTGTAATGTTTAAGAAAAATAAATTTCCTTCATTTTGATACCACGTTTATTATTTTATTTTGTAGGAAACTTATTTCATACGATTAGAGACATTACTTATCAATCAACTCTCGTACAGGAACTGAATCAAGCGATTTCAGTAGACTACTGCGACAGTATAAGGGAGATAAGAAAATCAAGAGGTAAAAAACTTACATTTTTGTCACCCTGTTCTCTGAAACGCCATGAGTGAGATTTCCAGTATACTGAGCAACTTCTGCTCTCTCGAGCTGCAAAATAAAAGGCAATAGTTACCTACCATCTAAGAAACACACATGCAAAAATATAGGGCGCGTCGATGAAAAGGTAACAAGTCGCAAAGTTTTCACAGAAGCAGTTTTAAAGCACAGAAATTGCTACATATCTCGTTGACGCGAGATTTCTCGATTAAAGAAAATAAGTAGAATAGATGTGTTCATGTACCCGGAAACTCTAATGTCACAGGACCACACACAACGTGTAAAAGTAGAGAATCTGCATTCCTTTTTGGATTTTTTTTTTCGTAAATACTTAAAAACAATTAATGTGGGATGAAATTCGTACGTTTTTATACACTTCTTAACATAGAAATTGTCACACCCAGAAGAAGTGAGAATAGAGGGGTGAAACTAAGCATGCAATTAGGAATACATAAGGGTTTACCTTGATGTTACCCAGTCGAGTCACATTATTGTGACCACCTCCTACTTTTGAAATCAACAGCGCGTAGCCAATGAAAGAAGGCACGTGTCGTGAGCTGGCTTGGAGAGTATATAAGTGCTGTCGGCATTCTGAAAACATATCACTCGTTGCTGTCATGGATAAAAGAAGCGATTTATCAGATTTGGAAAAAGGGATGATTATCGGCTTTCGGGCCAAGGGTGTCAGTATTTCTGAAACAGCGCAGTTTGTGAACTGTTCGCGTGCTGCTGAGGTTAAAGTGTATCGTGATTGAAGCAAAGGCACCATTGCGAATAAGCGATGTGGAAACTGTGGAGCACCACGTACCATTGATGTGAGAGGTGAACTTCGGCTTCGAAGGTGCGCGAGGGCCTACCGACACGCTATACAGTGCAGCAACTCACTTGCCGAATAAACCAGGGGCTACCGGAAGTGTGTCTAAAACGATAGTTCAACAAACTCTGCTGCGTATGGGGCTCCGATGCAGACTGATGGTCACTGCACCTATGCTAACGAAGGTGCATCGGCACAAAACGCTTATCGGAATTGGACCTCTGCTAATTGGCAAAGGATTGCCTTCTCCGATGAGTCACGTTTCCTGCTTCATCGAACATATAAGGCGAGAAACACAGGAGAACAAACACTCTTCAACCATTGCTGGAAGAACACAAGCTGGTGGGGGCAGCGCTAAGGTCTGGAAATGTTTTCGTGGAATTTCCTGGGTTCACTCATTCCTGTGGGAGGCACTATGGACTGAATTCGTTTTGAATCCATCCTTGCAGACCACGAACACCCGTACATGCTGATTGCCTTCCCCGATGCAGATGGGATCTTCCAGCACGACAATGCGACGTGCCACAGAGGTAGAAATGTCCGAGAGTGGTTGGAAGAGCGCGATGAAGATTTCAAAGTACTTCCCTGGCCCTCTAATTCCCCAGACGTAAACCCAATGGAGCATCTGTGGGACCCCCTCGATCGTGTTGCTCGCACTATGGATTCTCCACCACAAACCCTCCAGCAGCTGTCAGATGCACTGCAGTCAGCGTAGCTCCACATACCCGTGCACAGCTTCCAGCACATTATTGAGTCCCTACCTACCCGTCTATCTGCTGTCCGCGCTGCACACGGCGGTTATTCTGGATATTATCTGGTGATCATAATAACGTGACTCGACGGTGTAGTGTATTTTCAGCCACGTACAGTTTTTATCAGATGAGATAATGAAGCACAGTGGGTACGCCTCAGTAAGTGGTGACCCCACCGCGAACGGCAATACAGGCAGCAATACGGTTTGGCAATGAGTCATACAGTCGACTGATATCGTCCTGAGGAATGGAACACCAAGCAATGCTCCCATAATTTATCAAGAACGTGCGCAGGCCGATTTGAACTTCCAATGTCGTCACAGGTTTTCGATTGGGGATAAATCGGGCGATCTTGCTGGCCATGACAGTGCTTGAACATGTTGCAAACATAGTCTGGAGACCTAAGCGATGCGTACACGGGCGTTATCTTTCTGGAAAATGGGGTGCTATAGGCCATTCAGGAATGGTATCAAAATGGTCTGCAGAAGCTTGCTCACGTATCGTGCAGCTGTCAGTGTGCCCGTGATGCTGACAAGAAGTGACCGGCTGTCATGCGCAATAGCACCCCATACCATGATGCCTGTCTGACGGGCGGTGTGTGTTCGCGAACGAAACAGGGATCCGTCAGCTCACTAGGGTGTCGCCAGGGATCCGTCGATCGTCAGCACCTAGACAGAAACGGGATTCATCACTGAAGGTCGACAGTGGTCCACTCGTGACCTTAGTCCACATAATTTCGGCACCCAGCCAGACGAACGCTGCGATGGCCAGCCGTTAATGGCAATCAACGTAACTGCTGCTTACTGCGCAGGTTTGCCACATGTAAACTTCGCTTTACAGTTCGGGTCGTTACAGCGACGTCCATGGCAGATGACACAGCCCATTATATATCGGCTGCAAACCAACGAGCGTGTCGAAAAATCCGCCGGTCCAGGCGTGCTGACGTCTGTTGTACTGCACCACTGCCTCTCCGATGCACGTACAAACTATTCTGTAGCCACTGGTGCCAACAGAGTCCAACAGTTCGTGCATGCCGCTGCACATGCGCAGCAATACGACGTGTAGAACAGCCCACTTCACACAGGCCTACAATTCTTCCTCTCTGAAACGCATCCAAATGGTGATAAACATGCCGACGGCGTGTATCAGGCATTTTTACCCTTCGCTGAATAGTTTCCCGGCACAAACAAGAAATCTGAAACGTCCGCGACACTTTCATCAGCGACCACACATTTTTTTTTTTTTTTTTTGATTGGAGGTTTAACGACCACCGTGAGCAACTCAATGGGCTATAAGCAGTCGCCCGTCCCTAATTTAGGGTCACTGGTTCCAGGGAAGGGAGAGAGCCAGTGCCGTAAGACAAACACAACATCCATGCCTCACCGGGATTCGAACCCGGACCCCGTTCGGACGAATGATCAGAGGCCAGCGCCTTAGACCACTGCGCCACCGGGGCGGCGCGACGACACATTACGATCTCTGTTGCTGCTGGTATCTTTATCTCACGTACGTGTGACGTCATCAGCTTCGGTTCGATATCATTTGCATATCTTGAGTGGGTACATCAGCCCTGCAATTTGCGTGTTTGTAACACACCTCCTTCTGGGAAGGAGCAATTTCTATGTCGAAAAGTGTCTAATCACTTTGGTGGTTAAAACATTTGCCCCGTCGATGCACCAGCTACTAAAATCCATGAGCATAAAAATAAACAACATGTGGGCTACCGCTTCGAAATCAATCGTCAAAATGTTTGTCAGCAATTTGCGGGCTAAAGAAAAAGGTGAATGTAAGTCTTCTGGTACTAGGTGTTCCATGGGCATCACGCGCTAATCTCAAGGTCTGCATTGGTCGTCAGTACTACCAATGCACCGAGTGTAAGTTTTGAAACGTTTCACACATTCAGGTTCACACACCCAGCAATGGGTGTGTGAACCTAAATGTGCATAATTGTGCATAATTGATGGTTGAATCTGCATAACTGAAGACTACCTATGAGAAAAATGGTCTTCAATTATGCAGATTCAACCATTCGCATGGAATCTTTGTTGATGCCGAGACTGCCTGATTTCATGCAGATTGTCCTGCGCGCAGTGATGCGTGTTGTGAAAATCCACAATACCCGTCTAACGATTAATCCATAGAAAGCACATCGTGTAAAAGACCAGGTTCGGCGTATTTTTGCAATAGCCATTAAGCAAAACCGACACGAAGGGGAAAACCTGATTGTGAGAGTGCTTGTACTAGTTGCACATGGGGAGGATATAGTTCCTCCTGATGACCGATATGTCACATAGCAAAATTCGATGCACCCCACCTCTGCGGCTAACTCTACTGGCACAAGTTCCGGTTTTCTTCGCCTCCGTATCCAACACACAAGGGGATGATCAGAATAATGTGAACACCTAGGAAAAGAAAGTTTTACGTGCCTAATAGGGTGTGGGACCACCTTTGGCATTCAAAACAGCGTGAATCCTCCTTGGAATGGACGCATACAAATCCTGGATGGTGGTTAGGGGGATGTTACATAAGATGACCAGATATCGGGACACCGATTTGAGAACAAAAGGGCGTGGCGTCCCCAAATCGATAGTTCATTTGAGGACACATATGTACTCAAAATAAATATGCAAATCTTTTTGTCACAAAACTACATTGCTTCAATGAATGTGATATTACACATTAAAATCTGTGTCTTAAAAATATATATCTTGTAGAATGTTGGTAATTTGCATTGACAAAGCAGAACTATGATGGCGAGAACATATTAGCAAAAGTGAAATGTTTTACCTTAGGTACATGCACTGAATTAAAATTAGGCTGCACACCATAGTAATTGCATGGCGAATTTTTCATTTTGCTAAAGGTTTTGGAGAAACTCAGAACAAGTACAGTCGAAATTTGACAGCGCCAGTGGTGCATTGACCTAGTGCTGGCTACTGACCATTCGTAAAAGTTGGTTCGGATTCTAGTCCCGAATGAGGCACGGGTGGTGTGTTTGTCTTGCAGCACTTGTTATCTCCCTTTCCTAGAACGAATGTTTCCAAATTAGTGACAGGTGACTGCTTATAGTCCTTAGAGTTCCTCGTAGTGGTCGTTAAACCCAGAAAGAAGAAAAAAAAAAAGTCAAAATTTGTTTTCACAAGAAGCATGTTAGGAAATTAGCACAACGGAAACTACTGTTAAGAGCATTTTTCATTGGAAATCTAAAGGGTTAATGAGGAAGTGTAAATTCGAGGACATTTGGGGACAGACATTAAAATGTGAGGATAATTTGCGTCCCTAAAGGCTTCAAACGTTTTTGGGGACAGTAAACTAAATTCGAGGACTGTCCTCAAGAATTGGGGACGTCTGGTCAGCTTAATGTTACACCATTCTCCATGCAAAAACTGCTCCAGGTGCTTGAGAGATGCAGGAAGAAGATAACGGGATCTATTCTGTTTTCTAACACAGACCATAGTGGCTCCATGATGTTTAAGTGTGATGATTGGGGAGGCCAGGAAAGGTCTGAAAGTTCGTCCTCATGTTCCTCAAACCATGACTGGACATTTCGACCTCTGTGAATTGGGGCGTTATCATCTTGATGGATGACATCATCATCATCATCATTGTCAACCATTATCAATCCACTGCTGGACGAAGGTCTCCCCAAGTTTCCTCCACAACGGTCTGTCTTGTGCCAGTCTCCTCCATGTCACTCCCGCATATTTACGAATTTCATCCACCCATCTCCCATGTGGTCTTTTTCTGGGTCTTTTCCTGTCCCTTGGAATCCAATCTAAAATTTCGGCTGTCCATCTATGGTCTGTCCTTCTGGCAGTATGTCCAGCCCATTGCCATTTCAGGGATTTAACTCTGATCATGATGTCTTCCACTCTCGTCATTTTTCGGATCCACGAGTTCCTCTTTTTATCTCTCCTGGTTATACCAAGCATGCACCTCTCCATGCTTCTTTGAGTTGTCTGCAGCCTTTGTATGTCTCTTTTAGTTAAGGTCCACGTCTCTGAACCATACGTAAGCACTGGAAGGATGCATTGATCAAACACTTTTCTTTTAAGACATAATGGCATATTGCTCTTGAAAATTATGCTGTTTCTTCCAAAAGCTCTCCAGGCAAGTTTTGTACGCCGATTAATTTCTTCATCAATGTGACCCTCACTTGATATCTGCTGTCCAAGATAAACATACGTATCTGTTATCTCCAGTTTTTCTCCATCAATCGATAAATCTTCATTTCTTGTAAAAGCATTGAACATCACTTTTGTCTTCTGAAAGTTCATTTTTAATCCCACTTCTTTACTCTTGTCAGCAAGTTCCTGGATCATACTCTGCAGCTCTGATGGGGTAGTTGCAAAAATGACTACGTCATCAGCAAAACGAAGGTGGGTTAGATAATCTCCATTAATCTTTATCCCTTTGTTTTCCCAGTTCAGTGATTGAAAGACATTTTCCAATGTGGCATTAAAGAGCTTCGGAGATATGGTGTCACCTTGTCTCACTCCCTTTCCAATTTTTATGTGTGTTGTATTTTCAAACAGCCGAATCTTTGCACTTGCATTTTCATAGATGTTATTAATAATATTAATGTATGCATCTTCAATACCGCAGGATTTCAGAGCCGTGGTAACTGCTGATGGTTTCACCGAATCAAAGGCTTTTTCATAATCGATAAAAGCCATGCACAATGGAAGTTCATATTCCCTCGCTCTTTCAATTAGTTCTCTCAGTACGTGGATATGATCTATTGTGCTGTAGCCACTCCTGAATCCAGCTTGTTCTCTCGGTTGAGCCATGTCCAGTGTTACCTTCAAGCGGTGTGAAAGAACTTTTAGTGAAGATTTTATAAACCACTGATAGGAGGCTGATAGGTCTGTAGTTCCTGAGATCCTCAATGTCACCTTTTTTATGTAGCAGGATCATTGTAGCATTGTTCCAATCCTCAGGAATCTTCCCTTCATTAAGGCATCGAGTGAAAATTTGGGCGAGTACTGTTTCAATTTCTCCACTTGCTTCTTGTATGATGTCTATAGTAATTCCATCTTCTCCTGGAGCTTTCCCCCGCTTCATGTTCTTGATTGCATGAGCAACTTCTGCTGGGAGGACTGGAAGAACTCTGGTACCTTTCATGATGTCTGGAGTACATGTATCATCCCTTTCATATAATTTGGAGTAGAAATCTTTCACTCTTGTCAAAATTTCGCCTCTATTTCTTGTTATAGAACCATCTTCTTTTCTCAGAGCCATAATCTGTTTTCTTCCCTTACTGAGATGTCCCTTTGCTATCTTTAGGCTTTGGTTGTTTTCAATTGCTTTCCTCACTAGCTCACAGTTGAATTTCCTTACGTCTTCAGTGATACTTTTTCGTGCTGTTTTGCATAGCTCTATATATTCCACTTTGGAAGTCACATCTTCTTTAGTTGTCCTCATCTCTCTTCTTTTTTGCATCAACATTTTGGTTTTTCCTGATAATTTGTTTACATGCAACTTGTTCTTAGACCCAGCTAATTTTGTTGCTGTTTCCATAAGAGCTTTGGTTACTTTTCTGTTAACTTCTGAAATATCCACTTCTTCCGATGTTAGGCCTTCTAAAGCAGAGAATCTGTTCTTCAGTTCCAACTTGAAAGTATTATGGTGTTTTTTAAGGTTGGTTATGTCAATACATTTTGTTTGGCTTATGAGCTTGCCACGTTCCAGTTTAGTGTTGAGGTGCATCTTACATCTCACCAATCTATGGTCACTACCTGTGTTGAACTTGTTCAGCACACTGCAGTCTTCGATGACGAATTTTTTGTTACACATAATAAAATCAATTTCACTTGTCGTCCCAATTGGATGTCTCCATGTCCATTTCCTGTGTGGCTTTTTCTTGAAAAAGGAATTCAAGATGAAAAATCCTTCTGCCTCTGCAAACTCAACGAGAGTATTTCCACGCTGGTTTCTGTTGCCGTGACCGAATTTACCTACTGAAGTTTCATTCTGTTGCCGGTGCCCTATTTTTGCATTGAAATCTCCCATAATTATCTTCAAGTGCTGCTTACCTTTATTATTTAGATGACGAATTTCCTCATAAAATTCTTCAATTTCTTCTTCAGGATGACTTGTGGTGGGTGCATAAGTTTGAATAATCTGAGCCTGGTATCTTCTCGATAGTTGGATAACGAGTCGTGCAGCTCTGTCAGAGGAACTTTCAACTTCTACATACCCAACAGGAAACAATGCCTGAGCCACTAAATGGACTTGGTCTGACAAAATAGTTTCATACACCCTACCAGTCATCCGTTCTTTCAAGGTGATCATCGGACCTACTGAAAACCACGATATGACCTCCCAGAGCATGACAGAACCACCACCATGTTGCACTGTAGGGTGCAGACTGTCTGTATTGTACGCTTCTGACGGTATTCCTCACACGTAAACACGTCCTGGGGTGGTAGTAGTATCAATGTGGATTCGTCCAACCTCATTACATGCTTTCATATATCGGCAGTCCACACTGCATGCTCCTAGCATCACTGCCGTCGCCGTTGTGCATTCACCCGGGTCACCAGAGGTTTTGCAATAGCAGCTCTGCCATGAATATCTTAATTGTGCTGTTCCCTTCGCACTGTTTTCGTTGATACTGGGGTCTGGAGATGTAGACTGAGCTCCGCACTAATTTTCGCCGCAGTGGTTTTCTTATTACTGGTAACAATGCTCTTTAATGCTCTCCTATCTCTCTCAGTCATGGTCGTTTTCCGGCCGCTGTTGTGCTTCTCAGACGAGGTTTTGCCGCGAACACCCTATGCCGTCATCACGCTAGACACAATAGCTCTGGATACCCGCACTACCCTCGTGACTGTTGTCTCGGAGGCACCAACTAGCCGGCTATCAACAATTAGCTTTCTTTCGAAGTCCGCGAAGTCGCTCAGTTCGTCGTCACAATTTTACAGCAAGACACTTTAAATTGAACAGGTCCTTGAGATTATAAACACAGATATTACAACCAAAAAAGTGGTGGATACTTTTGCATATTGCGACGTATGCAGCTGCGTTAAAAGGCATGTCTCCGAGCGTGGTGTTCACATTATTCCTCACAACTCCTGTGTACGTCTGGTCGTCTCCGTTCTGTAGCACGAGGTGCCTTACACAGGGGCTTTCCGTAGACACTGATGGACGGCGGCAAAAGTAGTTTATTTTTTTTTTTGATTGGAGGTTTAACGACCGCCGTGAGCAACTCAATGGGCTATAAGCAGTCGCCCGTCCCTAATTTAGGGTCACTGGTTCCAGGGAAGGGAGAGAGCCAGTGCCGTAAGACAAACACAACATCCATGCCTGACCGGGATTCGAACCCGGACCCCTTACGGACGAATGATCAGAGGCCAACGCCTTAGACCACTGTGCCACCGGGGCGGCAAACGTAGTTTGGGCAGGACACGAAAAGGTCATTATATACAGTAGCTATACTACTCTTATCTCTGTTACTTCAATTCGCTCGCTCGTACGTGAAATGAACTCTGTCGCCCCGGTGGCGCAGTGGTCTAAGCGACGATGGCTTCTGATCATTCGTCAGAGATGGGTCCGGGTCCGAATCCCGGTGAGGCATGGATGTTGTGTTCGTCTTACGGCACTAGCTCTCTCTCTTCTCTGGAACCAGTGACCCTAAATTAGGGACGGGCGACTGCTTATAGCCCATTGAGTTGCTCATGGTGGTCGTTAAACCTCCAATAAAAAAAAACAAATAACCGATAATAATAAATACGCTACTCTTTCACTTGCACATCACGTCATCTAATACGAGTGCTTAGCGAAATGAGTGCCGGCTTACTTTTTTAAGTAGCCTTATCACCAGTGGAGCCTCGCGATTCTGGAACACATTTGCATTCATGTCTAACTCAGAGTGACTTGTAAAAGGTGTTCATTTCCTTTGCCGTGCCTGCCGCACAGTCTTCCATGCACAGGAAAGGTAGTTAACCTAGCGTCACATTTCGCACCTCAAGAATGCGCTATGTATCTGCTTTTTGTTGTTGTTGTTGTTGTTTTTTATTGAAGGTTTAACGACCACCGTGAGCAACTCAATGAGCTATAAGCAGTCGTACGTCCCTAATTTAGGGTCACCTGTTCCAGGGAAGGGAGACAGCCAGCGCCTGAAGACAAACACAATATCCATGCCTCACCGGGATTCGGACCCGGACGAATGGTCATAAGCCAGCGCTTGGACCACTGTGCCACCGGGGTGGCGATATGTATTTGTTGGAAAGCGTTTTCGGTTCTGTATTTATACAAGGCCGTCTAGAAAACACAGGATATTAGGAAGATGAGTTCCCTCCGTTTATGACGTCAGTCTCATGTTGCACCGAATGATACGTCGGTGTTGCGTCTGACGTCACACACGACAGCGTTGGAAACCAATCGGAATCTTTGGTTTCCGCGTGACCTCAATAAGAGAGGTAACTCATCGCTCTAATGTCATGGCCTTGTGTTTTCAAGACAGCCTTGGCCGGTGTCCTATTTAACTTCACACACGACAAGGTTGGAAATCAAGCGAAAGCCTTGGTTTCCGCGTGACGTCACTAAAGGAGGGAACTTATCCCTCTAATGTCATGGCCTTGTGTTTTCAAGACAGCCTTGGTTGGTGTCCTATTTGACGTCACACACGACAGCGTTGGAACCTAATCGGAAGCTTTGGTTTCCGCGTGGCGTCATTAAAAGAGGGAACTCATCCCACTAATGTCATGCCCTTGTGATTTTTGGACAGCCTTAACCGGTGTCCTATTTGACGTCACGCACGACAGCGTTGGAAACCAATCGGTAGCCTTGGTTTCCTCGTGACGTCACTAAAAGAGGGAATTCATCTGTCTAATGTCAAGGCTTTGTGTTTTTAGACGGCTTTGGTTTATATGGCTTTTTTTTTTTTCATCAAAATTGACGGAAGAATAAATTTCCGAAACTTGGCCGAACATTTTAGAAACGTCCTGTACACGAAGATCCGTATTCACACGGAATTTGATAAAGTCCTACGAGTTTACATCTTCGACACAGTCTTCTGATCCTAAGGAATTCATTTTGTTTGTGGATTTGAAAATCACCTTGGGGTTAAAACTTTTGAGAATTTTTGAATTGAAGCAAATGTTAAGAGCAAATCAAATAATGAGAAAAATCTCACACAAAGGACGAATTATATGAATCGCTGCTGAGCCTAGTTTCGGTTCCTTAAATTGTTTTAGACCATTATCTGTAACACTCTAATCTCCCATTCTAATAGTAACTTTCTAATCTCCCCTTCTTAATAGATAATTCCAGAAGAAGTTACTTACCTTTGGCAAAGCTAACGATTTCAAAATTTCTATTTCACGAGATGTGATGACATCGTGAAATACGGAGATCTTCGGATCTAAAGAAAGTGGTTCCTCCTTAACAGGCTGGAGAACAAAGTACGGATGCTCAACAACATGACGACATTGCAAGAAACGCCGTTCAGAACTCTGAAAGAGAGGAAACAGCAGAATCGATTGAAATGTTTTCAACACTTGTGAAAAAAAAAATATCGTAAGAGCTTTGAGGTTGTTGTACACCATAGGATATCAAAATGAAACGAAACACTATGTGGAAACCAACACTTCTTTAACCCTTTAACCGGCTGAAACATATTTGCTTGGGGTTAAAAAAATGGAATGAAATCTGCTCGAATGCGGCAGGAAGGAGTGAAGTTGTGCAACAGAAAGCGTTACTTCCCTCTTAGGTTTGTTACATGTGACGAAATTAGTAGGCGAGTGAATTCTTCATTGAAAGTCAGCTGCTTTCGGAGGTTTCCACAGGAATGATGGATGCTCAAAAGAGTCCTGAATGGCTGTGTATGAAAATATAATTGTTTCTACTCTGGTGTATGGCAGTGAAGCCTGGGTACTACAGAAGAGACATAGGATCGTATGTGTGCCGGAGAAATGCGTTATTTACGTTGTGGGAAGACACGTTCAGATCATGTGAGGAATGAAGATGTGTTTCAGTTGTGTAACGTGAAACAACATATTGTTAGCAAGGTGGAAACTAATATGCTTCGATGGTTTGGTCATGTTGAAAGAATGAGTGATGAGATGCTTACTAAAAAAAAATTTTCGGCCCGAGGGGCAGGAAAGAAAGGCAGAGGAAGGCCAAGGAAGTCATGGGAGGATCAGATTCAGGAGTGTCTGAATGAGAAAAAGATTATGAGTATGAAGTACAGAAGGTCTTGTGTACGGCGTGTGATGGATGTCACGAAAGCCCGTGTTGTGTGTCAAGATCGCTGTAAATGGAGAAGTTTGATATGGCAACAGTAAGTAAATAATCAGTTAAAAATTTATCTGGTGGTTTGTATTATCTGTCAAATGTTTATTTGTCAGATGGTCTTTCATTGAGGAACTAACCTCTGAATATCAGAGAACAGGTTAATGATATGTATGTATGTATGTACTTAATGTGGCCATTTACTGAAGTAATTCGGTCCGACTGATTAAATGCTAAAAATGTGTGAAACCCAAATTTGTCGGTGGCAGAACTCGAATCCACATTCTTCTACTCCGGAGACCGAATGATTTCTCAATTAAGCTACTCCGGCAAGAGTTTATCACTGCTACTTACCGTCTTGACTTGTGAGCATGGCCACAAGTCAAGACGGCCACAAGTTAGCTGACTTTCAAGGAAGAATTCACTCGCCTACTACTACCAGGGGAGGGGGGGGCAGGGGGAGCGGTTGCCCTCCCAGAATGGTCATTCCAGGGACGTAAATTCATGATCTGGATGACGTAAAAAATAAAATTTGCATTTAAAAAAGAAAGTTCAGCCTTCAGTATTTTCTTTTTAAAGACGTTTGTCAGTCTTATACAGTATTCCATGCAGTTAACCAGGGAACAGAATAACATACACTATGAGGTATGAACATCTCATATCCACGAAGGCAGTTTCCAAAACAGTGAATGGATGCATAGAAAACACGATATGCCAAACTTCCATGATCTTTCTGAACATGTCGTTGGTATGAAGAGCTAATTAATCACTTGTGCTCTGTCGGAGAAAGTTCTCTGAGCGCTTAACTTTGAACGGAATTTTTCCAAGCCCTACCCCTAAAGCTTCTGTCCCTTGTTACGTTCACTATCCGACACACGTTCTGCATTTCTGTGGAGTGCTGTGCAGTCGGCGTTCACTTTACTTGGTATTTACAATCTCTGGCTTTTGAATATTTACCTAGTTTTAACAATTTTAATAAATTTGTATCAAAAATCTGAAGTGCGATTTTTGAGGGATCATAACGCTTTGGTATAACGGCGGTGTGTGAGAAAGTAGCAAGTTAGTAAAATCATGCAATGTATTGATTATGATATGCTTTCCAAAATACCAGAATTTCTTTTTCTGATTGGAGGTTTAACGACCACCGTGAGCAACTCAATGCGTTGTAAGCAGTCTCCCGTCCCTAATTTAGGCTCACTGACTCCAGGGAAGGGAGAGAATCAGTGCCGTAAGACAAACACAACATCCACGCCTCCTCGGGATTCGAACCCAGACCCCTTTCGGACGAAGGATCAAAAGCCATCGCTTAGACCAATGCGCCACCGGGGCGGCATGCCAGAAATCATTACTCAAGTTATGAGGATAATGGCTGTGGAATAAATCTCGCTCCTGTGTCCTGACCTTTGACCCCATTTCGATGTTATTCAACAGAATCGGTTCAGTATACCTCCGGAACAACTTGATAAAGTTTTGACGCAATCGAAGCATTTTTACATAAGTTATGATGCGTAAGGGCAATGGAATGGATCAGGCTCCTATGTCCTGACCTTTCACCCCATTTCGTTCATTTTCAATAGGGTTCGTCCCCAGTTGTCCCCTACCACATACTAAAATTTCAACAAAATTGAACTATTTTTACGCGAGTTATCGTGTAGACAGACAGACAGACAGACGGACGGACAAAGCTGGAGTGTATACGCTACTTGAACGTACGGTTGGAAAGCGTAAAAAAACACGTATTATTTGAGTGGAACACGAAGAGGCTATAACGAAGTAAATTTCTCCGTCATTTCTGGTCAACGCCGGGATTCGAACCCGAGTCCGCTTATTCCGGAACAAGTTGCTCTACTAATTGAGCTACGCGGACGTTTGTTCTGACTACTATCTGCCTTTATGTCGTGTGCGTCCTGTTGGCAGGTACGTCAATCACCTGGTACGTTACATCATCTCCCCCTTATTTATTTACTTTTTTTTTCGAAGTGCTGGAGAAAGGATTCTCTTATTTTCCTATCTCGCGGTGTGGAAATAACATCACACCAATGCGAGATTTTGAACGGTCGGGTCATTCGTATAGTTCGGGCGCCATTATAACGAAGTAAATTTCTCCGTCATTTCTGGTCTACGCCGGGATTCGAACCCGAGTCCGCTTATTCCGGAACAAGTTGCTCTACCAATTGAGCTACGCGGACGTTTGTTCCGACTACTATCTGCCTTTATGTCGTGTGCGTCCTGCTGGCAGGTACGTCACATCTCCTGGTACGTTACAAGGCGTAATTCTGAACTTGAAGGGAGCATAATTTTGAGCACGAAGTGGCGTATTTTCAAGTTTCGCCCTCCCGCATAAGAAAAGTTGCTGCGGTACTGGATGTGAGTTACCTCTGAGGTTGGTACGTCACATATTTTCCCTCTTTGAGGAAGGACTGGGGCATGATATCGAAGGTTTCGGGACCACCGCAAACCATGCTGGAAGTAAATCTCTGTAGAAGAGTGAATTCTCGCTAATTCTAGACGATGCGTGGAACATCACACATTTTTAGAAGAACTTAACGGTGAGTAGATCTTTTTTTACGTTCGTGTGCCAATGTGAAACCCAAATTTGCCGGTGGCAGAATTCAAATCTTTTTGCTCCGGAGCCGAATGCTTTCCCAATTAAGCTACACGGACGACGTTTATCCCTGCGACTTTGCCGTCTTGATATCTGCGTAGCCTCTGAGGTAGGTACGTCACAAGGACTCTAACAATGGAGACGAACCAAAGAATGGAGAGAGGATATGCTCGTGTTACTTGGTTCTACCCAGTGGCATGATGCCCGTTTCGGGGGAGGGGGGCTAGCGCTTCCCCATCATGCCTTGGGTCATGGATCAGAGAATAAATGACTAGAAGGGAGCTCTTATCACCATTTCACACGTGTATTTTCAGTAATGCTGAGAAGAGGAAAGAAATTGTTTTGCCATAGGAAAATTTCTATTTGCTTATCGCAGAAAAATTTCAGCAGCATTTGGTTCAGGTACAATGGCCGCTTAAAAGGTGAAAGTGTACATAAATGTTCAGCAATCGGCAAAATCCTGCGACCTACGCACATCGGTCTAATTGTAATCTTTTGGCACAAATGTGCCGTATTTTCACTGCTTCCAAGTAGCCATTCCTTCAAGAAAATTTGAAAACTTCACTGCTATGGAGCGGTAATCGAACCCGCGTCTCCCGATTTCTGGTCGACCATGCTATTGTTACACCACGGAGGACAAGGAAGGTGCAAGCAACTGAAGCTACGCAGATGTAACTTAGATATCTGCGAATCAAGGTTAGTAGACCCCAAGGTCATGCTCATCCTGCACTTCCGGTGATTGCTTTGTGACGTCACTGTCCAAATCACCATCGTAAGACGACCTAATCGCCACGTTTCTTTGTATCTGCACCACAGCAGCGTGTCGGAATTCCTATTCATAAACCAGCTGGAATAATCTTCATAATTCTACCAGATTTATTTAATGCCCAACGTTTTCAATTTTTAACCTTTTGACGACCACGATCTTAAAATATTTAGTCGCTAAGAATATCATAACTCCCGAAACTCTCTATTGCTCCATTCAGAATTTCCTTCCCCTTTACAAGTTAACAAAAGAAGGATTAGTGCTCGATCGCCACACAAAATTTTCGATCTGTAGTTTTAATGTGCATTAACCTTCAGATGTATCCTGATGGCCATCACTGCGTTCTTCCACGTAGAAGATATGGGATGTCATGAGAGTAAATGTTAGGTGTACAAATAAGTTTTAAAGCGTTTTAAGACAACGCAACACGCGATTTGAGAGAAAACAACAATACCATCACGAATCAAAGTATGCGCCGTCATTATCTAACACCTTCCGCCATCTGTCGGGCAGCTGACGGATTCCGGCCATGAAGAATACTTCGTCGTTTGACGCGATGAAGTCGTCAACCCCTTTTCGTACTTCGTCACATGTCCGGAACCGTACAGCAAACAAACCATATTGCATCGATCGGAACAAATGATAGTCTGAAGGGGCTATGTCGGGACTATACGCCGTGGACTCCAAAACTTCCCAGCCAAGTGTCAATAACGTTTCCTTGACAGATTTCGCGACATGCGGCCTAGCGTTGTCATGCAGTAATTTCACGGGACGTAATCCTTTGCCTGTGAATGGACGTTTCCGACAGATTTCCTGGTTCAATCTTTCTTGGAGTGAATATCGCGTTTCGGTGTCGAAGTCGTTGCTTCATCGGAGTCTACCCAGTGTTTTTTGCGTTTGAGATTGTCGTGCCATATCCACTTTTCATCACCCGTAACGGTTATCCACAGGAAAGACTTTCTGTGTTGTTTATTCAACAGATTCAAACACTTCATGACACGCTCATCCTTGTTCCTCTGGCTCAGGTCATGTGGCACCCATTTTCCTTCCTTCTGAATGTTTTCCATTGCGCGTAAAGGATAGGAAATGGTTTGTTGAGTTACCCCCAATTGGTCAGCTAGTTCTTTTTTGCGCTTGAGACGAATCTTCATCCAGCAATGCTTGCAGTTCCTCACGTGCAACCTTCTGCGGGGCGCCGGTACGTTCTCGATGGCTAACATCAAAATCACCTGCTTTAAGCCGTCTAAACCAAAACTCGCACGTGCTTTCGATACAGTATTCTCCCCCAGAACAGAACAGATCGATGCACATGTTTTTGCAGCACTTTTTACTTGATGAAATTCGTAAGGATTGTAGTGTCGAATAAATGCAGTATTGCTTGCCATCTTTCACCTACCGATGTGCAAGTGCGTTTGACTGTTGGGCAAACTTCTGTGTCACATTTTATACTCTGGACCAATTACGGTCACATGACAACAACACAGGGGAATGTCGAATATGTAAATTAGCGGTATACGACACGCAAAAAACACTTTAAAACTTATTTGTACACCTAATATTATTACCCAGGGGGATACCAAAGCCTACTTTACTCATTTGTTTAGCGACAACAATGATGACTGAGGGTGACTTCTACTAATCCCGTAGAGGCCTTGTAAATTCAAAGCGCAGGTATAAGTGAAAAAATCCTACTCACTCAAGACGGGAGTTTTCGGGTGGTTATGGTAGTTTGGATGTAAGGGCGTTTTGGGCGTTATGGTCGTTAGAGCGTTAAGTTCTCTGTTTCAAAGCCCTCACCTCTACCAGTGAAAACGACTGCAATAGGCCGCGCCTGTGGCGTAGTGGTCTAAGCGCTGGCTTTTCACTATTCGTTGGAGATGTATCCGAGTTTGGATCCCGGTGAGGCATGAATGTTGTGTTTGTCTTACGGTATTGGCTCTCTCCCTTTCCTGGAACCAGTAGGCCTAAGTTTGGGACGGGCGACTGCTTATAGCACATTGAATTGTCCACGGTGGCCGTTAAACCCCCAAGAAAAAAAGAGACTGTAATGGAAATTGAATTACACACTGAGTTACCTACCGTAGATATCGCAGCTTTTCCCTGACTACAAAGTTGACGATACATTGCTTCATCAAAAGGATTAGTTTGCGAGTTGTAATGGCCAGCAGAAGTCTCATTTCTCGGCACATCCTTTCTTTCGGAAAAACTACGCACCTGCTCGTTTATTTGGAAACCTATGATTAAAAAAAGACAGTTATTTTCTTAGTCTGTGAAAAATACTACTTTCAGATATCAAAGGATGCAAATATTTTGTAACACATTTTGATCATTGAAATAGTTTAGTGTTGCTTATTCACGCTTCACCGTCTTTTTTTTTCTTTTTTTTTTTTTTCGCAGAGAACACGGTTACGCAGTTTTGAATCTCTACAACACCAAATCGTATAAATAAATAACAAGTCAGTAAAATCATGCAGTGCATTGATTATGATACACTTTCCAACATACCAGAAATCATGTTATTACTCAATTTATGAGGATAATGGCTGTGGAATAAATCTCGCTTCTGTGTTGTGACCTTCGACCCCATTTCGATTATATTAAACAGAACCGGTTCAGTACACCTCCTCAACAGCATACTAAAGTTTTGCCGCAATAGAAGCATTGTTAGTCAAGTTACGAGGATAATGGCTGTGGAATAAATCTCGCTCCTGTGCCCTGACCTTTGACCCCATTTCGATTATATTAAACAGAACCGGTTCAGTATACCTCCGGAACATGTTAAAGTTTTGTCGTAATCGAAGTATTTTTACGTAAGCTCTGACGCATAATGGCAGTGGAATGGATCCCGCTCCTATGTCCTGACCTTTGACCCAATTTCGTCCATTTTCAATAGGGTTCGTCCCCATGTGGTCACCTACCACTTAATAAAATTTCATAGAAATCGAACCATTTTTACGCGAGTTATCGTGCGGACAGTCGGACGGACAAAGCTGGACCACATACGTTTCTTCATCCTACGGTTGGAAAGCGTGAGAAACATGTAAAATAGCAATTCATCTATTTCTAGTGATACAAATTAGGACAAAAATTTCTTTCCTCCGTAGATATCAATAATACACTAATGCTTGTAAAAATTGTAGCACCAAGAAAGAATCGCGCAATTCAAATGAAATTTATATCAGACTCCTCGTGTTACAGGCGATAAGTGATTACATTTGTAGAGTTATACAAGATTTTTCGCTTCAAAACTCAGTATCGTGTGAAGCCACGTCGAGCAAAGATAACAGTTTCTACACGGCGTTGCATTGAATGCAGGAAGTTTCTGATATCGTCATGGGGAACAATAGCCTGTCAGGTTGCTGCTATGCGAGACCAGAGTTCTTTTGTGATGACCGGCGGAAGCGCTTGACGGACCAATCGCTTAGCTACCATGTTCCAGACACGCTCAATCGGAGATAGATTCGGCGAATATGCAGGCCAGGGAAGAAGCGGTATATGCCGTGCATGGAAGAGGTCTAAGACATTCCTGGCCACATGTGGCCGAGCGTTGTCCAGCTCGAATATAGAGCCAGGACAACTCTGAAGAAAGGGTACTACGTCTGCCCCTAAGGCATCTCTGATGTATCGCTGGCTGGTGAGGGTTGCCTTAATTCGTATCAGACGAGATCGCGAAATGAACCCAATGCCGCCCCGAACCATGACGCCGCTGCAAGGAGTCATTCATCACGATGTCTTCGAACACGTGTGCAAACATCATGGTGCATCAAGCTGAATCGTGACTCGTCAGAAAACAGGATATCTTGCCAATCAGGGCGTCAATGCCTGTGTGTCTGTCATCTGATTTAACAAACTTCAACATTTGCAACGTCTCTTGACGTTTAAAGTAAGTTTTTTTCTATCGTATCTTTCTAATAGCATACTGAAGTTGTATACTTTATTTATAGACACCCTATATACACTGAAGAGCAACTGAAATAGAGACAGCTGGCGTCATGCAAATGTGGCGCTGTGGGCGGCCCTGTAAACGGAAACGACATGACGTATGCAGCGATCCGACAATATAAGGAGTGAAACGGCGGGAATCAGTAAGAGTCGGACGCAGTATGGATAAGACGAATGCTCTAAGCGCATTTGATCGTGGGCAAATTGTCGGGGCCCGACGAATGGGTCACTCCATCTCGGAAGTCGTGCAGGCACTGGGAGTTTCATGAGCCACTGTGTCACGGGTGCACCGTGAGTACATCGAATCCGGTAAAACCATCTCTGCAAGGGCCAACTGCCGTGAACAACAGCGTGTGGATGAGAGGAGTCATCGTCGGCTAGCTCGCACTGTAACAGCGGATAGACGGGCCACAGTGCAAGAAATCACTCGGCAATTTAACGCTGGTGCACAAAAACGTGTAAGCAGCCACACCATCCAGAACCATCTCCTCGCTATGGGGTGCAGAAGCCATCGTCCCACGAGGGTACCGCTGCTGACCGCACATCACAGGGTGCAAAGATTATCATGGGCGCAGGAACATCGCCACTGGACCCTAGACATGTGGAAAGATGTTGCCTGAACTGATGAGTCGAGATTCACGTTGGTACATGCGGATGGCAGGATACGAGTACGGCGCAAACCACATGAAGTGATGGATCCTTCTCGCCAGCAGGGTGCTCTTCAAGCTAGTGGGTTGGCATTCTCGTCTGGAGACTGTTTACGTGGACTGAAATGGGACCCCTGGTACGTGTGACATCGTCCCTTACAGGTCAACGTTACCGGGATATCCTAGACGACCATTTTCTCCCGTTTGTGCGTCTTCAACATCCCACTGGGGACCTCATCCTGCAACAAGACAATGCACCGTGCCATCGCTCCCGAATTGTATCCGAATGGTTAGATGAACACTCCACCGACGTGACCTCGCTTCCTTGGCCAGCTAGGTCACCTGATCTCAATCCCATCGAGAACATCTGGGATGCCATTGAGAGAGAAGTTCTAGGCTCTGACCCCCTCCATCAAAAGTTCTAGGCTCTGACCCCCTCCATCAAATCTTATTGAAGTGTGGGAGCTTGTTCAGGGGTCGTGGATCCGTATGGCTTCCCAACGTTCCGGTGTCTTGTCGAGTCCAAGCCGAGACGAATCGCCGTCGTCATCAGGCCGAAGGGTGGTGCTACACGTTACTAGACAGGTATCTCTAATTCAATTGCTCTTCAGTGTATACACCGATGAGCTATTACATTATGACCACCTGCCTAATAAGCTGTAGAACACCCTTTAGCCAGCAAAACAGCGGCCATTCTACGAGGCACTGATTCGATGAGGTGGTGATAGGTATCCTGGGGTATCTGCTACCATAATGTCAACAGTAGGTCCTCCAATTCCGTTACATTTCGGGGAGGTGGTGATTTAGCGCGAACCCGCTTTTCCAAGTCGAACCATAAATGTTCGATTGGGTTTATGTCAGGTGAATTTGGATGTCAGAGCATTAACAGATAAGTCACCAGCATGTTCCTCTAACAACTCCTTGACGATTCTGGCAGTGTGGCATGGCGTATTATCCTGTTGGTAATGGTCATCACTAACAGGAAACACAGTTGCCATGAATGGGTGAACTTGGTCCTCAACGATGTTCAGATACCTCACAGCTGTCAGGGATTGTGCTATTGGTATAATGGGTCCTAAAGCATCCCAAGAAAATATCGCCCACCTCATAACACCGCCGCCGGCCTGTTTCCGCCTAACAGTGCATCCGGCGTATCCACGCTTGGCAGTCTACGTGATGCACCAGGAATCTTGATTCGTCAGACCAGGCCACTTTCTTCCCATCATCCACGGTAAAATATCAATCATCTTTGGCCCATTTCATGCGTTGTTAGAGATTATGTGCAGTGAACATGGGGACCCGGCTGGGTCTTCGGGTGCGCAGGCTTATGCGCAGAAGACTGCGATGAACTGTGCCCTGTGACACATTGCCCTGATCACCACTGTTGTAGCTACGGGTGATTTGTCGTACTGTGACCCTGCGGTCGCTGTGAACAATGCGCGACAGTCTCTGCTCACCTCTGGCATCAGTGAGCTGCGGACGACACACGGCTTGACGACGGTTCGTCGTTTGACCATCTGTGCACCACTTTTGCTGCGTATTCGCTACAGCGACACGTGAACAACCCACAACCAGCTCCGTTTCCGAGATCGTAGTTCCGAGGCGCCGTGGCATCACAACTTGTACTTTATCAAACTCCGATAAATCGATAGCTTTTTCCATTCTGGCTCCGAACACTCTGTTAACCGAAAGCCGGTCCTCGGGTTGTATATATACTGCTCTGTGAACTTCACTTGCGCCACCGTTCGGTTTCCAGGTGCGTTCATTTCTCTAGGCTGGGGTTGGTCATAATGGAATGGCTCATTGGTTTATACAGTATATCTCATAGAACCTCCCAATTTTTTTTTCTTGTTGAGCGCCTAAATGCTGGACGTAATTATACAAGTTTTACATGCCTAAAGACCAGTTTGCAGCTTCGTAATTATGTTCGTTGTTTTTTGCAGGTCTTAGAAGGTGACCATGTGAACAAAAGAACGTAAACTAGAGAAGTAAGTGCTGAGAACTGTGATGAAGTACCTGTATAAAGAAGCGTTGGAGCCAAAGGACGTTCATGAAGATAAAGTGGCAACACTAGGGGAGGACGCCATCTTCTTAAAATACTGTAAAGAACTGGGCTGTGAATTCAAGCATAGAAGAACGGGTGTAGAAGATGATATTCTTTCAGGAAGAACCTGTCTTGCCACCATTCAAGAAAATGTGGATAATACACAGCGGCAATTAAGCATTGAGATGAAGAAATGGAAAAGCAGGAAACTTGCGTGAATACATTTTATTCGAAGTACGTAGGTGAATCAGAAAGTAAGTTACACTCAGCGCCATCTGCGGTGAGATTTCATTCAAACCGTCTGTATTTGAGACAGGGCCGGATTTCTGCACGTGCACGGCCCCAGAATTTGGGGGGCCTCCAAACTACCCCCAAAAACCAAATATATTTTTAAGTCTCTTCATGCCAAATTAATGAAAAAAGAGACTGCTTTGTTAACGATTATCTGGGACAATATTGCAACGAATAAACAAAGTGAGCATTTCCCTTTCAATCTTCCATGGGCAATTTGTCGTTAGTTTTACTATTATATGAGTCAATTATTGACTTCATCCTGAATTTCGTGAGAAAAAATTTCGAACTGTTCGATAAAGAATCCACCCAGTTGTTAGGGAGAGAAATGGATTAAGATTCCTCAAGAAGGAAGAAAATACCCAAGAACCGACTTCTATAAGATGATTCATCAACTCCAGACGTTGTTTTTAATAATCGAGATCCTTCATCACTCAAACTGTTTACGTAAAATGTGACAATCTTGTTTCACAGTTGCAAACCAGAAAGAAGTCATATGAAGAATTGGACTCTAGATTTGGATTTGTCTACAAGAATAACCTAAGTGATGTGATGGAAGCAGCTGAAATGTTGCAAAAAGCAGTATTCAAATGAACTTGAAGAAGACTTTGCTGAAGAGTTCCTTCAGTTTCGAATCCTGACGAAACAATTCATTCACTAAGAGCACAGATTCCCTCACTTGCCTTGGGAAGTTAAGGGACTTGAATTTAGTTCATATTTTTCCCATTGTTGACACATGCCTCAGGATTTTTTTTCCAATACCAATTTCCAACTGTTCAAACGAACGCGCGTTTGCGGTTCTGAAAAGAATAAAAGCATTATAGTTTAAAAGAAGAGTTAATTGATGCTCATCATATACTGTCCATTAAAACTGATGTAACAGCAGTCTTGACGATATAACTCATGATTTTGCAGATACAAAAGGTACAAAAAAAAGTCTTTTTTTTATTGTCTTGCTGCCAATTCAACAGTTAAAAATTATCAAGTATTTTTTAAATATTTTTATTCATACATTTTTAATGGTTTGTTTAAAAATGGGGTGTGACTTATAATCACGCTCCTGTAATAGCATGTAGGTATGGTTTGTTTTTCCTTGAGATCTCATATCACGCGTGAAGCCTATATTCGGAGCAATACGGTATATTATACATGAAAAGCATTTCAGCAAAACATGTAGAATTTACTAAAAATTTTTTATTAATATTAGTTTTGTGAAAAGATTTGTGAATCAATATTTATAATTATATAGGGTTTATTTTCATATAAATGAAAATACGGAAAAAAGTTCAAATGTCACTACTTCAATAAAGACGGTTGTAATAATTTACATGGACTGTTGCAATAATTTATCCCACAATATGTGTTGTCAGCTGTAACATTTCGTGAGGGATTACTTCTTACAGCTTAAACTACCCGGTTCATCATTTCCATTAAATTTATGGTAGACTAGAGGTTTTAAATTATATCTCTGAGAGGATAGTTATTTGTTTTGTAAATGTTACTCTAAAAAAAAAAAAGATTCCAGAGTAATTAATGTTACAACTGTAAGCTCTGCGGATGCAGGGAAGTACAAGTGGTGTGAATGCTCGTCTATTACAAACCACATTGGCTATAAAGTTGACTATCCTGTGGGACGTATTTTAATGTTTTACTACTAGAAAAATTGCTTGCAAAAAAAAATATTTATCAGCAGATATTATTTTCAACTGTTGGCTGGAAATTTTAATCGAAGGGGCCCTAGACATAGGACGTGCACAGGGCCTCCGCTGACCTAAATCGGGCCCTGGTTTGGGAGCGAAGTAGACAGTACGTCAGAGCTGCCGACAGGAGGTGTTTTAGTTCAGTAACTGCGTAAGGCGTGTGCATGAGGCAGTTCGTAATGGCGAAGTAGACAGTACGTCAGAGCTGCCGACAGGAAGTGTTTTATTTCAGTAACTGCGTAAGGTGTGTACACGAGGCAGTTCGTGATGGCGAAGTAGACAGTACGTCAGAGCTGCCGACAGGAGGTGTTTTAGTTCAGTGACTGCGTAAGTTGTGTGCAGGAGGCAGTTCGTGATGGCGAAGTAGACAGTACGTCAGAGCTGCCGACAGGAGGTGTTTTAGTTCAGTAACTGCGTAAGGTGTGTACACGAGGCAGTTCGTGATGGCGAAGTAGACAGTACGTCAGAGCTGCCGACAGGAGGTGTTTTAGTTCAGTGACCGCGTAAGTTGTGTGCAGGAGGCAGTTCGTGATGGCGAAGTAGACAGTACGTCAGAGCTGCCGACAGGAGGTGTTTTAGTTCAGTAACTGCGTAAGGCGTGTGCATGAGGCAGTTCGTAATGGCGAAGTAGACAGTACGTCAGAGCTGCCGACAGGAAGTGTTTTATTTCAGTAACTGCGTAAGGTGTGTACACGAGGCAGTTCGTGATGGCGAAGTAGACAGTACGTCAGAGCTGCCGACAGGAGGTGTTTTAGTTCAGTGACTGCGTAAGTTGTGTGCAGGAGGCAGTTCGTGATGGCGAAGTAGACAGTACGTCAGAGCTGCCGACAGGAAGTGTTTTATTTCAGTAACTGCGTAAGGTGTGTACACGAGGCAGTTCGTGATGGCGAAGTAGACAGTACGTCAGAGCTGCCGACAGGAGGTGTTTTAGTTCAGTGACTGCGTAAGTTGTGTGCAGGAGGCAGTTCGTGATGGCGAAGTAGACAGTACGTCAGAGCTGCCGACAGGAGGTGTTTTAGTTCAGTAGCTGCGTAAGGCGTGTGCATGAGGCAGTTCGTAATGGCGAAGTAGACAGTACGTCAGAGCTGCCGACAGGAAGTGTTTTATTTGAGTAACTGCGTAAGGTGTGTACACGAGGCAGTTCGTGATGGCGAAGTAGACAGTACGTCAGAGCTGCCGACAGGAGGTGTTTTAGTTCAGTGACTGCGTAAGTTGTGTGCAGGAGGCAGTTCGTGATGGCGAAGTAGACAGTACGTCAGAGCTGCCGACAGGAAGTGTTTTATTTCAGTAACTGCGTAAGGTGTGTACACGAGGCAGTTCGTGATGGCGAAGTAGACAGTACGTCAGAGCTGCCGACAGGTGTTTTAGTTCAGTGACTGCGTAAGTTGTGTGCAGGAGGCAGTTCGTGATGGCGAAGTAGACAGTACGTCAGAGCTGCCGACAGGAGGTGTTTTAGTTCAGTAGCTGCGTAAGGCGTGTGCATGAGGCAGTTCGTAATGGCGAAGTAGACAGTACGTCAGAGCTGCCGACAGGAAGTGTTTTATTTCAGTAACTGCGTAAGGTGTGTACACGAGGCAGTTCGTGATGGCGAAGTAGACAGTACGTCAGAGCTGCCGACAGGAGGTGTTTTAGTTCAGTGACTGCGTAAGTTGTGTGCAGGAGGCAGTTCGTGATGGCGAAGTAGACAGTACGTCAGAGCTGCCGACAGGAAGTGTTTTATTTCAGTAACTGCGTAAGGTGTGTACACGAGGCAGTTCGTGATGGCGAAGTAGACAGTACGTCAGAGCTGCCGACAGGTGTTTTAGTTCAGTGACTGCGTAAGTTGTGTGCAGGAGGCAGTTCGTGATGGCGAAGTAGACAGTACGTCAGAGCTGCCGACAGGAGGTGTTTTAGTTCAGTAGCTGCGTAAGGCGTGTGCATGAGGCAGTTCGTAATGGCGAAGTAGACAGTACGTCAGAGCTGCCGACAGGAAGTGTTTTATTTGAGTAACTGCGTAAGGTGTGTACACGAGGCAGTTCGTGATGGCGAAGTAGACAGTACGTCAGAGCTGCCGACAGGAGGTGTTTTAGTTCAGTAACTGCGTAAGTTGTGTGCAGGAGGCAGTTCGTGATGGCGAAGTAGACAGTACGTCAGAGCAGCCGACAGGAGGTGTTTTAGTTCAGTAACTGCATAAGGTGTGTGCAGGAGGCAGTTCGTGATGGCGGGTCAACTGGATTCTTACTCCAAATTGGACGTGCGGGGAATCATTCGATTTTTGTGGCCTAAGCGCCTAAAATGCACTGACATCCATCGTACAATCTGTGCTGTATACGGGGGAAATGCCATGTCTTGCCCGCCTATTGTGGTGTAAAGTGGTGCCAACAATTTGAAAAGGGTCGCCCAAATTTGACGAGCGAATACTGCAATGGCAGACCATCAACATCCAGCACTCATTGTTGCTGTACATATTTTATTTATTAAACTTACATATTTTCCTTCCAATGTTCGTCTTTTTATTGAACAACTCATTTCCTTTTTATACATAGAATCAAAAGCTTTGGTATAGTCTACAAAAGCTAAGTAAACTTCTTTCTGATATTCATTTGTTTTTTCTATTTATTGGTTAATTGCATGTAGATTGTCTACTGTAGAGTAACCATACCTAAAACTCGCCTGTTCTACCGATTGGGCATCGTCTAATTTTGAAGTTAATCTTTTTAATATTATTTCTGTGAAAAGTTTATACACTTGTGACAAAATGGCCTATAGTTGTTAATATCTTCTTTGGTTTTTTTTTATGAATAAGAGTTATAACTGCATTGAAATTTTAAATATTGGGGTAAGGGGGGAGGGTAAAAATTGGATGGGATGAAGCCATGTACACACCCGTATCGTCCGGCCAGCGATGAAAATAGTTCCTGCCCGTTGGTTTCCGAAACACCTAACGCCTGAGCAAAAGCTGAACAGACGAAACATATCAAGAGACAATATCCCACTGTTTGAAGCCAATCCAGAAGAATTTCTGCAACGATTAATAATAATGGATAAAATATTATTCCAGGGTCAAAACAATGGAAGCATCGTAGCTCACCTATTCGAAGGAAAGTGAAGTATGTCACTTTTGCTGGAAACGTGATGGCAACAGTTTTCTTTAATGCTAAGAGAGTGGTGATGGTTAAGGGCCAAACCGTCGATGGAACCGTATTGCACTGGGGCGAACAAATACTGTCGAAATTTACTTATTAGGAAACTTCGATGGTATTTAGAGGAGGAAAGTTGACCAAGGGGGTGTTGCTTTACCTGTATAACACCTCAGATTACAAATCAATAGTTGTCATCCAAAAATGTGGATTTGAACTGCTACCTCATCCTCCCTACTCACCTGGCATTGCCCTCTCGAACTACCATTTGTTCACGAATCTCATCGCAAAAGGAACTTATCTAGCGCACATTTTGGGACAGACGAAGACGCTATTAATGCTGTTGAAGTCTATTTTGACAGCCTTGAAAAATCATGTCATTTGGAGGACGTAAGAGCCTTGGAGCACTCCTGAAAAAAAATCTGTGGACCTGCAGGGGAACTTTTTAGAAAAATTAGGCCCACCATGTTTTTCCTTGTTGGTCGGGGCAAGAATTTTTGGGACACTACTCATATTAAAGAAATTATTTGATGGTCGAACCGAAAATTCTTGGAACATCATCAGTATTAAAGAAATTCCTTGAGGGTCGGGTCGAGAGTTCTTGGAACGCTCCTCCTATTAAAGGTAATTCTTGATGTTCCGGCCGAGAATTCTTGGGACACTCCTTGTATTAAAAAAATAATTCCTTGACGGACTGGTCGAGAATTTTTGGGACACCCCTGGTATTAAAGAGGTTCCTTGATGGTCTGGCCGAGAATTCTTGGAACACCTCTCGTATTAAAGAAGTTCTTTGATGGTCTGGCCGAGAATTCTTGAGACGCCCCTCAAATTAAAGAAATTTCTTGATGGTTGAGCCAAGAATTCTTGGAACACCCCTCGTATTAAAGAAATTCCTTAACGGTCTGGACGATCATTCTTGGGACGTCGCTCATATTAAAGAAATTCTTTGATGGGCGGAGCGAGAATTCTTAGGACGGCCTTCATATTAAAGAAATTCCTTGGCAGAAAATTCTTGGGACACTCTTCGTATTAAAGAGATTCTTTGATGATCCGGCAGAGAATTCTTGGGACATCCTTCGTAATAAAGAAATTCCTCGATGGTCGTGTTGAAAATTCTTGGGACACCCCTCGTATTAAAGAAATTCCTTGATGGTCGGGCCGAGAATTCTTGGGACCCCCTCGTATTAAAGAAATTCCTTGATGGTCGGACCGAGAATTCATGGTACTGCCCTTCTACTAAAGAAATTCCTTGATGGTCGGGCTGAGAATTCTTGGGAAACTCCTCGCATTAAAGAAATTTCTTGATGGTCGGGCCGATAATTCTTGGGACACCCCTCGTATTAAAGACATTCCTTGACGGTCGAGCCGATAATTCTTGGAACACCCCTCGCATTAAAGACATTCCTTGACGGTCGAGCCGAGAATTCTTGGAACACCCCTCGCATTAAGGAAATTCCTTGATGGTCGGGCCGAGAATTCTTTGGACATCCCTCGTATTAAATATATTCCTTGATGGTCGGAGCGAGAATTCTTGGGACATCCCTCGTTATTAAAGATATTCCTTGATGATCGGAGCGAGAATTCTTCGGATACCCCTCGTATTAAAGAAATTCCTTGGCGGTCGAGCCGAGAATTCTTGGGACACCCCTCGCATTAACGAAAAGTCGGACTTTGGCTTTTGTACCGTTTCCTTTACTACACCAACGAAACGGATTACTGGAAGTTTATAAGATGTAATTTATAAAACTTCAGAAATTTGCCACTTTCACAGTCCTTTTTTTTCTGCAGTATCTTAGAACTCGAATCGAAATCAGTTGTGAGAAAATATACCTGCAGTGATGACACATAGGTGAGTTTTGTCAATCACAACCGGAATCGCCTGAATGAGTAGTATTCGGCCGAATGGGATTAGTGGAGCTCAATGCACTGGTGCATAGCATAGATCCATTGCACCATCTGCTGCTGAATGCAGCACGCATGCACAAATCAACGACATTGCTGCTGACTTTTTAAATTTCATTATTTCTCTAGCGTTGCACGAAATGAAGAATGCCATACCATATCACCATGTATATATTCTTACCTTTCGGGGAAAAAAGTTTAGAAAACAGCATAAATTGTTCATTGAATGAAATATATCCAATAAAAATCATCTGAAAATAATATACAAGGCAATATAGCAGAGAATATTATTTGATGTTTAGGAAGAACAGAAAAAAAAAACGAAAAACTTACCCAATTGCACAGCAAATTGGAAAGCAGAGCGTCTTCCTTTCTGAAAAGCGAAACGATTATTTTAAATTTCAATAACTACAGACAAGCTAATTTATACCTATATATATATTCGAAAGCATGCGGGAGTGACATAGATGGGACTGGCAGAAGATAAACCGTTGTGGAAGACACTTGAGGAGACCTTAATCCATCAGTGTATTGATAATGGTTGATCATAGTGATGATGATATACAGTATATATATACACTGAAGTGCCAGAAAAACTGTTACAGACGAGCTTATGCAAAATACATAGCAACGTCACTTATGCGCGTACTCGGTTGCATCCGCCAGTGCATATATAAAGCGATAGACACTCTTGCCAGCTGTCAGAACTGTTTTCGGCATGAGAATGACAAGTAATAACGATTTAAGAGATTTTTAACGCGGTGTCATAGTTGGCGCTCGTGAGATGGGCCATAGTATTTCGAAGGTAGAAACGAAGTTCGGATTTTCACGGACGACCAGTGCAAGGGTGTACCGTGACTACAAGAATTCCGGCAAAACCTCCAACCTACGATAGCAGTGTGGCCGTAAAAACACATTGGGTGAACGTGACCATCGTCGGCTGTCAAGAATCGTTTCACGCGATAGGCGTGCAACACTCTCGCAGGTATAATCGGAATTCAATGCTGGAGTCTCAACAAGGAGTCTCACAATTCAATGCTGGAGTCTCACCCATATCGTGCAACGTACCCTGCACGATATGGGTTTGGGAGCCGACGCCCAACTCGAGTCCCCTTGATGGGTGCACGACACAGAGCTATGCGCCTCGCTTGGGCACGGCAACACTGCCACTGGACACTTGATGACTGGAAACAAGTAGCCTGGTCTGACGAATCGCGTTTCCAACTGTATCGGGCAGATGGAAGGATTCGTGTGTGGAGCAAACCCCATGAAGCCATGGATCCCGCCTGTCAACAGGGAACTGTACCGGATGGTAGGAGGGGGGGTCCGTAATGGTATTGGGTGTGTTTAGCTGGACTTCACTGGGACCCCTGGAGCATTTACAAACGTCTGTGACCGGCCAACGCTATGTGCGCATCTTTTCTGATGAGGTACACCCGTTCATGTCCTGCATTCATGCTGAAGGGTTGGACCTGTTCCAACATGACAATGCACCTCCACACAAGTGTCGGGACGCCACATTATGGTTAGAGGAGCATTCATCTGAGTTTTGGGTGTTGCCATTCCCACCCATGTCCCCAGATCTGAACGTGATAGAACACATTTAGGATGCATTGCAACGCGCTATCGAACACAGGAATCCAAGACCTCGGATTACACCCGAATTGTGGAACGCTCTGCAAAAAGTATGGCGTGCATTGCCTACAGCATATTTCCAGAAGCTAGTGGAGTCCATGCCCCGTTGTATTTCTGCAGTCCTGCACTCCCGTGCGGGACCTACCGAGCATTAGATTGGTGTACCAGTTTTTCTGGCACTTCAGTATATATATATATATATATATATATATATATATATAACTTGCCTGGAGAGCTTTTGGAAGAAACAGCATAATTTTCAAGAGCAATATGCCATTATGTCTTAAAAGAAAAGTGTTTGATCAATGCATCCTTCCAGTGCTTACGTATGGTGCAGAGACGTGGACCTTAACTAAAAGAGACATACAAAGGCTGCAGACAACTCAAAGTAGCATGGAGAGGTGCATGCTTGGTATAACCAGGAGAGATAAGAAGAGGAACTCGTGGATCCGAAAAATGACGAGAGTGGAAGACATCATGATCAGAGTTAAATCCCTGAAATGGCAATGGGCTGGACATACTGCCAGAAGAACAGACCATCGATGGACAGCCGAAATTTTAGATTGGATTCCAAGGGACAGGAAAAGACCCAGAAGAAGACCACATGGGAGATGGGTGGATGAAATTCGTAAATATGCGGGAGTGACATGGAGGAGACTGGCACAAGACAGACCGTTGTGGAGGAAACTTGGGGAGACCTTCGTCCAGCAGTGGATTGATAATGGTTGACAATGATGATGATGATGATATCGCTGGATTAATAATTGGCTTAATGAAAAGTATTGGGACTTGTTTCATTTTGTTTGCTGTGAAATGCAGAAAATGGTTTCCAAAATACACATTATTTATTAAACCTGCATTCTAATTCTAATAAGTATTTTTTTACATCTCCCGCATTTCAGAAAACCCTATTTTCATTCCATCTCTTATATTTAAACGAAAATTGCCTTCAAGAGCAAGAGTATGAAACGAATAATGAGTTTTCAGAACTCATTATAAAAGTGTCCGTCTCTTTGCAAAGATTTAAATATATAGAAGCTCACATGTGAAATTCAAAATTTTAAGTCTGAAGAAGCCTCGACAGTAATTCAAAGCATTAAAACTGCAACTCCACTTGATATTCCACAGGCTCTTCATGACTTTGGATTAACTGAGTCGTATCCGAATATCAATATTGCTTTCCGAATATTTCTGTCTTCCCGTTTCTACTGCTTCGTGTAAGAGAAGTTTTAGCAAGTTAAAATTATATATAATTAAGAATTATTTAAGATGGACTATCGGATAAGAACAATTATCCAATCTTTCCATAATTTCGATTGAATATAATATCGTTAAGGATGTTAATTATGATGATGTAATCAATGAATTTGCTGAAATGAAAGCCAGAAAAGCCTAATTAAAATAATTATTTTCATTTATAAATACATGTGAATAATATTGTATGTTTCCTGTGTAAAAAAATTATTCATAAACAATTGTTATCGTAAATATTATTATCCCCCCCCCCCCCAAAAAAAAAAAAACTCTTAAGGGACCCAAATATAAAACCTTGCACAGAGCACATGAAAAGCTAGTTACAACACTGGAAACTGCATCTATTAATGGCCCAATGTAAATAGAAATGTTCGCAAAATTACCGACAGGTATTTTTGCGAACGGGTTCAATTAAACAATATTGGCCGCCCCGGTGGCGCATTGGTCTAAGGCTCTGGCCTCTGATCATTCGTCCGTAAGGGGTCCGGGTTCGAATCCCGGTCAGGCATGGATGTTGTGTTTGTCTTATGGCACTGGCTCTCTCCCTTCCCTGGAGCCAGTGACCCTAAATTAGGGACGGGCGACTGCTTATAGCCCATTGAGTTGCTCACGGCGGTCGTTAAACCTCCAATCAAAAAAAAAAAAAAAAAAAACAATATTGTTCGCAAAATTACCAATAGGCATCTTCAAAGCTTTGATACGGGCAATTTCTTATTTGATCGACAACGTAGATAACCCCAAAAAATTGTTTTCTGGATCCTCCGATAGACAAAAGAAAAAAGACAAGAATTCCAGTAAAATGAATGTAGTGGTAGAGCTTCTCTTACTCTTGCTCCTGTTTTCATTAGGAAATTGTCTGAGTATAACAGTTGCTAACCTTTAGGCGTTGAGAATTGCCACTATTTGTGGCAGATGTGGACAATCTTGATAATTTCATTGAAAGCTGACTAACACAGAACCCATTTACTAAAAAAAAAAAAAAATGTGCTTCCCTGACTTGCTTGCTGCATAGAAACGAGCCTGGCTTACTGCAGTTTTTCGACAGTTGCGCGATTTCTCGTTGATGTCGGATCTACTGCAAGCCGACTTACACCCATTCTACGCGTACACGATGAGCTAACACCTTATGAACACCCCCAGTCTAGAGAAATGAGAGCGCCTAGAGACCGAACGGTGGCGCAGGTGAAGTTCACAGAGCAGTATATATACAACCCGAGGACCGGCTTTCTGTCAGTAGAGGTGTGACGTACCTGCCAGCAGGACGCACACGACATAAAGGCACATAGCAATCAGAATGAACGTCTGCGTAGCTCAGTTGGTAGAGCGACTTGTTCCGGAATAAGCGGACTCGGGTTCGAACCCCGGCGTGGAGAGAAATGACGGAGAAATTTACTTCGTTATAATGGCGCCCGAACTATCCGGATGACCCGACCGTTCAAAATCTCGCATTGGTGTTATGTTATTTCTACACCGCGAGATAGAAAAAATCAGAGAATCCCTTCTCCAGCGCTTCGAAAAATAAATGTGTGTGACGTTGCATTCCACACACCAGATTGACTGGGAGTTCTCAAGTGCACGTTCTACAGTGGATGGCTGCCTGCAACGATTCATGGTCACGGCTGACCCGTGGGCCATGCCCCCGGCCCTCTTTCAGGGGGGAGATGTGACGTACCTGCCAGCAGGACGCACACGACATAAAGGCAGATAGTAGTCAGAACAAATAGCTCAATTGGTAGAGGGACTTATTTCGGAATGAGGGGATCCGGGTTCGAATCCTGGCGTGGACAGAAATGACGGAAAAATTTACTTCCTTATAGAGGTTCGGAGTCAGAATGGGAAAAGTTGTCGATTTATCGGAGTTTGATGAAGGACAAATTGTAATGGCACCGAGCCTCGGATCTACGATCTCGGAAACAGAGCGTCTTGTGGGGTTTTCACGTGCCGTTGTAGTGAGTACGTATCAAAAGTGGTGCACATATGGCCAAACGACGAACCGTCGTCCAGCCGCGTGTCGTTCGCAGCTCATTAATGTCAGAGGGGAGCGGAGACTGTCGCGCATTGTTCACAGCGACCGCAGGGCCACAGTGCGACAAATCCCCCGCAGCTACAACAGTGGTGATTAGGGCAACGTGTCACAGTACACAGTTCATCGCAGCCTTCTGCGCACCAGCCTGCGTAGCTGGAGAACTAGCCCTGTTCCCATACTCACTGCAAGCCATCTCCAACAACGCAAGAAATGGGCCCAAGATCATCGAGATTGGACCGTGGATGATTGGAAGAAAGTGGCCTGGTCTGACGAATCAAGATTCCTGGTGCATCACGTAGACGGCTGAGCCCGGATACTCCGACCAACGGAGGCTACGGCACCTGAATCAGCTGTTGGGCGGAAACAGGCCGGCGGCGAAGGTGTTATGCTGTGGGCTATGTTTTCTTGGGATACTTTCGGCCCCATTATCCCAAATGCACAATTCCTGACATCTGTCAGGTATCTTAACATTAAGGAAAATCAAGTTGATCCATTCATTGCAACTGTGTTCCCTGCTGGTGACGGCCATTACTAACAGGATATTGCGCCATCCTACACTGCCAGAATCGTCAAAGAGTGATTTGAGGAACAAGCTGGGGACTTTCTGTTAATGCCATGGCCTCCAAATTCACCTGACATGAACCCAATAGAACATTCGTTGTTCGATTTGAGAAAGCGGGTTCGCGCTAAATCACCACAATTCCGAAATGTACGGGAACTGGAGGACCTGCTGTGGACATTATGGCACCAGATATCCCAGGACACCTATCGCCCCCTCGTCGAGTGGCCATTGTTTTGCGGGATAAAGAGGGTCCTACCGCTCATTAATTAGGGGGTCATGATGTAATGGCCCATTGGTGTACAAGCTCAAGTTACCGTTTCTTTTCATTTTTTTTTTTTATTATTTTTTTATTAGGGGTTTAACGACCACCGTGAGCAACTCAATGGAGTCACCCGTCCCTAATTTGGGGCTAATGACTCTAGGGAAGGGAGAGAGCCAGTGCTGTAAGACAAACACAACATCCATGCTTCACCGGGATTCGAACCCAGACCCATCTTAGACGAATGGTTAGAAGTCATCGCTTAGACCACTGGGACACCAGGGCGGCCTCCGTTTGCTGCATCTCAAAGAATAATTGGGAAGTTATATCAAACATCAAAAGGGAAACTTAAAATGAAATTGTTTTTACGGTTTTATTTTTTCTTTCTCGTTTCTTTAATAATTCGTTGTTATCAACTGTAAAAATTGGCGACCCCAAATTTTGGTGCCATAGGCAGTCGCCTAGCTCGCCGAATGTTTGAACCGGCCCGGTACTTTTATATAATAATCGTTAACTTATACATATAATAATCGTTAACTTCATTAGATTTTCTATATTTAATATCTGTCTCCCTGTGTTGACATTATGCTAGAGCATATGAATCAGTAGGACTTCGGATAAAACGATATAACTGTGAAGAGAAATCGAATTAGCGTTTTCAAGCATCTCGGGAATTTTCGAAAATAGGCAAAAATTACCTGATTAAATAATAAAGAGTTTGCTATTAGTACTTGCAAAACACACATAAAATATAAATTTCCGATTATCCCCATTTTAGGTTATCTGGACAGTCATCCCCCTCCTTAGTTCGGATAATCGAGAATACACTGTAACAACTACATCCTGAGTAACTACGAATCAATTCGCTTTGAATTTTTTATGTAGCAAGTGACGAAGAGAGGACTTACCTCGAATGTTGATAACGTCAGATACTGTAGAATGGCGTTTCGACTCTTGTCGGGCAGTCCTTCTTTATTTCTTTTCTCTTCCTCTTCTTTCACCAGTTTTTCATTGGCGATTTCTAGCCATAAAATTGAGTAATCAAATTGGCCAGAATAGAAAGCCTGCCTCCCGAGCTCAAAGCAATCACTGGCTTCGATATGAAAAGGTAAGAAAAAAAAAGAAAGGAAGATGAATGCTTCGCAAATGTTAATTGTCAGCTAATTTTAATAAACATAAAGTAAGAGAGTCGTCCAATAAGCCCCAAACTTATTACACAGTGCTGCAATTAAGTAATGAGATTGATTTTTTTTTAATCCTGGTAAAATACACGGGTAGGGAAGGCATGATATTTTGATAAGCCATTTATCAGCTATGCGGTGGCAACAGCGTTCGGTGCACTTGCCCCGCACCTAGGCAGAGCTTAAGGGGCCCCAAAAACGAACAAGGTTTGTCAGGAAAGTAATGAAACCACTTTTCCTAGGCCAATCAGAAGGGCCGGAGAGCGGAGTCTCTGGGCGTGACGGGTGGCGGGGAATGTTAGGTAAACGATCGATGCCTCGCCAGTTGTCTCTGAGATTTTACAGAGTGAGGATCTCTTGCGAAGTGGACAGCTGTGTGAGCGTCGCATAACGGTAAAAATGCAGAAGAGTGTCGAACAGCGATACGCGGTAAAATTTTGTGTTAAACTTGAAAAATTCGCGACCGAGACGCTTGATATGATGCAGTAAGCCTACGGAAAGGATGCATTATCGAAAGCACAAGTTTCTCAGTGGCACAAAACATTCACAGAAGGAAGAGTGAGCGTCGAGAATGAGACACGCCCAGGGCGCTCTTGAGCGTCTCACACTTCTGACAATGTGAAAAAGGTGAGAGCGGTTTTGGACTCTGACCTACGTCTGAGTGTTAGATTGGTAGCAGAGCACATGGGACTTGCGAAATCAATTGTGCATGAAATCATCACGCAAGAATTGCAGATGCAGAAAGTTTGCGCCAAATTGGTTCCTAAGGTTTTGACCGATGAACAGAGGAACAACCGTGTGTGTGGACCGTGACAGCGGAACAACCGTGAGTCTGTAGACCGTGTGAGGAGTGAACCTGTTTTTTTTTTGTTTTTTTTTTGGAGAAAGGGATAACAGGGGATGAAACGTGGGTCTTTAAGTACGATCCAAAGACGGAAAGACAGAGCTCAGAGTGGCACACTCCCGAGCCTCCTCGACAAAAGAAGGCTCGAATGTGCAAATCGAAGATGAAATCGATGCTCATTGTCTTCTTTGACTGTAAAGGCATTGTCCATAAGGAGTTCGTACTACCCGGACAAACGACCAACGCTGCATTTTACATGGAAGTGCTTCAACGGCTGAAGAATAGAGTTGCGCGCGTCCGCCTGGAGATCACCAACACTTGGGTTCTTCACCACGATAATGCGCCGAGCCATGCGTCGCTGAGAGTGAGAGGGTTTCTGGCGAAACACAACGTGGCAACGCATGCCCAAACCTACAACCCGGACTTGGCTCCGGCTGATTTCTTTTTGTTTACCTGGCTCAAATCCAGCCTGAAAGGATACCATTTTGGGACTGCTACAAACGTGCAAACTGCCGCGATGAGTGCTTTGAAAGCGATCACTGTTCCCAATTTCCAGGCAAGCTACGCGGCATGGCAGAACCGCTGGCTGCTGTGTATTCATGATTAAGGATGTTATTTCGTGGAATTTTATTGTTTTGTGAGTATAACTTTAATTAATCGTCTGTTATTGAATGAATCTCATTACTTTCCGGACAGACCTTGTATAATTGAATTATCAGTACTGTTTTGATTTTCACGGACCAAAACAAATCAATGCTTAAAGCGACCACTTTATTTGTACTGTAAATTCATATTTTTACTCGTACATTCTGATATTAGTAACATACTGTATTTTCTTCTTGCTGTTGTTGATACTTCAAATTTTTGAGTTCTTTTCGATGTCCTTGTGTTGAAAGGAACAGCTAAAATAATTTAGCCTTCCGTTTAGTGATAGGTGAAGCAACACACGCTTCACACACTTTTCGTAGTTTAAGGCAAATACTAAACTGGCTTGCTGCTATATAAATTACTTTCATGTTGCTTGGATTGGTAGCAAAATGAAGCAAGTTAGTAAAATCATTCAATGCATTGATTATGATACGCTTTCCAACATACCAGAAATCATTATTCAAGTTACGAGGATAATGGTTGTGGAATAAATCTCGCTCCTGTGCCCTGACCTTCTACCCGATTTCGATTATATTAAACAGAATTGGTTCACTGTACCTCCGGAACAACATACTAAAGTTTTGTCGCAATAGAAGCATTTTTAGTCAAGTTAAGAGGATAATGGCTGTGGAATAAATCTTGCTCTTGTGCCCTGACCTTTGATCCCATTTCGATGATATTCAACAGAACCAGTTCAGTATACCTCCGAAACAACATGATAAAGTTTTGTCGCAATCGAAACATTTTGACGTAAGTTATGACGCATAAGAGTGATGGAATGAATCCCTCTGCTATGTCCTGACCTTTTTTCAATAGGGTTCGTCCCCAGGTGGTTCCTTACCACATACTAAAATTTCATCGAAATCGAACCATTTTTACGCAAGTTATCGTGAGGACAGACAGACAAAGCTGGAGCATATACGCTTCTTCAACCTACGGTTGGAAAGCGTAAAAAAAGAACTGAATACCGTTTCAAAAGTTCAGCCAAATGGAGGAAGTAAAGGGGGAAAAAAATGGCAAGAAAGAGAAACAAGTACATGGAGATACCCTCTGCCAGTCATCGCCGACGACGAATCGGAGCTGACAACTCAACTGGCCCCAATACCCAAGGATGTTTTTTTGTGGGGTTTAACAACCACCGTGAGCAACTCACTGGGCTATAGGCAGTCTCCCGTCCCTAATTTAGGGCCACTGGCTTAAGGGAAGGGGAAGAACCAGGACCATAAGACAAACACAACATCCATGACTCAGCCGGATTCGAACCCTGACCCATCTCGGACGAATGGTCAGAAGCCATCGCTTAGACCACACTGCGCCACGGGACGGAACACCCAAGGATGTCTTCAAGGGATTGGAGGATCGTACCTACACCCTGAACCAGGCATCAGCCTCTATGAAGTAGTGGATTCACACGTTTGAATCCATCCAACTAAAGCTTGACGCAACAACTCAGCGCTTCCACTACTGTGGAAGAACAACCGAGTCTTCTCAATACTCAGCGCCCGCGGGTGAGGAGCAAATTCATGCGTTTGGCTTTCAATGCTTTCAGTGTTATTGTCGAAAGGCAGAACCACTTTGAGCATATGCTACCGAACTTGATTATAAATCCACCCTGCGATCCTATGCTGCGGTGGCCTCCAGTTCCCCTGTCTACCAAGCCAACCCCCAGGAAAGCAAGCTGAGTGATTCAAGACTCCAGCCAGAGAATATTAAGAGAGATCCTCGCCTGCAGCAACAAGCCCGGAAAACCGTAGCATCCGCCACGTTGAAGCTTCACCTGCAGCTTCACAACAAAGGGTCACTTCACACAAACCTGCCTGGGACAAGGTGAAAGTGATACCTCCCACAAAGCCGGGGAAGCCTCGGTCTCTCCAACTTCTGCTCAAAGGTCTTCCTCCATCGGTAACCGATGAGGAATGCCTTCAGTCCATCCGATACAAGGGGATAACCTGTGAAAGGGCCTACCGTTTATCACAGCCGAACGGCCGCACTCCCACGGACGTTTTCATGTTACATGTTAAGGCGCCTGCGGTTCCACAAATTAGTGAATTGCTGGGTCATCCCGTAGCGATTCAAAAATTTGTGAAAGTGGCTTGGGACAGGAGCTTTTCCAGGCCCCTTCAAAAATCCTCATCATAATCCCGTTCTCGGGATACACAGAGTGCACGGAGGCGGGAACCTCAGGTTCCCAACGTTGAGAACAAAAAAAAAAAAAAAAAGGGGTGAGACACTGTTCGCCCTCTTATCCTTTAGACGAGGATTTAGACCCAGGAACCATCAGAAAACTCGAAAGAATTCTTCAAACTAAGAGGCTCATGGTATAAATGCGAACGCGAGCAAAGAATTCCTAAAAAAGGTTCAGAGTCCACTCACCTACAGCGCGCTGCCCCTTTTGGAGGGATGAAAATAATAAAATAATTTAGAAGCTTTAGCACGATGTCCTAATAGAAAAGGACAGGATAGAATGGTGCGGAAAATAAGAGAGATTAGTGTCTCTACCAGCACACGCACAGCCTTCTTGGGAAGGCGGGATCCTTTCAGATTACTCTAAATTCAATTTTTTTTTTACTATTCCTTAACTTGACCCATAAAAAGAATATATATATATTTTTTTACGTAGGTAGATTTTTATCACGTCCTTGTTAGGGCTTTAAGCCTTTATTCTTTATTCTTTTGAGACACTCTGGGCTCACAGTCTTGTACTAGTCTGCCGTTGACCCGCTACCCTTAAATTATTTATTTATGTAGAAGGGTAGGGCGCGATTGTAGTTTCTTTCTTTTTTTTTTCTTTTGTGGTTGGTGTTACTCATTTTATTCATTTAATTTTGTAAAGTCCACTCAGTCAATGTCAATGTCCAACCAAAGAAAAACATCTGCGTTGGAACCTTCTTTGCCCCCCCCCCCCGAGTTACGATGGGGAGTGCTTGCCGAAACTGTCTTGATGATTGGGGGTGTTTGTTGTCTATTGCCTTTTCCCTTTGGGGTAAGGTGATCAAGTTCTTTCTCAGCCCTAATCCGCCTAAAACAGGCTAAAATAAAAGAGCTAATATTTTGTCTGAAAAAAAAAGAAAGAAAATTCGAAAAATTAACATTATCTTTTTTATTTTATTTTAATAGCTTTAAATGAAATTTTTCTATTGTGCCACAGAATTCTTCTATTACTTTCTTCCCCCTCCCCCATTTTATTACAGACAATCATCAAGTATTATCACCTTTTTCTTTTCCTTAAACTAATAACATCTAACGCATCTTTTGACAGAATAAAAAAATACAGACCTCCTCAATTTTCCGACGAAAATGATAAGAAAAAATGCTTTTAAGAAACTCTTCCACATTCTCGCTTTCCTGCACTGACTGATGAAAATCTTACTGTCCACCTTTCTTGGTCCTTGGCATTCGTTTGTGGATAGCTGAATCTCTTCGATTTAGGAAATTGTTCGTCAAAGAAAGACTAGATCAGATCATACGTAGAGGTTTTTAGGAAGGGAGTGTCTGACCTCAGGTCTTAAACAACCCTTAGAAATAGGAAGCTGAGAGATTTGGGCTAGAGTGCCCGATAGAAAAGTGACACGGAAGTGAAGTAGAAAGGCGGAGGAAGACGCCCTTATTTATTACCGTGGGGGAGGGGCAGTACCCGGTGTCCCACGGCTTAACGTGCCCATCCGACGCACGGCGGATATTTAGTGGATCGAGTGTTCGTACCTGCCTGGGATCGAACCTGAGATCCTTTCCGTGGCAGTCACGAACGTTGCCCACTAGGCCACCCGCGGCCCTTCGTCACAGAACAGTATTTGTCATTTTCTTGTAGGACTTCCGTCCACAGTGAGTAGAGTTTAGGTCCCAGCCACCTACAGCGAGATCGCCTTTTGGGCAGGACACAGAAACGGAAGGAATGAGAGCAAGTCTAGCGTCTTTGACAGAACAGTTTGTAGTGAGATTAGAGTACAGTAGATAGCGCCACCGTACAAGTACGATGTTGCACACAGAGGGGTGAGATAATTTCAGGGTGGGGGCATAGGAAAGGATACCCATTTAACCAGTGGGTCCAGCCTGGGGGCCGTCACTTAACGTGCTCGTCCGATGCACGGCGGATATTCAGTGAGTGATTGTTACTAAATCACACCATCTCTGAAAGATCAGCCCAGGTTAGAACCTGAGGACCTTGCATCGATAGTCTGACTCGCTAACCACTAGGCCATCCGCGGCTCCCTTCGTCACAGAAAAACTCCTCCACGAAAGGTTATCCACATTTTTCAAGTGAAATACTGTGCACAAATTGCATTTTACCCATATTTCCTAATGTGGAGGACTTTTTAGGTTGCCAGTGTCTTCAAGTATTTTAGTTTTGTTTGATACCAAGCTTGTTGCCTACTAATTTGCTCGTACCATTAAAAAGATGATTTTCCAAGACTGAAGCAATGGAAGAGCAAGTTTTGTAATTGAAACGCATTCCAATTTTATGACAATTTACACGCAACGTACTCATGAATTTAACGAAAGTCAATTTTCAGCGCCCTTAGCGTTAAATTTGCGAAGTAAAAAAAGCGTTAAATTTGCGAAGTAAAAGTGCTAAAGTAATGAGTTTTGCCTAACGTATCAAACTCAAAAATAACATTTTGTTGTGACTGAAATAGTCTCTTCGTAGCGTAAAGCTGAAATTTTATAAATTTTGACTTTGAGAGCTCCTAGCGGGAAATTTATGAACTAGTAGTGAATTTTAAAATGGGAGAAATTTAATGAAATTTTATGTCCACTCATTCCAAAAAAATGTTTTGAAAAATCTGTGAAAAGCAAATGTTTTGGCTTTCAGCGCCTCTAGAGAACTGACTGAAAAAAATTTAAATACTTGAGAAGGAACAGTTAAGCTTAATCTAAGAGGCGCGAAGATAATTTTTCCTTCTAAATTAAATAGTTTCTTCATAACAGAACTTTATTTTTTTTGAATTTTTTACTTTGACAGCTCTTAACGGTAAATTCATGAAGTATATGGGATATTTAAAGTTCCAAACTTAATACCCTTTGGTTTCCTATTGGCCGCAAGAATAATTTTTGAAATATCTCTGAAAACAAGAAGTTCGATGTTCACGGACAGATCACTTTTTCTTACAAAGCGGTCTAAAATTAGAAATATAAAATGGCATTTTAAAAAGCGTAAAACTTTTCTTCTTGATTTTTTTTTTTTTTTTTTTTTTTGTTTTTGTTAATCTGACGATCTGACGGATGAAAATTTCTGAGGCGATAAGAAGGTGGTGTGGAGTGTGGGGTGTGGGATTGAATATTTTAGCGCCTAGGGCCCCAAAAGATCGAATGTCGCCTCTGTAGTTTGTATGATAGTATGATACTAATTTAGTATCTATCTATTATCTCCTGGGAGCCCTTGGTAATGGTGGGCCCCAGCCCAAATTATTACATAGAAAAGCTGTCTCCGGTAAACCCATGTTTCCTACACTATTCAGAAAAAAGATCTCTGGAAACTCCTAATAGATGGCAGCAGATGTCAACAACAAAATTCAGGGGATAAACTTTTTGATTCCTCCGTTTTTCTTTGACATTTCTCCATTTCATTACAGATTAAACAATAGATGTGTTCTTACGATTCGTCATTTGAGGAAGTCGCCGTGATTCCACATACACGACATTTATTCAGAAATTGGAATTATTTGGCAAAGTTTTCTTGACTTAATCCCGTTGGTATTTATTTATTTATTTTTTACCAGTGAAAGATTTGCTAACTCTCCACGACAGAAATAACTCAATTGAGAGAACTTTTAACTCAAAGCTAGACGTATCCGGAAAATTTACAAGGGGAAGCCATAAAAATGAAGCTTAAATTTTCAGAAAGGAAATTACGATATAGATATTAAATTTTCAGAAGGAAATAACGACTGTACATCCTTTAAATAACATGTATATCATCATCATCATTGTCAACCATTATCAATCCACTGCTGGACGAAGGTCATCCCAAGTTTCCTCCACAACGGTCTGTCTTGTGCCAGTCTCCTCCATCTCACTCCCGCATACTTTCGAATTTCATCCACCCATCTCCCATGTGGTCTTCTTCTGGGTCTTTTCCTATCCCTTGGAATCCAATCTAAAATTTCGGCTGTCTATCGATGGTCTGTCCTTCTGGCAGTATGTCCAGCCCATTGCCATTTCAGGGATTTAACTCTGATCATGATGTCTTCCACTCTTGTCATTTTTCGGATCCACGAGTTCCTCTTCTTATCTCTCCGGGTTACACCAAGCATGCACCTCTCCATGCTGCTTTGAGTTGTCTGCAGCCTTTGTATGTCTGTTTTAGTTAAGGTCCACGTCTCTGCACCATACGTAAGCCCTGGAAGGATGCATTGATCAAACACTTTTCTTTTAAGACATAATGGCATATTGCTCTTGAAAATTATGCTGTTTCTTCCAAAAGCTCTCCAGGCAAGTTTTGTACGCCGATTAATTTCTTCATCAATGTGACCCTCACTTGATATCTGCTGTCCAAGATAAACGTACGTGTCTGTTATCTCCAGCTTTTCTCCATCAATCGATAAATCTTCATTTCCTGTAAAAGCATTGAACATCACTTTTGTCTTCTGAAAGTTCATTTTTAATCCCACTTCTTCACTCTTGTCAGCAAGTTCCTGGATCATACCCTGCAGCTCTGATGGGGTAATTGCAAAAATGACTACGTCGTCAGCTAAACGAAGGTGGGTTAGATAATCTCCATTAATCTTTATCCCTTCGTTTTCCCAGTTCAGTGATTGAAAGACATTTTCCAACGTGGCATTAAAGAGCTTCGGAGATATGGTGTCACCTTGTCTCACTCCTTTTCCAATTTTTATGTGTGTTGTATTTTCAAACAGCCGAATCTTTGCACTTGCATTTTCATAGATGTTATTAATAATATTAATGTACGCATCTTCAATACCGCAGGATTTCAGAGCCATTGTAACTGCTGATGGTTTCACCAAATAGAAGGCTTTTTCATAATCGATAAAAGCCATGCACAATGGAAGTTCATATTCCCTCGCTCTTTCAATTAGTTCTCTCAGTACGTGGATATGATCTATTGTACTGTAGCCACTCCTGAATCCTGCTTGTTCTCTCGGTTGAGCCATGTCCTGTGTTACCTTCAAGCGGTGTGAAAGAACTTCAGTGAAGATTTTATAAACCACTGATAGGTCTGTAGTTCCTGAGATCCTCAATGTCACCTTTTTTATGTAGCAGGATCATTGTAGCGTTGTTCCAATCCTCAGGAATCTTCCCTATATATATATATATATATATATATATACAAGGGCGTCGGAGCCGAGGGGGCAGTTACCCCCGTTCACAAATGAGTGTGTGTGTGGGGGGGGGGGGGACATCACATTTGCCTCCTTAGTTTTCTTCCATTACAAATTACATATGTTCGTAATTGGAAATCTCAAACATTCGTTTTTTTAAAAGTTCATGTTGATAAAAAAATTTTCACCATGGACTATCTAGAAATCTGAATATTTTATTTATTGCCACGTACTCCTGAGACGGGATGTAAGGTCAGGTGATGCGTAACATCACAGCCTCTCCTTGACAAATGTCAACCCCGCCTTCTCGTGGTGCATCCTGTTCCCACTAAAGGGGCTCTGACGACCGCCCATAGCGGTATAACTATACCATCGGGATCAGAGGAAATGCTATCCCACACTCGCCAACCCGCTTGGCCAGCGTGGTGAGTTATGGCCAAACACCTCCAAAATGACTCTACAACTTAAATCTTGGCCCTCAGTCTCCGGCAGCTGGAATGTACCTGGCCAAGGCAGCGGCCAGTGCGACATGAAGGCAGAGGGTGCTAAGAATCCCTGGAGGACCGGACTAGGCTGCCATTTGATGCTGACCTTGGCTACCTACAACGGACGCTCCCTATCTTCTGATTCAAGGCTTCTTGAATTGGAAGAGGAACTACAAAGGATCAAGTGGGACATCGTCGGGCTGAGTGAGGTAAGGAGAAAAGGAGAAGATCTCATTGAACTGAAAAGTGGACATCTCTTCTATTATCGTGGGACAGATACTGGCAGAACTAGTGGTGTTGGATTTATAATAAACAAGAAACTGAAGGATAAAGTGGTAGAAGTTGAAAGTTCCTCTGACAGAGCTGCACGACTCGTTATCCAACTATCGAGAAGATACCAGGCTCAGATTATTCAAACTTATGCACCCACCACAAGTCATCCTGAAGAAGAAATTGAAGAATTTTATGAGGAAATTCGTCATCTAAATAATAAAGGTAAGCAGCACTTGAAGATAATTATGGGAGATTTCAATGCAAAAATAGGGCACCGGCAACAGAATGAAACTTCAGTAGGTAAATTCGGTCACGGCAACAGAAACCAGCGTGGAAATACTCTCGTTGAGTTTGCAGAGGCAGAAGGATTTTTCATCTTGAATTCCTTTTTCAAGAAAAAGCCACACAGGAAATGGACATGGAGACATCCAATTGGGACGACAAGTGAAATTGATTTTATTATGTGTAACAAAAAATTCGTCATCGAAGACTGCAGTGTGCTAAACAAGTTCAACACAGGTAGTGACCATAGATTGGGGAGATGTAAGATGCACCTCAACACTAAACTGGAACGTGGCAAGCTCATAAGACAAACAAAATGTATTGACATAACCAACCTTAAAAAACACCATAATACTTTCAAGTTGGAACTGAAGAACAGATTCTCTGCTTTTGAAGGCCTAACATCGGAAGAAGTGGATATTTCTGAAGTTAACAGAAAAGTAACCAAAGCTCTTATGGAAACAGCAACAAAATTAGCTGGGTCTAAGAACAAGTTGCATGTAAACAAATTATCAGGAAAAACGAAAATGTTGATGCAAAAAAGAAGAGAGATGAGGACAACTAAAGAAGATGTGACTTCCAAAGTGGAATATATAGAGCTATGCAAGACAGCACGAAAAAGTATCACTGAAGACGTAAGGAAATTCAACTGTGAGCTAGTGAGGAAAGCAATTGAAAACAACCAAAGCCTAAAGATAGCAAAGGGACATCTCAGTAAGGGAAGAAAACAGATTATGGCACTGAGAAAAGAAGATGGTTCTATAACAAGAAATAGAGGCGAAATTTTGACAAGAGTGAAAGATTTCTACTCCAAACTATATGAAAGGTAGACACTATAATTCGTGCATGAATACTAGTATTAAAAGAAATCCGTCTTGTTGCACGATGATATTTATTCATCTAAAAAATGAAATCTATATATGAAAGGGATGATACATGTACTCCAGACATCATGAAAGGTACCAGAGTTCTTCCAGTCCTCCCAGCAGAAGTTGCTCATGCAATCAAGAACATGAAGCGGGGGAAAGCTCCAGGAGAAGATGGAATTACTATAGACATCATACAAGAAGCAAGTGGAGAAATTGAAACAGTACTCGCCCAAATTTTCACTCGATGCCTTAATGAAGGGAAGATTCCTGAGGATTGGAACAATGCTACAATGATCCTGCTACATAAAAAAGGTGACATTGAGGATCTCAGGAACTACAGACCTATCAGCCTCCTATCAGTGGTTTATAAAATCTTCACTAAAGTTCTTTCACACCGCTTGAAGGTAACACTGGACATGGCTCAACCGAGAGAACAAACTGGATTCAGGAGTGGCTACAGCACAATAGATCATATCCATGTACTGAGAGAACCAATTGAAAGAGCGAGGGAATATGAACTTCCATTGTGCATGGCTTTTATCGATTATGAAAAAGCCTTTGATTCGGTGAAACCATCAGCAGTTACCACGGCTCTGAAATCCTGCGGTATTGAAGATGCATACATTAATATTATTAATAACATCTATGAAAATGCAAGTGCAAAGATTCGGCTGTTTGAAAATACAACACACATAAAAATTGGAAAGGGAGTGAGACAAGGTGACACCATATCTCCGAAGCTCTTTAATGCCACATTGGAAAATGTCTTTCAATCACTGAACTGGGAAAACAAAGGGATAAAGATTAATGGAGATTATCTAACCCACCTTCGTTTTGCTGATGACGTAGTCATTTTTGCAACTACCCCATCAGAGCTGCAGTGTATGATCCAGGAACTTGCTGACAAGAGTAAAGAAGTGGGATTAAAAATGAACTTTCAGAAGACAAAAGTGATGTTCAATGCTTTTACAAGAAATGAAGATTTATCGATTGATGGAGAAAAACTGGAGATAACAGATACGTATGTTTATCTTGGACAGCAGATATCAAGTGAGGGTCACATTGATGAAGAAATTAATCGGCGTACCAAACTTGCCTGGAGAGCTTTTGGAAGAAACAGCATAATTTTCAAGAGCAATATGCCATTATGTCTTAAAAGAAAAGTGTTTGATCAATGCATCCTTCCAGTGCTTACGTATGGTGCAGAGACGTGGACCTTAACTAAAAGAGACATACAAAGGCTGCAGACAACTCAAAGTAGCATGGAGAGGTGCATGCTTGGTATAACCAGGAGAGATAAGAAGAGGAACTCGTGGATCCGAAAAATGACGAGAGTGGAAGACATCATGATCAGAGTTAAATCCCTGAAATGGCAATGGGCTGGACATACTGCCAGAAGGACAGACCATAGATGGACAGCCGAAATTTTAGATTGGATTCCAAGGGACAGGAAAAGACCCAGAAAAAGACCACATGGGAGATGGGTGGATGAAATTCGTAAATATGCGGGAGTGACATGGAGGAGACTGGCACAAGACAGACCGTTGTGGAGGAAACTTGGGGAGACCTTCGTCCAGCAGTGGATTGATAATGGTTGACAATGATGATGATGATGACTCCTGAGACGCCAAGAAATGCTACTAGCTCCATTAACCAGCCCTCTGGGCTGGTTAATGAGTAAAAATAAAAAGGAAATGGAAGTAGGGTGAGGAATAAGATATAAGTTCCTACAATGTTTAATTATAGCGTCTACGGCCGCAATTCCTGCGGAATTCGTACCAATCCGGAAGTATCAAAATCTATAGTTCAACGCCGCTTATGTGTACAGTTAGTTTGCATTGAGAAGCTAAATGGATATGAAAACATTTTTTTTTTTAGATGAATGTCTAACAAAAAAAAAAAATTCAGGAAATTTTCCTAATGAAGTCAGCACGTCTTCTTTTACAGTAAGTAGTACGATAAATTTTATGCCATAATAAAATATTTTGTTTTCCGAAGTCTTGACCCCCTGTCAAAAAAGTATTTCTACGCCACTGAACTCTAAATCTTGGCGCACTAGGCACCTGCCAGTGACGTAGCCAGAAATTTCTTAAGAGGGGATGGGTTTGGTTCATTGATGAAAGCCTCGTATACACGTATATATCGTTTTAAATTCGTGCTCAGTCTCTCCTCAAAAGAGGGGTTCAAACCCCGAACCCTTGAGGCTGTTGAGTGTGCCAGTGATTGAACGAACCGGCTCTGCTGTGAAACCACCCGGAAATCTGAGCAACATTCCTGGTGTGCCACAGCATAAACGACTCTTCCCATTAATTTCAACTTTTCGGCGGGGTCCATGGACCAGATCATATCATATGTAGAGGATTTTAGGAAGGGAGTGTCTCACCCCAGGTCTTAAACAACCCTTAGAAATAGGAAGTTAGGAGATTTGGGCTAGAGTGCCCGATTGGAAAGTGACACGGAATCGAAGTAGAAAGGGGAAAGAAGACGCCCTTATTTATTACCCGAGGGCCAGTACTCGGGATCCGACGGCTTAACGTGCCCATTCGACGCACGGCGGATGTTTAGTAGTTCGAGCGTTCGTACCTACCTGGGATCGAACCTAAGCTCCTCCATTGCAGTCACGAACGTTGACCACTAGGCCATCCACGGCCCGGTCAATAGACCAGGCACTACGTCAGGACCGAATTAGGGGGGGGGTCAAACGGAACTGTAGCTAGGGGATCCCCATTACCGAGGGCCCAGGAGACATGCCACTACATCGCAAATAATAATACGACATATGTATTTATGTAGAGAGAAGTGTAAATTAGTTTTTCTCTCGTATAATTTCCACTCGATCACAAGAAGTAGCTAGAACAGATTTCAAGGCAGTGAGTCACTAAGGGCAAGCGTTTCGTGTCGCTGTGTACAGCGGGGTCGGAGTGATAGTTTCAGCTTTTTCACTACTATCCACCCACCCACACCTCCGTGTTTGCACTTGGAACCGTTAATGGACGAAATCCACTGCGACTTCACATTGCATAACAAAAAAGATGCACCAAGAAAAGTATAAAATGATAAATTATTAAATTCCAAGACAAAATCTAGGAATCTTAAGCTTTTAATTCATGTTCTTTTGAGAAAAGTGGAAAATAGTGACTTTTAATGAAAAATGCAGGTAATTTATTAGTCTGAAGAATGCACTATACGTATTATCACAAGCATTGCGTGGTTAACGGACTTCAACGAATGTTCGTCATAAGTTATTACGGGCCCACTCAGATGTCTTAGTCTAGGGCCCCACTAAGGCTTTAATCCCAGGGACGCTTAAAGAACCTCTAAGGTCCCCGGGGGTCGTGGCACGAGGTCCCCCCTTTCCGTATCGCGCACTCACATACATTATATTCCATTTCATCTAAAACTTTAAAATATTGCCAGGTATCTTATCCTTTTCATCTCAAGAAATACGATAAAAAAAATTTGCAGTGTGTTTTAGGCACTGCATTTAAACCCAGCTGAAACTGAGATGGGACGCAAATATCGAGATTTTCTCCGGCTGTCCCTGTGTAAACCAATTCTGTACAAAAGGGGAATTTCTGCGATCTGGAATCAGTCGATGTGATTAGGTAACATTTACACCTATTGGGCAGCGTAGTACGAGACACAGAGACCCACCAACAACAACCACTAGTGGCGTAGGGTGACCTAAAATTTATCCGTGGCTAAATATTTTTGAAATTACTCTCAACCTTCCGCAGTGTGAAATATAATTTCAAGGGATTGTGAGGCTTAAAAACGCCACCAGCTGAAATTTCCGGGTGAAGGATCAGGTGCACTCAGAGTCCGGGTGGAGGATCAGGTGCAGTCGAAGTCCGGGTGAAGGGTCAGGGGCACTCAGGCTTTACCTAAATTTTTTACTTAATCTTACCAAGTTTGATTGAAAGGAGACTTAACAGTGGAAATGTTTCGTAGAAAAATGCATATTTCCATAAACGTTTTTAATTACCTTTACCTTGCAAAACTTATGCCTTTAGTTTCGTGAAAGAAACAAAATATTGCACACATCTCTTAAAATTATTACGGAAATTCTTTAAGGAACAAAATATGATTTTATAACGGCTTCCGTCCACCCAAACTTATCATAGCAACCGCCAAGCGCTCCCCTCCAACTTTTGAGACAAGTCTAAGCTCTTAGTGGAGATTTTAAACAACAAAATACTTTGTATTTAACAGCTTGAGCGCACATGCACAGATCTTCCAAGCCCACTTAAACTTTCAAGGCAGAGAGCAGACTTTTTTTGACATAAGTTTAAAGTAAAAATGCTTTTTTAATATACACTAGCGTGCAAAAATTAAGGACGAGACGGCTTTACGAATGTAACGTCGTGCAGAAGTGCTCCACATCGACTCAAATCATACCATAACATTCCCAAGATGTAAGAATGTGGGACAAGTGAGCAAAACCGTCCTAACAAAGAATCCAAAGGATACAAGGGCACTTTATTGAAAAGGTAGCTTCGAGCACAACTAGACAGAAGACAGAAACGTCCATGGGACAGGCAGCTGCCAAGAAAAATCCAGTCTTTAGTAGGGGATATGATCACCCCTGACTGCGTTGCAGGATTTGCAACGTCTGTCCATGCTGAGGACGAGGTTGTCAAGGAGCTGTTGAGGCATCGCGGCCCATTCCTCTTGTAGTGCCAATAGCAGCTGCGGAATCGTTGTTGGCGGCTGGTGACGTGCTGCCAAGCGTCTCCCGAGAAGGTCCCACACGTGTTCGATTGGATTTAGGTCCGGGGACCTTGTGGGCCAATCCATGCGTTGAACATCTTCACTCTCTAACAGCTCTGCGACAGCCACTGTACGATGAGGTGTAGCGTTGTCGTCCATGAAGAGGAACTCAGGACCCACAGCCCCTCTAAACAGACGCACGTGAGGCAGGAGAACCTCGGTACAATAGCGAACACCAGTGACTGAACCTTCTTGGAAGATGTGGAGGTCACTACGGCTACCAAACATGATACCGCCCCAAACGAGAAATCCGCCACCTCCAAACCGGTCCCTTTCGATGATGTTGGAGGTGTGATTGCGTGTTCCCTGCTCTCTCCAGATGTGTATACGTCCAGAATCGCTCGCTAGACTAAATCGGCTCTCATCCGTAAAGAGAACTCGACCCCATTGCTCATGTGTCCAGTTCTTGTGTTCCTGGCACCACAGAAACGGCCGTTTCCGATGAGCAGGCGTTAATGGCACACACCGTACTGGTCGTCGTGCAAATAGACCACCTTTGTGCAGCCTCCCGGCCACGGTAAAACGCGATAACGGACGTCCAGTTGTCTGTTGCATGTGCCTTGCGATTTCTCCCGCTGTCTGCCGTCTGTCTCTTCTCGCCTGTAGGACAATATACTGGTCGTCCGCCGCCGTGGTTGCTCGTGGAAGACCACTGCTAAACTCTCGGACAACTGTTCCTGTCGTTTGAAATGCTCTCCAAGCTCGTGAAGCAATGCCGTGAGCGATCCCGAACTCCTCGGCCACACTAGTCACACTTCGACCTTCTTTCAACTTCCCAATGACGCGACCTCGGGTAAAGTCATCCAGATGTCGTCTTCTGGATTGCCTGATGGCCATAGCACACTGTGGCAGCAACTCGACGTCGTTCAAACCGATGTACACCGTGCAATAGCTTTCACCGAATTGCTGAGCGTACACCGCCCGTGTGCTTTATACCCTTCCGACCCCCCGTCAAACTGCATATATGCGAATGTCCTACCGTACCGGACCCTTGTCTATCTCCTGAGTGGTCTTTCGGTCCGTTCTGCCTGCTCGTTCCGCTATTATGCTAATTTCTCTTCTTCGTCCTTAATTTTTGCACACCAGTGTAGCATGCTTTTATTCATTTTCTAACTCAAATTCTAGCATCCCGGACTGGTGCTCAGCTGCTTGGTGCCTTAGGCAATGACCGAAAAAATCTATGTAATTCATTTGTGTGGCATCACAGTATTTATTCAGTAATTACAAGATGCAAAAAATACAGTGTGATCCAAATGGAAAGAAACTAATGGGAACTACATCGATTTACTTGACTGGTCCAACGTAAATTAAAATTTCATTTTGCATATTTTTATTTGCAAAATTACCAACAAGTGTCTTTAAATCTAGGTCGATCGACAACGTATATAATCCTAAAAAATTCCAGCGACAGTAATTTATTAATAGTGCCTCTTACTTTTACATCTGTTTTCGTTAGAAAATAAGTCGGAGTGTAACAGTTGCTAACCTCTAGTCTAGGCGCTGAGCATTGCCACCTGTTTGTTGCAGAAGTGGACAGTTTTGATATTTCCACTGAAAGCCGCATAAGACAGAATCCATTTTTCTTAAATTTTGTACCGCCCTCAGTTTAAGCTGACTTGCCTGCTACATAGATTTATGGCAGTTTTTCGACAGATGTGCGCATGGGCGTCTGACTAACTGCAGGCTGACTTACCCAGTCTATAAGCGCAGGTCTCTTATTCAACGAATAAGAATTTTCAAGTTATGTTGAAAGGACAACAGAAAAAAAAAAAGTCTTTATCTTTTTTATCATTAACTCATTCAATTTTATCAACTCTAACAGCGACAGCAGACCCAAGGCGGCGGAGGGGGCAGTTGCCCAAGCACGGAAATGAGTGTGGGGGCAAAACATCACATTTGCCCCCTCTGTGTTCTTCCTTTTCAAATTACATATGTTCGTGATTGGAAATCTCAAACATTGCGGTTTTTTTTTAAGTTCATTTTGATAAAAATTGAGTATTGCTCTTCATTTTTTACCATGAACTATCTAGAAATCTGATTTGTTTTTTAATGACACTCTTGAGAGGCCAAGAAATGCTCCCCATTTTTAAACAGTCCAGAGGGCTGGTTCCCGTTTGAAGACGAGCAATGTTTTGTGTCTTATGGGGTGTAAAAAATTATAGTCTTCTTCTAAAATAAATGAGTAAAAATAAATAGGGAAATGCAAGTAGGGTTAGGAATGAGATATAAGTTCCTTCAATGTTGAATTATAGCGTCTACTGCCACAATTCCTGCGGAATTCGTACCAATCCGGCAGTATCAAAATTCATAGTTTAACGCCTTTTATGGGTACAGTTAGTTTATATTGAGAAACTATATGGATATGAAAGCTATTTTTTTTTTTTTTTTTTGCTAGATGAATGTTTATTCGAAAAAAAAAATTTTGTTCACCAAATTTTCCTAATGAAGTCAACACGTCTGCACTAGTACGATAAATTTTATGCCATGATAAAATATTTTATTCTGCGACATCTTGAAGAGACAAAAGGGGAAAAACCAATCAAAATTTAAATCAAATAAACGTAATACAGACTAAATAAAGTAAGGCATATTAAAATTTAATTCTGGAAACTTACTAGGGGGAGAGGCTCGTAAAATTGTGTCCAAGGATGAAGACGGCAATATTTTTCCCGGCTGGGGAAAACTGATTTCCCCCTCTCTTGCCTCTAGACACTAAAATTGACATTTTCCTATTGTTATGCCTGTTACTCACGATCAAATTTTCGGTCAAATTTATTGAACAAGTAATCTGTCGATTTCTATTCGAACTGCGTCGTCTGCTAGCTAGCATCAAGTGACATGGAAGCATTAACATACCTTGCGCACCAAGCGGCTTGTATGCTCTGTTTGGTGATCAGAGAATTCAGTAACTTTGCAATTGAATCCATGATAAAAATCATGAAGATTCTGTTGTTTCAAACACCATTAAGGAATTCCCTATGTTTAAGGAAGTAAAAAACCAGGAATATTTAGGTAATTCATTATAGGAGCTATTTAACAGAATTAAAGTATGTGTCAGTGTCTTCGACAGAGTGTGAAAGAGTGTTCAGTATAATGAACAATGCCATGACCAAGCTAAGAAACAAAATGAGCATTCAAATACTATCATCTCCATTGGCGCACCAAAGGAGAAGCTTTGAGGAGCTTAAGCCCCCTCCAAGGAGATTAAGAACGACGTACGTCACAAATCAATTATACACAAATTTTATTTTACATGATCAAAAAATTACATAGTGTCTTCTTCCCAAAGCCCCAAAGAGATTAAAAGCGACGTACGTCACAAATTAAACATTCAAAAATAGTATTTTATATGTTCAAAAAATTACATACTATCTGAGATAGTGTCTTCTTTTGCATAATGTCTGAGATAGTGTCTTCTTCCCAAAATCACAAAGAGATTAAGAGCGACGTACGTCACAAATCAAACATTCAAAAATATTTTTTTTTTTTTTGATTGGAGGTTTAACGACCACCGTGAGCAACTCAATGGGCTATAAGCAGTCGCCCGTCCCTAATTTAGGGTCACTGGTTCCAGGGAAGGGAGAGAGCCAGTGCCGTAAGAAAAACACAACATCCATGCCTCACCGGGATTCGAACCCGGACCCCTTTCGGACGAATGATCAGAGGCTATCGCCTTAGACCACTGCGCCACCGGGGCGGCAAAAATATTATTTTACATGTTCAAAAAATTACATAGTGTCTTCTATGTATTTCATGGTGTCTTCTTCCCAAAGCCCCAAAGAGATTAAGAGCAACGTACGTCACAACCAGTGGCGGCGGAACGGCCGGGGCCACCAGGGCCAAGGCCCGGTCAACAATTTCAGCCAATATTTTTATTTTTTAATGTGGCATATGTGCGATTGTTGTGATGTGCCTTAGAAAGTTCCTCTAGGTAAGTGGTTGAATGATCCTAATTCCCAACAAAGCTCCTTAGGCATGGTTTTTCTTCTGTTTGTTCCGGAAAGCGGGAAGATGGAGGGTGCACAAGATTAGAAATTTCGGGCCCCGTCAACGAACTTAACTTTCCGCCGCCCCCGGTCACAACCGTATGTAAACTATATGCGTACATTATACAGTATATATGTACACACATTGTGTACGTATACTGTATATATATAGCCTCCTCCAACAAGAATTCCTGGGTGCGCCACAGATCATCTCTAACGTTTACATCAATAAATTGACCTTTAGAAAATTTTCGGTTCTACGTCAATTCGTCGCGTGCGTCAATTCGTCGACTGCGTCAATTCGTCGACTGCGACGATTCGTCGCGCGTCAATTCGTCGACTGCGTCAATTCGTCGCGCGTTAATTCGTCGCGCGTCAATTCGTCGACTGCGTCAATTCGTCGCGGACAAATTCGTCGACTACGTCAATTCGTCGACTACGTCAATTCGTCGCGTTTACAGATTTTGGTTACATAAAAAACGAATTCAGGAAAACGTACGATTTCGAACGTCTTGCTCCCTGATCAAATTTATAAAATTTGGACACGCAGACAGGATAGGAATATTACGTTTTTCTTTGGCACTAAAAATATTAGACGGTAAACGGTTTTTGGAACGGGGCAGGGCCCGGTTGGTCAGAGCCCCCCATATACAAAATTTTCGTAAAATCTACATTTCAAAATTGCCTTTATTCTTCAGTAAAATAACATTTCTATGTACATGACAATGGAATTCTGTCAATAAATACAGCGGTATATACATCAGCTGGAAAGTTCCAGTGAAACGTAAAACAAAATATTGTTAAAATCATAAAAAAATATTTCGCCACGTAGGGCGAAGGAGAGGCAGACAATAAAGCACGAGCGATACAAACGAAAATGTTTACCTACAGTATTGTAGACAGGGCAAGACATGATTCTATACTATGCACAAATTCCAATTAAGCATTACTACCATACTAAAGATTAAACATTAGGTACTAATTCACAGAAATGCAACAGTGATGCTACATTCAAAATTTACAACATATGTACAGAAGTATTCAGTGACAAGGGGAAATAACGCTAAATGTACTCAGAAGGGCATCTTGTTGCATTAAATTATACACACAGTGACTAATATTTTAAAAAAATATTCAACATAATGAAGGGGACATTGCGTGGGCAGTAAACTGTGCAGAAGGAAGAATTATATACAACAACATAAAACCCAACATTATCGAAGAGAACATGGGAAACATATTGAGCTATCTTCAATGGCACATTAAAACAGAAAAATCACAAATAGCGAAGCACCAAAATTAATACGTAAAAACATGATTTGTTACAGTGAACGTGGGCGACAACAAAAATCCCACTTATAGGTTGAGATGTAACTGCAAATTGTGGATATGGAACCACCCAGCCGATTGGGCCCAAGTGGATTGAAAAACGCTATCGGTGTTTGTTGAGGCAGCACGAGAGTGCTCCATTTGGAGGCGACTGGTTAACCGTGCTAGGAAGCGTCTCCGAATGATAGCACTTGCCTCCTGAGGAGGTGGAATAAGAGCGGGGAAGCGTTGTTGAAGATGGAAAGCATAGACAGTGAACTTCACAAGAAGAAAAATATAACGGCACACAGGAGGCAAGTGAGTAGGTGGATGCTTTGTTTGGAGTAGCCAAGCATATGCAAGAAATGGTAACGATCGAGCACAAATTCGATCAGCAAGACGAAATGCTGTGTTTAGGACTGGCAGGAGAACGGGGCAGAATAGGTATTGATGTTGGACGTCGCTGACTTCAGGGCAAAAGGAGCACTGCGGAGAGGTGAGAAGGGTCATGCGAAACAGTACAGATGGGGCGGGGAGACGAAGGTGAAGAAATTGCCAATGGACATTGAGTTCAAGAGGGGAGGAAAGGGGGAGGTAGATGCTGTCCAGATGGCGGGGAGAAGAGAAGGAGGAGCAGAATGAACAGAAAGTGGAAGTGCGGGAGGGGAAAGAAGAAGCCAATAAAGAGAAGAGGAGGAGAGAGAAGTAACTAGAACCGGGGAGCTACGAATGAGGAGAAAGAACGGTAGGGAAAGAGGAGCAGAGGGGACCGAGAAGAGACCATCAGGTGAAGCGAGGAGTGGAAAGAGGCTCCAAAGCGCTGTGCGAAGAAGAAGATATTCGTTAGCAAGAGTAATGGTTGGAGATAGAAACAGGGAAGAAAGAGGTCTCCAGGTTAGATCAGAAGTTACGAGAGAACGGACAGTTATCACACCAGAGCGGATCCAATGAGGAAAGTAAAAGTAAGGGAGGTTAGGAGGGTGAATAAGAGAAGAGAAGAAGAGAGGTTCATCTAGGAGATCAAGAGTTGAAGAAGGAAATGAACGGAGAAGAGGAAGCGAACGAAAGAGAGAAAGGCCCTCTCGCAGGACAGGAGGGAGGTGGGACGGGAGAAGAGAGTATGCATCCATCTTCAGAAACAGTAGGAAGGTGAAAGATGGGTCACGGAAAGAAGCTAGAACATTCAAGGTAGTGGTAAGGGACGGAACAGTTGAAGTGGCAAGGCGAATGAAATGAATAATGCGATGAGTTTTATAAAGGAAAGCTGGATCAGGAAGCTGGATGCCACCCAAAGAGGCTGGCAGATGAAGCGTGGCAGGTTTAACCCAGTGATGTGAAGACCAGATGACGGAAGTTGAGAGGCGAGTGATGGTCATCATTTGTGACACGGGCACAACCGTCGACATCCAAGAGTATTCGCATAGAGAGATAAGTTGTCGACGAACAACGGCTGCTCGTTGACGGAACGATGTGAAAGGGCGGGCCTTACTCCAGTAGGCAGCAGTCCGTTGTATCCGGGGAAGAAGAGCAGTCCAGGTGGCAGATGCAGAAGCCAAGGGCAATCCGACATACGCACCGAGGATCTTCTGTGTAGTGGCTGTCCACTGCGCACCCCAAGGAGCATCAGTGCGGGCAGCCCATGCCCCGCACCATAAGCCAGTACTTTTTGTGGCATTCAGCGCTGCTCCAGATAATGCAACATGCCCGCGGGGTCGGACCCCCCTCTTATAAAAAATTTCGTAAAATCTACAGTTTTCATCTTAGAACCACCAAATTTGGTATACTATCTTATGGTACTCTAACTTAGTCGGCAGACCGTTTTCGGAACGGGTCAAGGCCCGGGGGGTCAGAGCCCCCCCACATACAAAATTTTCTTAAAAACTACAGTTTTCAATTCAGAACCACCTAATCTGGTATACTATCTCATGGTACTCTAACTTAGACGCTAGACGGTTTTTGGAAGGGGTTGGAGCCCGGGGGTCAGACCCCCGAATAAAAACTTTTTCCTAAAATCTACATTTCAAAATTGCCTTTATTCTTCAGTAAAATAACATTTCATGTACATGACAATGGAATTCTGCCAATAAATACAGCGGTATATACATCAGCTGGAAAGTTCCAGTGAAACGTAAAACAAAATATTACAGTTTTCAATTTAGAACCACCAAATTTGGTATACTATCTCATGGTACTCTAACTTAGACGCTAGACGGTTTTTGAAAGGGGTTGGAGCCCGGGGGTCAGACCCCCCGAAAAAAACTTTTTCGTAAAATCTACAGTTTTCAATTTAGAACCACCAAATTTGGTATACTATCTCATGGTACTCTAACTTAGACGCCAGACGGTTTTTGAAAGGGGTTGGAGCCCGCGGGGTCGGCCCCCCCCCTCATAAAAATTTCGTAAAATCTACAGTTTTCATCTTAGAACCACCAAATTTGGTATACTATCTTATGGTACTCTAACTTAGACTGCAGACCGTTTTTGGAACGGGTCAAGGCCCGGGGGTGAGAGCCCCCCACATACAAAATTTTCTTAAAAACTACAGTTTTCAATTCAGAACCACCTAATCTGGTATACTATCTCATGGTACTCTAACTTAGACGCTAGACGGTTTTTGGAAGGGGTTGGAGCCTGGGGGGTCAGACACCCCCCGAATAAATTTGTTTTGTAAAATCTACAGTTTTCAATTTAGAACCACCAACTTTGGTATACTATCTCATGGTACTCTAATATAGACAGTAGACCGTTTTGGAACGGATCAAGGCCCGGGGGTCAGAGCCCCCACATACAAAATTTTCTTAAAAACTGCAGTTTTCAATTCAGAACCACCAAATCTGGCATACTATCGCATGGTACTCTAACTTAGACACTCGACGATTTTTTTGAAGGGGTTGCAGCCCGGGGGTAAGGGCCCCCCTCATAAAAATTCGCATAATCTACAGTTTTCAATTTAGAACCACCAAGTTTGGTATACTATCTCATGGTACTCTAACGTAGACGCTAGACGGTTTTTGAAAGGGGTTGGAGCCTGCGGGGTCGGGCCCCCCCCTCATAAAAATTTCGTAAAATCTACAGTTTTCATCTTAGAACCACCAAATTTGGTATACTATCTTATGGTACTCTAACTTAGACAGCAGACCGTTTTTGGAACGGGTCAAGACCCGGGGGTGAGAGCCCCCCACATACAAAATTTTCTTAAAAACTACAGTTTTCAATTCAGAACCACCTAATCTGGTATACTATCTCATGGTACTCTAACTTAGACGCTAGACGGTTTTTGGAAAGGGTTGGAGCCCGGGGGTCAGACCCCCGCCCCGAATAAACAGTTTTTCGTAAAATCTACAGTTTTCAATTTAGAACCACCAAATTTGGCATACTATCTCATGGTACTCTAACTTAGACGCTAGACGGTTTTTGGAAGGGGCCGGAACCCCGGGGCGAGAGCCCCTCCCCCTCCTCATAAAAATTTCGTAAAATCTACAGTTTTCAATTTAGGACAACCAGATTTGGTATACTACTTATGGTTATCTAACTTAGACGGTAGACGGTTTTTGGAAGGGGTCGGGGCCCGGGTCAAGGTAGCCCCATGCAAAATTTTCGTAAAAAGTTCCGTTTTTTACTCTTAAGAATACCCTATTTACGTTCTAAGGCGCTCTTTGGCCCTTTGAGGGCCTTGCACCATAAACCATCAACCAACCAACCAACTAACTATCCTACGGTCTAAGTTAGGGACTGTAGATAACAATAAAGTGCAAAAATATGCGTTTAATGGTGTATTAAAAACACAAATCTATATAGTTTAGCTTTCACTACCAACGAACGGCTTATCAGAAAGAAATATAATGTAATGTAAACAGAGAGTTCCAGATATTCAAAATTCAAAACGGTAAGAAAAAGATGATCAATGCCAATGTGAAGTCGTATGCATGCGACATCACATAGGTACATTGCATTTCTGTGTCGCGGGATTCACAGAAGCACACGCCAGATGTACGGCAGTTCTATAGATGTCTCCTAGAAGGTAAGTATTCCCATTCCTTTTTCTTTCTTTTTTGTTTCGCAAAATTAAATTAACTAAATCAAAAACTTTAAAATAAGTTTACTGGAAAATTGCAGGAATATCTTTTTCATTCATTAACTTTCACCCGCTGAACTTGGTGATTCCACAAATAGTAATATTTACCTGGTAAATAACTGGTATCCCTGCTAGTACAAATTATATTAATGATTTATTTGCGTCCAGTTCAATCTAGTATGTCCATAAGAGCGTTAGGGGCCGTATGAAAAATACATTTCAACGTGTGCCGCTACGGCGGCGGAGTGATCTAGGCGCTGGCTTCTGACCACTTGTCGAGAAGGATCCTGGTTCAAATCCCGGTGAATCATGGACGTTGTGCTTGACTTCTGGCACTGGCTGTCCCCTTCCCAGGAACCAGTGGCCCAAAATTGGGAATGTCCGACTGCTTATAGCCCACTGAATTGATCACGGTGGTCGTTAACCCCCCCCCCCTTCCCAAAGATTGCGACGTGTCCATTGCTATTTGTTGTGGACCGTACAAAAAGTATGTTTTTGATATCAAGGTGTCCACTTCCATGTAGGCTGGCCATAAAATGTTAGGAGACCGTACAAAATTGCATTTTTGTTTTCACCTTGTCAGCGCTTCGGTATATGGTTGAAGTATACGTATATATAGTTGGGCCATTTCAGCACGTAGTTTGGTTTATATAGAAAATCAAGATAATGTTACATTTTTACTCAGCTACAACACATTAATCCCGAAGGCTATTTGTTGAAATCTTTAATCCGCCGTGCTCATATTCACAACGTTAACATAACATGTCAAGTTATTAATGTTGCAGTTTTACCCTGTCACAAAACTTTAGTTACAAGACCTTAGGCGTAAACTTTTTTAGGAATTTTTAGTCCGACGTATTCATAAGGTTTCGATAACATGCCAAGGTTATGGTACTGCGTTTTGACTGAGGCACAAAAATTAATAAACAGGCCTTAAGCCCTTTTATCAGTTTTCAATCAACCGTGCTCATATACATAAAATTTTCAGAGAAAGTCAAGTTTACTGTGTTGCGCATTTACTCGAGTACAAAACTATAAACAGCCATTAACTTTCACCCGCTGAACTTGGTGATTCCTCAATTCATCCATTAACAAGTCTTTTAAGTGATTGTATGCTATGGTCATATTGATAATGTTTGATGACAAGTCAGGTTAATGATGTTGCACTTATTAAAGACTTAAAAAGGTGTAGAGGCTAGTAATTATTATTTGAAGTCTAAATAAAAACTCATTTTTAACATGACTCGTCATGAAATCCTTGTGAATATGGCATTTATTTTATTTTGTACATTTTACAAAGCGTATGCACTTTTTTTGGCATTTGTTTTAATTTTGTGTTGTACTTGTTACATAGCGTTTCGCATTTTTGTAATGCTTGTGACTTGTGATTGCATTTTGAATTTTTATTTGTTTCACATTTTGGATTGCATTTTGAATTTTTATATGTTTCACATTTTGGATTACTTTTTGACATTTTATGTTTTTGACATGCTATTTTGAAAATTTTGTCTTTTTTAATTTTGCGTTGGTTTTACATTCTTGCATCTTCGGCGGAATTACATTCTTGAAAAATTCAAATACAAGTTAGTAAAAGGTATAATTCAATTAGTGAGAAATACCAGCACATTTTAGTAAAGGGTAGAATTATATGAAATTCCTCTTAAAATGTCCAGCATGTTAACATTGTCTCTGTGCACCAAAGAAGTTCGAATTCCTTTTTATCTTGCCAGCGTTTCTCTTCTGGGTGGATTTGTTGGAATCTGTGCTATCACTCTTTCGATTTTAGCCATAGTTGTTCTCTGCTCTTTCGCAATTTCACTGATTATTTCGTACAGTCACAGTTTTTTCTCTCCCAGAATTGTATTCCAGCGTCTGTCTAATCTTTCAAGTTCGTTTTGTGTTCTGGGAAAGCCAAATAAATTGTTTTCACTAACTGACCAAATTGTTGGCGGGAACAGCGGAGGGCTTCTGCTTGGATTGTTTCTTCTGCTTCCACAAAATTTTCCAAGAACATAATTTTCCTCAAACCACTGAACTACAGAATCTGCATATTCTAGTAAAATTGATTTCACAAAATGAAATGCCCAAAACATTAAAAAAACTGCAACCACACGAAACAAAATACCCAAAACATGGTAAGAAATTCTGTTGAAAGCACAATGAAGGTATACGATAGGAGAAATATATGTTTTTAAAACTTAATACAAGTGTCAAAACTGAAATAAAAAGAAAGAAAAAAGAAATATTCCAAATTTCATTGTTACTTTAGATATTTTGACCTGTTGACATTTCGTAAATTGTACTTGCACTCGGTCAAAAAATATTACTTACAAGGACTATTTAGTAACTTTTAATCGCTGTGGTCGTATTTATAAGGTTTGCATAACAAATCAAGTTAATAATGTTGCGCTTTCACTTAGGCACCAAATGCTAATTATTGGCCGCTAGGCCTAGGCCTTTTAAATAATTTTTGATAAGCGTAACACTCTTAAATTGATTTGTCATGCAAACCTCATATAATCACAGCATTATAAAAATTACTGTAAATGCATATGCCTAGGTCTCGGGCGTAGCTATTAATGCTTTGTGCTCGAGTAACATTTAAACAGAATTCATTTTATTTTCTATGAAAACTACATAAATATCAGCTCGGAGGACTGAAAACTATCAAAAATCTCTAGGCCTAGGGTCTGCTTAATAGTTCCAACCTCAGAAAAGCGCATTGCAAAAATCTTGGACTTCTATGAAAACATTATGAAAATTAGCACGGCACACTGAAAATTGCTAAACAGGCCCAGTCCTAGGGTTTTCTAATTATTGTTTTGTACCTGACTAAAAGTGTAACATTATCTTTAGTTCTTACTAGCAGGGGTACCCGGTATTTCTCAGGTAAATATTACTATTTCTAAAATCACCAAGTTCAGCGGGTGAAAGTTAATGAATGAAAAAGCTATTTCCGTAAATTTCCAGGAAACTTATTTTAAATATTTTGATTTAGTTAATTTAATTATACGAAGCAAAAAAGAATTTACATTATTTACAGTACATTGTATTTCTGCCTGATAAGGCAACCGTTGGTGGTGAAAGCTAACGTTTATTAATTTGTGTTTTTAATACATCATGAACCGGATATTTTTTCACTTTATTGTTATCTACGGCCTCTAACCTAGACCGTAGGTGCGGTAATGGAGTGCTGTATTGGGATGCAGTTCTTAAGAGTAAAAATTGTAATTTTTTCGAAAATTTTGAATGGGCCCCCTTCACACCGGGCACCGACCCTTTCCGTCTGCGGTCTAAGTTACAATACAATGAGGGAGTGTACTAAATTTGGTAGTTCTAAATTCGAAACTGTAGGTTTTACAAAAATTGGCATGGGGGGGGGGGGAGGGCTCTGAACCCCTGTCTCCAACCGTTTCCAAAAATCGCCTGCATTCTCAGTTAGAGTACCATGACATAGTATACCAAATTTGGTGGTTTTAAATTGAAAACTGTAGATTTTACGAAAAATTTTTATGGGGAGGGCTCTGACCCCGTGCCTGACCCGTTCCCAAAACCGTCTACCATCTAAGTTAGAGTACCATGAGATAGTATACCAAATTTGGTTGTTCCAAATTGAAAACTGTAGATTTTACGAAAATTTTGTATGGGGGGAACGATCTAACCCCGGGCCCCAACCCGTTCCGAAAATTGTCTACTGTCTAAGTTAGAGTACCATGATATGGTATACCAAATTTGGTGGTTCTAAATTGAAAACTATAGATTTCAAGAAATTCTATATGGGGGGGGGGGCTCTGAACCCCGGGCTCCGACCCTTTCCAAAAAACCATCTACCGTCTAAGTTAGAGAACCATGAGATAATATACCAAATTTGGTCGTTCTAAATTGAAAACTAGTTTTTACGAAAAATTTTTATGGGGGGGGGGGCTCTTACCCCGTGCCCGACCCGTTCCAAAAACCCTCTACCGTCTAAGTCAGAGTACCATAAGATAGTATACCAAATTTGGTGGTACTAAGTTGAAAACGGTATATTTTACGAAAATTCTTTGGGGGGAGGGGGGGTGCTCTTACCGCCCGGGCCCCGATACGTTCCAAAAACCGTCTCCCGTCTAAGTTACAGTTTCATGATACCAAATTTGGTGGTTCTAATGTGAAAACTATAGATTTTACGAAAATTTTGTATGTGGGGGCTCTTACCCCTCGCGCCTTGACTTATTCCAAAAACCGTCTAGCGTCTAAGTTAGAGTACCATGAGATAGTATACCAAATTTGATGGTTCTAACTTGAAAACTGTAGATTTTACGAAAATTTTGTCGGGGAGGGCATTCTAACCCCGCGGGCCCCGACCCGTTCCAAAAACCGTCTCCCGCTAAGTTAGAATTTCATGACACAAAATTTGGTGGTTCTGAATTGAAAAATAAAAATTTTAAGAAAATTTTGTATGTGGGAGGGGTCTTACCCCCGGGCCTTGATCCGTTCCAAAAACCTTCTACCGTCTAAGTTAGAGTACCATGAGATAGTATACAACATTTGGTGGTTCTAAATTGAAAACTATAGATTTTACGAAAGTTTGTGTGTAGGGGGGGGTAACCACCCTTGCCCCGACCCCTTCTGAAAACCGTCTACCGTTTAATTTAGAACACCATTATATAGTATACCCAATTTGGTAGCTCTAAATTGAAAACTTTAGTTTTTACGAAAAAAATTTATGTGCGGGCGGTCTCTGACCCCTTGCCCGACCCGTTCCAAAAACCGTCTACCGTCTAAGTTAGAGTACCATGAGAGAGTATGCCAAATTTGGTGGTTCTAAATTGAAAACTGTAGATTTTACGCGGCATTTTATGGGAGGGGGGCTCTTACTCCCGGGCTCCAACCCCTTCCAAAAACCGTCTAGCGTCTAATTTAGAGTTTCATGATACCAAATTTGATGGTTCTGAAATGAAAACTAGATTTTACGAAAATTTTGTATGTGGGGGCTGTGACCCCCGGGCCTTGACCCGTTCCAAAAACGGTCTGCAGTCTAAGTTAGAGTACCATAAGATTGTGATGTGATGTGTGTTTTTTGAGCTCTGTCTTTTACGTGCTTTCGAGTAGTTAATCGAGTGGTGTACTTTTTCTTTTCGAGTGCATCTTCAAGTTGAAGATAAGTGCTTTCGTTTCGTTTGTCTCACGAGGTGGTGAGTGAATTACTTTATTCTTTATCGTTAGTTATATTTTTCGAACGAGTTGGTCTTGTTCTTCGGTAAGCCTCGCCGTTGACATGGCGGCATTAGATAAGGGTGAAGCTCACGCCCTTATCTTGGAAGAGAAGCCATCTTCCTAATCTTCTTCCAACCCAGCTGCTGACACAGCTTCGTTGGTCGCAGAGATCTCTAACTGCCTTACTGACGTCATGAGTTCCTCTGCCTTGCCTGCGCCTACGGCCTGCCTTCCCACTGAGGGTACTGCCGTTACAGGTCTACTCTCTGTCCCTGTCGCGGATGCTATGGAGGTGTCGGGTGACGTCGCTTCTACGGCCACCACTTCATCTCAACTGCCAGATTCCCCTATAACAGCTGGAGTTTCGCCCTCTACATCTAGTAAAAGTACTGTTCCTCCATCATATGCGACTGCCATGTCTAGTGGCTCTACGTCACTCCTATCGTCTGATACTCTCCTTCCCGATTCGTATCTTCATGTCGTGGGATCCACAGCAACGATAGATATTCCCGAAGACTCACCAGCCGGCCGTCAACTGCAATCAACGATGGACCTCGGCGTATGTTTTGATGCGCTGCCGGATACAAAGCTTCAGCTCTATAGCCGAGCTCTTAAATCCATTTTACCGGCGGATGCAATAGATTATGTTGCCCGAAAACCACGATCAGTGCTGGTTTACTTCAAGAAAAAGGAACATGCTGACCTTGTCTTGACAGCAGGACTGACCATTAATGATGTACATCTACTACCACAACCAGTCGCGCACCGCCCCGTGCAGGTGACTTTCTACCCTGTCCCGCCAGAGGTATCTGATACAATTCTTTGCACGTTACTCAGTAAGTTCGGCCGAGTAGTCGGTCCCATAACAACCCTCTCGGCGGCACCCAGAGACCCAGAAGACAAAGCCATTCGTGGCTTCCGTCGCACCGCTCGTGTGCTCTTTCCGTCTGATACTCATCTTCAGGCCTGTCCAACTGTCCTTCACGTGCGATGTGGGCAACAGCGACGTCGTATCGAGATCATCACTTCTCAGCATTGCACCCTTTGTCAAAGTGAGAGTCATGTGCGAGCCAATTGCACTCGTGCTGTTTCCATAACCGTGCCAAGTGCTGTGGCACCTTCTGTCCCTCCTGTTACTGCTGTGTCAACGTCTCCACACGAGTGGGAGGTTGCAGGACCCAGATCTTCCCGACGTCGGCCTGCAGACGTTGGTCGACAAACGTCTTTGGCAGACTCACTTTCAGTTACAGATCGGAATTTTCCCACGCTTCCTACGGCACCCCCGCAGCGTATACTTTCTGCTCCTACAGATTTACCTGCTGATATGTCGTCGGTGTTTACCGTTGGCGCTGCAGATCCAGCAGCCGAAACCCTTTCCAGCACAGAAACTTCTATACCAGCTGGTTCCTCCACGATTTTTGGCAAACGCAGTGTCTCCTCACGGAAGAAGTTGAAGAAGTCTAAAACGTCCTCATCCCCGCACTTGTTCACTAGGCGGTCTAATCGCCCGGTTACTCGCGCAATCTTCTCTCGACGTGGCATTTCGTCTTCTCAAGTACAAGCCTGGACTGAACCAGAGACGGAGGATGTTTCTCCCTCGTTAGAGGACTTCACTAATCTCCTTCAAGAGAATGCTTTTCCCGCTGAGCCGCTGCCTTACGTAGATCTTCTTGAATATTTAGTGAGTCCCACCAGCACGGCCACTGCCCGTGCTTTTTTACTAAAGTATGAAGCTGCCCTACCTCGGGTTCTCAGTCAACTTGATTCTCTTTTGCACACTCTTCGGCGGAACGTCGATGACATTCCGTGGGGTCTGGGTTTTATCCAGCGCCTACATGTTCTCGCTACTGCAAGTCAACACATCTTACATCCGCCGACGGACCTAAAAGTTCAAGGTCACGTCACTTAATTGTCGCGGTTTTGCGACACCACTTGCGAACGCCTTAGCCTATGAGGACCTTTCCCCACTGAGTGCGGACGTGCTACTTTTACAAGAGACGAACTGTCACCCTACAACTTTGTTTACTCCCTGGCGATCATGGAATTTTGCTTTCCACCACGCATTCAGCTGTTCATCATATGGTGGTATTGCCGTCGGGGTACGCTCGACTTTTCGCTCTACGATGACTCTCTTCTCTGTAAAAAATCTCTGTCGTGATCTCTTACAACAAGTCACGTTCACTATTCAAACGGAGAGGTTTCATATCTTTAACATCTACGTGCCAAACACCTCCACTTATGTGTCGGAGCTTTTTCTGTGCTTTCGCGGTGCTCTCTCTGGTATATCTGCCACCGACCGAGTTCTCGTTGGTGGCGACTTTAATTGTACTCTACACCCTCAACTTGATCGTTCCCCGCCTTCACGCGAACATCGTGCAGACCTTGTACAGCAGCTACAGTCCCTCGTTTTTGATTTCTCACTGATAGATGTCCATCGACACTTATATCCGACTACACCCTCCCATACCTGGCGTGCATCTGGTGCAATAAACCCGGCCACGGCCAGACTTGACAGGTTTTATACCACGCCCATACTTCTTCCAGCGATCTCTGCATCCTGTTGCCAGCCCACTGCGTCGTCCGACCATTGCGCCATCACTCTCACAGTGTTCCACACTCATGCACAGCACAGGACAACCCGCCCGTGGACATTTGATGCCGCTCTTTTGGATGACGCCGGTTTTTGCTCTTCAGTCCGCCATTTCCTCTCCGAATGGCGCACGCAACTGCAGTCTGCGCCGTGTGCCCTGACTTTCTGGCTGGAGGTAAAACATCGCCTCTTGCTTCATGTGCGAAATCAGGCTTTTACGATCACGACGCTACAGAGGATGCGGTTGGATCACATCCGTACGATGCTTTCCCTTATAAATATGGCTGACCCTCTTTTTGCTGTGTATAAGGCTGAACTGAATTCTCTCCTAGTCCCACTCGCGCAACAGGTCATTCGGCGGCTGAGATTACAGCATCTCGCGCCCGATGCCTGCACTTATGAGTTTCTTTCCAATCTTGAATCTAAGCGTCATGCCTCTGCTTCAATTCGCCATCTCCGCCTCTCTACTGGCGAGGTATCCTCTGACCCAGTTACTCTTTGCTCTGTTGCCCGCAGCTATTTTACAACGAAGTTTTGTGAGACTCCTCCTCCTTCCAGCACTGCCTTATCTGGTCTACACTCTGCTTTACCTCAAGTCCCCTCTTATTTTTCTGATTCTCTCCTCCGGCCTCCCACGCTAACAGAGATTTCCGAGACGTTTTCTTCTCTAAACTCCAAGGCTGCACCTGGCCCAGATGGACTTCCTTTCTGTTTCTACAAAGCTTTCCTCCCAGCCCTCCTTCCTTTTCTGCTTAGTGCTTTCTCCGCTGCTTTCCACCTATCCACCCTTCCGAGGAGTTTCACAACTGCCCATATAGTCCTCTTCCCAAAGAAGGGTGATCTCCTAGACTTGGGGAACTGGCGTCCCATCTCACTTCTGAATCTTGATTACAAGCTTTATTCTAAACTACTCTCGCGCCGTATTAATCCAATCCTCCCCCACATCCTGTCCTCTAACCAGACCTACACTGTCCCAGGGCGCTCCATCTCGCATAACATTCAACTTCTCAGTGACCTAATCCATCTCGCTCGATCTCGCTCTGAACCTCTTGCTCTGCTGTCTCTCGATCAACAATCCGCCTTTGATAATATTTCTCACGCTTACCTCTCGTCTACACTTTATAGTTTCGGGTTTCCACCTCCTTTTGTTTCTGTTCTCCTCTCCCTCTATCAGGACGCCACTTTCCACGTCAGGTTGCCCACCCTTCTCACAGCGCCAATTCCTTTCCGTCGCGGCGTCCGGCAAGGCTGCCCCTTGTCCGGACAGCTCTTTGCTCTTGCGATCGAACCTTTTCTCCGCTCCGTTCACAGATCCTTCTATGCTTCTCTGCCTCCAGTGGTCGCCAGCACTCGCCATCATATTGTCACCTATGTTGCCTATGCTGATGACGTAACTTTTTGTGTTCGACAAGATGCACAATTCTGCAAACTTCGCCACCTCTACACTAGGTATGCCTCTTGTTCTAGTGCCACGCTAAACGAGTCAAAAAGCACTGGCTTGTGGTGTGGGTCGTGGGCTAGTCGAACCGACTCTCCATGGGGAGCCGAATGGTCCACATCCTCACAGCGTTTTCTAGGAGTGCACCTGGGCAAACCTCCTACAGCCTCGACGATAACGTGGAATGCACTGCACCCCCGCCTGCTGCGTACGGCTGCCAACTGGAGACAAGCACAGTTCTGCACTTCTCTGTACCAGCGTGCCCAGATCACTCGAACATATTTGTTATCCATGTGCACGTTCTCTTGGCTTGCGTCCAAACAACCTGTCTATCGTCTTCTTGCAATCACCCAGTGCCAAACCAATATCGTGTGGGCTGGTCATCATTGGGTTAACGCTTCACTTCTCAGCTTGTCTCCTCAGAATGGCGGTATTGGACTGCTTGACGTGCGGTTATACTACACTGCTGGACAATTGCTAAGGAATGATCATAAACGGCTATATAGCGCATAAAAAAGTAAGTGTGGTTGGATGCCAAGTGAAATAAAATAATGTCAGAATGCCAGGACATTACAAGAAAGACAATTTATTGTGCTCTGAAATCCAGAAGGCTTTGGAACGTGTTCAAGGGACAAACAGGCCAGTTTGTGCAGAATGCGTAAACGTGAAAAAAATGCAATTATCGTCCGCAGGCGTTCCGGCGTAAGATGTCAATACGGGATATGGCCACCATGGAGGGTGATGCAAGATTCCACACGTCGTGTCATGCTTTGCACAACATTATCAAGCAGCTGTTGTGGTAATTTATCCCATTCCTCTGTCAGTGCACGGATGAGGGTGTCCTTGTTTATTGGAGGGCATTGGCGACCAGCAAGACTCCTCCCCAAAGCACCCCACACATTTTCAATGGGACTCAGATCTGGAGAACGTGCTGGCCATACGAGGCGTTGAATATCCTCGCTCTCAAGACACTCCTGGACAGCGACTGTTCGATGACATGTTGCGTTGTCGTCCATGAAAATGAATCTATCACCGACAGCACCACGGAACATGCGAACATGAGGTAGCAGAACATCATTAATGTATCGTTGGCCAGTCATAGTCCCAGTTGGAAGCACATAGAGGGACGTACGGCCATTGATCATGATGCCAGCCCATACCATGACACTACATGTCGGATATCGGTCCCCTTCCTGTATGTTTGCTAGACAATATGGAGTACCACTATCACGCCAGATCAGTTGTCATCGACAATCAGACGATATACTGTATCTACTCTCATCTGAGAAGAGGACAGCAGACCAGTCGTTATCAGTCCAATTGCAATGTTGATGGCACCATTGCAAACGGGCGGTACGGTGACGTCTGGACAATGGGATGCATACAACAGGACGGCGGGCGTATAGTCCTCCTTCATGCAAACGTCTGGCGACAGTTTTTCGGGAGATCCGCTTGCCAGTAGCAGCCATAAACTGATTTGCTACCTCACTAGCTGTGCTGCGCCGGTGTCTTTTTGTTGATAGCACTATGTACCGATCTTCTGCAGGTGTCGTACTGCGAACACGACCTCCCCCGTGACGTTTGCTACACTCTCCATTTGTTTGAAATGATTTCCAAAGCCTTGAAACAACACTGTGGCTGACGTCGAACTCCCTGGCAACATCTGTTATTTTTCGCCCTTCTTCAACCTTGCCGATAATACGGCCACGCGTAAAATCATCTAGGTGATGTCAGGAAGACATACTGAAAATTGCAAGTTCGTCAATTGATTCTTTCCCTTTCAACTTTGCGTTTGGACAACAACGGTCAGTAAGCGTCAAATCCTTTATATCTCTTATCAGCGCTATGACGTCACGAACAAGTTCGGCAATCCAAAATTTGCATACGCACAACACGTCTTACTGTATCCCGCACTTATGCTAATTTCCACATTTTCCTGCCTTCCACTTTATGGTTGCTATCGTTGCTATTGTCATCCGTCCTTAGCAATTGTCCGGCAGTGTATCAGGCATTCCGAGTGTCTGCATTTCTTCGCCTTCTTGCTTCACCTGTTCTGCCTGCGGAGACAACCCGGGACGTCACTGTCTCCCCGCGTAATCCCCACCTTACTTTTCTTTCCTATCTATTAATGGATCACTGCCCCCCTCCTTTCCAACTTACCTCCTGTCTATCGGGAGGCTATCACCTTGCTTCGCTCTTTCCCTCTGTCTCGCTCTCCACCAGCTACAACCTCCGAACTACTCTCAGAACCTCTATTTTTCTCCTCCGTCATTCATCCTCCGCACCTCCCCTGTTTTGCTTTCCCCACCTGGCTCCGCGCCGGAGTAGTCACAGTCCGAGACCTTGTCGCCCCTGATTTTCTCTGGCGCTCCTTCTCCGACTTTCCTCCTGCTCTTCGTGCTCTACCCCATGCTCTTCAGGTTCACACCTCCTTACTCTCATCCCTTATTTCTCTCTTTCCCGATCTTGCTTCCCCCGCCGGTCTCGTTACCGTTCTATCCGCGTCTCTCCCCCTCCCCTTTTTCTTGTCGGCTCACGGCTTAGATCTTCCGATTTTCTCCTTCTCCACATCCGCTTTTTACAGATTTCTCTCTCTCTCCCGCTCTTCTACGCCTACACCTATCCCTGATATCCCGTCTTCCGCTCTCTCTGCTGTGTGGTCTGCCACCCTCTCTCCTCTATCTACACCCCCAGAGATCAACACCCACTGGTTCTTCTTACATAACCGTCTTCCCGTACCCTCAATCTTGCACCGGATGACCCTTCTTTCCTCCCCACTCTGCCCTTTCTGCGCCGGGGAGGCAGATGTGAGTCATGTCTATCAATATTGCACTATACTGCTACCAATACTGAATCTTGCCTTTTCGATTGCGCAAAGATCCTGTACAACTGATCTTTCCTTCAGTGCTTACCGAACGCTGTTGCTCAACCTTGTGCCTCCAATCAGACTCCCTGTAGTCTGCACCTACATTTTTGTGCTAGTGAAACACGTTATATACGTCTATCATCAACAGTGTCGTGCTCGGGAGGTGCCTCCTACGGTACTTCACGCAAGTGCCGCGTTGCTCAGTTTTTTTCGGGAATGTCTCCTTTCTCGATTACGCCTTGAGTATCACACCGCCGTTGCTCGACAAAGTGAACCAAGCTTCTTCTCTACATGGTCCCCAGCGGCCCCATGGTTCGCTGGGACACCGACTTCATTGCATCTTACAGTTGGTGCTTGTATGACTATTTAACAGTTAACTCAGTGACTCTTTATCCGAACCTTCGTCACACCTGCTCATCAATATATGTCTTATCTCCACGAGATTCCTGAACATCTATTTCCATCTGAATGTCATGCAACTATAATGTCTCTTTGTTTCTACAGTCATCTGTACATATCCCATTTCTATGTCACAATTATCGGTCATTCTACTTTTGCTCGTCTCATGTACATGTACTTTGTCTTGTTTTCATAACGGTGCCGTTGCGTCTTCAAGTGAACCCAGCTTCTTCTCTCCATGGTCCCCAGAGGCCTTGGGGTTGTTGGGACTCCACCTTCGCTGCACAGTACAGTTCGTGCTCATAAGACTATATTATAACATTTTACTCTGTGCTGCTCTACCTGAACCCTTGCCATATCTACTCAACCTAGTGTGTGCGATCTCCTCAAGATTTGTTTACATCTAAATGTCATGTATATATTGTAAATAGGTATCTACTGTCATCTGTAAATAGTGCATTCATGTGTCACTGTTTTTTTTTTTTTTGAGACGTTTTTCTCTTGCTCGTCTCATGTACATTCCTTGAATAAATACTTTGTGAACACCATAAGATAGTATACCAAATTTGGTGGTTCTAAGATGAAAACTGTAGATTTTACGAAATTTTTATGAGGGGGGGGCGCGACCCCGCGGGCTCCACTATTCGCTCTCGCTTTTGAGCCTTTCCTGTTAGCAGCCCGAAGATCACTCCTGGATGTCCTACCGCCGACAGTGGCTAGTACTCGTCATCATCGAATAATTTTCACCGCCTATGCTGATGATGTGACCTTTTGCGTCCGGGATGAATCTCAATTTGATCGCCTGTATTCTGTATATCAACAGTATGTTGCATTATCTGGAGCAGCGCTGAATGCCACTAAAAGTACTGGCTTATGGTGCGGGGCATGGGCTGCCCGCACTGATGCTCCTTGGGGTGCGCAGTGGACAGCCACTACACAGAAGATCCTCGGTGCGTATGTCGGATTGCCCTTGGCTTCTGCATCTGCCACCTGGACTGCTCTTCTTCCCCGGATACAACGGACTGCTGCCTACTGGAGTAAGGCCCGCCCTTTCACATCGTTCCGTCAACGAGCAGCCGTTGTTCGTCGACAACTTATCTCTCTATGCGAATACTCTTGGATGTCGACGGTTGTGCCCGTGTCACAAATGATGACCATCACTCGCCTCTCAACTTCCGTCATCTGGTCTTCACATCACTGGGTTAAACCTGCCACGCTTCATCTGCCAGCCTCTTTGGGTGGCATCCAGCTTCCTGATCCAGCTTTCCTTTATAAAACTCATCGCATTATTCATTTCATTCGCCTTGCCACTTCAACTGTTCCGTCCCTTACCACTACCTTGAATGTTCTAGCTTCTTTCCGTGACCCATCTTTCACCTTCCTACTGTTTCTGAAGATGGATGCATACTCTCTTCTCCCGTCCCACCTCCCTCCTGTCCTGCGAGAGGGCCTTTCTCTCTTTCGTTCGCTTCCTCTTCTCCGTTCATTTCCTTCTTCAACTCTTGATCTCCTAGATGAACCTCTCTTCTTCTCTTCTCTTATTCACCCTCCCTAACCTCCCTTACTTTTACTTTCCTCATTGGATCCGCTCTGGTGTGATAACTGTCCGTTCTCTCGTAACTTCTGATCTAACCTGGAGACCTCTTTCTTCCCTGTTTCTATCTCCAACCATTACTCTTGCTAACGAATATCTTCTTCTTCGCACAGCGCTTTGAAGCCTCTTTCCACTCCTCGCTTCACCTGATGGTCTCTTCTCGGTCCCCTCTGCTCCTCTTTCCCTACCGTTCTTTCTCCTCATTCGTAGCTCCCCGGTTCTAGTTACTTCTCTCTCCTCCTCTTCTCTTTATTGGCTTCTTCTTTCCCCTCCCGCACTTCCACTTTCTGTTCATTCTGCTCCTCCTTCTCTTCTCCCCGCCATCTGGACAGCATCTACCTCCCCCTTTCCTCCCCTCTTGAACTCAATGTCCATTGGCAATTTCTTCACCTTCGTCTCCCCGCCCCATCAGTACTGTTTCGCATGACCCTTCTCACCTCTCCGCAGTGCTCCTTTTGCCCTGAAGTCAGCGACGTCCAACATCAATACCTACTCTGCCCCGTTCTCCTGCCAGTCCTAAACACAGCATTTCGTCTTGCTGATCGAATTTGTGCTCGATCGTTACCATTTCTTGCATATGCTTGGCTACTCCAAACAAAGCATCCACCTACTCACTTGCCTCCTGTGTGCCGTTATATTTTTCTTCTTGTGAAGTTCACTGTCTATGCTTTCCATCTTCAACAACGCTTCCCCGCTCTTATTCCACCTCCTCAGGAGGCAAGTGCTATCATTCGGAGACGCTTCCTAGCACGGTTAACCACTCGCCTCCAAATGGAGCACTCTCGTGCTGCCTCAACAAACACCGATAGCGTTTTTCAATCCACTTGGGCCCAATCGGCTGGGTGGTTCCATATCCACAATTTGCAGTTACATCTCAACCTATAAGTGGGATTTTTGTTGTCGCCCACGTTCACTGTAACAAATCATGTTTTTACGTATTAATTTTGGTGCTTCGCTATTTGTGATTTTTCTGTTTTAATGTGCCATTGAAGATAGCTCAATATGTTTCCCATGTTCTCTTCGATAATGTTGGGTTTTATGTTGTTGTATATAATTCTTCCTTCTGCACAGTTTACTGCCCACGCAATGTCCCCTTCATTATGTTGAATATTTTTTTAAAATATTAGTCACTGTGTGTATAATTTAATGCAACAAGATGCCCTTCTGAGTACATTTAGCGTTATTTCCCCTTGTCACTGAATACTTCTGTACATATGTTGTAAATTTTGAATGTAGCATCACTGTTGCATTTCTGTGAATTAGTACCTAATGTTTAATCTTTAGTATGGTAGTAATGCTTAATTGGAATTTGTGCATAGTATAGAATCATGTCTTGCCCTGTCTACAATACTGTAGGTAAACATTTTCGTTTGTATCGCTCGTGCTTTATTGTCTGCCTCTCCTTCGCCCTACGTGGCGAAATAATTTTTTTTTTTTTTATGATTTTAACAATATTTTGTTTTACGTTTCACTGGAACTTTCCAGCTGATGTATATACCGCTGTATTTATTGGCAGAATTCCATTGTCATGTACATAGAAATGTTATTTTACTGAAGAATAAAGGCAATTTTGAAATGTAGATTTTACGAAAATTTTGTATATGGGGGGCTCTGACCAACCGGGCCCTGCCCCGTTCCAAAAACCGTTTACCGTCTAATATTTTTAGTGCCAAAGAAAAACGTAATATTCCTATCCTGTCTGCGTGTCCAAATTTTATAAATTTGATCAGGGAGCAAGACGTTCGAAATCGTACGTTTTCCTGAATTCGTTTTTTATGTAACCAAAATCTGTAAACGCGACGAATTGACGTAGTCGACGAATTTGTCCGCGACGAATTGACGCGCGACGAATCGTCGTGGTCGACGAATTAACGCGCGACGAATTGACGCATGCGACGAATTGACGCGCGACGAATTGTCGTAGTCGACGAATTGACGCGCGACGAATTGACGCAGGCGACGAATTGACGTAGTCGACGAATTGACGCACGCGACGAATTGTCGGGACACCAAAATTTTCTAGCAAAACGGTTTGCAGCTTCTCGGATAAAAGAGGGCGCGCCATCACTATGCCTCATCGACAGGAAATGTTAAGGACATTATCTCATTCAAGCAAACTATTTGTTTAAAGCAAATGTATTTTTCTTCTTTTTTTTTTTTTTTTTCTTTATTTTCTTCTCTTTGATGTATTTTTCATATTACGTAAATATGTTTGTTTTAAAAAAGCTAAATTATTCGTCTAATTTGCGGTATTTCGAGCGGCCTTTCATTAGCGTAACTTGAGGAAATGTTATTTACTTTTGAAATGTCATTGCACGAAGCATGTTGGTACAGGAAACACTGGCTAAAGCCCCCCCCCCCCCCCGGACAAGAAGCTTGTTTCGCACTTCGGGAGAGGCATGGCCTGCCTTATCTATCCACGCCCGACTCAAGGTGGAATACTTGCGTAATAAAAGTGGTCACCACAGATCAATGCCCAACCATCAATTTACAGGAAGGGGAGGGAGCACGTGTGCTCCCCCCCTTCCCAATCCCTCTGAAAATTTCAATAGCCCTTCTCTATGAACGTATTTTGTGCTGTCAAAGAAATTAAAAGTTATATAACGATGGTTCCAGCTTCACCGTGCTTTTATGCAATGCACATTATGAAAGTTAAATAATAAATTGCTGCATAATTATAATCAGAGGCGGAGCTAGGGCGGGGCGGGGTGGTTGCCCCGGGCGCAGCCGAAGAGAGGGTGCCAAATTCACTACTTAAAATCTGATTAGAATTGAAAATTCGCACCAATTTCTGGTACAGTTCTTTTTTTTTTTTTTTTTTTTTACGTACTTGTCATTCGTCCATTTACAAAATTTCCGTAATATGTTTCGCCAGTTTTGGTAGCCTTGGCAGCTTCGATTTTTTTTTTTTCAAACCGTTCAGGAGAAGTTAGTTTCTCACATTCAAAAATGAAATACGTACGATGCAAAATAAAGATGTTCACATTGAATGGAATACGGAATTACCATACAGTACAAAATTTCAAGATGATAATCCGTTTTTTTTTTTGGTGTAAATATGACAAGGGTGGTAAGTCAGATAATATCTGAAAACTTGAAAATTTCGTCGCCCAGGAGCAGGAATCGAACCCGCGTCTCCCAGATAGCGCTCGGGTATGCTAACCACTACACCACCCTGAAATGAATCGGAAACTTGATACTTGGTCGTTCTAGGTGGTGTAGTGGTTAGCACACCCGGGCGAGATCTGGGAGACGCGGGTTCGATTCCTGCTCCATCTCGGTCTACAATACTCTATTTACTGTATCACATCCCAATAAAGATACTTAAGTATTCGGTTGTTAAACTACAGCGAAAGTGGCAATCAGGTAGTGGAAAAGTCCTATTGTTCGTAAATTCTAATCCTACTTTTGTTGGAATTAGACGTTGGTGCTCTTAATCCCACACAATATCACATATCCTAGGAACTGCAATATCAATCTCTCTCTCTCTCTCTCTCTCTCGTCCATGGACGTCACTAGACTTCGAGGTCTGGCTGGGCAACCGGTGGGCGAACATTATTTTTGGTGGGGCAAGCTTGATAGAAATTTGTTTTTACCGAACAATCAAAGAATGATTTTTAATGCTTTTCACTACCCGCTACAAAGGAATTCGTGCAATCCTTATCTTCTCCACCTGGACACACACACACACACACACACATACACGGATCTCACTGGTTGCGTAACTGGTGTAAAATACAAGTGTTACTATAATGTCGCCTTCAACTTTTTTCTTGCTCTGAATGCATTGTCTTCAATCGCTTTTCAAAATTTTGCGTTTTTTGCTTACGAAAATAGTACTGTACTTGAACAATTTAAAGGAAAATGTCGTTTTTTTTTTTTTATCTGTATCAAATTTTAACGTCGTGCTACGCAGACACACAATAACTCCCCTCCTTCAAGCCAGCGACTTTGACTTCACTCCTCTCCTACAAAGCAGTCGTCGGCCACTTCCTACACTTTCACTGTTCCGGGGTAGCTTTAGACTCCACTTTCCGTGTTGGAATCCCCAATTTTCTAAAGAAAAGAAACGGCAGAGCAATTAGTAATGACCTCACTCAGTGAATTCCTATCAGCCCTTCTCATTAGCTCTGTGACCATACGAACATGAAAATGATGCTTAAACTAAGGAACTAGAAGAGTGGAGAACAATTGAATTTTCATAGCTCTTCGGATGCTATTTTGACAAGCTTTCTACGGAGACGTAAACAACAAACTTCCTAGTGGAAAATACGTAGAGCTACATTCAACAAAACATAAGACTGATTTCTTGACAAAGTCCAGATCATATTTTAAAATTAAATATATTAAAAAATGGTAAATTTTGAACCGGTTGGACGGCAGGGTGGGTAAGACAAATTTCAGGGTGGGCTCAAGCTCACTCTTTCATCTCCTTGGCGACGTCCATGCTCTCTCCCTGTTTTTTTGCCATGTGCTATCGACCTTGGCATTCGTATGGTTTAATCAAAATGCGAATGATTAACAAAGGTATGAATTTTTTTTTAATTATGATCATTTTTTTACTGAACAGCATACGTACATAGCAATGTGACCGACAAAATAAAATGTCAAGAAAAAAAACTTTTTGACTTGCGTCTCGTATTATAAACTTGCAGCAACGCACACCGACAGTTCCGTGCTTGGTGTTCAGAATTTTTTTTTTTTTTATCGGACAGTTTTGTGCTTGGTGTTCAGAATTTTTTTTTCTACACGGACAGTTTCTTGCTTGGTGTGTATCATTTTTTTCTACACGGACAGCTTCGTGCTTGGTGTTCAGAATTTTTTTTTTTTTTTTTACACCAACAGTTTCGTGCTTGGTGTTCAGAATTTTTTCTATACGGACAATTTCGTGCTTGGTGATCAGAATTTTTTTTTACACCAACATTTCCGTGCTTGGTGTTCAGAAATTTTTTTTATTTTACACCAACAGTTCCGTGCTTGGTGCTCAGAATTTTTTTTAAACGGACAGTTTCGTGCTTGGTTTTCAGAATTTCTTTTTTACACAGACAATTTCGTGCTTGGTGTTCAGAAATTTCCGTTTGGCAATACCCATATGTAGTTGTCGAAATGAAACAGAATAGCAAATGATCCATAACGTTAGATAAATTCACCTGTAAGGTTGACGTCTGCTACAGCGCCCATTAATATCCCATTGGCCAGAGATGTAGTTTCTAATTGGTACGTTTTCTGCAGACGAAGAAGTGCTTGCGCTGCTCCCAAGAGGTCGGCATAGTCTGGAAACAAGGCGTTCTTCCATTCTTCCATTCTCTCTGGCAAAACAGTAAAAATATTTTTATAACTTTATCAGGGTCTCAAAAAGAACGAAATGTGTTTTATTGCATATATATATATATACCCAGTCAATTAAAAACCTTTTAAAACACAAAGATTCGCGAAGACAGAGTTCAAATTTGTTGAGGCACAAGCAGGGGCGGATTGGGGGACTAAACCAGGCCGGAAATTTTAGCCTTTCGGTCCATTACAAAAACGAACGAGTTCTTGGGGCGGATTTCCGACAAGGCGCACTGGGCGCGCGCCTACGGCCCCAGAGCATGAGGGACCCCGAAAACGTATAGGCCTAATTGAATTGCCAGTTTTCTTTTAGTTTTCACGGGCCGAAACAAATATATCCTTAAAGCGACCACTTCATTTGTATTGTCAATTGATATTTTGCTGTCTCATATTGGTAAAATATAACGCATTTTTTATTTCTGTTCTTGATAACAAATTTTCGAAATCTTATCGATGGACTCGTTTTGTGTGTGTGTGTGTTTTAATTGGAAGTTTAACGACCACCGTGAGCAACTCAATGGGCTATAAGCAGTCGCCCGTCCATAATTTAGAGGCACTGGTTCCAGGGAAGGGAGAGAGCCAGTGCCTTAAGACAAATAAAGCATCCATGCCTCACCGGGATTCGAACCCGGACCTAAGAGGACGAATGAACAGAAGCCATCGCTCAGACGACTGCGCCACCGGGGCGGCGATGGACTCGTTTTGAAAGGAACAGTTAAAATCATTCAGTATTCCTTTTAGTTGAATAATTTCTTTACAAAAGAACATTTTTTTTTTAATTTTCGACTTTGACAGCCCATCAGGGTATGAAGTATGTGGGATATTTAAAGTGCCAAACTTAATATCCTTCGATTTCCTATTAGACGCAAAAATAAATTTTGAAATATCTCTAAAAACAAAAAACAAAATTCGATGTGCACGGACAGACAAAGCGATTACATTAGCACTTTTTCTTACAAAACGTTTTAACAATATAAAGATAGAATGGCATTTTAAAAAAGGAACTTTTTTCTTGACTTTATTATTATTATTTAATCTGACGGATGAAAATTTCTGAGGCGATAAGAAGGAGTGGAGGGGTGCGGGGCTGAATCTTTTAGCGCCTAGGACCCCAAAAATATCTAAAGTCGCCTCTGATGAGTTCCCCTGTAGTTTCTCTACAGGGGAACTCCTCAAAGTTTCCCTCTTGAACAAAAAATCTGTTAGATCCGAAATGAAAGGGAACGGTTGGAATGTGCACTAGGAAACAAATTCAGTAGTGTACAAATTTTAACCACAATTTAACGGTGAAAGAGTTTAAAAAACCACTCATGATTGAACGTAGCATTAAAACAAAGCTCCATTCATCAGCTTTTTAAAATTCCGGATAATTATTTTCTTTTACAAATTTGGTTTTGACGAAAAAAAAAACAAAAAAAAAAAAAAAACCCTGGAGTTTTCTGAAGACTCCATTTCTAGCGTAATCAACACGAAGCAAGTTGAAATGCGTGCACATGCCACATAGCAATTTTCCTACAATATTTTTTTATAATTTTACGATCGCCTGCTGCACAACGGTATTGGTATCTTCTCCTTCATTAGATGCATTTTTAAAAAGTCTACCCATTATTTTCACCGGTGAACCAGTACTGAAAAATAATTGCTTCTTCCAAGATAAATGTGAGTGGAGTACAGATTTCGGAATATCTGTGCCGGAGATTCGCTTTGTGTTCTGCGTTAGTCTGTGGATAAGGGTTTGGGAATGATGTGCCATCTCAGTGGGTATTAGTGTCCTCTTCCAGACTTTTACGAGGCGTGTTTTTCTTCGCTCCGGAAGTTGACGAAAGTTTTCGAAGTTTATCGCTTACCTCGTTTGTTCTTTTTGCGTGTTCAGTCCCATAAAGGTTTGGAAACCATTTTGTCATCCTCCTCAAAAGGGGTGAGTGCTATTTTATTTTTTTCTCTTTTTATGTTGGGTGTTACAAATTGTAGCAGCCCGCTTGTTTACTTTTGAAACATGATGGCTTCCGAGTTAACCTTAACGTGACTTTAGCCGAAGCGCAAAGCTATGCAAATTTCTCTGCCACCAGCGTGCGTTTCACGAAGTCTGCGTCTCTTGGTAAGTATGTAAATGAGAACACCTCTTCTTCAGGCTCAGAATAGTTTAATCGGATTTAGTCGTTCCCGAGATATATACTCAGGGTTGATGATAATCTTCAAATTCGGTTCAGCCTCTTGTCGTCGGAAGGCCAAGAATTCAGCACTACGTAGTTTATATTTTCCTTCCTTGAGAGGAAAGCCTCTCTACGTCTATATGGACGATGTCGAGAAAATTGTGCCGAAGCAAAGCATTGCTAACATAAAACACAGAATTTTGCTGCGTCATTCAGGCATTAAGCATTTCTCACATCAGAACAGAGAATTTTATTATGTTATTTCAGAGTAAACGCACAACATACGTAGATACAAGGAAACGTTTCATTTTTAATTTTTCTTTCAAGGAAATAACGTTTTAGACAGAACTAAAGCTCAAACGAAGTTGACGATTATTATTCATAGGTAACAAACTAATTATTCGTTCATTGAAAAAAATTAAAACAGAGGTCAACCGGGAAATGTCCCGGTGGACCAATCCGCCTCTGGGCACAAGATTGTAGTAGTTAAAGCAAGATGACAGTGAATTTCCGGTTGTAATCAAAACGCCTTCTGAATCCTTTCTGAAGCGAATAAAACTTGGCAGAGCGGGGCTCGTACCGCACAATACGAAGATCTCATGGGGCTGAGTCCAATGATGTATTCAGTCATCCTCTCGGGGATGCTTGCCCCCCCCCCCGTGAAAACTCATGAAACGCTTTTCCCGTAGGTTTTTGGAACATCTCCTCTTATATTTAGTTTGATAGTTTTCATTTTCCGCTGAATATTTGGAGAAATTAATTAAAAAGAAAAAATTTAAGAAAATGAGGGAAAACATTGTAATAACAATAAAAGACACCTACATGGGTTTCAATCTGAAATGCCTATCATCCTTCAAAAAAACACTAAACAGTCCTGGCTGAATGGGCAATTTTTCGTGCATTGATAACTCGGACTACTTCCGCCATAAAACCTAATTCCACAGAGTAGAGATGTTTGCACTGCAATACATCATCTCATTTTGGAAGCTGGCATTCACCTTTATTTCAGTCTTCTGGATGCCGACTGTCCATGTATACGATTAAGCCTCAGTGTAGCTAAGGTGGTGTTAGTGCTTTTAATTCAACAAAATATTTGCTACCTAATTTTTAACAATAGCAAACTATTAGAAATTGTTCCCATAAAAACGTTGTTTTTATTCACTAGCGGTGGGTAATTGGGTGATTTACGATCTGTGAAAAAAAAAAAAAAAAAAAAGGAGGGATCGAGGTACATCAAACTGGCATCCAAACGGTTAGTTAGTTTGTTGTTTTTACTACTATGTGATCTAATGGGGCTGAAACCAAATGGCAGGGGTTCGTATGGTGCAATGGTTCGCACCATACGTTTTCAGGTAACACTGTAATGATTCCTTAATAATCAGAAACATGCTTGTAGTAAGGCGAGGACATTTTTACCACTTCTAATGTGTGTGTGGGGGGGGGGGGGGTCTCCAGCACAGCATTACCTTACTAGCATCCTCAATATTTTACACCACTCCGTGGTGAAATCTGTGGTGCGTTACTGAATTAAAGCAAAGGTATAACATCTTTACATTTTTAATCACTTCTATATGTAGATGTTTTGTAGTTTGCAATATAGGAACATAAGAAAAATTTTGCACTCTACTTAAAATTTTTATATGTATATATAAATAACAAAATTGTGATTATATGCACATAATGTCAAAAAGTTTCAGCCCCGCACCCCGGGGGGGGGGGGGAGGAGCTCTGAATGCAACGCTGGCTTAGACGGGCTCGGGCCGAAACATTTCGGGCTTCGAAAACTGAACCCGAACTCATGTCTCGTGTGCTTGCTTGATAACGCTGCCTTTGGCTCTTCCCTCGAAATAGTAGTGTCCCTAAATCAGGGACGGCCGATGCTTTATAGTTGCTATGGCAGTAGTTAAGCCCAGAAGAAGAAGAACAACAAAAAGCTATCAGTAATGCATCATATCAGTGGCGTATATTCGAGGCTAGCTGCGAAGCCCAGAGAATGCACAAATAAAAGTCTATTAAATATACACAAATAAAAGTCAATTATCAACGGTATTAAGACATGTCGATGCTTTCGCTACGAAAAAAACACGAGCGGATTCGCTTCTTTGACTCAATTCTGGCGAACGAATACCAACGGCATAACGCAAGCATGCAGCTCTTCCAGAGTCTTTGCTGTTCTGATTCGAAGACCTTCGATACAATCGCTTGCTAGCGTTTCCATGATAACATGAATGAGCGGGTGGAGGGGAATGGACCATTGCTTCGCGCAATGGTTCTCTCAGAAAAGAGAAGACTTCGACTACCTCAGTCACTCGCATGCTTCCGCCTGTAACAGCACGTGCTTCGCGAGAGTTGTTTCAGTTTGTGTGGGGTGTCAATGAATTAAAATCAGTGATATTATATCTTAAATTCGTGACTTTGTTGGATTTGAACTATTTTGATAAATTTTGTGTAAGCTTCCCTGAACATCTACTGTCAGAATTTAAAGAACTCTATGCTTCAAATTTTGATACAGCTCAACTAGAAAATGAATTGTAGGTGTTTTATTCCCTTGATGAATAGAAAACAAATCAGTAAGAGGCGTTACTTGTTACATAAAGTGGAATAAATTGGACATAGTGTTTAGTGAGATGTACAAATTAGCAGACCTAATATTAAAGTTTCCATCGACAACTGCAACTGCCGAAAGAAGTTTTCCAGCGTTAAAAAGAATCAAGATATATCTTAGAACAGCACAACGACATGTATATACATTCGAGCAACTTGGCTGTTTTGTTAATAAGGAAAAACATTCTTTTTAAATATGAAAAAGTTTTCGGAAGAAACTTTTTATGAAAACGTAACACTCAAGTTCACACAGAAGGAAAGAAGAATGTAGTTCATGTACAAATAAAGTATTCAGAAGAAGAATGGAGTTCATTTACAAATAAAGTAATCAAACCCTAATCCTCATAATTATTTGGTATCATGTTAGCAATAATATGTACCTAAAATAAGTTACTTCTATTACTTAACAATTAAAAATTAAACTTTGCAATTTTTAAAAACACAGTACTGTGGTGGTGGTAGTCGGGGGGATATAACCCAGGTCTCGGACCCAAGACACCCCCCTGCATCATACATAGTTCCACTAGATCAGAATAAACTGTTACCGTGTCTAAAATCACCACACAAAAAGCTATTTTCTGCATAATGTTAATAAAATTTGATTCAACGACTACCGCGAGCACTTCAATGGGCTGTAGGCATCCGCCCGTCCCTAATTTAAGGTCGGTGGCTCCGGCCTGTCCTAAACGTTATACTAAATGAAAACACCCGCCTCGTTATACTAAATGAAAACACCCCCCTGTTCATGTACAAATAAAGTATGGGTGGTGGGCCTGTCCTAACGTGCGTTAGGACAGGCCCACCACCCATGTCTAATCAAGGGCTCGAGAGTCTGAGCCGGCTCAGATGCCAACGCTTAGGCCGCTAAGCCACAGAGGCGGGTGTTTTCATTTAGTATAACGTTTACAGTGTTTTTTTTTTTTTTTTTTTTTTTAGCTTTCCTGTTTATTGGGTGTCTTATTTAGTGAATGTTTATTGGATGTTTAGTCATTTGCGCACAGGATTTTAGGAAGTAAGTGTCTAACCCGAGGTCTTAAAGAACCCTTAGAAAGGAAGCTAGGAGATTTAGGCTAGAGTGCCCGATAGGAAAGTGACACAGAAGCGAGGTAGGAAGGGGGATCCCCATAAACAGATCAGATCAGATCACATGTAGAGGATTTTAGGAAAGGAATGTCTTACCCAAGGTCTTAAAGAACCCTTAGAAGTAGGAAGCTAGGAGATTTGGACTAGAGTGCCCGATAGAAAAGTGACACGGAAGCGAGGTAGGAAGGGGGATCCCCATAAACAGATCAGATCAGATCACATGTAAAGGATTTTAGGAAGGGAGTGTCTGACCCAAGGTCTTAAACAACCCTTAGAAGTAGGAAGCTAGGAGATTTGGACTAGAATGCCCGATAGAAAAATGACACGGAAGCGAGGTAGGGAGGGGGATCCCCATAAACAGATCAGATCACATGTAGAGGATTTTAGGAAGGGAGTGTCTGAACCAAGGTCTTAAACAACCCTTAGAAGTAGGAAGCTAGGAGATTTAGACTAGAGTGTCCGATAGGAAAGTGACACGGAAGCGAGGTAGGAAGGGGGATCCCCATAAACAGATCAGATCAGATCACATGCAGAGGATTTTAGGAAAGGAATGTCTGACCCAAGGTCTTAAACAACCCTTAGAAGTAGGAAGCTAGGAGATTTGGACTAGAGTGCCCGATAGAAAAGTGACACGGAAGCGAGGTAGGAAGGGGGATCCCCATAAACAGATAAGATCACATGTAGAGGATTTTAGGAAGGGAGTGTCTGAACCAAGGTCTTAAACAACCCTTAGAAGTAGGAAGCTAGGAGATTTGGCATAGAGTGCCCGATAGGAAAGTGACACGAAAGCGAGGTAGGAAGTGGGATCCCCGTAAACAGATCAGATCAGGTCACATGTAGAGGATTTTAGGAAGGGAGTGTCTGACCCAAGGTCTTAAAACAACCCTTAGAAGCAGGAAAGCTAGGATATTTGGTATTATTGGCATATTTTCACTGTATTCCGTCTAACCACTTCCTTCAGAAAACTTTAAAGTTATCATCGTCCTGGAGCGAGAATCGAACCCGCACCTCCCGGTTTTCGGTCGAGCATGCTAGTCATTACACCAGGACAAGGGAATTCCAAGCAGCTTAACGTAAATATCTAAGAACCTTCAGATTTGGGCTAGTCGAAGCCATTCCTGCCCCATCGTAGCGTCACACGACCTTTTCTCACATCCAGGGTCGGATGTAGGTCACAAATTCCAGTGATGAAAGTACGTCATATACAATTAGGAAACGAATTTTCCCCGAAGAAATAATTCTTCATAAATACATTGTAGGCATTGTAATGCTGTTATTGGCATATTTTTGCTGTATTTCATTCATTCTATGCAACCACTTCCTTCTGTATTTCATGTAACCACTTTCTTCAGAAGTGCTTACATGGAATACAGTGAAAATATGCCAATAATAGCATTACAATGCCGACCATGTATTTATGAAGAATTATTTTATCGGGGAAATTCGTTTCCCAATTGTATATGATAGGATATTTGGGATAAAGTGCCCGACAGGAAAGTCACACGGAAGCGATGTAGAAAGCGGGGGAGGACGCTCTATTTATAAGCGGAGGGGGGAGTACCCGAGGTCTGACGGCTTAACGTTTTCCATACAACGCAGGGCAGATATTTAGTGATTCTAGTGTCCCTGCCTGCCTGGGATTGATCCTGAGACTCCTCCATGGCAGTCACGAACGTTGACCACTAAGCTATCCGCGGCCCTCGTTTATCGCATGTTTTTTTTAACAGTGTATTCATATACCCCCTAACCAGGTCATAACGGACACCAATGCTTCCTCTATTGGGCCACTATAACGAGAGTTTAATGTACACTAATATTGTAAGACAGTGGTATTGAAATTCGCCACGTCAATTTGGGGGAAAAGCATTTGTTTTTAGAATTCATAAATTCGTACTAAATTAGTTTTTTTCTCTCTGTCTCTTTCTTTGTGTACATGTACATTCTCTCTCTCTCTCTCTCTCTCTCTCTCTCTCTCTCTCTCTCTCTCTCTCTCACACACACACACACACACACACACAGTGAGATAATGAGAAACAAGAGAAACTCAGAGGATCTCAGACAACGCCTGTAATGAAATTCCAGGTATATCACTGAACATATGAACTCAACCACACCCCTGTTCTCAAAAATTAAAACTGCACTTCAGTATACGTAACTTCCGGGAACCGGATGCCGCTGAGAATAAAAGATATATGTAACCGGATGCGAGGCACAGTATCAAGTATTCAGATCTCTTCCCTTAACGGATGTCAAAAACCACACAGGAAAACCTGATATGACACTGTTGACGGTATAGATTTCAATCAAACCTTTTGCACACATGTTCAGATTATGGCAGAATCTCTCCAGAATCATCTATCACATATTTCTGTATTTCGACCACTTCCGATACAGAATCGAATTCTAGCTATGATAGCACAGCTAACAGGCAATATTTCTTCAATGCTAACCGTCGTTTCATTCTCAGTTTACTTGTTATTTCGTTTTACTCCGCATGTTTTCTGGTATCGAACTGTTTTCGGCTTTGAGCCAGATAAACAATGGAATATACACTGAAGGCACCATTTTATTATACACACCACACCCATCCACAAACCTGTCCTACTTCACCACAACAATGACATCATCCAAACCCTCCGGCGTACTGTAAACAGGTAAGAAACCTGCCTACTGTAATGGAAAGTAAACCCGGTGACTTTAGTGAGTTCTATCGTAGGCCGATAGTTGGCGCGAAGAAGGAGGGATGTTCCACCTCCAGGACTGCAAAACATCTGAGATTTCTGCATGTGGCAGTTTCACGTGTTTACCAGGACTACATAAAAGCCAGAAATCTCGGCAGCCGGAGGGAATAATGTGGCCATAAATGTTCGAGGCAAGCGTCGCCTCTAATCATGACGTCGGAACAGAGGGTCACAGTGGAGAGGATAACATCGTCATTCATTGTCTACGAAGGTTTGTGTAAAGATCATTCAACGTACAATGGTACGACTGGGCACGACCGCTGATGCCCACATCAAGTACTCTTGTTAACAGCACGTCAGCGAACTATGACGTTGCAGTGGGCAGAGAAACATAGTCACTAGGCCCTAGCAGACTGAAAACGGATCGAGATCCCAACTAACGGATCGAGGTTCCAACTACAAGACGCCGACACCACATGAGGCTATAGACTGTATTACAGGCCCTATGGAGGTGGCGTAATGTCCTGGGTCTTATTTACTTGGGCCACCTTGGGTACCCCTTGCACATATCATGACCACCGTTGCAGCACAAAGCTATACCAACGTACTCACCGATCACCTACACCTTTTCATGCCATCCAGTTTCTACAGCAGGATGATGCCTTCTTTCAATAAGACAACTCTTTTCATCGCACCTGGTTTGCAAGAACTCTTTGGAAAAGAATTTGCAAACCAGGCGCGATGAAATCTCATCGCACCTGGTTTGCAAAGAACTCTTTGGAGAAGAATCGCACCTGGTTTGCGAAGAACTCTTTGGAGAAGAGTCGCACCTGGTTTGCAAAGAACTCTTTGGAGAAGAATCGCACCTGGTTTACAAAGAACTCTTTGGAGAAGAATCGCACTTGGTTTGCAAAGAACTCTTTGGAGAAGAATCGCACTTGGTTTGCAAAGAACTCTTTGGAGAAGAATCGCACCTGGTTTGTAAAGAACTCTTTGGAGAAGAATCGCACCTGGTTTACAAAGAACTCTTTGGAGAAGAATCGCTCCTGGTTTGTAAAGAACTCTTTTGAAGAATTCTCATCGCACCTGGTTTGCAAAGAACTCTTTGGAGAAGTGAGCTCTCATTTACAAAATGGATCCCGGTATTTGACTCTGTCTGAGACGACACTAGATGTCGCCACGTCCGCTAGTTTGCAACATGCGATTACATAGACTGTGACGCATGGGCTTTTCTAGCTTTCTTTTCCGAAATGGATGTTAAAAGAATATTTTGTATGCTGAATGAGGAGAGACGTATTTCTTCTGAAGGAAAAGCGATGTTTCATTTCTTTCGAATGATGAGTTCTAGGGTAAGTAATGAAAGGACTTACCTCACAGACAGGAAATGACGAATATAAAGGTTTCATCGTTTTTACCCATGACCCGCCGGCCTTATTGGCGACACCACCGGCTCATAACGGGAAGGGGGGCTATTGATGGGCTAGGGAACGCAAATTTCGAAGTGTTGGGCAGAATTTTTTCCAAAAGCTTCCATTCGCACGACGCTGTTGATTTTACCCCCAGTAAAAAAAAAAAAATCAGATACATACTGTTCGTAGTATTTATCCAGTGTATGAAACCACGAATACGAACCGCCATGTCATTTAACAAGTTACCATTTCTTAGCAATTCTAATTTACTTAAGTCACTTTTTAGCACGTTTTTTGTAAAAAAATATCGTGCTTCTGTTATAGGTTTGTCCGTTCGTCCGTCCGTCCGTCTATACCCACGGTATCTCTGAAACTATTAGTCCAATTTGAAAAATTCTTTTTGCATTCAGAAGCTTGAAATATGCGAATGATGATCCTTTATTTCGTTTCTTTTTTACGATGTACAATTTTGCCGCTAGAGGGCGTAAATGCAGATGATGTCGAATTCAAAATTACGTTTTGATCCACATATTTGCTTCTAAACATCCGATTGAAAAAATTCTTTTATCTTTCGATTCCATTTATGTCGAAGAGTGTCTTAGATATAGTTTCCTTTTCAAATTACGCATAGATTTTCCGCTAGGGGGCGTAAAATTACATAACATTTTTCCCGATAACTCTTCTCCTAAAACTCCGATTTGAAATTTTTTTTCAGCGGATACATCTCCTGATGGAAAATCTTTTGCATATAATTTCGAATTTTCGGTAAGGAATACTTTGGCCACCAGGGGGCGTAAGCGTTAATTTTTGCTTCTGATGTATTTACCATAAAATCTGAGCTTCGAAAATATCGATTGAAAAAATTCTTTAATGGACTGATGCCACTCACATCGATAAAGCTTTTCGGAATATTTTCTTCCTTAAATATCCCACAGTTTCTCCGCCAGGGGGCGTAGATGTATATCATATTTTTGTCAATATCTCTACTTCTAGGAGTCCGATTTGAAAAATTCCTTCTTTGTTGGATAGTGTTTTCCGTGTGACATGTTTTTCATATAATTTCAAAATTTTCAAGTAATTCATAGACTTTCCGCTAGGGGGCGTAAAGGTAAATTGCGTTACTCCCTATATCTCTGCTTCTAAAACTCCGATTTGAAATATTCTTTCTGCACCGGATACAGCTCCTGATGGGAAATCGTTTGCACATAATTTCTAATTTTTGTAAAAAAAATGGTTTGGCCACCAGGGGGCGTAAATCTTAATTTCCGCTTCTGATGTATTTGCAGCAAAATATGAGCTTCTAAATTCTCGATAAAAAAAAACGTCGTTCGTAAACCGAAACTACTCATGTCGACAAACCTTTTAGGAACATTTTCTTCTTAAAATAGTGCATGGTTTCGACGCCAGGGGGCGTAGATGTATATCTTATTTTGCTCAATATCTCTACTTTTAAGGGTTCGATTTGAAAAATTACTTCTTTGTTGGATAGTGTTTCCAGTGTGACATGTGCTTCATATAATTTCAAAATTTTCAAGTAATTCATAGACTTTCCGCTAGGGGGCGTAAAGCTAAATTGCGTTACTTCCTATATCTCTGCTTCTAAACCTCCGATTTGAAAAATTCTTTCTGCACCGGATACAGCTCGTGATGGGAAATCGTTTGCACATAATTTCTAATTTTTGGTAAAAAAAAAAAAATGGTTTGGCCACCAGGGGGCGTAAATCTTAATTTCCGCTTCTTATGTATTTGCAGCATAAAATACGAACTTCTAAATTCTCGATTGAAAAAAACTTCGTCTGTAGACCGATACTACTCGTGCCGACAAACCTTTTAGAAACATTTTCTTCTTAAAATAGTGCATGGTTTCTGCGCTAGGGGAGCGTAGACATATATCTTATTTTTGTCAATATCTCTACTTCTAGGAGTCCGATTTGAAAAATTCCTTCTTTGTTGGATAGTGTTTCTAGTGTGACATGTTTTTCCTATAATTTCAAAATTTTCAATTAATTCACAGACTTTCCGCTAGGGGGCGTAAAGCTAAATTGCGTTTTACCCTATATTCCCTGCTTCTAAACCTCCGATTTGAAAAATTCCTTCTGACCCGGACACAGCTCCTGATGGGAAATCGTTTGCACATAATTTGTAATTTTTGTAAAAAAATGGTATTGCCACCAGGTGGCGTAAGTCTTAATTTCCGCTCCTGATGTATTTGCAGCAAAATATGAGCTTTTAAAATCTCGATTGAAAAAAAAAAGTCTTTTGTTGGCCGATGCTACTCATGTCGACAAACATTTTAGAAACACTTTCTTCTTGAAATAATGCATGGTTTCTACGTCAGGGGCGAAGATGTGTGTCTTATTTTTGTCAATATCTATACTTCTAAAAGTCCAATTTGAAAAATTCCTTCGTTGTTTCATAGTGCTTCCTATGCGAAATGTTTTCCCTATAAATTCAAAATTTTCACGTAAATCATTTTGACTTTCCGCTAGGGCGCATAAAAGGTAAATTGCGTTTTTTGCTCCTAAAACTCCGATTTGAAAAAATCCTTCCTGTATCGCATACAACACCTGATGGAAAATATTTTTCATATAATTTCTAATGTGTGGTAAAAAATGGTTTGGCCACCAGGGGGCATAAGTGTTAATTTCTGCTTTTGATGTATTTGTAGCAAAATCTGGGCTCCTGAAAACCCGACAAAAATTTTTTTCTTTGACCGATACTGCTCATATGGATAAACCTTTTGCGAATACTTTCTTCCTAAAATAATGCATGGTTTTCCCACCAGCGGACGTAAAGTCGCATCTTATTTTTGTCGATATCTCTGTTTCTAAGAGTCCGATTTGAAAAATTATTTCTATGTTGGAGAGCGTTTCCGGTGCGAAATGTTTTTCTTAACGCACAAGTCTGCAACCAGAGGGCGTAAGCTCAGGATTCCGTTTACAGCAATATCTGAGGGATTAAAAACCCGATTGAAAAACGTCTTTCTTCCGTCAGATACTAATGTTTTCTATACAGGTTCTATTGAGTTTGAATAGCTTTGATAAATTTAATTTGCGTCAGAACGGATTCAAAAGACGTGCTCATTACACCCGAAAATTCGGTGTCATCTATCTTGTTTATCCCTTTTTCAATATTTGCTGTAATAAGGCAGTTATAAATTTTTGTTTATAACATGGCAAAGAATATCTCTTCCTCTCTTTCTCATCTTTTTAAAATACAGTTACGAAAATGACACTGAATAGCAGTGACGAACCCTGGTGTAGAATGGAGGTCATGCGGGCCGGAAATATGCAACATTGTACACTGCCGGACAATTGCTAAGGACGGATGACAATAGCAACGATAGCAGCCATAAAATAAAAGGCAGGAAAATGTGGAAATTAGCATAAGTGCGGGATACAGTAAGACGGGTTGTGCGTATGCAAATTTTGGATTACCGAACTTGTTCGTGACGTCATAGCGCTGATAAGAGATATAAAAGATTTGACGCGTATTTACCGTTGTTGTTCAAACGCAAAGTTGAAATTGAAAGAATCAATTGACGAACTTGGAACTTTCAGTATGTCTTCCCGTCATCACCTAGATGATTTTACGCGTAGCCGTATTATTGGCAAGATTGAAGAAGGGTGAAAAATAACAGATGTTGCCATGGAGTTCGACGTCAGCCACAGTGTTGTTTCAAGGCTTTGGAAATCATTTCAAACAAATGGAGAGTGTAGCAAACGTCACTGGGGTGGTCGTGTTCGCAGTACGACACCTGCAAAAGATCGGTACATAGTACTATCAACAAAAAGACACCGGCGCAGCACAGCTAGTGAGGTAGCAAATCAGTTTATGGCTGCTACTGGCAAGCGGATCTCCCGAAAAACTGTCGCCAGACGTTTGCACGAAGGAGGACTATACGCCCGCCGTCCTGTTGTGTGCATCCCATTGTCCAGACGTCACCGTACCGCCCGTTTGTAATGGTGCCATCAACATCGCAATTGGACTGATAACGACTGGTCTGGTGTCTTCTTCTCAGATGAGAGTAGATACAGTCTATCGTCTGATTGTCAACGACAACTGATCTGGCATGATAGTGGTACTGCATATTGTCCAGCAAACATACAGGAAAGGGACCGATATCCGACATGTGGTGTCATGGTATGGGCTGGCATCATGATCAATGGCCGCACGTCCCTCTATGTGCTTCCAACTGGGACTATGACTGGCCAACGATACATTAATGATGTTCTGCTACCTCATGTTCGCATGTTCCGTGATGCTGTCGGTAATAGATTCAGTTTCATGGACGACAACGCAACATGTCATCGAACAGTCGCTGTCCAGGAGTGTCTTGAGAGTGAGGATATTCAACGCCTCATATGGCCAGCAGGTTCTCCAGATCTGAATCCCATTGAAAATGTGTGGGATGCTTTGGGGAGGAGTCTTGCTGGTCGCCAATGCCCTCCAATAAACAAGGACACCTTCATCCGTGCACTGACAGAGGAATGGGATAAATTACCCCAACAGCTGCTTGATAATGTTGTGCAAAGCATGACACGACGTGTGGAATCTTGCATCGCCCTCCATGGTGGCCATATCCCGTATTGACATCTTACGCCGGAACGCCTGCGGACGGTAATTGCATTTTTTTTTCACGTTTACGTATTCTGCACAAAATGGCCTGTTTGTCCCTTGAACACGTTCCAAAGCCTTCTGGATTTCAGAGCACAATAAATTGTCTTTCTTGTAATGTCCTGGCATTCTGACATTATTTTATTTCACTTGGCATCCAACCACACTTACTTTTTTATGCGCTATATAGCCGTTTATGATCCGTCCTTAGCAATTGTCCAGCAGTGTAATTCTCTGCCTAATACCAACCGAACCATATAATAACCCCTTATGGGTTTTAATAACAACAACGCAACATGTGTGTAGAGGTTGTCAAATCCACCCGAGCTCCTGTCACTTTTTAGAAAACAACAAACACGGCCAGCAAAATAGTTTATTTAAATTTCTGCAGCTTGCCAACCATGGATACAAATTATACTGAGAAACCTGAAAATTCTGAGTATAAGTATTTTTTTTATCCTTACATATGTAAGAGAGGTAAAGGTGGGCATGGTCGCCCGTCCTTTATTATTTTCATCTTTTCCATTGTAGTTCTCATTGAAAAAGGTATTTTTAACAAATCTTGAATAATACTTTTATCGACATTGCCTAAACTCACTGTTCAGTGAGAAAGTTTTTAAAATTCTAGAAACACTGTTCAGGATTTAAAGAAACAAACTACATAATTTGCAATAAACACAAGGATCATCACTGCTTTAGTCACTAACACCATTTACTGCATAACACACAATTCAAAATCTACAATCTAGCCTAAAGAAGAAAAATGATGTTTGGTTGCTACCTACACTCAACGGAAAAAACACTTCCGAGAAAATGTATGGCGTGCTTGAAGCCGCATGACTTGATAAGCTAACAAAACCTGTTTTCCTACCCCGTCTCTTGGTTCGGCCGTTGAAACCCACGCATGCGCTAAAGCATAATTCTGAACCGCAGTAAGACTGTGAGCTCTCAGCACCCCTACGTTTCGAGCTTCCTATTGGCTTCCCAACCAGAACGAGGGGTGAGCGTGAGCCATGAAATGAATGAAGCTAAGCACGTGCTCTGGCGTTATACAGCTGATTTCAGCATTCCAGCTTTTTATGAAATATAATTTTTTTTTTGTTTCCATTTACATAAGATGTAATTGCAGAACTTCCAGCTTTTATGAAATAGATTTTTTTTTAATTTCGACAGTTTCAGTGGTCTAGCGGCGCACTACTACCCATATCGCAGCATTCCCCACTGCTGAATAGACAAAAGACTAGAAATAGGTTGTTAACGTGGGCATCCCCTCGCAGAGTGAAGCAGATCCAAGCCGAACGCAGGCGATAAGTAAGCGGACAGCTTCCCAATAGTACATCGTAATCGACGAACATGGGTAAACGTGGTGCTCTGAGCGACTTTATCGTAGGGCGCACTGTCGGCGCAAGACAGATGGGCCATTCTATTCCCAAGTGGTAAGAACCATAGGGGTCCCGAGGGCAACTGTATCAAGGGTGTACCGCGAGCATGCCATCGACGGACGTACCAGCGCCCAGATAGCAAGCGGGGGGGGGGCGATCACACATCATTGATGAACGGGATCGACGTAGACTATCCAGGTTCGTACATACTGACCGCTTGGCAACGGTGGCACAAATCACATCCAGGTTAAATGTCGGAAGCCCAAGCAGCGTCACCAAGCGAACGATAATTCGCACGCCGCATACCATGGGCTACGATAACCGACACCCTACTCGTGTGCCACAGTTGATTGCTCGTCATCGGACATTACGGCTTGCCTGGTGCCGGGAGCATCAAAACTGGACCTATGCATAGTGGTGGTCTTGTGATCAAATTAATCTCGTTTTCAGCTGTATCGAGCTGACGTTTATTAAAATTCAGTTTGGGCCGCGGTTGGCCTATTGGTCAACGTTCGTGACTGCCACGGAGAAACCTCGGGTACGAACGCTCGAACCACTATAATCCAATTCACCCTAAAAGTGTACTGTTGGTAAAGGCGAGAGAGCCTTATCACACGTGGAACGCAAGAACGGTATCCATCAGCGTTAATGTGGTCTTCTACTGTTTCCTTCCCTTCTGATCCCACCCCCACCTCCTCACCACCCACCAACTATTCTGAAAAGCAGTCGGGGTTGTGATTGGGGGTCTGGTGGAGGCCGAACTGCTTCCCCTATCGCCTGTTTAAGGCCCGTTTCACACACGCGGATTTTATCTGCCGAAGCAATAAAACCGTCCCGCAGTGTAGGTTCTGGCTAGCTTTCACACAAACCTGTTTCATTTTCGTTTGCTAGAACGGAGGGGAAAATGCCTGAAAGATGAGCGGAAACTATCGGTTGTTCTTTGTTCAACAGCACTTTGCCCCCCCCCCGTCCCCCCGCCCGCTTCTGACAGGTGAGATTGTTTTCATTGCACTAGCGGTCGATCGGCTGGCCACCTGTGCGGACATCTTGCCTTACAGCTACGTTTCTCTTAATTTGGAGGGTATTTTCGCTGTCCGCTTTGTAGCGAACCCCTTGGAAGCTGAACGGCTACGGCGTCGGGATTTCTATCGCTTCCGCGCGTCTGAAAGTCTCGGTATAACTCTATAGTCCGCTTTAAAATAAGCGGTAAGACAGCAGGAAGAGTTATTGCTTCGGCGAAAAAACACCGCTTGTGTGAAACGGGCCTAAAAGCAACGTACCCTTCAAGTTTCCCCGATTGTCAATTGGAAATAAATTTGTTATGTAACGTACCCTTCAGTTTCTCCGATTGCGCTTTAGGAAATTGATTTCCAAAAGCACACTAACTTCTGGAACTTTTTTTAATGGCAATTTTGTCTGATAAACTGCTGAGCAAACAAATATGAATTCTGAGCAATTTGGAAGGTATTTTTGCCATCCGGTTTGTAGCGAACCCCTCTGAAGCTGAATGGCTACCGCGCCGGAATTTCTACGTCTTTCGCTCGTCTGAAAGTCTCGGTATAACTCTATAGTCCGCTTCAAAACAAGCGGTAAGACAGTCGGGAGATTTATTGCTTCGGCGGAAAAACTCCGCTTGTGTGAAGCGGGCCTGAAAGTAACGTTCCCTTCAAGTTTCCCCGATTGCCAATTTATATATAGTCCATGTGTTGTTAATATTGGGAGAGGTCTTCCACCCCTTTCCCCTGTCCGAGTTGTATCCCAAGCGGGCAGAAACATTCGAAAGTGCGAAGTTCTTTATTCAACAACTTCTCATAACGAATTCTAACTTCTGAAACTTTTTACATGGCGATTTTGTCTGATAAACTGCTGACCAAATAAAAATGGATTCTGAGTAATAATTCTACTGGTTTTCGCTCAAAACTCTAGGGACTACTTTTCGTAGCGGAGGTAGCTGTTTCGCACCCCACATAGTGGTACACTCTTAGGTTGACTCGGAGTATAAATATCCGCCGTGCGTCGGATGTGCATGATAAGGGCCGCGGGTGGCCTAGTGGTTAACGTTCGTGACTGCCAAGGAGAAGACCTCGGGTTCGAGATCCCAGGCAGGTACGAAACCTCGAACCACTAAATATCCGCCGTGCGTCGGATGAGCACGTTAAGCCACCGGGCCCCGGGTACTGGCCTCCCGGTAATAAATAAAGGCGTCTTTCTCCCCCTTTCTACCTCGCTTCCGTGTCACTTTTCTGTCGGGCACTCTAGCCCAAATCTCCTAGCTTCCTATTTCTAATGGTTGTTTAAGACCTGGGGTCAGACACTCCCTTCTTAAAATCCCCTACATATGATCTGATCGGGTCTGGTTCATTTGCCCGGCGTTTACTTCGCCGAAGGGTCACTTGATCGAAAATCACCTCACCGAAAGATCACTTGATCGAAAAGTTCATATCACCAAAGGGTCACTTGATCGAAAGGTACATTTCAACGAAAGGTCTCTTTACCTAAAAGTTCATTTCATCGAAAGGTCATTTTACCGAAGGGTCAGTTTATCGAAAACTTTGGATTGCATTACAGGATCTGTTGAAGCATGGTCCAAGCGCGTCAGACAGACCACCGAAACGTTAAGGGATTATACTCAAATTGCACTTTTGATTTCTCCGTGTCACAGAGAGCGCAAAGATTTAGGTTTAAGACAAATATTTTTTTAAGACAATGGACCTCGGCTTAAGCCTTTTTAGCAAATTTTAATCATGTTCATAAGGTTTACATAAAAGTCATGTTCAGTGCTCATGTTCATAAGGTTTACATAAAAAATAAAATGAATAATGTTGCACCTTTTTTCAGGCAAAAAGAATCAAGTTTAGATCTTTAGGGCTCGGCTTAGGCCTTTTTAGCAAATTTTAATTGCGCGTGCTCATATTCATAAGGTTTATATAAAAAGTTACTTTGCATTTTATGTAGTAGGGTTAAAATTTGTTAAAATGGCCAGTATCTAGGCATATGGACAAAAAAATTAATATTTTGTGGTTGAGTAAAAGTGGAACATTATTTACTTGATTTGCTATGTAGTAACCCTTATGAATATGAGCTCGGAAGATTAAAATTTGACAAAAAGGCACAGATCTAGGCTTTATAATTAATGTTATATTTCGAAAAACCACTCATGGGGAGGTGTTTCATAGAAATTAAAATTGTATTTTTTATGCAATCCGATATTGTTTAGGTGGCCAGTTTTTCAAAAACCAGCACCACACTCCAACACATATCTAACAAAAAAATTCTAAGTTTTCGATAAACTGACCATTCGGTGAAATGATCTTTCAATATAATGAACTTTTAGGTAAAGTAATCCTTCGGTAAAATGAACTTTTCGATCAAATGTTCTTTCGATGAAATGAACTTTCAGGTAAAGTGATCTTTCGGTGAAATGAACTTTACGATCAAGTGATTTTGGGTGAAGTGATTTTCGGTCAGGTGACCTTTCGATCAAGTGAACGATACCCGATCTGATCTGATTAATTGTCAGTGTCGCACTCAGGATTTGTTCATGGTGGTACATCATGGCTGCAATACAATGAAAATGAAGTTGAGTTTAACATGAATCTAACAACCAAAGAGGACTACATGCTTCTGAATGATAGGAATGAATGTGTCAGAAGACGGTGAGCTTACTTGCCACACTTCCACCAGGAACTTCTTCCGTATCACTTTCTTACAAGCCCAAAATACAAATAGATGAAGCCATTATATTCGTCGTTCCTTACCTGGGTGGTGACGTTTCTTTGCATGCATTATCATTGTTGCCTCCGGGAAAAACAAATGCCGCTTTTTCTTCAGAAGAAATACCCGCTTTTCTTTTCCACCAACACAAAAAATATCACAGCAGCCATTTAAAAATAAAAGAAAACTGAAAACACCATCCATCCCAAGGTGCGTAAGTAACTTATGATGGGAGCGAACGAACGTGGCAATATCTAGTGTCGTCTCTGCTAGTCTCAAGTAATGGGGTCCATACTCCACTTTTTGTTCAAAGAAACTAAACTGAACGATATGACAAGTAAATTTTTCCATCATTTTTATGCCAGGGGTGGGATTCGAACCCCCAACTCCGGAGCTCCGAGTGCCATCCACTATATTACACTGGCATGTGCTCTCACTGCTATCTGCCTTTATCTCATGTGCGTCCTATAGGGCAGGCACACATTTTTATGCCAGGGCCTCCCCTGGCATAAAAATGGGCCTCCCCTGGCATAGCACTCAGAGCTCCGGAGCCGAGAGTTGTGGATTCGAATCCACAACTCTCGGTTCCAGAGCTCCGAGTGCTATCCACTATATTACACTGGCATGTGCTCTCACTGCTATCTGCCTTTATCTCATGTGCGTCCTATAGGGCAGGCACACATTTTTATGCCAGGGGCGGGATTTGAACCCACAACTCTCGGTTCCGGAGCTCCGAGTGCTATCCACTATATTACACTGGCATGTGCTCTCACTGCTATCTGCCTTTATCTCATGTGCGTCCTATAGGGCAGGCAGACATTTTTATGCCAGGGGCGGGATTCGAACCCACAACTCTCGGCTCCGGAGCTCCGAGTGCTATCCACTATATTACACTGGCATGTGCTCTCACTGCTATCTGCCTTTATCTCATGTGCGTCCTATAGGGCAGGCACACATTTTTATGCCAGGGACGGGATTCGAACCCACAACTCTCGGTTCCGGAGCTCCGAGTGCTATCCACTATATTACACTGGCATGTGCTCTCACTGCTATCTGCCTTTATCTCATGTGCGTCCTATAGGGCAGGCACACATTTTTATGCCAGGGGCGGGATTCGAACCCACAACTCTCGGCTCCGGAGCTCCGAGTGCTATCCACTATATTACACTGGCATGTGCTCTCACTGCTATCTGCCTTTATCTCATGTGCGTCCTATAGGGCAGGCAGACATTTTTATGCCAGGGGCGGGATTCGAACCCACAACTCTCGGTTCCGGAGCTCCGAGTGCTATATCCACTATATTACACTGGCATGTGCTCTCACTGCTATCTGCCTTTATCTTATGTGCGTCCTGCGGGGCAGGCGCGTCACACCGAATTATTTGCAACCCGTGAACCACTTGACCTCCGCCCTATCAAAGAATATCTAAGTTAGATATTCTTTGGCCCTATTACTCTCAAATGCGGGAAAATACTGTGACGCTCAACAACGCTGAAATAAGTTTAGTGGCCGAAATACAATACATGCACTATGTAAACAAAAGCTTTCGAACACATGCAAATAAACGTTCATTTGCAGACTGGAAGCGCTCGTGCTGGATATATTGATAGAACTGACTACCGTTGGACAATTGAAATACTAGACTAGATTTCAAGGGATAGGAAAAGACCGAGGGAAAAAAACCCAGTGGGAGGTTGGCGGAAAAATTTGAAAGCACGCCGGAATGACATGGAAGAGAGTTGCTCAAGGCAGAAACTTGTGGTAGATACTTGGGGAGACCTTCATCCATCAGTGAATTGATAATGGTTGATGATGATGTTATACAATGGCAGCATGATCATCAGTATGGTAATTAGTGATATAATTACACAGAAGCTCAATAATTATGTAGCACTGTAATAATTATTTATTGGGTTGATGAATAAGTTGATGCCGTTTTATTTCACGAGTGTTTCCCAGGTCAGTAGTGACGGTGCAGATGGCCAGTTGTATATCAAAATGTAGCCAGTAATATCGTGTATCAAAATCATATTGCGTTGTGTGATTGTGGCCAGGGGCGAATTGGCCCACCAGGACACCAGGACATTTCCCGGAAGGACCCTTGGGTATAATTTGTCTTTTTCTTTCTTACTTTCTTTAAAATGTTTTCAGTTCAGTTGTTTTAAACACACAACTGAACCATAACACTTTTTATAAACGAAATACACATAATGTAATTATAATAAGCTGGGGGGGGGACTTCTATTTTGAATTAGGGAAAAAAATGCCCTCAGCAGGCAACTGCTCGAATCCCAACTACAATGGATGGGCCATTTCTGTTTGCGAACTTCTGGGTTCACTTAGTAGCTGAGGAAAGAGAATGTATGTACCGTATGTTGCGGGAGGGCGGGGGTGTGTACAAGATGTTCTATATATTTCCCAAGGAAGGCGGGGGGGGTAGTTGATTTTACTCCCGTTAGTTGTAGGAGTCATTAGTGCTGTGCTCATAAGAGCTGAGTTCGGGCTCAATTTTAAGAGCCCGAGCCCGAAGTATGTCAGCCTTAGTCCACCCGTACCCGAATTCTATATTGCAAGATAAAGCCCTAGCCCGAAAGAGCCCGAAAACTATGATTAATCTGTTTAGGCCTTAAAAAAAATTATCCTCTTCCAAACTTTCACTTCTTCCTCCCCGTGCAATTAACCGAAGTCTCTCTCAACTGCGGAGTGGAGAAAGGATGTCTATTTATTTCTAGAGTTTTTACCATACATTTCATCTTGAAATGTTTCGAGGGGCCCGGCATCAGGAAAAATCGGGAGGCACAACAATCTACGTATGTTAACAGCATTAGGGTGGGGGCTGAACAGGGCTAAAAAATTTCACTACTTTAGTTAAAGTACTGAAAATACTCACCCATGGTTGATAAAGTTGCAGAACAATGCTAGATAATGGTCATTGTGGTGACAACACAGAATTCAGAGTGAAAGCTAATAATATCAAGAACGTATCTTGAAATAACTGTTATTTGCGGAGGTGTTCATATACGATTCCTTTCCTCCGAAATGTTCTACCTACGCTCCTTGTGATAACTGACAAATGCTGCAGATGAAGGCATTTACGGAGATATCATTTCAACATGAAGTTGCAAAATGTTTTGTTTACGTCATTTAGTAAGGCACCTTTACATTACATAACCGCAGCATAAAAGCACGTTTTGTAATTGAAACACATACGAATATATGATCACTAAATGAAGAATCTGTTCGCAACGATATTTAAAAATATTTAAATTTCTAACTGTGATTGTCCACAACAGAAAAATTACAAAAATTGCAGTACAAGTAGAAAATTTTACAGTGTAAAAGTTCTGTATTGTTTTTTCATTTATTTAAATTTAAAAATCATGTTTTATGCGAAAGGATTTTTTGGTACAACTCCAACATAATTTTACTAGTAGCGGTTCTCTTTCTTTCACAAATATTTGCTGCTATTTCAGCCCACTTCGTTGAAAGTTTACGAACTGGAAGCTCAAAGGTATGAAAATCGAGATTATTTTACGATCTGTCAAACATGAAAAAGCTATATAAGCAATTTTTTTTAAATTTTGATGTTCTTACTTCAGCGTTTTTAAGAGAAAATTTTAAACAAATATAAATATTGAGTGTGTCAAAATTAGAAGCTTCTCCAGCGCAATTACACACATAACTAACTAAACTAGTGATTTAAACCTGTTTATTCATTTTTTCCACGTCGATTAAGTGAGTTTGCCATGATATTTGAATATCTTGAAATTTCTAACTGTGATTGTCCACAACAGAAAATTTGCAGTACAATTTTTCTGCAGTAAAATCTTGGCATGGGCGGATGAAAAATTTTCCGCAACACCCACTTCAATGTAAGGATGACGGGTGCACTTTTTTACCCCCCCTACCCCCCACCCCACCCTCAGTACATGATTGCCACTGTTTCCGGAGCAACTGTACTTTCCATTTGTTTCTTAAATAAAAAAAAGTGATTTTCAGTTGTGATACAATAGTACCGCAGAACTACAACTGAACAGGCCTATTTGCAAAAACTTTCCCGGGTCCTTTTGCAATCGCCAATCCGCCCCTGATTGTGGCTAATGTCTTTTTTGGTTTTCAGGTCCGGAAGTATGGAGTGTCAAGTAGAGAGGAATGAGCATTTCTGACATCTGCTCCTCTACGAGTTTAAAAAGGGATCCAGAACCGTCGAGGCTACTCGACAAAGATGAGCTGTGTACGGGGAGGATGATATTGCTCCAAGGGCAGCCCGCAAATTGTTTGAGCGGTTCCGAGGTGGCAATTTTGACCTTCAACGACTCTCCATGCTCAGGTCGTCCATCTCACTTTGATGAGGATCGTTTGAACCATCTCATCCACTTGGATCCGCGTCAAACCACACGCGAATTGGCTACAGAGATGAACTGTGATCAGGCCACAGTGGTGGGACACCTGGAACGTATGGGAAAGGTCCAGAAATCGGGGACTTGGATGCCTCACACTCTCACCGAGGACAACAAGAATCAGCGTGTTGCCATTTGTGGTTCCCTGCTCGCCCGGTATCGCGAATGTTCTCAGCAACACAAACCCTTTCTGTCACGTATTGTTACTGGAGATGAAAAGTGGTGACAGTACGTGAATTTCAGGCATTGGAGGGAATGGTTAAGCCCAAAGAAGGTATTATTCACTGGGAAATGCTGCCGAGGAATCGGTCCATCAACGCTGCACTCTATTGTGAGCAACTCCGCCGTGTGGAGGGAGTAATTAAGTAGAAACGGTAAACATCGGTGCCATGGCATCCTTATCCAACATGATAACGCACGCCCTCACAGTGTAAACATGACCAAAATGGCCATTCAGAACATGAAATGGGAGAACCTTCCACATCCGGCCTATTCACCAGATGTCACCCCTTCAGACTGCCACCTGTTCCGATCTCTGTCGAATGCACTCCGTGACAGAACGTTCAACAATGATGTTGATCTCCAGAATTTTCTTGATGATTTCTTCGCAGCAAAACCTGCACGTTTTTTTCAAGAATGGCATTGCAGACCTATCCAGACGTTTGGACACCGTCGTAAACAATGGGGGGGGATGCATAGTTGATTGATTCCATTTTCTCTTCTGATGTAATACATTCCTGTAGGGCGGTGAAAAACACGGCATGAACTTATGCATCAACCCAATATTTATAACAAGATAATAATATTTTTATAATCTTTTATCAATGAAAATCACCGTTAGAGTGAGAGTCCTCTTCCGTTTTTTAGTGAAGTGAAATGATTAAAATCAGTTTCCTTTTCTTCTTTGGATAACTGAAAAGTGGCTTACTTACTTATTTCTTGATGAGCGCCAAACATGGCCTGCTGTGCTTCATTCCAGTCAATGGTAAGTTTCTTTATCAAAACAAAAGCATTTAGTGGATTGGAAACAAAGCGTGAAAAATCTGTGCTCGACACGTCCAGAAGATACTGGTAGTCATCTTTTACCCTGCAAATCAAAATATTGTAAAACTAAATCTATAGAAACATAATTTTTGTGTGAAAGTACAAACGCATGAAATATAACACATCGTGAAAAAAAACAGTTCTTTTACGGATTTATTGAGTAGTACTAAAGTGGGCTCGCCTTTCTTCTGTTCATCTCCCCCCCCAACTGAAGAGGGTCGGGTACATGGTCCACGGGTTAGCCGGGACCATGTATCGCTGTAGGCAGTCTTCCTATGAAGAACGCGCTTTTCAGAAATCCCAGACAATTTTTGTTATGCGTGGAACGTAACATCACACTGATTTATTTTTTCGAAGCACTGAAGAAGGGATTATCATTTTTCCTGTCTCGCCGTGTGGAAAGAACATCACATCATTGCAAGAGACTTAACAGCCGGGTCATCCTGGAAGTTCGGGTGCCAATATAACGTACAAGTTTGTCATCGCCGGGTATCGAAACCAGGTCCCCTCACTCCGGAGTAAGTCGCTCTCCCAACTGAGCTACGCGGACATGTGCTCTTTGCCTTTATCTCATGTGCGTCCTGCTGGGCAGGAACGTCACAACAGGTAGTATGAAGCCAAACTTTTAGTTTCACAGCCCCTGCAGTTTAAATAAGCAGCTCAGTGAATAGTGGATCTTGTGAGTTTTCTGCGTGCTAGCTGGGTGGTCTGTATGTGTTTTGAGGTGGCGAGGCCACGGGGTGCAGGCTTTCAGAGATACATCTTTGCTGCAGTGAAGAGTATTGAGCAGTGGAGTTAAGGTAAATTTAGAGCAATAAGGAGAGAAAGTGGTCCACTGCAGGGCAGGAAAACTATCCCTGTAACACCAAATTCAGCGTACGAGATCTAATGCCTGAGCGTCCAATTGAGCTCCACGTCTAACGGGATCATGCAGTGTTGCCAACGCTTGAAAAGAACCTATGGCTAAAAAGTAAAATAATATACGAACCGCATTACACACTCGACGATCCGCGGGGCGTCTCATCGTGAGCATCCGCGGGGCGTCTCATCGTGAGCATCCGCGGGGCGTCCCACCGTGAGCAACTCAATGGGCTATAAGCAATCGCCCGTCCCTAATTTAAGGTCACTGGTTCCAGGGAAGGGAGAGAGCCAGTGCCGTAAGACAAACACAACATCCATGCCTCACCGGGATTCGAACCCGGATCCCTTTTGGACGAATGATCAGGGGTCACCGCTCCGACCACTGCGCCCCCGGGGCGGCCAAGAGCCGGTTCCTTAGGCGCCCTTCGGTAGCATATGATAATTAAATGTAAATTTGTCATTAGATTTTTTGTCTTTATTTTTTGATGATTTGTCGTTGATTTGAGATAATAATAGCATTTCCAAACTTAGCAATAGTTTAAGTATTTATTTTTTAAAGTTGTCTTTGAATGAGTGTAACGGGAATTCTGTCCTATATCTGTAATGCAAATTCTTTTGTACAAATTTTCTCGAAAACTATTACATTGTAGAGTTTGAAATTTTGAGCACAAATAAAAACGACGCATAGCTAATACGTGCCGCAGTTATTTTTCCGAAAAAATTGTTAGAATTTTTTTTAAATTCAATTTCTCTGACTCGAAATTATTCCAATTTGGCGCTAGATGGCGCCAGAGGTTAGCTTGGTAATGTTTCTGTGAGGAAGAAACAAAATCTCTCATTTCTGTCTGATTTTTTTTAATTTTCTAGGCCAAATAGAAATCAAAGAATGGGCACTGAAGTGAGATTGGAATCTTGTCTTCTACAGATCATCTTAAATTCTACGGTACGTTCATTTTTTGAAGAGAAAATGTGTACATTACCAGAAAACATTTGAATTCGAGACAGAAAGTACGCCTACCTACTAAGCTCCACCCCCAACGAATGTCATTGGTTGAAACGTATTTTGTCTTTTTATTGTGGAGCCAACGAGAGACCGCTTCCATTCTGAATATGGTAAGATCTTCAGTCATTCGGTGACGCCAACTTCTGGGACAATCCCTCAAGACACGGCCAAGGAGTGATATTTTGCGCCATCTATCGCAGAAGATGAAGCCTAACACTGATTCAAAGACAGCCTTAAATTAAACGAAAAAGGTACTTGGAGATTATTGTAAAATTGTTAGGGAGGCAGTCATTAAAAAGACACTGGCTTTAGAAAGAGAGTTTTGGAACAGACATGGGGAGACCTTCATTCAGCAGTGGACTGAGAATGATGATAATGATACCGCCTAGCCCAGGGGTGGGCAACTAGGCACTTAAGAAGGGCCAAAAAGCCATAAAGTACATATTCTTTACTTTTACAAGAGCCATGAATGGCTGCAATGCGAAGAACTGTGGGGTCCACTGCAGCCCCCGGCAGACACAGGCAAAAAAAATTTTGCGAAAATGTATGCACAATATTTAATATAGATCTTGATTATACATATTTAAATTATTCTGCTTCGATTTAAAACATATAGCGGAATCGAAGTTTCACAAAATCTCCACTTCAAAGCAGGTTGTGTAGTTAACAGAATACCGATGGCAACTGTCTTTTAAAAGAAAAAACCCAGAGCAAGTAAAAAAACGAAGGGAGTTTTCCCGAGAAGATGCGTGTCGCGAAGGAGATTTCACAACTACTACTACCAAAAATCGACTACCACTAATGGACTTGGTGACGGAGAAGTGTGATAGGCACATTCTGTGCACTCGGTGGACCTGCACTCAATTCTCTCACCGAATGTGGGATTTGACGCCCAGCAATGACTTATCTGCCGGCGAGTAGAACGCTCTGTTGCTCCTCCGAACTGAACTTTGAACCAAGCCGTGGAGTTGCGCAGATGTGCAAGGGGTGCAGAGCCATCCGCACCGAAGATAGAGAGAGAACGAGCTTGAATGACGGGTCGCGCGGCCGTGCAGCCTGCAATCACTCACAAATACACAAACATTGGAAAATAAGGTTTTCGGTCATCGTCAAGGGTTTAATAATTTTAGGTTCCTGTCACTCACGTTGGAGAGTAAATGGGATTTTTCGTTGAAGTAGAATTACGTCGAAGCAGAAGCTGAAACTTTGCAAATTTTTCCATTCCTTCAAGTATCAAAAGAGTTGTATTTAGATTTCCAAAGAGCCATATGTTGCCGACTCCGGACCTAGCCTACTAAAGAGAAAGAGACCCTTGCCAACAATGCACTTTTTATTGAACGAAGTACGAAATCGGTACAAAAAAAAAAGGGGGGGGAAGGAAAACTAATTTGATGCAGAAGAAGGTGGTCATAAAAAGTTAGGGATAGCAAGTTATTGCGCAATTTCTGTACAAAACAAAGTAGCGCTGCAATACAGACAAAATGGTAAATTCGGAGAATGTCCATACCTCTGTATTTATGTACCCGGTAACACCAGCTCTGTGTCGAAAAGCGTCTTAACACCTATGAGACATACTTGCAATGGCATTTTTGATAAGCGTCTGGGGCAGCTCGTCCCATTCTCGTATTACAGGCAACACGTTACGAAGGTCTGCCAGTGTACTGGGGTATGAAACGTGGTCATCCAGACGTCGCTGTACAACGTCCCAAATGTTTTCAATAGGATTAAGATCAGGAGACATCGAAGTCAACTGTATCGATTCAATCCCATGATTTTCCAGCTCCTGGAACACGCTCCAGGCAGGGTGACTAGTTGCATTGTCATCAAGAAAACGGGATGCATGTTCAATAGCAACGTGAAACAGTGACACAGTAGGCACAATGATCTCGTTTCGGTACACTGAGGCATTCATGTTGCCCTGGCAAACATACAAGGATGCACGGCCATTGAAACAGACTCCTGCAACCACTAGAACTGACTGCCGCAGATAAGGGTGGACGGACTGCACATAGTACGCTTGCATTCGTGTGCTTCATCTCCTCCACAAGTGTCCTCGTCGAATATCAGGATAAAGAGCGAAACCGGATTCGTCTGTACATGGTGTCCCTCTGTATTCTACGACATGTACTATTGGACCCAGGTACACTGAAGAGCAATTGAATTAGAGATACCTGTCTAGTAACGTGTAGCACCACCTTTCGCCCTGATGACGGCGGCGATTCGTCTCGGCATGGACTCGACAAGACACCGGAAGCGTTGGGAAGCCATACGGATCCACGACCCCTGAACAAGCTCCCACAGTTCACGAAGATTTGATGGAGGGGTGGGGTGTCAGAGCCTCGAACATCTCTCTTGATGGCATCCCAGATGTGCTCGATAGGATTAAGGTCAGGTGACCTAGCTGGCCAAGGAAGCGAGGTCACGTCGGTGGAGTGTTCATCCAACCATTCGGATACAATTCGGGAGCAATGGCACGTTGCATTGTCTTGTTGCAGGATGAGGTCCCCAGTGGGATGTTGAAGACGCACAAACGGGAGCAAATGGTCGTCCAGGATATCCCGGTAACGTTGACCTGTGATGGACGATGTCACACGTACCAGGGGTCCCATTTCAGTCCACGTAAACAGTCCCCAGACGAGAATGCCACCCCCACCAGCTTGAAGAGTACCCTGCTGGCAAGAAGGATCCATCGCATCATGTGGTTTGCGCCGTACTCGTATCCTGCCATCCGCATGTACCAACGTGAATCTGAGACTCATCAGTCCAGGCAACATTCTTCCACATGTCTAGGGTCCAGTGGCGATGTTCCCGCGCCCATGATAATCTTTGCACATTGTGATGTGCTGTCAGCAGCGGTACCCTAGTGGATACGATGGCTTCTGTACCCCATAGCGAGGATATGGTTCTGGATGGTGTGGCTGCTTACACGTTTTTGTGCACCAGTGTTAAATTGCAGAGCGATTTCTTCCACTATGGCCCGTCTATCCACTGTTACAATGCGAGCTAGCCGACGATGACCCCGCTCATCCACACGCTGTTGTCCACGGCAGTTGGCCCTTGCAGGGATGGTTTTACCGGATTCGATGTACTCGTGGTGCACCCGTGACACAGTGGCTCGTAAAAATCCCAGTGCCTGCACGTCTTCCGAGATGGAGTGACCCATTCGTCGGGCCCCGACAATTTGACCACGATCAAATGCGCTTAGATCCTTCGTCTTACCCATACTGCGTCCGACTCTTACTGATTCCCGTCGCATCACTCCTTATATTGTCGGATCGCTGCATACGTCATGTCGTTTCCGTTTACAGGGCCGCCCACAGCGCCACGTTTTCATAACGCCAGCTGTCTCTAATTCAATGACTTTTCAGTGAATATCTTTGACGACAGTGACCTGATGTCAACGCTATACATCTAAACGGCCTCCTTGCTCTGAGTTCGTATTCGTGAAGACGGTTCCATGCCGTTTGAGTGCATACTGCGACACCGGAAGTGATTCCCGGAATTGGCTGCTGGTGATTGTAGGCCTTCTCCGAGCACTTACACTCAGGTAGCGATCTTTACTCTTGGTGGTTGTCCTCGGGCGACCACTCCTAGTTCGATCTGCAACATTTCCGTGCCGTGGAAATCCTGTGTATTGCCGAATTACTGCGCTTTGCGAAACTCCTAAAGCAGCAGCCACACCAATCTGCCATACGCTTCTCTCCAACATGCAAACAGGACAATCATTTCAGGTTAATCCCATACTGAAGACGATACATTCAGCAAACTTCTAGAATAAGCGATGAAACAACCAGTTCTCCACTTTCCGCAGAGTACTTTAATTGGAGCTCCCACGCCACGTGCTGGTGCTAATTTACATATGACATGGCTACCGACGCGGATAACAGATCTCCAGTAGTCGCTAAATTTGCATATCACCACATTTTCCCTTCGAAACTGAAATATCCCGAACCTTTTGTGACCAGTTTGAGCTAGTCCCCTTGCAGATTACTCGACCACGCTTTCGAATTTAATCCACTTATCTCTCTTGTGGTCTTCTTCAGTTAGTAAGACGCGTGACTACTGTCGCACAAAACAGGACTTGTTTGCACAGCGTCGATTAACTTTTCGCCAAGAAAAAGGAAAAAAATCACAGCAGAAGGAATGAAAGCGCGAAAATCAGGTTGCGCCAACAGCTTGCTGTCTGATGATGCCAAAGGAAAGAAAACTGAGGCAGATGATCTTGACTTAATGCATGCGCAACGCTTCGGAACAGATTCGAATCCGTCAAAAATATTCTCAACGAACAATCAATCCGCCGCCCCCAAATTCTGTTTCGTTCCAACTCAGGAGATCGATTCCGTTTTATTTCGGATCGTTACGGTGTAATGTGGGGGTTCCATTGGAAATTACGGTTATCAATTTTTGTAAATTCCTTTCATTGGAGTTACGGTTGTCAATTTTTGTAATGTGCGGGCTTCCAATGGAAATAATGTTTATCGATTTTTAAAAAGATAACTATAATTCCTTCCACTGAAAAAATATTATTGTTAGCAATTTTTGTAATGATAACCATAATTCCTTCCACTGGAATTATGGTTAACAATTTTTGTAATGATAACCATAGTTCTTTCCATTGGAATTATAGTTATCAATTTTTGTAATGTTAACCATAATTCCTTCCATCGGAATTATGGTTATCAATGTTTGTAATGCGCATGCTTCCATTGGAAATAATAGTTATTAATTTTTAAAATCATAGCCATAATTCTTTCTATTGGAATTATAGTTATCAATTTTTGTAATGATAACCATAATTTTTCTATCGAAATTGTAGTTATCAATTTTTGTAATGCGCAGGCTTCCATTGGAAATTATAGTTATTAATTTTTAAAATCATAACCATAATTCTTTCCATTGGAATTACGATTATCAATTTTTGTAATGTTAACCATAATTCCTTCCATCGGAATTATGGTTATCAATGTTTGTAATGCGCATGCTTCCATTGAAAAAAAGTTATTAATTTTTAAAATCATAGCCATAATTCTTTCTATTGGAATTATAGTTAACAATTTTTGTAATGATAACCATAATTTATTCCTTCGGAATTATGGTTATCAATTTTTGTAAACTGCGGGCTTCCATTGGAAATTTTGGTAATCAATTTTTCCCCTTAGTATACGCTCCGACGTGGTGTGCTGACAACTTTAGAATAGTGACAACTTATGCTTATGTAACAGCTATGAGCTGTTCGATTTACAGACCTTGAAAGCATGAACGAGTTTTTACATGCTAACGCACTGCTACTTTACATCTACAAGCTACATATGAATGTCAATTGATTTTATAGTCACAGGTGGTAACAGCAAATCATTTTAATAAACTACTGCAGTGTCGCATATGAAACCTCGTGGCAGACACCCAGTAACATTTCAAGAAAGGTGAAACTTATCAAGTGTAAAAACGGTTAATATCATTACCTTTGTATGTGGCTCATTTGGGCATTGGCGTAGTCCAAGTATCTGTCAAACACAGCGATAATTGTTTTTTGAGTATGTAAAAGTTCTTCCATGCCAGCCAGAGCAGAATACAGTTCTCCCGCCACATTCTGAGCACAGAGACCAAGAAGAAGGTACCAGAAAGTTTCCATGTTGTGCTCTGTAAGGAAAAAACAAAACAAAAACAATTGTTGAAATGCACTGCCTTCGGTTTTTCCACTACGTCTGAGCTATCTGCGGTGTGACACAACCTGAATTCCGATCATTTAGTTAAGCCCGGATACAGAGCTCCCTCTGTATTGAGGGCATGGGGACCCGCTCAACCTACATGTTTTCATTTTGTGCCAACACAACTGTTCTGAAAAAGAAAAATGTCACTCAAACATAAAATTATAACAAAAACTTTTTGGAATAATAACCTCTATAAGACCCGTAAAAAAGTTAATTCCACAGTACAAAAAGTTAATGTTTCTCTTATAAACAGTGTATGCAATATATATTCAATTACGAAGTCTGGTCTGTGTACTCTGCTCTCTATACCACTATCTCAAAGGTTGTACAGCCGCCCCAGTGGCGCAGTGGTCTAAGCAATGGCCTCTGATCATTCGTCCGAAAGGGGTTCGGGTTCGAATCCCGGCGAGGTATGGATGTTGTGTTTGTCTTACGGAACTGGCTATTTCCCTTCTCTGGAACCAGTGACCCTAAATTTGAGACAGGCGACTTCTTATAGCCCATTGAGTTGCTCAAGGTGGTGGTTAAACCCCCAATCAAAAAAAAAAATCGTCCGAGATGTGTTCGGGTTCGAATCCCGGCGAGGCATTGATATTGTGGTTTGTCTTAGTGTGGCTATCTACCTTCCATGGAATCAGTGGCCCTAAATTAGGGATGAGTGACTGCTTACACTGAGAAAAACGTTTTGTTAATTCAACAAAAATTTTTGCCGATATACAGTCAACAAAAATTTTTGTTGAATTTGCAAAATTATTTTGTTGAAAATTATTGTTGATTTAACAAAAATTATTGTTATCACGACAAAACGGTTTGTTCATTTAACAAAATGATTTGTCGATTTTTGGGAATTTGTTTGATCCAACAAAACATATTGTTATCATGACAAAATGTTTCGTTACTCCAACAAAACAGATTGTGTCACGATAACAATATGTTTTGTTGCAGCAACGAAACATTTTGTCATGATAACAATATGCTTTGTTAGATGAAATAAATTCCCAAAAATCGACCTAATCATTTTGTTAAATGAACAAAACGTTTTGTCGTGATAACAATAAATTTTGTTAAGTCAACAATAATTTTCAACAAAATAATCTTGCAAATTCCAAAAAAAAAAAATTGTTGACTGTATATCGGCAAAAATTTTTGTTGATTCAGCAATATTTTTCTTGAATTAACAAAACGTTTTACTCAGTGTATAGCCCACTGAGTTGCTCATGGTGGTCGTCAAACCCCGAATTGAAAAAAAAAAAAAAAAAATGCCGCCCCGGTGGCGTTGTGGTCTAAGCGATAGCCACTGATCATTCGTCCGAAAGGGGTCCGCGTTCGAATCCCGGTGAGACATGGATATTGTGTTTGTCTTATGGAACACTCTCTCTCTTACCTGGAGCTAGTGTCCCTAAATTAGGGACGGGCGACTGCTTATAGCCCATTGTGTTGCTCACGGTTGTGGTTAAACCTCCAATCAAAAAACAAAAAAAAAACAAAAAAAAAGGTTGTACAGATATGTGTACTCGTATGGTGGCGGAGCACCGCACAAACGCAGAAAGTGCGCGCTTGAAGCTTCAACATCGTACCCCCCCCCCCCCCCCCATTGCTCCTAAACCCCGAGAAAACCATATTTTTTATTTTCAACGCTTCGTTAATAGACAAAAAATACATTCTTTGCCAAAGAAAAAGCGAAGCACCCCGAGAAAGTCGTTCGATTTTGATTTAACGGATATGCAAATGATTAAACAATAACGCCCAATGACTAAATTGTGGCCTGCCACAGAGCATGGGAACGGCGCATCGAGGAGGGTTTATCAAGAGTAAAGCTCGCACGCAGGGCGATTGTCACAGCGGATTTCGGTTGCATTAACCTCCACGGACTGTGAGGATGCCTCGACGTCGGATCCCTGCACAAAATGAGTAGTTGAACAAGTTTGAGAGTGGACGAATAATTGGGCTGAGAGCCAGGCATTTGGGTCAGAGCGACGCGGCAATTGGACGATGTTGACGCCAATGAGTCGAGGAGAGCATAACCCAGCGGCACGCGGGCAGTGGACGGCCGAGGGAAACCACAGAACACGGTGATCGAGGGTCTGTGAGAGCCACACGAACAGAACGGAATGTGTTGCTATCAACCAGTTGTTGTCTCTGTTCATATCTGTATAACTATTTTGAGATAGTTGGCCAGAAGGCACAGTACCGACCGATCTTTGTAACCGAATAAATATTACATACACTGTACAGTATATCAGACGTGACGTGTGCTTATAATTTAATCTTCTTTTTGAGTTTCTGAGTCATTAAATAAATTTGGTTTACTCTCCCTAAACGTTTTATGATTTAACGACACATTATTTTCCCCGACGATCTTTCTAAGTCTGGCATCATTGGCATAGGTCAGAGGTTTATATAGCGTAATTACTCAATACAGTAAGTTTGCAGAGTGAGTTAACGATGTATTAAGAGTAGTGCAGGTTGAGATAACTATTTGTTGAGCACAGAACGGAGTTTAGATAACGTCTTGATAAGTGTGCATTTTTCATACACTCACTTTTCATACACTAGGGCCACTGGTTCCATGAAATGGACAGAGCCAGTGCCGTAAGACAAACAAAACATCCATACCTCACTGGAATTCAAACCCAGACCCATCTCGGACGAATGGTCAGAAGCCAGCACTTAGACCACTGAGCCACATGGTCGGCCATTAAATCTACAAAAAGAAAAAAACATGCAACTTTTCTTTTAATTACTTGGAGGAATGTTCTTTTTCTTGCTTAGAACAGTTGTTTTGGCACAATATAAAAACATGTATAAAAATAACGGGAGAGGACAATCATTCCCTTTGCGTCCGTGCCTGCAAAAACAGCCCCCCCCACCCGACCCCCGTCTAAAATTTTTGGATCCTTAAATGAACTTAGTTGTCACTTCGTCTTTTGACAGGCTCATTAAGTTTAACTTACCGTATTTATTCACAAAGCGCAACTTTTCTGCTGCACTCCAAACTCCTTGTTTTAAAGAAATGCATTTTTTCAATATACCTTTTTTTTCAACAACATTCTCAGATCTGTTCTGCGTTTTTTCAAAAAAACAAAAGTATAATATCTCGCAACGGCAGCTCACCAACAGGGCCGTTTTATCCACTAGACCGAGCAGGCACGAAACCTAGGGCCTACAAACCTTTTAGAGCCTACAATATTTCATTTGGAAAAATAAATGCAAACACACACACACAAACAAAAAAAAAGATGCAAATGAAAACCCCAGAATAAGAAAAAACTGAAAATTTTAATTTAAAATATTAATTTAGATATATTTGAATGACGAAAAGAATAATAAATAGTTTAAGTCATCGTGTTTCTCAACAGCTTCACTGAAACAATCCCAGACACAGTACCGTAGGTATTTACTAAATTGCTCATTCTTATATCAGATCAGTTTATCTGTCCAACACAAGTAGCTTCATTATTTCAAACGATTTAAATCCTGGTAGGCCACCATATTGACTATTCACTTTATCGAAATCGCAGTCCTACAAATTCGTTCTGAGATTTCACTGTAAAATAAATGTTCCCTTTCATATTTTCGTTATTTGAATAACTGTTAAAGTAAATCATTACAGTGATGAATAACGAAAATTGATTTACAAAATTTAGTATGCACTGCATTATCATACTAAGTACTTATTTCTCAAGAAGAAATTTTAATTTAAGTTTCTTTTTTAATTTTAGAGTATCATTAATTACAATCTTTTCTAAAGTAACTTGTTTGCACACATATACATACATGCACATACACTATATTGACAAAAGTTACCGGACACCCCTTCAAAAGCAAATGAACGAATCCGCTGCGTTGTTAAGATGTGCAGTACAGCTGCAAACAGTATAAAACCAAGCCTGCAGCTGACCGCAATCACATCGCACTGTGAGGTTGAGTGAAAATGTCGCGGCGGGAGAGAACTGACTTTGAGAAAGGAAATATTGTTGGGTGTTATATTAGTAGATTGTCCATAACAGAAATCGAGAGGCGTTTAAACATACCCAAGTCAACTGTTTTGGATGTAATGAATAAGTGGAAGACATATGGCATGCCTGAAGCAGGAAAACGCACCGGCAGACCAAAGAAAATCAGTGATAGAGGACGTCGAAGCCTCAGCAGAGTCGTTACAGCTAATCGACGCACAAGACTTCTGTGTACAGGTGAGTAAAAATGCTGGGACCTCGGGATGTACACGTACCATTCGCAGAAAACTTTATTCCATGGGTTACCGCGATCGTACGGCTGCACATAAGCCTTTCATCTCCACTCGGAATGCTACTCGTCGTTTAGCATGGTGTAAAGAACATTTATCGTGGACCATAAATCAATAGAAACGGTCCTATGGACTGATGAATCCAGATACACGATCCATCAATCTGATGGCCGTGTGTGGGTATGGCGGTAGCCGGGGAGCGCTATTTACCACAGTGTACTGATCCTACGGTCATGTTTGGAGCTGGCACTGTACTCGTGTGGGGGCATTTTTCGTGGTATGGTCCTGGCCCATTGGTTATCGTGGACAAACCTATTAACCAGCACGTCTACCTCGATATTCTGGACAATTATTCCCTACCAACTCTGTGGCAATACTATGGAACCGAGCCTTGTTGGTACCAGCAGGATAATACACCAAGCCATAAAGCAAGCACTGCTACGGCGTGGTTTGACGATAATTCCGTATCGTGTGTGGACTGGCCAGCACAGAGTCCTGATCTTAATCCCATAGAGCACCTATGAGATGAATTAGAGTGCCGCATAAGAAGTTTGGAACCAAGGCCTACTTAAGCAGCAGTTAGCGGCAGCATTATGTACTGAATGAAAGCGCATACCTATCGCTGTGTTCCAAAACCTTGTCGAAAGCATGTCTCGAAATATCAGTGCATGCATTAAGGCCAAAGGTGGACCGACACCGTACTAATGTATGTCAATAAATGCTATGTTGTGTTTCTCTTCTAGGTGTCCGGTGACGTTTGTCAATATAGTGTATATGTATATGTGCTAACGATTACTACATATGTGTGAATTTAATTTGAATGGGATTCGGTACTTGACAAAAATTTGTTAGACCTTGAAATTTACCTTTTTTTTTTTTTTTTTTTTGCCCAGAGCTGTATGAACCATTCTGAGCTTTTGTTGTTATGCTTACAACCACATGCGTAGTTGCACATATCGCGAACCATTGGAGGACCCAGAACTTTGTGCCAGCAGAGGTTCAGAGGTGTTTACGGTGCATTGCAATTTACGAGTACTTTTAAGAATAATAAAAAAAATTGTAACAGTGCGAGCGTGCAAACGATAAAATTTCCATTAAAATAAGTAAAAATTTCAGGCAGAGGCACTAGAAATAAAAATGTCAAGGTCTTAAAACGCCCCTGCCTAACAATACAGTTAAATCAGCTATAAACAAAGGAAAGTAGATAGGTGTCTATTAACGGGTATTTACCGCATGCAGAACCATACTCAAGTTGAGATAAATTCTACCACATTTTTAGCTTTACCTTGAAAAGAGACGCGAGAATGTGACGCCATTTATAGTATTTATTCCTGCCTACGATTTGATGTCGGGGGAAAAAAAGAGAAGAAAAGAAAAACAGCTCTGGGGAGGATTCACGATAACACCCGAGTTCTGATGCACTGGAACTGGATATATATATATATATATATATTTGTATGTCCACGTCTCTGCACCAGACATACAAAGGCTGCAGACAACTCAAAGGAGCATAGAGGAGAGGTGCATGCTTGGTGTAACCAGGAGAGATAAGAAGAGGAACTCGTGGATCCGAAAAATGACAAGAGTGGAAGACATCATGATCAGAGTTAAATCCCTGAAATGGCAATGGGCTGGACATACTGCCAGAAGGACAGATCATCGATGGACAGCCGAAATTTTAAATTGGATTCCAAGGGACAGGAAAAGACCCAGAAGAAGACCACATGGGGGTTTTTGGGTTGGAAGTTTAACGACCACCGTGAGCAACTCAATGGGCTATAAGCATTCGCCCATCCCTAATTTAGGGTCCCTGGTTCCAGGGAAGGGAGAGAGTCAGTGCCGTAAGACAAGCACAACATCCATGCCTCACCGGGATTCGAACCCGGACCTTTCGGACGAATGATCAGAGGCCATCGCTTAGACCACTGCGCCACCGGAGCGGCGAAGACCACATGGAAGATGGGTGGATGAAATTGGAAAGTATGCGGGAGTGACATGGAGGAGACTGGCACAAGACAGACCGTTGTGGAGGAAACTTGGGGAGACCTTCGTCCAGCAGTGGATTGATAATGGTTGACAATGATGATGATGATTATGATATATATTTGATTGGAGGTTTAACGACAACTGTGAGCAACTCATTGGGCTATAAGCAGTCACCCGTCCCTAATTCAGGGCCACTGACTCCAGGGGAAGGGAGAGAGCCAGTGCCGTAAGACAAGCACAACATCCATGCCTCACCGGGATTCGAACCCGGACCTTTCGGACGAATGATCAGAGGCCATCGCTTAGACCACTGCGCCACCGGAGCGGCGAAGACCACATGGAAGATGGGTGGATGAAATTGGAAAGTATGCGGGAGTGACATGGAGGAGACTGGCACAAGACAGACCGTTGTGGAGGAAACTTGGGGAGACCTTCGTCCAGCAGTGGATTGATAATGGTTGACAATGATGATGATGATTATGATATATATTTGATTGGAGGTTTAACGACAACTGTGAGCAACTCATTGGGCTATAAGCAGTCACCCGTCCCTAATTCAGGGCCACTGACTCCAGGGAAGGGAGAGAGCCAGTGCCGTAAGACAAGCACAACATCCATGCCTCACCGGGATTCGAACCCGGACCTTTCGGACGAATGATCAGAGGCCATCGCTTAGACCACTGCGCCACCGGAGCGGCGAAGACCACATGGAAGATGGGTGGATGAAATTGGAAAGTATGCGGGAGTGACATGGAGGAGACTGGCACAAGACAGACCGTTGTGGAGGAAACTTGGGGAGACCTTCGTCCAGCAGTGGATTGATAATGGTTGACAATGATGATGATGATTATGATGATTATATTTGATTGGAGGTTTAACGACAACTGTGAGCAACTCATTGGGCTATAAGCAGTCACCCGTCCCTAATTCAGGGCTACTGACTCCAGGGAAGGGAGAGAGCCAGTGCCGTAAGACAAACACAACATACATGCCTCACCGGGATTCGAACGAGTGGTCAGAGGCCATCGCTTTGACCACTGCGCCACCGGGTCGGCTTGGACGTTTCTGTATTTTTCAAACTTCAATCGCGTAATTGCAAAAAGATAATTTACCAAATATGAACGCCATTCAGAAAAGAGTGCTGGCGCAAAATCAATTTTCCTAACGGATAACGTGATGCGGCCCCGGTGGCGAAATGGGATCCGATTTCGAATCCTGTGAGGCATGGATGTTGTATTTGTCTTAAGGCACCAGCTCCCTCCCTTCCCTGGAATCAATGATCCTAAATTAGGAACGGGCTACTGATCCAAATTTAGAATCACATTTTTACACATTTTTTTTTATTTTTGTTGGGGGGCAACGGCCCCCGTGACCATTGAGATGCTCACGGTGATCGGTCACCCTCCCCCCCCCCATAAAAATGTCATTCCAATAATCTGTGAAAACATAGCATAATTCCTTTACCTCCATTATAGCACGAAATAATTAAAGACGATTCTATGAAATTTGATTTTCTAAAATGGCTGACCCTAAATTATCAGATATCACAACAAATGGCGTCTGTGGTATTTAAGAGGTCATGCATTGAATTGAAATAATTTTCGGGGTCATGTGTTGAACCAAGGAATGATTTTTTAAACAGCTCGGTTAGATTTTATTATTTTTTAATTAATTTAACCGCCTTCATGAGCATCGAGGGCTATGAGGAGTCGCTTATATCTGATTTGAATCACTGGTTCCAGGGAAGGGTGACAATCTCGCAGTTATAATGTTATGTTTTTAACTGAAACTTTTATGTTAAGTTAGCTTTTCCGCAAAGTAAGAAGGTTAGAGCGCATTCTGTTTAATTTCACTACGAAACTCTTAATATTTACCTTAGCGTTGAACTTTATTAGCTTTCGCTTAACCTGGATAGCATCAATGCTAGCTGAAGGTCTTAATTAAGCACAGGATTTCTAATTAGTCATTTCAAAATAATGAACAGTGGTTGAGTAACAAGAATGTACTTACGAACAAAATCCAAATTCTTTATCAAATCTGTTAATTTCCAACAAGACGCCGTAACACAAATTATAGTCGCTCAATCATCGAATTATAAATATCCTCTCAGCTGTTTAACGGACTTGAGCATACAACTTGTGCTTGCGCTTGAACTAGTTTACAACGTTAATCAAGAATCAGTCGTGTAAATCATAAATTCAAGCACCAACTTTGCTCGTAAAAATGCTCAAAAACAAAGTGTATCCAAAAGCACGTTGTGTTCGAAACATTCCAACAGTAGATCTTATCTCTCGTATCTCAACTACGTCATTGCCTTCTGATCTGATTTCAGGCGTTGCCGAAGTTAAATTCGTCGACAGAAAATCTGTAGCGTTATGTTTAGAAAATTGTTTAACAAGAAGAAACCAAATTTTTACATAAGAACACAGGAACTCAAAAAAAAAAAGCTTAGTAAAATCATGCAATGCATTGATTATGATACGCTTTCCAACATACCAGAAATCATTACTCAAGTTATGAGGACAATGGATGTGGAATAAATCTCGCTGCTGTGTCCTGACCTTTGACCCCATTTCGATTATATTAAATAGAATTGGTTCAGTATACCTCCGGAACATTACTAAAGTTTTGTCGCAATAGAAACATTTTTACATAAGTTATGACGCATAAGAGCAATGGAATGGATCCAGCTCCTATTTCCTGACCATTAACCCCATTTCGTCCATTTTCAATAGGGTTCGTCCCCAGGTGGTCCCATACCACATATTAAAATTTCATCGAAACCGAAATATTTTCACGGGAGTTATGGTGCGGACAGGCAGACAGACATACAGACAGACATACAGACAGACGGACAAACAGACGGACAGACAGACAAACAGACGGACAGACAGACAAACAGACGGACAGACAGACAGACAAACAAACGGACAGACAGACAGACGGGCAAAGCTGGAGCATACACGCTTCTTCAACCTACAGTTCGAAAGCGTAAAAAAAGGTTAAATTAGAGTATACGCCACACAATACAAACATAACATCCATGACTTCTCCATCGGTTTGACTCCACCCTAAGTATTAGGAAATGCTTTATTTTAATTTACAGCCTATGTTTCGAAATTTCTTAAATTTTATTCCGAAAACAGTTTTACAGCTTTTTGCACGTGCTTCTTTATCGTTAGCAACATATTTCTTCAATTCTAGCAATGTGTTCATTACATAAATTTTAAATTCTTAAATAGAGAAAGATATTGAAAGGGTTTCAGCGTGTTGAAAAATTATCTGTGTGATTTCACGTACTTGCACTGAAAGCAAAGTTTTATTTGTACTTTATTTACATTTCAATGCAACACTGACACGGCCAAGGAGTGTTTTTTAACGATTATGCATATATTTAAATTTTTTGCAGTCGCTTAGACCCGCGAATGATGCTCAAAATATCTAATATGGAGACGTTTCATTAAGTTTGAAATCCTCTGCTCTATTAGTAACTTGGCGTAATCAGCATGCTGTTGCTCCGTCCCACCCCCTTACTATCTCTTTTTCATATATACTCATTACCATCCTTACTTCACACTGAGTTTGTAATAATCTCTAAACAAAAATTACATTTCTTGGGATATTATTTTAGGATGTTAATATATCGAAATGAAAGCATTTTTGCTTTTTTTTTTTTCTATAATACATTCCAGGGCGTTATTATGACGCCACAACACAATACAAAAAATATAAAAATCCTATTATTGTTATTATAAAGTCCTATTTTTATTATAAAAGTCCTATTATTATTAAGTCCTATTATTATGAAATGCCATTATTACTATTATTATTATTGTAAAAGTCCTAATATTTTAGTATAAAATCATATTATTATTTAAATATAAAAGTGCTATTTATTATTATTTTATGTTTATCCACTAATTATTATATTACGCTACTGATCTTCCTTAATCTTAAGACCTCGGTTCTGAAGTTTCCCTAGCACCATGTGGCAAACATTTATTTTATCTACTAATTATTATAGTACGCTACTGATCTCCCTAAATCTTAAGACCTCGGTTCTGAAGTGTCCCCAGCACCATGTGGTAAACATTTATTTTATCTGTACTAATTATTATAGTACGCTACTGATCTCCCTAAATCTTAAGACCTCGGTTCCGAAGTGTCCCTAGCACCATGTGGAAAACATTTATTTTATCTGTACTAATTACTATAGTACGCTACTGATCTCCCTCAATCTTAAGACCTCGGTTCTGAAGTGTCCCTAGCCCATATGGCAAACATTTATTATATCTACTAATTATTATAGTACGCAACTGATCTCCCTAAATCTTAAGACCTCGGTTCTGAAGTGTCCCTAGCACCATGTGGCAAACATTTATTTTATCTGTACTAATTATTATAGTATGCTACTGATCTCCCTAAATCTTAAGACCTCAGTTCTTAAGTGACCATAGCACCATTTTCCTCAAAGCTGTCCATTACAATGGTTTTTAAAAATGCAAAGGGAGCTCAAAATAACATTTACTTACGGTTCACTTCTCAACGAATATGTCATACAAGAATGTACCGACAATCAGGGATAAGGAATAAAATTCGACGTTGTGCTGACAAAGCGCCGAAGAACAGTCCAGTTCTTACTGGGCTGTAGTTGTGACCTCTGGCGTTTTTTCAACTAATACGTGCCGAGGAGCAGTTTCCGATTGAGAGTTCTCGCTTCGCTGTGTTCGCAGGATGCTGTCCTTTTCAAGAAATTCATTCGCCCGTGGATTAACTTACGAAGCAGGCGCAGTCCTGTCACTTTTAAAACTTATTACTATAGCGTTTCTTATTTAGGTCCTTCACTTTTCTTATAATGATTTACCTTTCAGAGTCATTCGGGGAATTTTACGAGCTTTCTTTTCGCGATGTCCAAATTATTATATAATGATCTGTCCGGTGGCAAAATGGTGCGAAGCGCCGTTTTGTGCTCATTTATCCGAGATGGCCCCGGGTTGAAAACGTGAGTGTGGTATGGGTGGTACGTTTACCTGATGGAGCTGCTCTTCCCCTTGTTCCGGCGGTCCACAACCCCCCCCCCCCCGCCTGTCATAATGATCAATAACACCGATTCAAAATAAATTCGAAAGAATTTTTTTCTTTTGGGAGAAAATATCTTTTTAGCACATCTCTTTTGAAAAAACGTACGTGCTTGTAGTGTCACTACCAGATTGAATCACAAGTTCGTCCCGTTTGCAGCTGAAGAATTTATAGTAATACTTCAAGAAAACAATACACGCTAACCTCATTTTGTAAAGTACAACCATTGTTTTCTATAGTCAGGGCCGGATTAAGGGGTTCTACAGAGGCTACAACAGCCTTGGGGCCCACCATGACCGAGGGCCCAGGATGGCTGCTTGGGCCAAGAAGACAGAGAGAGAGAGAGAGAGAGAGAAAGAGAGATTTATAAAATAGTTTTACTTTTGTCTCTTATGATTTCCACTTGGTCAGAAACAGAGGCTAGAAGATGGACAGATTTCAAGCCAGTTTCTCACCAAGGAAGGCTAAAGGCTTCACGTTGATGTGTACAGCGGGTTCGATGAGAGAGTTTAAGCTCTTTCACGTTATCCACCTACACCTCCCAGTTTGCACTTGGAACCGTACACAGACTGAGTCAAAGAAGCGAATCCGCACGCGTTTTTTTTTTTTCGCACCGAAAGCATCGACATATCTTAATACCGTTGATAATTGACTTTTATTTGTGTAAATTTAATTCAGTTTTATTTGTGCATTCTCTGGGCTTCGCAGCCAGCCGAGCTAGCCTCGAATTCACGCCACTGGTTCGTACGTACCTTACATAATCAACTAAAAATCACAAAATTCTATTTTTTTCAAATAATCCAACACTGATTTCTGGAGAGTGCAGAGTAACCAGAGCCGGATTAAGGGGGGATTTATTTGGGCTATAGCCATGGAGCCCACTGTTACCAAGAGGCCCAGGAGGCATGTCTGAGCAAATAATAGACAGACAGATAGATAGATGGAGAGAGGGAGAGAGAAAGAGAGAAACAGAGAGAGAGAGAGAGAGAGAGAGAGAGAGGTTTATATAAAACTAGATGAAAGCCCGTCAATAATGACGAGGAAAAATAAAATTTATGATACAGAAATTATTGACATTTATTTATTGAGTTTTTGAGTTCCACGTCATTAGATGGCGACGTTGGCTCACAGCTTTCTGAAAATTTCCCGAGCAGTCGGTTATGGAATTTGATACGACGGGCTGCCTATTTGTTATGTGTTTTGTAAAACCTTTAGTCCCTGTTTCGTCAGCACTTCCTTGTACACAACATTTTTCGTATACACTGACTATGAACCCTGTATCAATTTCCCCTGTTCTTTTCCGTGAACTATTTTTATCCTGACGTCGTCAGATCGTCGTACTCTTGACGTTGCCACATACAGATGGCTAAACACCGGTTCAGGTAGTGAACCAAAATTCCTGATGTAAAGTTTTTCGTAGCCGCCCCGGTGGCGCAGTGGTATAAGCGATGGCCTCTGATCGTTCGTCCGAAAGGGGTCCGGGTTCGAACCCCAGTGAGGCATGGATGTTGTGTATGTCTTACGGCACTGGCTCTCTCCCTTTCCTGGAACCAGTGACCCTAAATTAGGGACGGCGACTGCTTATACTTCACTGAGTTGCTCACGGTGGTCGTTAAACCTCCAACCGAAAAAAAAACAAACATTTTCGTATCTCTAGAGTTGACAATGTGACGTAATGCATCTCTGACGTCATGTGAGAATGATTTCGATTATATGACGTCACACCAGCAGCTGTGTTCTTTGTTGCTATGACAACAAAACAAAGTGGTATACGCGCAAGGAGGTTAGAATAATACTTCTGAAGATGTCCTGGTCTCTTAACCGTGAAGCCAAAAGTGTTGGAATTTTCCATTGTTTACAGGAAACCTATGTAAATTCAATTGTTTGTATTTTGGAATTGCGTGGTTTTGGGTTGCAAAAACCGCCTTAATATCAAACAGGAATTAATCATACTTCTTACACAAGTGAAGTTTGCAATTTTAGCGTTATGTTTTGTTTAGAATTCGCACCAATGTTCGTGTATTTCAATTTTAAATAAAAATGGGCAGAAGCCTCAAAATAATTAAGAATTTTATAAATCCAGCATTTTCTCACCCATTGGCAACAAGTTACGATGCGAAATTGGAAACATTTTCAACGAAAGAAGGCGATTCGGTCAACACAAATGCATTACAATAGCCTTGGGAACCATGAACTTTCCCACGCTTTGACGGCCGTCGCTCGCGGTTATAGGTTTCATGCAGATTGGTACTGCTCCATTAACAAGGGCATCTCCAGATATCTTATTCTAATCTCCTTGTATACGCGTGGACTGTGCGCGTGTAGGTGATGACGTCACCTGCACGAAAAAACGAAAAGCTATGCGTGACGTCACAAACATTTGTTTCTCAGTTGTTGCTATGACGACTTAAAAAGTAGCACGGAGTAGGAGGGCTCTAGCAGATTATGTATTAGGATAGTTTTACTTTTGTGTATGATTTCTACCTTAGTCAGAAACCGAGGCTGGAAGACGAACAGATTTAAAGACAGTGAGTTACTCACCAACCATAAAGGTTTCATGTCGCTGTATACATCGGGGTCGAAGAGACAGTTTCAGCTTTTTCACTACCATCAACCCAGACCTCCCAATCTCCACCTGGAACCGTTAATGGCCGAAGTTCCCTGTGGCTTCACATTGTATTAAAAAAAAGAACTAAGAAAAATACTCAATGCTAAATCATTAGAAAATCTAAGACAAAATCTAGGAATCTTATACTTTTAACTCATGTTATAACGAGAACAATGGAAAATACAGTGACTCATTGTGAAAACTCTGCAGATTATTTATCACAGAGGGTGAGTCGAAAGTTTTGCAATATTTGGATCACTTTATGTCTTCATACGTACCTTTATGACGAAAGCTGACTAGCATTCAAAGTATAGGCCATCGTGTTGCACCGTCTTTAGCCATCTGTCTGCCAGCTCTTCGATTCCGCGGAGGTACTAGTTCTAAATACTGTATTAGTCGCGCATCTTTCAATCATGTGAACGAGAATTTGATATTTAAACACCTGTTCCGTTAATTTGTATTCTCACATCTGAAGATGGGCTCGTAGCGAGCTCGAAAGGTCTTATGGTTTCAAACTACGACATTAATATGTCTTTCAATTGTAAATTAAAGATTTTAGTAAGTTAATGGGTTTAAATAGTATTTTATTTGAATATCGTGAAAAAAACGGAAATTGTTTCGTTCAGATTGCAACTTCAGCGATTTGCCACAGGTCGGCGGCTCATACCACGCAAACCTGGCCCGAACACGGCCCATTTTCCTAATGGTCGACGCTCCTAACTACTCGAAATCTTATGATTTTCCACGTGTCCGCGGCCCGAACTCTCGGACACTGGGACACGGCAATCTTCTTATTGCGCGTGTTGCTGTAAAAGCTGCGACAAGTTGCATTTCACATTTCATATACATAGGTTTTACGCTTTTTTTTTTTTTTTTTTTTTTTGATTGAAGGTTTGACGACCACCGTGAGCAACTCAATGGGCAATAAGCAGCCACCCATCCCTAATTTAGGGATACTCATTCCAGGGAAGGGAGAGAGCCAGTGCCGTAAAACAAACACAACATCCATGCCTCACCGGGATTCGAAACCGGACCCTTCACGGACATATGTTCATAAGCCAGCGCTTAGACCACTGCGCCACCGAAGCGGCGATTTTACCTCAATTCAAATTACGGAAATCACAATCAGTACCAAAGAAAGATTTTTTCTTTATCTAATTTTCTAGAAATTTAATTAACATCTTTTGACAGGACTTGGAAATTTTCGAATGTGGCAGCAGTGTTCAAAAACGACGAGGTTTAATAGGAAAGGCCGTATTCAGGATTTCTTCAACTTCTTGAACTGCTTCTTCAGGTAAACCAGCAGCCTCCCGAAATCTCCGCATTGTTCGATGGCGTTTTCGAGCTCCTCTTCCTCCGGAGTCATCTTTTGTGATTCTTCTTCGAAATGCCCAAAGAAACCCAGAGAATCGGAAAACACCACTTCGAATTTCTTGCCTATATCTGAAAACAATGGCATGAGTGAGACACAGTTCTGCTGTAACAACAACCTTAACAAAAATTAATGAGAATGCAACTAACCTGTAAATACATACGTTGTCCTTATATTAACGCACAGCTTTGGCATGATTGTGTGATTCAGTATCGCATTATGGAATAATAAAACCTATATAATAGGCTACGTCTGCCCCTAACGCTCTGACGTATACGCTCTGACGTCAATCAGTACTTGCAGCGCCATCTGTTTTTATCCGGTGGCCAAAATCGAAACTAAGCTCACAGCTATCGCACGATATGTAAAATCAAGGAGAAATCTCTCTATTCTAAAAAAAGTAACTGCCGCCGCTGCTGTTTTAGAAATGCTGCCGCTGTTTTAGAAATTTCGCGACACTCTTACTTTCCTAGCTCGCAGCGCAAAACGTATTGAACACAAAAATATGAAATTCACATCGTTTGTAGAGAATTGTTTGGAGAATACGCTGAAATAAACCGTTTTTCTATTCTGCCGAACTTCAAGAGCTATTGTATTTCAAAGATAAGGTAAGCAAAAAGGTACTATCAGGTCGCGTGCCGGACACACTAACAGCAACAGAATCACGAAACTTTGTAGGCATGTAGTGCCATGACCGAATATTTGCGCCTCGTCGCCCTGTTTTTGAATTTTGATTAGTTTACGAGAAATTTTTAAATTTCACAAAATTCTCTATTTCGCGATGGGATCTATTTAAAAACCGGATATATGGCAAACTATAAATCATAACGCACTGCAATTTTTACAGCATAAACTTACAACTATCATCCCATTTTTACAAAAAAGTTTAAAGAAAAAGTCATTTTCTGATTTTTAAGCATTTTTTGAAGACGCAAAGGAAAGAAACGAATGGCTTGTCTGTCTTCACAATAATCACAGAGGAACGTTCTGGTTCCGTGACCTGCTTCCATGGTGACGCAGAGAATTTGTTTTGCATACGTTTTGTTGGTAAAGCTATCTCAGTTGTTTAACGGTTTAGCATAGCGGTTTACGGTTTACGGAAATGCTTTTTGGGCCGCTTTTGTTTTCCTTAGTGGTAAATTTAGTAAGTGCTATAAGTTCAAAAGACAAAAGTCCGCCCTTCAAAAAACTAACGACAGTAAAAAAAACTCGGAAACTTTGGAATGGCGGCGGAGCAAAGTCCTTCCATAAAAATAGAAGGAAATTGAAAAAAGTTCCACAAAAAGCCAACAGGGAGTTCACCAGGAGCAAAACAAAAACTGTAAACAAGCTGCCATCTTGGAATTGATACAGCGCAAAAAGTATTGAACAATTGGGAGAACATTTTCATTTTGGCAGATGGCATCACCGGAAAGAGGCAGTCGAACACATTTTTCGACAATTCTGACGTATAAGTTCAAACGACAAAAGTCCGCCCTTCCAAAAAATAACGACAGTAAAAAAACTCTGAAACTTCGGAACGGCGGCGGAGCAAAGTCCTTCAAATAAAAATAGAAGGAAATTGAAAAAAGTTCCGCTAAATTCCAACAGGGAGTTAACCAATTAAATTAAGTGTTCATGTTTCCATCAGTTTGTGCATACTTATTTGCTTAGACATGCAATAAAAATTGAAATTTATATGAATTTTCCAGTTTTTATTTCATGTGATAAACTTGAAGATCAGGCTGCAGGGCCTGAGCGGTACTCTTTAAACGAGCGTAGCGAGCCTATAGAGCCGCAGCCCCTAGTACCGGAAAATAAAATAAAGTTAGTAAGACGAACGACTTCATCTGAGGCAACACGCAAGTGCTCGAACAACTGCGACATTTGCTCTGTTATGTAGGTGTTATGTCGTGTTTCGTTTCATTTTCTTCGCATTGCAGAGTAATTTTATAAAAAGGAATCAGGGTTATTTTATTTCGTAAAAATGAATTCATAAAAAGGAATCAACGTTATTTTATTTCATACAAAGGAACAAGTAATATTGTAAGAAAGTAACTGCAGGCGTAGTTTTGATTCACTGAGATGGAAATTCAAAAAATCATTGATTCTGTGGAATTTTTTCACTGTGGTACAAGATGGAAGAAGATGAAGCTAAAAGAAAACGTCGCTTAAATAGAGAACGACAACGGCGATAGCGGGCAAATCCATCTTCTAATATTTTGCATAACTTAAACGAAAGTACTAATCGAAGACCTATCATATAGACGGTCCATTAATAATTCAACCGTTTATTATAGTTATGTATATATGTATTTTACGATTCGCGTTATAAAAATTTCAGTCAGAGCTTTTTTAGCCGTGCATGTTACGAGTCATGAGCTAGTTTCCAAATATTACTCTATACCAGGACATAAGATTACAACTCATCACAAGTCCTTAAACGACAGAAAATGACCTTCTTACCCAGAAGACTTAGAGAAACAGGAAATCTGGATATCAAAGATTAACACACAAAGGAAATCACAATGCTAAAGCTACACTTTAGGTTAGGTACCGAATACTGACGATTTCATGAAGCTGGAAACTGTTGTACTTTCTTAAGTCTGAAATCAGAACGAAAACAAGTTAGTAAAATTATGCAATGCATTGATTATGATACGCTTTCCAACATACCAGAAATCATTACTCAAGTTAATACTCAAGTTATGAGGATAATGGCTGTGGAATAAATCGCGCTCCTGTGCCCTGACCTTTGACCTCATTTCGATGATATTAAACAGAATTGGTTCCGGAACAACATGGTAAAATTTTGTCGAATAAAAGCATGTTTAGTCAAGTTATGAGGATAATGGCTGTGGAATAAATCTCGCTCCTGTGCCCTGACCTTTGACCTCATTTCGATGATATTAAACAGAATTGGTTCCGGAACAACATGGTAAAATTTTGTCGAATAAAAGCATGCTTAGTCAAGTTATGAGGATAATGGCTGTGGAATAAATCTCGCTCTTGTGTCCTGACCTTTGACCTCATTTCGATGATGTTAAACAGAATTGGTTCCGGAACAACATGGTAAAATTTTGTCGAATAAAAGCATTTTTAGTCAAGTTATGAGGATAATGGCTGTGGAATAAATCTCGCTCCTGTGCCCTGACCTTTGACCTCATTTCGATGATATTAAACAGAATTGGTTCCGGAACAACATGGTAAAATTTTGTCGAATAAAAGCATGCTTAGTCAAGTTATGAGGATAATGGCTGTGAAATAAATCTTGCTCCTGTGCCCTGACCTTTGACCCCATTTCGATTATATTAAACAGAATTGGTTCTCTTGAGGTAAAAGCCGTCTTTGTGCGGATAATTGAATAATAATAAAACTCGGTTTAGTTTAAATTAAATCAACTCAGAGATATGAGCTATCAATTTAATAAAACCTTGTGATACCTAAAAACAGATTAAAAGACATAAGCACTTTCGGGCCATCGCATGGCCCATCCTCAGATGGAACGACAAGATTGATAACATCGCATAATATATATATATAAGTGGAAGACATCATGATCAGAGTTAAATCCCTGAAATGGCAATGGGCTGGACATACTGCCAGAAGGACAGACCATAGATGGACAGCCGAAATTTTAGAAATTTTAGATTGGATTCCAAGGGACAGGAAAAGACCCAGAAAAAGACCACATGGGAGATGGGTGGATGAAATTCGTAAATATGCGGGAGTGACATGGAGGAGACAGGCACAAGACAGACCGTTGTGGAGGAAACTTGGGGAGACCTTCGTCCAGCAGTGGATTGATAATGGTTGACAATGATGATGATGATGATATATATATATATATATATATACACACAAAATGACTCTACGACTTAAATCTTGGCCCTCAGTCTCCGGCAGCTGGAATGTACCTGGCCAAGGCAGCGGCCAGTGCGACATGAAGGCAGAGGGTGCTAAGAATCCCCGGAGGACCGGACTAGGCTGCCATTTGATGCTGACCTTGGCTACCTACAACGGACGCTCCCTATCTTCTGATTCAAGGCTTCTTGAATTGGAAGAGGAACTACAAAGGATCAAGTGGGACATCGTCGGGCTAAGTGAGGTAAGGAGAAAAGGAGAAGATCTCATTGAACTGAAAAGTGGACATCTCTTCTATTATCGTGGGACAGATACTGGCAGAACTAGTGGTGTTGGATTTATAATAAACAAGAAACTGAAGGATAAAGTGGTAGAAGTTGAAAGTTCCTCTGACAGAGCTGCACGACTCGTTATCCAACTATCGAGAATATACCAGGCTCAGATTATTCAAACTTATGCACCCACCACAAGTCATCCTGAAGAAGAAATTGAAGAATTTTATGAGGAAATTCGTCATCTAAATAATAAAGGTAAGCAGCACTTGAAGATAATTATGGGAGATTTCAATGCAAAAATAGGGCACCAGCAACAGAATGAAACTTCAGTAGGTAAATTCGGTCACGGCAACAGAAACCAGCGTGGAAATACTCTCGTTGAGTTTGCAGAGGCAGAAGGATTTTTTCATCTTGAATTTCTTTTTCAAGAAAAAGCCACACAGGAAATGGACATGGAGACATCCAATTGGGACGACAAGTGAAATTGATTTTATTATGTGTAACAAAAAATTCGTCATCGAAGACTGCAGTGTGCTGAACAAGTTCAACACAGGTAGTGACCATAGATTGGTGAGATGTAAGATGCGCCTCAACACTAAACTGGAACGTGGCAAGCTCATAAGACAAACAAAATGTATTGACATAACCAACCTTAAAAAACACCATAATACTTTCAAGTTGGAACTGAAGAACAGATTCTCTGCTTTAGAAATCCTAACATCGGAAGAAGTGGATATTTCGGAAGTTAACAGAAAAGTAACCAAAGCTCTTATGGAAACAGCAACAAAATTAGCTGGGTCTAAGAACAAGTTGCATGTAAACAAATTATCAGGAAAAACCAAAATGTTGATGCAAAAAAGAAGAGAGATGAGGACAACTAAAGAAGATGTGACTTCCAAAGTGGAATATATAGAGCTATGCAAGACAGCACGAAAAAGTATCACTGAAGACGTAAGGAAATTCAACTGTGAGCTAGTGAGGAAAGCAATTGAAAACAACCAAAGCCTAAAGATAGCAAAGGGACATCTCAGTAAGGGAAGAAAACAGATTATGGCTCTGAGAAAAGAAGATGGTTCTATAACAAGAAATAGAGGCGAAATTTTGACAAGAGTGAAAGATTTCTACTCCAAATTATATGAAAGGGATGATACATGTACTCCAGACATCATGAAAGGTACCAGAGTTCTTCCAGTCCTCCCAGCAGAAGTTGCTCATGCAATCAAGAACATGAAGCGGGGGAAAGCTCCAGGAGAAGATGGAATTACTATAGACATCATACAAGAAGCAAGTGGAGAAATTGAAACAGTACTCGCCCAAATTTTCACTCGATGCCTTAATGAAGGGAAGATTCCTGATGATTGGAACAATGCTACAATGATCCTGCTACATAAAAAAGGTGACATTGAGGATCTCAGGAACTACAGACCTATCAGCCTCCTATCAGTGGTTTATAAAATCTTCACTAAAGTTCTTTCACACCGCTTGAAGGTAACACTGGACATGGCTCAACCGAGAGAACAAGCTGGATTCAGGAGTGGCTACAGCACAATAGATCATATCCACGTACTGCGAGAACTAATTGAAAGAGCGAGGGAATATGAACTTCCATTGTGCATGGCTTTTATCGATTATGAAAAAGCCTTTGATTCGGTGAAACCATCAGCAGTTACCACGGCTCTGAAATCCTGCGGTATTGAAGATGCATACATTAATATTATTAATAACATCTATGAAAATGCAAGTGCAAAGATTCGGCTGTTTGAAAATACAACACACATAAAAATTGGAAAGGGAGTGAGACAAGGTGACACCATATCTCCGAAGCTCTTTAATGCCACATTGGAAAATGTCTTTCAATCACTGAACTGGGAAAACAAAGGGATAAAGATTAATGGAGATTATCTAACCCACCTTCGTTTTGCTGATGACGTAGTCATTTTTGCAACTACCCCATCAGAGCTGCAGAGTATGATCCAGGAACTTGCTGACAAGAGTAAAGAAGTGGGATTAAAAATGAACTTTCAGAAGACAAAAGTGATGTTCAATGCTTTTACAAGAAATGAAGATTTATCAATTGATGGAGAAAAACTGGAGATAACAGATACGTATGTTTATCTTGGACAGCAGTTATCAAGTGAGGGTCACATTGATGAAGAAATTAATCGGCGTACAAAACTTGCCTGGAGAGCTTTTGGAAGAAACAGCATAATTTTCAAGAGCAATATGCCATTATGTCTTAAAAGAAAAGTGTTTGATCAATGCATCCTTCCAGTGCTTACGTATGGTGCAGAGACGTGGACCTTAACTAAAAGAGACATACAAAGGCTGCAGACAACTCAAAGAAGCATGGAGAGGTGCATGCTTGGTATAACCAGGAGAGATAAGAAGAGGAACTCGTGGATCCGAAAAATGACGAGAGTGGAAGACATCATGATCAGAGTTAAATCCCTGAAATGGCAATGGGCTGGACATACTGCCAGAAGGACAGACCATAGATGGACAGCCGAAATTTTAGATTGGATTCCAAGGGACAATAAAAGACCCAGAAAAAGACCACATGGGAGATGGGTGGATGAAATTCGTAAATATGCGGGAGTGACATGGAGGAGACTGGCACAAGACAGACCGTTGTGGAGGAAACTTGGGGAGACCTTCGTCCAGCAGTGGATTGATAATGGTTGACAATGATGATGATGATGATATACACAAACGAAACAGTGTCAAAGTCAGTTGTACAAATATGCAAAGGAGGCATTCTTCCTGGCACATTATCCCACGATTACGGGTAATTCAAAGCCCCTAGGGTTAGAATTAATTAATACTTTATATGCATCAGGGAGCTCATATGGTATGGAGTCATTACAACAAACACTTTGTGAGTGATAAATGAACATGTTTTCGGTGAGGAGCTACGTGTTACAATTTTTAGGGGTAACCAGAGTCCTAAAATTTTCCCAGTCCGGAAATAAATAGCCTTCTGATACTTTTTTAGCAAGTGCAGTATTGGTGCTTCCAGTCTGAATATTATATTTATGTTCCTTTTCCCTGCAAGAAAAATTCCGTCGTATGGATCCAATATAAACAGATTGGGTAGTTCCAAAAGTGTCGTTTAATGGAATGCAGTAGACACCCCATCTTTGTATGACTTTTTTTTAGGGGGAGGGGGCCTGTACTTCCTGACAAGTGGCAGGATATTAAGGGAGCGGGTGACGAAATTCAATCCAAACCGTCGGCAAATATTACGAAGGGGTTGAATGATTGAGGAAACATGATCGATGGAAGAAATGAAGCGTAATGGTAACTGCAAAAGCGGTTGTAAAGTAGCAGAAAGTTACTTTTAACTCGGGAATGGATACGGTTAAAAATGTAATCAGGGCATCCAAATTGGGAAGCAAGGGACGAGACCCATTGTAGTTCTTCTAAACGTGCAGAACGAGTTGAAGAATGAGTGTAGGCACTACGAATGAAAAAGTGAAGAGACGTTAACTTTTGATTTTGCGAAAGATAAGAAGAGTAGGGAATTAAAGTTGGGTACGTGAAGGTTTTCTATAAACAGCAAAGTGCAAAGGAATAACAAGGTCTGGATGACGGGTAATCATAATATCAAGAAAAGGGAGTTTAAGGTCTTGTTCAACTTCTAAGGTAAACTGCATGGACGGAGCCAGCGAAGAAAAAAGCTCGTGAGTGCTTGTAAATCAGGTAAAGAGTAGGGCCAGAGTAATTAGATATCATCTACGTACCTGAGAAATAACAGTGGTTGGAGGGGATAGGAAGCTAAAAATGTATTTTCAAGGCACTGCATGAAAATTTCGGCTGAAGTGCCCGAAATCTTTGTGATATATCTCCGGAACAGCGTACTCAAGTTTTGTCATATAGAAGCATTTTTAGTTAAGTTATGAGGATAGTGGCTGGGAAATAAATCCCGCTCCTGTGCCCTCACCTTTGACTCCATTTCGATGAAATTCAACAGAACCGGTTCAATATACCCCCGGAACAACATGACAAAGTTCTGTCGCAATCGATGCATTTTTACATAAGTTATGACGCATAAGGGCAATGGAATGGATCCCGCTGCTATGTCCTGACCTTTGACCCCATTTCGTCTATTTATAATAGGGTTCGTCCCCAGGTTGTCCCCTACCACCTGCCACATACTAATATTTCATCGAAATCGAACCATTTTTACGCGAGTTATCGTGCCGACAGGCAGACAGATAGATGGACCGACAAAACTGAAGAAGCGTATATGCTTCTTCAGTTTTGCTTCTTCAACCGACGGTTGAACAAGCGTATATGCTTCAGCTTATCACGCATGTATTGATTATGATACTCTTTCCAACGTATATACCAGAAATCATTACTCAAGTTATGAGGATAATAGCTGTGGAATAAATCTCGCTCCTGTGCCCTGACCTTTGAACCCATTTCGATGATATTCAACAGAACCGGTTTAGTATACCTCCGGAACAACATACTAAAGTTCTGTGGCAATAGAAGCATTTTTAGTCAAGTTATGAGGATAATGGCTGTGGAATAAATCTCGCTCCTGTGCCCTAACCTTTGACCTCATTTCGATTATATTCAATAGAACCGGTTCCGTGTACCTCCGGAACAAAATGCTAAAGTTTTGTTGCAATTGAAGCATTTTTACCTAAGTTATGACGCATAAAGGGCGATGGAATGGATCCCGCTCCTATCTCCTGACCTTTGACCCCTCCTATCTCCTGACCTTTGACCTCCCTCCTTCCATTTTCAACAGGGTTGGTTCCCAGATTGTCCCCTACTACATACTAAAATTTCATTGAAATCGAATTATTTTTACTTGAGTTATCGTGCGGACATATAGACAGACAGACGGACAAAGCTGGAGCATATACGCTTCTTCAACCTACGGTTGGAAAGCTTAAACAAGTTAGTAAAATCATGCAATGCATTGATTATGATATGCTTTCCAACATACCAGAAATCATTACTCAAGTTATGAGGATAATGGCTGTGGAATAAATCTCGGTCCTGTGCCTTGACCTCTGATCTCACTTCAATGATATTCAACAGAATTTGTTCGGTATATTTCCAGAACAACATACTAGAGTTTTGTTGCAGTAGAAGCATTTTTAGTCAAGTAATGAGAATAATGGCTGTGGAATAAATCTCGCTCCTGTACAAAGATCTTTGACCCCATTTTGATGGTATTCAGCAGAATTGGTTCAGTATGCCTCCGGAACAACATACTAAAGTTTTGTCGTAATAGAAGCATTTTTAGTCAAGTTATGAGGATATATATTTTTTTTATTGGAGGTTTAACGACCACCGTGAGCAACTCAATGGGCTATAAGCAGTCGCCCGTCCCTAATTTAGGGTCACTGGTTCAAGGGAAGGGAGAGAGCCAGTGCCGTAAGACAAACACAACATCCATGCCTCACCGGGATTCGAACCCGGACCCCGTTCGGACGAATGATCAGAGGCCATCGCTTAGACCACTGCGCCACCGGGGCGGCAGTTATGAGGATAGTAGCTGTGTAATAAATCTCACTCCTGTGTGCTGAACGTTGATCCCATTTGGATGGTATTCAACAGAACCGGTTCAGTATACTTCCGGAACAACATGATAAAGTTTTGTTGTAATCGAAGCATTTTTACGTTAATTATTATGCATAAAGACAATGGAATGGATCCCGCTCCTATGTCCTGACCCTTGACCCTATTTTGCCCATTTTCAGTACGGTTCGTCCCTAGGTGGCCCCCTACCACATACTAAAATTTCATCGAAATCAAACCATTTTTACGCAAGTTATGACGCATGAGAGGAAATGTAATGGGCACCATCTTCTATTACGTGACCTTTGACCCCATTTCGCCCATTTTCAATAGGGTTCATCCCCAGTGGTCCCATACCACATACTAGAGTTTCATCGAAATCGAACTATTTTTACGCAAGTTATGACGCATAAGGGCAATGGTGTGGATCCCGCTCCTATGTCCTGACCTTTGACCCCCATTTCGCCCATTTTCAATAGGGTTCATCCCCAGTGGTCCCCTACTACTTACTAAAATTTCATCGAAATCGAACCATTTTTACGCGAGTTATCGTGCGGACGGACAGACTGACAGACGGATACGCTTCTTCAACCTACGGTTGGAAAGCGTAAAAAAATGCACATTGTCTAGAACCGGATGTGATGTACTGCAGAGATGGCGCACATGTCAATATGGCAAGTAGCAGTGATAAACCATTCCTGGCGTACCTTAATTGGGTAAACATTGGGCTCCGGTGTAGAAGGACGTAGGTTTGAGTACCGCCAATGGCAAATTTGGGTTTCGCATTGATGGCGACCGAACAAAAAAATTGATCTACTGGGTGTTAGATCCTTCCAAAAATGTGTGTTTCTTCTTCAGCACTTCGTCCGGAATTAGTGAGAATTCCTTCTTCTACAGAGAGGTACTTCAAGAATGGTTTGCGGCGGATCCGAAACCTGCGATTTCATGCGCCAGCCTTTCTCAAGGGGCGAGGGATATATGTGAAATAGTACACAGGTGAAGCACACGTTAAGATGACAAGTATCTGTGGTAAGCCCGAGCCGGCGTACATTAATTGGAGAATCATTCATCTCCGGAGCAGAAGGATGTGGCTTGGAGTTCTTGTACCGGCAGAAAAAAGGATTTTGGATTTCTGATGGAACATAGAGAAAAATAATAAGAGTGTTGTACCAAAAGTAATGCAAAAGTGGGCATAACCTTTTTATCAACTGACAGAGGTCGTTCAAATTGCACATGTTGGTAAAGTAACTCTTACTCTATATAAAGGTACTACTCAACATAGTCTCCATCACAAGCAATGCATTTGCGTCATCGTTGAACCCAACTTTCGAATTCTCTTTGAAAGAATTCAGGTGTGGACTGTTGTACCCACTTCTTCACAGCCACTTTCACCTCGTCTGTGTCATCAAATCGTTGTTCTCAGAGACTGTTCTTCATTGGAACGAACAGGTGGAAGTCGGAGGGCGCCAGATCTTGGATGTACCGTAGTTGGGGGACCACCGACCAGCCTAATTTGATGATCGCCTGATTTGTTGCCAAATATGTGTGTGGTCTCGCGTTGCCATGGTGAATGTGGATCTTTTTCCAGATTCTTGTTCGGTCTCTTCCTTCTTATGGCTTCTCTAAGCTTCTTGAGTGTCCCAATGTACCGCTCGCTGATTACGGTACGGCCATGTTCCAGAAAATCAAGGAGGATGACACTCCTGTCATCCCCCAAAATAGTCACCATGACTTTCTGTGCTGATCGCTGGCTCTTGAACTTCTTAGGTCTTGGTGAAGAGGTGTGACGTAATTCCATGGATTGATTCTTCGTTTCCGGATCGAAAAGATACACCCACGTTTCATTCCCTGTCACCAGATCGGAAACAAACGTGTCTTCATTGGCTTCAAACGCTTCCAACAGATCAGAGCAGACTTCCACTCTACTCTCCTTCAAATCGCGAGTCAACTGCCGAGGTACCCACTTTGCACACACTTTCAGATATTCTAATTCTTCCACCATTTTCTGTATGGCATTGTGACCACAGTCCAGTTGTGCAACAATCTCACGGATTGTGACTCGACTCCCGGCGGTAATCAATTCATCCACTAACTGACGATTCGTGTTAGTGGTTGCAGATGATGGTCTCCCACTGCGCAGTTTGTCTTCAACACTGGTTTTCCATTTCTTCATCCATCTGCGCACATTGCTCTTGTCAATGGTGCCATCTCCGTAAACATTTTGTAGCCTTCTGTGAATGTCGGACAGCCTGCACCCTTCCTTCGTCAAAAACTCTATGACGGAAAGTTGCTTCTGATTGGAATCCATTATTTACCTGCAATGAAGAAGAAGGGTTACTATAGAGGAAGAGTTACTCGAGCAATATGTGCAATTTGAACGACCTCTCTCAGTAAATAAAAAAAGGTTATGCCCACTTTTGCATTATTTTCGGTTCAACCCTCATATATCTACACCTCCTTCACGGAAACTTCTTCCGTTCTTTTCGCGACAGCAGTGTACAGTTGCACTGGTCGAACAAGTGGCTTAAAAACAAAGATCTTCATGCTGAAACTGATGGCTTGAAAATTGCTGTACACTGTAGAGATGAGTTCGGGCTCAATTTTAGGAGCCCGGGCCTTGCCCGTTTTCTTTGATTACATGTGTTTGCTAAGCCCGGGTTCTCAGAACATTTTGCTCAGCAAGGCTGGCATTATGCACAGGCCAAAGCTATGGCCCAATCAAGTTTAAAAATCATTAGTTTCAAAAGTTTACTTCAGTTAATCCACTTCATAATACTAATATGTTCTTCGAAACATTATGCATAAAATGAAATGTTCTAAAATGTGGTCTAGAAAATAAATAAATAATCAATAAAATTGATGAAGATACGTGTTACAAGTTAAAACCAAAATCATGCTGTCTAAACACGTTTAATATTAAAAATTATGAACCTCGCACTACAGGAGGACATAAATACATACAGTTAAAAACGCTAAAAACACACTAGTACTTTCGTGACCGTCATCGGTCATTTTCTCAGGTGTGACTACCAGTTCTAAGTAGCAACGGTCAGTATATATGTACAACATGATGTGTCAGGTCAGACGGGTGCGCAGAGAGACATAAAAAGAACAGGTGGTCAGGAGTCAGTAATAATTATTACTATATTTAAATCACAGTAAGTCATGTAACAATGTCAACCCCGCCTTCTCGTGGTGCATCCTGTTCCCACTAAAGGGGCTCTGACGACCGCCAATAGCGGTATAACTATACCATCGGGATCAGAGGAAATTCTATCCCACACTCACCAACCCGCTTGGCCAGCGTGGTGAGTTATGGCCAAACCCCTCCAAAATGATTCCACAACTTAAATCTTGGCCCTCAGTCTCCGGCAGCTGGAATGTACCTGGCCAAGGCAGCGGCCAGTGCGACATGAAGGCAGAGGGTGCTAAGAATCCCCGGAGGACCGGACTAGGCTGCCATCTGATGCTGACCTTGGCAACGTACAATGGACGCTCCCTATCTTCTGATTCAAGGCTTCTTGAATTGGAAGAGGAACTACAAAGGATCAAGTGGGACATCGTGGGGCTAAGTGAGGTAAGGAGAAAAGGAGAAGATCTCATCGAACTGAAAAGTGGACATCTCTTCTACTATCGTGGGACAGATACTGGCAGAACTAGTGGTGTTGGATTTATAATAAACAAGAAACTGAAGGATAAAGTGGTAGAAGTTGAAAGTTCCTCTGACAGAGCTGCACGACTCGTTATCCAACTATCGAGAAGATACCAGGCTCAGATTATTCAAACTTATGCACCCACCACAAGTCATCCTGAAGAAGAAATTGAAGAATTTTATGAGGAAATTTGTCATCTAAATAATAAAGGTAAGCAGCACTTGAAAATAATTATGGGAGATTTCAATGCAAAAATAGGGCAACGGCAACAGAATGAAACTTCAGTAGGTAAATTCGGTCACGGCAACAGAAACCAGCGTGGAAATACTCTCGTTGAGTTTGCAGAGGCAGAAGGGTTTTTCATCTTGAACTCCTTTTTCAAGAAAAAGCCACACAGGAAATGGACATGGAGACATCCAAATGGGACGACAAGTGAAATTGATTTTATTATGTGTAACAAAAAATTTGTCATAGAAGACTGCAGTGTGCTAAACAAGTTCAACACAGGTAGTGACCATAGATTGGTGAGATGTAAGATGCACCTCAACACTAAACTTGAACGTGGCAAGCTCATAAGACAAACAAAATCTATTGACATAACCAACCTTAAAAAACACCATAATACCTTCAAGTTGGAACTGAAGAACAGGTTCTCTGCTTTAGAAGGCCTAACATCGGAAGAAGTGGACATCTCTGAAGTTAACAGAAAAGTAACCAAAGCTCTTATGGAAACAGCAACAAAATTAGCTGGGTCTAAGAACAAGTTGCATGTAAATAAATTATCAGGAAAAACGAAAATGTTGATGCAAAAAGAAGAGAGATGAGGACAAGTAAAGATGTGACTTCCAAAGTGGAATATATAGAGCTATGCAAGACAGTACGAAAAAGTATCACTGAAGACGTAAGAAAATTCAACTGTGAACTAGTGAGGAAAGCAATTGAAAACAACCAAAGCCTAAAGATAGCAAAGGGATATCTCAGTAAGGGAAGAAAACAGATTATGGCACTGAGAAAAGAAGATGGTTCTGTAACAAGAAATAGAGGCGAAATTTTGACAAGAGTGAAAGATTTCTACTCCAAATTATATGAAAGGGATGATACATGCACTCCAGACATCATGAAAGATACCAATACCAGAGTTCCTCCAGTCCTTCCAGCAGAAGTTGCACATGCAATCAAGAACATGAAGCGGGGAAAAGCTCCAGGAGAAGATGGAATTACTGTAGACATCATACAAGAAGCAATTGGAGAAATCGAAACAGTACTCGCCCAAATTTTCACTCGATGCCTTAATGAAGGAAAGATTCCTGATGATTGGAACACCGCTACGATGATCCTGCTACATAAGAAAGGTGACATTGAGGATCTCGGAAACTACAGACCTATCAGCCTCCTATCAGTAGTTTATAAAATCTTCACTAAAGTTCTTTCACACCGCTTGAAGGTAACACTGGACATGGCTCAACCGAGAGAACAAGCTGGATTTAGGAGTGGCTACAGCACAATAGATCATATCCATGTGCTGAGGGAACTAATTGAAAGAGCGAGGGAATATGAACTTCCATTGTGCATGGCTTTTATCGATTATGAAAAAGCCTTTGATTCGGTGAAACCATCAGCAGTTACAATGGCTCTGAAAACCTGCGGTATTGAAGATGCATACATTAATATTATTAATAACATCTATGAAAATGCAAGTGCAAAGATTAGGCTGTTTGAAAATACAACACACATAAAAATTGGAAAGGGAGTGAGACAAGGTGACACCATATCTCCGAAGCTCTTTAATGCTACATTGGAGGGTGTTTTTCAGTCACTGAGCTGGGAAAACAAGGGGATAAAGATTAATGGAGATTATCTAACCCACCTTCGTTTTGCTGATGACGTAGTCATTTTTGCAACGAGCCCATCAGAGCTGCAGAGTATGATCCAGGAACTTGCTGACAAGAGTAAAGAAGTGGGATTAAAAATGAACTTTCAGAAGACAAAAGTGATGTTCAATGCTTTTACAAGAAATGAAGATTTATCGATTGATGGAGAAAAGCTGGAGATAACAGATACGTACGTTTATCTTGGACAGCAGATATCAAGTGAGGGTCACATTGATGAAGAAATTAATCGGCGTACAAAACTTGCCTGGAGAGCTTTTGGAAGAAACAGCATAATTTTCAAGAGCAATATGCCATTATGTCTTAAAAGAAAAGTGTTTGATCAATGCATCCTTCCAGTGCTTACGTATGGTGCAGAGACGTGGACCTTAACTAAAAGAGACATACAAAGGTTGCAGACAACTCAAAGAAGCATGGAGAGGTGCATACTTGGTGTAACCAGGAGAGATAAGAAGAGGAACTCGTGGATCCGAAAAATGACAAGAGTGGAAGACATCATGATCAGAGCTAAATCCCTGAAATGGCAATGGGCTGGACATACTGCCAGAAGGACAGATCATCGATGGACAGCCGAAATTTTAGATTGGATTCCAAGGGACAGGAAAAGACCCAGAAGAAGACCACATGGGAGATGGGTGGATGAAATTCGAAAGCATGCAGGGGTGACATGGAGGAGACTGGCACAAGACAGACCGTTGTGGAGGAAACTTGGGGAGACCTTCGTCCAGCAGTGGATTGATAATGGTTGACAATGATGATGATGATGAAGTCATGTATAAGGTATTTCCAAGCATCAGCAATATAGTTAGGAATATCATCGTTACAGCAACTTCTCCGGTGAGCCAGAATCTGAAGGGCTTCTGTAAATAGTAATAAATTCTTATTCTTAGGTATAGTCAGAATAGTAAATTCAGACCAAATTGGCTCGAAAGGTTTGCTTAGAAGCAAACGTGACATAGCTGTGGAGCCATTACCGACTTAAATACTATATTTGTGTTCCTGTAGTCTGACCTTTAAATTACGAGATGTGGAACCTATGCAGGAAGTATTCCCTTCATCGGGGTCAGAGGACAGAAGAGGTATTCTGTAAATTCCATAATTATCTAATAATATTTATTAGATAATATTTAATATTTTCCATAATTATCTAATAATATTTAATATCTATTAGATAATTATGGAATTTACAGAACCCTCTACTGTCCTCTGACCCCGACGAAGGGAATACTTCCTGCATAGGCTCCACATCTCGTAATTTAAAGGTCAGACTACAGGAACACAAATATAGTATTTAAGTCGGTAATGGCTCCACAGCTATGTCACGTTTGCTTCTAAGCAAACCTTTCGAACCAATTTGGTCTGAGGTTACTATTCTGACTATACCTAAGAATAAGAATTTATTACTATTTAGTGAAGCCCTTGAGATTCTGGTTCACCGAGGAAGTTGCTACAACGATGGTATTCCTAACTATATTCCTGATGCTTGGAAATACCTGCCGCAGACGCAGTACGATGCGCCACGGCCATACGCCGTTCACGGCAGTCTTCCCTCTCAGTAGTGCCACGTGGCCGGCCGGAACCCGGTCTTCTTGAGGTAGTACCTTCCCTTGACCACAGCTGCCAACAATCGTGCACAGTGGCTACATTCCTGTCAAGTCCTTCTGCAATATTGCGGAAAGAAAATCCACCTTTATTGTAGCCCTATTACACGACCTCGTTCAAACTCCGTGAGCTGTTGATAATGGCTTCTTCGTCTTCTTAAAGGCATTCTTGACTAACATCAACACCCTACGTCGAATCTCAACGATAACTAACGCTCACGAACGTTACAGCGCTTATTTACAACAAACCTGCTTTGCATGTTCCGAGGGGCGCTACTAGCGCCACACGTATGCGCCGAGCGCGAAATTTGCGTAGACGTTATCTTACAGATGTACTCTCACCGCCTACCAACTGTGGTTTATCTAACACAACCCCTTTTTGGTGTTGGGATTTTTTTTTTCCGTCAGTGTATAAAGAGTTCAGTAATGAAATTCAACATGTGTAAGGCCAAGCCCGGGCCTAGGTTTTTCGACTCTTAATGAATCCTCAGCCCGCTCGAGCACGGGACTGGCCCGGTTTCCGTAGACGAGCCCAGACCCGAGCTCATCTCTAGTACACTGAATGGACAGAAATCATTGGATATCTATCTAGTAACGGGAGGTCCCACCTCTCGCCTGGATAAGGGCCGTCACACGGCTTAGGGTTGAGTACAACAGCTCACGAGAGCGTTCCATAAGTATCTCCACCCATGATTGCTGCACCACTTTCCGTAATTCCGTCGGATTCCTGGGTGGCGTATCCAAAGCTCGAACTGACCTTTTCACAGCATCGAAAATATTTTGCATAGAGTTCATCTCTCTGAACAGCAAGTCCAGTGCAAGGTTGGAACTTCAGCGGAATGCTCTTCTAACCATGCTCCATTCACCACGGCCCTGTGGGGAGGTGCACTGTACTGCTGGAAGAATTCGTTGCATGGAAGGCGCATGATTATGACATTGTGTGGACAAAAGTGATTGGACACTGTAAGTGAATAGAAAAACAGTATTGTATTTATATCAAGTAGCGGGTAGATCCTCCATTTGCAGAGATTACATCAGCCACCCGTCGGGGTAAACTGTCCGTAAGTCCATGGAGTACAGAAAGCGGGATGTTCCTCCAGTCCACCTTAAATATTGGGTGTGTGCATAGGATCTACCCGTTTTCCTAGGCTACGAAGAAAGGAGGAGAACACAACAAATAACGTACCTAGGATTTCACATAATTGACATCATTCTGTATGACCTCTTGCCATCTGTCTATGATTAGGTGAATCCCACGCCGGAAATACTCCTGTGTTTTAGAGTCCAAAAAAGTCAATTAAATTCCGTTTTCACATTGTCTACATCATCTAAGGTTTGGAGAGCGAAGGCGTTCTGTAACGATCGAAAAAAGTGGTAGTCCGTAGGTGCCAGGTCAGGGGAATACGCAGGGTGAGGTAGTAACACTTCTCAACCAAAGTCCAGTAATTTTTGCCGAGTGAATAAATCAGCATGAGGTCTGGCGTTATCATGATGAAGGATCACGCCTTTGCGATTAACGAGTGCTGGCTGCTTCGATGTCAATTGTTCTCTCAATATGTCCAACTGTTGGCATCTTTCGGTTAGGTGCCAACACCTCCAAGTGGATTATTCCCTGGACATCCCATCAAACATTCAACAAAATCTTTTGGGGATGCAGTCTTTTCTTTCAGGTCGATGGAGCAGGCTCTGCACCTTGGCACACAGTCCGTCGACGCTTTACATTACGGTACAGTACCCATTTCTTATCACCCGTTACAATTCGTCCCAAATACGGTTCATTTCTGTAACGAGAAAGCAAAGAATCACAGGTACGGATTTTCTCCTCTCCTTGCTTTGCAGAAAGCTGGCGCGGAACCCAGTTATCGAACTTGGGGATGAACCCAAGCACATGCATTCGCCTTTCGACTGTTTTTCTGAGTACCGACAACATTTCCGCTAATTCCTGAACGGTTGGATGTGAGGCTACGTCCTGAACGTCCAGGACGTGGTTGACCTTTCCAGCTTCTGTCTCAGTCCCGGAATTGCCGAAACCAACGGCGACATGTGCTATCATCAACTGCATCTTTTCCATACACTTGACGGATGTTGCGGCAAGCCGCGGCTGCAGTACTGTCTTTACCGAACTCGTACAGTAAACAATGTCTAATGTGCTCCTTATCGCATGCCATTTTACACCGTCCGTGGTTTCCGTTACGAATGAACCTAGTGCCTCAATATGCTGTACTATTCCAAGCTTTGTTGGCCGAAAATTCAGCATCGCAGTGTCGACCGTGACGTAACTACTCCGATCGCAATTTGCAACTATTACAAAAACGGGTAGAACTTTAGCACACACCCAATGCATCAACCAACTCTAACAGCGAAGCAGGTCGTGTTGGTCAAGACCTCATCCGTCGTTCAAAATCCCCCCATAGGTGTTCAACGGGATTGAGATCCGGGCTCTGAGTAGGTCAGTTCATCTGCGAGACCTGATTTTTCTCATACCACTGTATTGTACGAAGGAAATAGGACAAGTGGCATTGTCGTCCTGGAAGAAACAATCGTCGTGTCCGTAGACCTGCCACAACGTTGAGACACTGGAAACAGCGATCAAAATTACAGTATAATAGATGCTATCTTTTATTGTTAAGAGCAGTCACAGCTAGATCAAAGATCTTTTGTCACTAAGGGCAGTCTCAGCCAGAAGAGAGTCTTCCATCGACAAGACTACGCAGAAAATCGGCATGACAAAAAATAACTTTCCGATTAAAAAGGTGGCTAATTGAAAAAGAGAACACATGAAATGATTCTTTTAAAATCATCGGTCGTCAAATTCTCTTTAATAGAAACTGGAACTCAGTTTTTAAAAGCATACGGCAGGGTGAGCCACCGTCAGCAATCACAAGGGATGGTCGATTTTTCAGGATTGGATTCAAATAATTCTTCGCAACCTATCTTGAGGAAAGGGGAGATTTTTTCCACGCAAATACATCTGCATATTGAACTCCGACAGCAATTTTAAAAACACCTAAAATTTGCACTAAGGAAACTGTAAATAACATTTTTGCCTTTTTTTAGTCTCAGTTATTCCGTTATTCATCTCACTTTAACTAAAATGTGCATGTGCACCTTGCTGGCTACGGGCTATGCGGGAACATCACACGAATTTCATAAAATTCTGAATACTTAATCCAACGAAATGAATTATTTTCAAAAACTCTTACATTCGTAATCCAGACCTACGTCTTCCATATCTAATCTTCCGTATCTTCCAGAGCAGAGAGGACATTTCGGTAACGTCAACTGCTTATCGCCTTCAGAAAGGGCTTTATCACTCACCGATGCCTTACATTTTCCTGTAAAATCGAAGACAAGTGGTGTGGATTAAAAGTCGTTCATACAGACATTGTAATTACGTAGTTACTTTCACATTTGTCTCATGAAGCTCTAAATTTTCAATTCTTGTAAAAAATCAATGACATATATACATAGGGTGTTCCGCTTAGACGTACACTGGTGTGCAAAATTTAAGGACGAAAAGGAGAAATTAGCATAACAGCGGGACGAGCAGGCAGAACATACCGAAAGACCACTAAGGAGGCAGACCAGGGTCCGGTACGGTAGGGCATGCGCATATATGCATCATGACGTAGGGAGGGCGGGGGGGGCGTCGGAAGGGTATAAAGCACACGGGTGATGTACGCTCAGCAATTCGGTGAAAGCTATTGCACGATGTACATCAGTTTGAACGACGTCGAGTTGCTTCCACCGTGTGATATGGTCAACAGGCAATCCAATAAACGACATCTGGATCACTTTACCCGAGGTCGCGTCATTGGGGAGTTGGAAGAAGGTCAAAGTGTGACTAGTGTGACCGAGGAGTTCGGGATCGCTCACAGCATCGTTTCACGAGCTTGGAGAGCATTTCAAACGACAGGAACAGCTGTCCGAGAGTTTATCAGTGGTCGTCCACGAGCAACCACGACGGCGTACGACCGGTATATTGTCCTACAGGAGAGAAGAGACAGACGGCAGACAGCGGGAGAAATCTCAAGGCGCATGCAACAGACAACTGGACGTCCGGTATCGCGCTTTACCGTGGCCAGGAGGCTGCACAAAGGTGGTCTATTTGCACGACGACCAGTATGGTGTGTGCCATTAACGCCTGCTCATCGGAGACGGCTGTTTTTGTGGTGCCAGGAACACAAGAACTGGACACATCAGCAATGGGGTCGAGTTCTCTTTACGGATGAGAGCCGATTTAGTCTGACGAGCGATTCTGGACGTATACACATCTGGAGAGAGCAGGGAACACGCAATCACAACTCCAACATCATCGAAAGGGACCGGTTTGGAAGTGGCGGAGTTCTCGTTTGTGGCGGTATCATGCTTGGCAGCCGTACTGACCTCCACATCTTCCAAGGAGGTTCAGTCACTGGTGTCCGCTATTGTACCGAGGTTCTCCTGCCTCACGTGCTTCTGTTTAGAGGTGCTGTGGGTGCTGAGTTCCTTTTCTTGGACGACAACGCTGCACCTCATCGTACAGCGGCTGTCGCAGAGCTGTTGGAGAGTGAAGATATTCAACGCATGGGTTGGCCCGCAAGGTCCCCGGACCTAAATCCAATCGAACACGTGTGGGACCTTCTTGGGAGACGCTTGGCAGCACGTCACCAGCCGCCAGCAACGATTCCGTAGCTGCGATTCGCGCTACAAAAGGAATGGGCCGCGATACCTGAACAGCTCCTAGACAACCTCGTCCTCAGCGTGGACAGACGTTGTAAATCCTGCAACGCAGTCAGGGGTGATCACATCCCCTACTAAAGACTGGATTTTTCTTGGCAGCCGCCTGTCACATGGACGTTTCTGTCTTCTGTCCAGTTGTGCTCGAAGCTACTTTTTCAATAATGTGCCTTTGCGTCCTTTGGATTTCTTGTTTGGACGGTTTTGCTCACTTGTCCCATATTCGTACATCTTGGGGATCTTATGGTATGATTTGAGTCGATGTGGAGCACTTCTTCACGACGTTACATTCGAAAAACCGTCTCGTCCTTAATTTTTGCACGCCAGTGTATAATAATAGGAAGTGTCATAAATTATGAACTGATCACAATTTATTAGCAACACGCATTATTCCAGATACACAAACTGAGACATTCTTTTACATGCCTAATAAACTTCAACTTGAGCTCTACTGGTGGCGTGGCAAACGTTCAACCGGTATTCTACCTCAGCCCACGTGTTGATTGCAGCACAAATTTTGTCGCGTAAGTGTTTCAGATTAAGCACGGTGTAGCGTACATCTGGTCTTTAACAAACCCCCGCACCAGGTGCAGTTAGATCTGGTGATTTGGGGGACCTTGCAATGAACGTTGATCCTCTCCCAATTCATCCTGTAGAGATGTGGTCATCCAAGAATGTGCGGACCTCATTGGGAAAGCGCGGGGAAGCCCCATCTTGTTGGAAAAAATTTTCTTCAGGCAGCTGAGGCAGAGCTTTTTCCTGTAACATGTCCAGGTATGCGAGTCCAGTTACCGTCGCCTCTGCAAAAATAAAGGGACAGATTAGTTGTCCTTCATGATCCCACAACAAACATTGCCTTTGGGGAATCCCGTTAATATTCATGAACAACGTACGGACCCCTCAGATGCGACAGTTATGTCTGTTTACTTTTCCAGACACGTGGAATGCTGACTCATCTGAAAAGCACACCCAGTCTAGGAATGTATCGTAGGCATCAATTTTGGCCAACATTGTCTCCATAATTTTTTCCCGTGCCGTTCTGTCATGCAGCTTAACTTGTTGATGCAGTTGAATCTTGTACGCATGTGAACGCAACCTTTTATGGAGTAACCGATGCACTGTTTTTGGTGGGATGGCTAGTTGCGCATTAGCCTCTCGGATGGATTTCCTTGGGCTTCTCTGAAATGACTTTCGAATCCGTTCAACGTTTTCCGCAGACACCTTGCGCTTAGCATATTTACCAGTCATCGGTAACAAACTTCCCGTTTCTCTGAGTTGCTTGTCCTACTTCATATTGGACACGTCTGCCGTCGCTCTAAGGTTCTGCTCGTGGCGAAAACAGCGCTGTACAAGCGTCACAGACTTCAATTCCGCAAGCGACAGCACACAAAACACCTTCTGCTGTGGAGTCCACATGGCTTCTGCGCATGCGCTACAGGCCCAAATTCGCCTGGTTTATAAATTTCACAGCTACTCTTTACAATGGTGCCCACCTTCTGTCATTCGAACTAGTACTTTGTATGTTACGAATTTTTCTTTTATTATACGTCTGAGCACATTACCCGGGGTAATGCTTTTGCAAGAACTTTAACGATAAAGAATTAGAGGTTGATGGGGTAAACTTAGAAGTAACTGATGCTCACATCTACCTTCGACAACAGATATCAATCGAGAGACACATGGAAGAAGAAAACTAATACACCTATAAAACATGGCTGGAATGCATTTGGAAGAAATTGTATACACTTTTAAAGAACAATTTACTATAATACAGTGAAACCCCCATTAACGGACACCATCGTGCAACGGCAAGTCTTGTTTGGTACAGAACAGCTGCCATAAGATTAACATTAGCAGTAACCTCCGAACAGGGAAACCTCTTAACACAGGTAAATGGGCAACCCAGTCAGGCGCGAAGGAGATTCAACGTACACCTTTTTCCTTAATATTTCACGCGGTTCCTTCAGTACTCCGGTGAGAGGGATACGATAGGAATAAAGGATATTGCTTGGGCAGGATGAGTTGGTTTTTGGCGGTTACATTGGTGTGCTTAAGTGAAAAGGAAAAAGTTAAAGTTTAGTTTTACGTCAGGCGAGCTCCAGCTCCCTTTCAATCCCCCCCCCCGGAACAAAGAATACCTAACTAAAGAGAAACTAACGCTCGGCGAGACGTAACAAGCGACGACGTATCCTGGATTACAAGATGTAGTGCAGAGAAACCAACTTACAGGCGGATGCTGGAGCAGACTGCGCATGTGTGATTGCGTTGCTTTGTTGACTTCTTCAATTCTTCTAGTTCGGTGTTACAGGTTATGTGCTCCGGAAGCCAGACGAACTACCCACATCACGTAATTGTTGCCATTTCGGTAGCATAATCACTTTGCAAATCGGATATGTTAGTTTTGTTGCGCTAATTTCGTTAGTTAAGGCTTTTGTTTGCTCTTCAGTTTTTCAGAAATGCCAAATACTACGGATTGTCTCCATTTTGTACGGATTCTTAAACCTAACTATGCCGCCCTGGTTGGCGCAGTGTTTTAAGCGATGGCATATGACCATTCGTTCGTTAAGTGCCCGGGTTCGAATCCCGGTGAAGCATGGATGTTGTGTTTGTCTTACGGCACTGGCTCTCTCCCTTCCCTGGAACCAGTGGCCCTAAATTAGGGACGGGCGACTGCTTATAGCCCATTGAGTTGCTCACGGTGGTCGTTAAACCTTCAATCCAAAAAAAAAAAAACCTAACTAAAATATTTACCAAAATTTAATTTAAATAGTAATATTAATTGATATTGTATATCTGTTTCACCAAAATAAGGGACAGGCGGGATATCAGAAAACAACAACAACAAAAAAACTTTTTGAAACAAATAGTCATCAGATCGAAGGAAACAGTCGTGGATCAACGAAAAGCTTCCCTGCCGTAGTCCCCTAACGCCTTTTGTTCCTGAATGTTTGCTTTCCGGCAGAACATATAAGCTACCAGGATATGGGGGCGCTGTTATCTCCTGTTTTACCTTATCTCAACGGGAGTTGGCGTTCTTGATGCGCTCCTTTATATTCTTTTCCCGGAGGCTGCGGGGATAGTTAATGGTGCCTGGAATGTTGTCAGTTGGCGGCGTTCTCTCTTAGTTTGGTCCCTGTAAGTACTTTATTTTCGGCGCGCGACCATCACCGTCTCACATCTTTTTTTGTTTTTTCTCTTCTATAACGTACTCTAACCTTGATCTCCTAGCTTGTTATTTCCAAGGGCTGTTTATGACCAGAAAATGGAGATTACGATGGAATCTTGGTCTTGCGAAGAGCTGAAGGTGTTATTCGATTTTTGTGGGCAGAGATAATTTCGCCCTCCGATACCCATCGTCAACTCATTAAAGTATTTGGGTAGCATGTGATGTCGAATAAATAAGTTGCTGAGTGATGTGCGGCTGATAGGGATACTGGAGCAGCCCCTCTACGGAAATCAACACAGCATGAGCTGAAAAAATGCTAGCAATTTTTACCACATTCCAAAAATTTTCAGCACACATGAGGAAGTGAAAATTGTTTTGGTCCAGCAAAAGGAGCAGGAAGTTTATGCGGAAGGAATAAACAAGATCATAACGCCTATAAAATGCTGAGATGAAGATTCAAGCAATGGATAAACGTGAAATTTCTGGTGAAATTAAAGATAACGCCTACTGAATCTTTTCGTGTGTTAAGTGAGGTTTAAAGGGAAGAATGTATGACATGTGTGCTTGTTTTTTGAGTGGCATAAGAGGTACATTGAAGGCAGGGAAGACGACGAACGTCCGAGATGCGTAAGGGTCTGGGTTCGAATTGTTGGCTTGGTTTATTTAATGTATTGTGGTAAACGCCAACTCATCAGAAGAATCGTTTGCAGGTTCCTGTCGTTGGAGCAGGGAAGCAAATAAACAAGTAGTTAAAAATTGAACGTTATGACAGATGTTTCCTTTTGCACAAATCTTTATTCGTCAGATCGGGGAAAAGGGGAAATATTGGAATAATAATAATTGGTCTGATTGAGTAATAAATACTTCCAGAGGGAGTTGGACGTTATGGACGGCCTTTTCTACGTTTTCACCGCCAAATCTTATCTTTACGTGGCCACATGCCTGCGTGAAATCTTTCCTCTTTTCCTCTGCCTTGTGTCCCCGCAAAAATCCTTCCTTCTTCTACCCTCAAGATTTCCAAGAAGACTCCTCTTTGTCTCATTCCCTTACACGATCTGTCCCCTAAATGCTCTTGACGTAAGACGCTGTACTCTTTAATTGCTTGCTCCTATTGTACATGACGGGTTCGTCAACGCCTGGGGAAAGGGGTGTCCTTTTGTTCGTGGGAGGGGTCCCACGATCGACGAGAGAATGACCTTTCTCCGAAATAGATCTGTGCTGAGCGCTTTTCTGACTGGGGAGTGAGCTGTCGTTGGCCCACAAAATGACAAAAGTTACAATTTAAATAAAGTTTGGATATTTCCATATAACAGAATCCTAGTGCGGCATGGACGTTGTGTTTGTCTTACGGCTCTGGGTCTCTCCCTTCCTAGGACCAAGTGGCTCTAAATTAGGGACGAGCGACAGCTTATAGCCAATTGAGTTCTCACGGTGGTCGTTAAACCCCCAATAAAAAAACGCATTGTTTTTAACAGTCTCTAAGGAAGAATGCAGAAAGAGAGAGAACAGCGTACGTTTCAGTTATGTAAATATGAATATTGAAGAAATTTTATTTTGAGTGTGTGTCATATACTGATGAGCACAAAAACTGCAAAACCAATCACCGATGAACTTTGGCACACCACGCTCCCCTATATACTGATGAGCACAAAAACTGCAACACCAATCACGGATGAACTTTGGCACACCACGCTCCCCTATATATACAGATGGTGAGGCGAAAGTTTTGCAATATTTGCATAAACGCATGTGCTGCGGCGGGTATGTCACGTGTTTAAACTACTTCAAGTCGTACACTGCAGACAGTCGAGAGGGATATAAAGTGGTAGTCGTTGCTGTGAACAGCATTGTATGTCGTCATTCTGTCTGTGGTTGGGACGCCTAAAAGATGAGCAGCCACAACCGGCTAATTAAGGAACTTTTGCTTTACGAGTTTGAACTCGGCCATAACACTGCTCGAGAAACACGAAACATTTGTCATGCGAAAGGGGAAGGTTCCGTGGACAGGCGCACCGCTACCAGATGGTTCAAGAAATTTCGCTCAGGTGACAGAAACCTCGACAATCAGCCAAGGTCAGGTAGGCCGCGAACCGGCGGATTAGGAGGTCGTGCGCCAGGCCGTAGAGGCAAATCCGACAACGAGCACTCGGAGATTATCAGGCGAGCTGGGCATATCAGAGACCTCCGTGGTTCGTCACCTGCAGGACCTCGGCTAGGTCTACATGAGCTGCCGCATTATCCCTCACAAACTGACGCCAACTGAAGCAACCCGCCAAGTGAAAGTGCGCACGAAACTCCTAGAAAACCTTCGCGATGTACGTCTCATCAAGAGAATTGTAACGTGCGATGAAAAGTGGGTCTATTTCCGTAATCTTAACACATAATGACAGTGGTTGAGCCCGGGCCAGCTTCCAGAACCTGTTGCCAAACGCGGGCGCTTCGAGCACAAGGGGATGCTCTGTGTCTGGCGGAATTTCGAGGGTATAACCCATTAAGAATTTGTTCCAGACGGTCAACCTCTACTCTTCTACAGCAAGACAACGCTCAGCCTCAAACCGCGCAAACTACCTGGAACTTGAGGACAAAAACTCCAGGAACTTGAGGGCATCGAACTTATGCCACACCCAGCATATAGTCCGGATCTTACCCCGTCGGATAATTACTTGTTCCGCTCCATGGCCCACTTCCTTTGCGGGCGGCACTTCAACAACCAGGAGGAGGTGGCAGCTGGGGAGAAGGACTTCTTCGCCTCGAAGGACAGGAACTGTTACAGCCGCGGATTCGAAGAATTGGCAGACAGATGGCTAAGGACGGTGCAACACGATGGCCTATACTATGAATGCTAGTCAACTTTCGTCGTAAAGGTATGTATGAAGACATAAAGTGATCCAAATATTGCAAAACTTTCGACTCATCCTCTGTATTTTGCAAACATTTCTGCTGCCTCGGTGACGCAATGATCTAAGCTCTGGCTTCCGACCATTCGTCGGAGATGTTCCGGGTATGGTTTCTGGATGAGACATGTGTGGTGTGTTTGTCTTACAGCATTGGTTCACTGCCTTCCCCGAAGCCAATGGCTACAAATTAGAGGCCAACAGCTACTTATAGCTGATAGAGTTGCTCACGGTGGTCGTTAAACCCCGAAATTAAAAAAAAAATCAAGAATACCATGGCACTTTTTGTAGATAACTTATGCAATGTATCTTTTGCATGCCAAGATCTTTGTGGGTGTGAAATAAACGATTGACTCGAGAGTATACATTTATTTACCTACAACACTTTGCATTTATTCGAGTCACTATGACAACACCGAGGTACAGTCAGGTACATACTAAATAGAATTAAATCATAACGACAAACAATAAGGTATACTAATTCCTGACATTGAGCAGTACTTAGGTAGGTGGATTAATGAACGTTATTGTCGTAAAACCCATGAAAGGAGATACGGGAATCATAAAAGTAAATATTTACTGAACTATTGCGGCGGAAATAGTAAATATTTCTACTGTTTGGTTTTCAACACAATATTTATTATTATTCAGATTTAGACAAACGTCAGAACTGACTCTGACACCGATGAAATGGGATTTAGTTACGAAAGCCCATCTGCGCATGCGCAATCCAGTGTACCACTGAACTGCTTTACTGTTCATTCACAAATCCTCATTCTTCTTGTTGCGTCCTGAAAGAATTATTTGAAACTGATGCATCAACAAAGAAGAATAGGGATTTCTTACATTTACGGAGAGTTCCTAAGTGATTACAAAATCATGTACGTATTATCTCAAATCCCCACAAAACTCTTAGCACGCGAAAGATGCACAGCATAAATTATCTACAAAGAACACCAGGGTACTTACTCTCTTCACTTTTTTCTTGGGATTTACTTTACTATTGTCGGGAAAGTTGCAAATCATCAAAAAATCGACGTAAATACACTGAAAGTTCCAGAGAAACTTTCAAAAACAGTAAACAACCACATGGAAGTCCGCCATGGCCGCCTCGGTGGCACAGTGGTCTAAGCGATGGCCTCTGATCATTCGTCTGAAAGGGGTCTGGGTTCGAATCCCGTGAGGCATGGATGTTGTGTTTGTCTTACGGCACTGGTTCTCTCCCTTCCCTGGAGCCAGTGACCCTAAATTAGGGACGGGCGACTGCTTATAGCCTATTGAGTTGCTCACGGTGGTAGTTAAACCTCCAGTCAAAAAAAAAAAAAAAAAAATAAAAAAAAGTCCGCCATGTTGGCCGCCATCCTGTTCCATTACGTGACTAAGCGCATAGTCGAAAACCGCGTGCACAGCCGCACGGCTAGCACGTGCACCTCAGCTGAGGCCGCTAAATTCTGTCCGTTCGCCTGTACTAGCACCCGGAAAGGGCCGCCGGACGCGAAACTCTCCGCCGGTAGGTCGTCCGATGGCTAAGCACCGACTCGAAAGTAGGGTAATTTGTTGTGCCACTTCTGTTATCCATTTCCGTTACATCGAAATTTTATGCATGGAATTTACTTTACTGCTGTCGGGGAAGATACATAGCATCAAAAATCTCCATGGGGTGCATATAAAGCCGTAGCTACCGGAAGGGCAGGGATGTCGATGACCATTTCAGTGGCATAAATTCATGCTCTGGGGGATGCAAACAGCAGGAATTGTGACTAAAAAATAATGTTACACCCTTCAGTATTTTATTTTTAAAGACTTTAGATACAGTATTCCATGAGGTTAGACAAAGTACAGAGTAACATATACTATGAGGTACAAACATTTCGTATCGATGACGGGAATTTTCCGAAACAGTGAATGGAATCATAGAAAACAATATGCTGGTATGCCTAATCTCCATGAGCTTTCCGAACATGTCATTGGGATGAAGAGTTAATTAATCATTTGTGTTCTGTCGCAGAAAGTTTTCTGAGCGTTTAACCTTGAATGGAATTTTTCCAAGCCTTACCCCTAAAACTTTTGTTACGTTCACTATCCGATACTCATTTGTTCTGCACTAGTTTGGTCTTCGTTCTGCATTTCTGTGGAGTGTTGTGTTATCGGCGTCCACACAACGTTTACGCTTTACTTGGTATTTACAACCTGTGGTCCTTGGGTATTTACCTAGTTTTTACATTTTTAAAAAGTTAGTAAAATCATGCAATGCATTGATTATGATACGCTTTCCAACATACTAGAAATCATTACTCAAGTTATGAGGATAATAGCTGTGGAATAAATCTCGCTTCTGTGCCCTGATCTTTGACCCCATTTCGATGATATTAAACAGAATTAGTTCAGTATACCTTCGGAACAACATGATAAAGTTTTGTTGCAATCGAAGCATTTTTGCGTAAGTTATGACGCATAAGGGCGATGGAATAGATCCCGCTCCTATGTCCTGACTTTTGATCCCATTTCATTCATTTTCAATAGGGTTCGTCCCCAAGTGGTCTCCTACCACATACTAAAATTTCATCGAAATCGAACTATTTGTACGCAAGTTGTGGCGCATAAGGTCAATGGAATGGATCCCTCTGCTATGAGCTGACCTTTAACCCCATTTCGTCCATTTTCAACAGGATTCGTTCCCAAATGGTCCTCCCCTACCACATGCTAAAATTTCATCGAAATCGAACCATTTTTTACGAAAGTTATGACGCATAAGGGAAATGGAATGAATCCTGCTCCTATGACCTGATCTTTTACCCCATTTCGTCCATTTTCAATAGGGTTCGTTCCCAGTCGTTCCCTTTTCATCAAAATCGAACTATTTTTACGCGAGTTATCGTGCGGACGGACAGAGAGACAGACAAAGCTGGACATACGCTTCTTCAACCTACGGTTGGAAAGCGTAAAAAAACCTATGTCAAAAACCTGAAGTGCGATTTTCAAATGATTATAATACTTTCCTATAACGGCAGTGTGTGAGGGGCGTAATTTTGTTCTCGAAGGGGTGTAATTTCAATTCTGGTCCTCCCGGGTGAGAAAAGCTTGCTACGGTCCTGGGTATACATAGACAAACAACATTTCAGTGGCGTCATCATGCTACACACGCGCACACACACGCGCACGTGTGAGTGTGTGTGTGTGTGTCCCTACAGTATATGAATGATAGAAACATTTGTGTGGTGTTAGTAGACGAACCCTATTGAAAATGGATGAAGTGGGGTCAAAGATCAGGGCATAGGAGCGGGATCCATCCCATCGCCCTTATGCGTCATAACTTAGGTAAAAATGCTTCGATTGCGACAAAACTTCATCATGTTGTTCTGGAAAAACAGCGAACTGGTTCTGTTGAATATCACCGAAATGGGGTCAAAGAGCAGAGGAGCGAGATTTATTCCACAGCCGTTATCCTCATAACTTGACTAAAAATGCTTCTATTGCAACAAAACTTTAGTATGTTGTTCCGGAGGTACACTGAACCAATTCTGTTTGAAATGGGGTTAGAGGCCAGGGCACAGGAGCGAGATTTATTCCACAGCCATTATGCTCATTACTTGAGTAACGATTCTTGGTATGTTGGAAAGCGTATCATAATCAATGCATTGCATGATTTTACTAACTTGCATAAATAGTATCTTGATATTATATTAGGTGTACAAATAAGTTTGAAAAAGTTTTAAGACAACACAACACGTAATTTGAGAGAAAACAACAATACCTTTACGAATCAAAATATGCGCCGTCATTATCTATCAATTTCCGCCATCGGTCGGGCAGCTGACGGATTCCAGACATGAAGAATACTTCGTCATGTGACGCGATGAAGTCGTCAACCCATTTTTGCACTTCGTCACATGTCCGGAACCGTACAGCAGACGAACCATGTTGCATCAACAGGAACAAATGATAGTCTGAAGGGGCTATGTCGGGACTATACGCCGGGTGCTCCAAAACTTCCCAGCCAAACGTCAATAACGTTTCCTATTCCGATTTCGCGACATCCGGCCTAGCGTTGTCATGTAGTAATTTCACAGAACGCAATCCTTTGCCTGTGAATGGACGTTTCCGACAGATTTCTTGGTTCAATCGCAGCAATTTTTGCTTGTAGCGGTCAGCAGTAACAGTTTTTTTTTGTTTTTTTTTATTGGAGGTTTAACGACCACCGTGAGCAACTCAATAGGCTGTAAGCAGTCGCCCGTCCCTAATTTAGGGTCACTGGCTCGAGAGGAGAGAGCCAGCACCGTAAGGCAAACACAACATCCATGCCTCACCAGACTTCTAACCCGGACCCATCTCGGACGAATGATCAGAAGCCGCCGATTAGACCACTGTGCCACCGGACAGCCACTGTAACAGTTTGACCCTGTTCCAATAGTTCATGATAGAATAAACCCTTCACATCCCATCAGATGCATAGCAGAACTTTTTTGAAGTGAATATTACTTTTAGGTGTCGAAGTTGTTACTTCAACGGGGTCTACCCAGTGTTTTTTTGCATTTGGGATTGTCGTACCATATCCACTTTCCATCACCCGTAACGATTTTCCACAAGAAGGACTTTCTGTGTTGTTCATTCAAGAGATTCAAACACTTAACGACACGCTCATCCTTGTTCCTCTGGTTCAGGTCATGTGGCACCCATTTTCCTTCCTTCTGAATCATTCCCATTCCTCGCAAACGATTGGAAATGGTTTGTTGAGTTACCCCCAGTTGTTCAGCTAGTTCTTTTTGCGTTTCAGACGAGTTTTCATCCAGCAATGCTTGCAGTTCCTCATGTGCAACCTTCCGCTACGTTCTCGATCGCTAACATCGAAATTACCTGTTTTAAACTGTCTAAACCAAAACTCACACGTGCTTTTCGATACAATATTCTCCCCCTAGAACAGAACAGATCGATGCACATGTTTTGCAGCACTTTTTCTTTGATGAAATTCGTAACGAATGTGAAGTTGAAAAAATGCAGTATGCCATCTTTCACCTACCGATGTGCAAGTGCGTTTGACTATTGGGCAAACTTCTGTGCTACATTTTATACTCTGGACCAGTTACGGTCACATAACAACAACGCGGGGGAATGTCGGATATGTAAATTAGCGGTATACGTCACACAAAAAACGCTTTAAAACTTATTTGTACACTTAATAGTTGACGTTTAGCACGCAGCTAAACCTAGTTACATACATAACGTACCCCGTATTTAGAAACTAGATTTTTTTGTTTTTCGGGGGTTTAGCTGCAGAGATAATGGTGCTCAAGGAAGGTTTGTTTGGGGGTTTAACGACCATCGTGAGCAACTCGATGGGCTATAAGCAATCGCCCGTTCCTAATTTAGGGCCATTAGTTCCAGCGAAAGAAGAGAGTTAGGGCAATAAGACAAACGCAAAATCCATGCCTCACTGAGATTCGAACCCGGGCCGGAAGAATGGTTAAAAGCCAGCGATTAGGCAAACCACTGCGGCACTGGGGCGGCGATCTTCATTAGTATGATATGAATAACCATTTCATAGGATTCACGAAATGTCCTATCATCAGCGAACTGTCATATGGATTAAATCTAAACGGAATGAACCACCCTGTGGGGCTGTAGTGCAGGCGCTGGCTTCTGACCATTCGTCTGTGATGATCCCGGGTTCGAGTCCCGCGTAAGGCATGAGTGGTGTGTTTGTCTTAAGGCGCTGGTTCTTTCTCTTCCCAGGAACCACTGTCCCAAATTTGAGACGGGCGACTGCCTATAGTCAAATGAGCTTCACACGTTGGCCATTAAACCATCAAACCAAATGAATAAATAAATAAATAATAATAAAAGTCAGTGATGCATAGAAACACGAGACAAGAGTAAGAACCGATCCTTGAGGTACGGCTGCTTTAAGTTCATCCGAATAATGATTGTGCACTGCATGTACGAACTGCAGTAGAAATAATAAAGAAATAATAAAGAAATAATATAGAAATAATAATAGAAATAATAAGTAGAAATAATAATAGAAATAAGTAGAAATAATAAGAAATAATAATAAAATATTATTATTTCTAATAGAATGTCATAAAAATTATAATAATAGAATATTATTATAATATTAATAATTATTACGATACATATATATATATATATATACACTGCCGGACAATTGCTAAGCCCGGACCCGGTGGGGTCCGGGTTCAAATCCCGTGAGGCATGGATGTTGTGTTTGTCTTACAGCACTGGCTCTCTCTCCCTTACCTGGAACCAGTGACATTAAATTAGGGACGGGCGACTGCTTATAGCCCATTGAGTTGCTCACGGTGGTCGCTAAGCCTCCAATCAAAAACGAAAAAAAAAACCACCGTGAAATGGGAAGCAGGAAAATGTGGAAATTAGCATAAGTGCGGGATACAGTTAGACGTGTTGTGCGTATGCAAATTTTGCATTGCCGAACTTGTTCGTGACGTCATAGCGCTGATAAGAGATATAAAGGATTTGACGCGTATTGACCGTTGTTGTTCAAACGCAAAGTTGAAAAGGAAAGAATCAATTGACGAACTTGCAATTTTCAGTATGTCTTCCCGACATCACCTAGATGATTTTACGCGTGGCCGTGTTATTGGCAAGATTGAAGAAGGGCGAAAAATAACAGATGTTGCCAGGGAGTTCGACGTCAGCCACAGTGTTGTTTCAAGGCTTTGGAAATCATTTCAAACAAATGGAGAGGGTAGCAAACGTCACGGGGTAGGTCGTATTCGCAGTACCACACCTGCAGAAGATCGGTACATAGTGCTATCAACAAAAAGACACCGGCGCAGCACAGCTAGTGAGGTAGCAAATCAGTTTATGGCTGCTACTGGCAAGCGGATCTCCCGAAAAACTGTCGCCAGATGTTTGCATGAAGGAGGACTATACGCCCGCCGTCCTGTTGTGTGCATCCTATTGTCCAGACGTCACCGTACCGCCCGTTTGCAATGGTGCCATCTACATCGCAATTGAACTGATAAAGACTGGTCTGCTGTCCTCTTCTCAGATGAGAGTAGATACAGTCTATCGTCTGATTGTCGACGACAACTGATCTGGCGTGATAGTGGTACTGCATATTGTCCAGCAAACATACAGGAAAGGGACCGATATCCGACATGTAGTGTCATAATATGGGCTGGCATCATGATCAATGGCCGTACGTCCCTCTATGTGCTTCCAACTGGGACTATGACTGGCCAACGATACATTAATGATGTTCTGCTACCTCATGTTCGCATGTTCCGTGGTGCTGTCGGTGATAAATTCATTTTCATGGGCGACAACGCAACATGCCATCGAACAGTCGCTGTCCAGGAGTGTTTTGAGAGCGAGGATATTCAACGCCTCGTATGGCCAGCACGTTTTCCAGATCTGAATCCCATTGAAAATGTGTGGGATGCTTTGGGGAGGAGTCTTGCTGGTCGCCAATGCCCTCCAATAAACAAGGACACCCTCATCCGTGCACTGACAGAGGAATGGGATAAATTACACCAACAGCTGCTTGATAATGTTGTGCAAAGCATGACACGACGTGTGGAATCTTGCATCGCCCTCCATGGTGGCCATATCCCGTATTGACATCTTACGCCGGAACGCTTGCGGACGGTAATTGCATTTTTTTCACGTTTACGTATTCTGCACAAAATGGCCTGTTTGTCATTTGAACACGTTCCAAAGCCTTCTGGATTTCAGAGCACAATCAATTGTCTTTCTTGTAATGTCCTGGCATTCTGACATTATTTTATTTCACTTGGCATCTAACCACACTTACCTTTTTTATGTGCTATATAGCCGTTTATGATCCGTCCTTAGCAATTGTCCAGCAGTGTATATATATATATATATATAATAGAATATTATTAATATACACTGACGGAAAAAAAAATCCCAACACCAAGAAGGGGTTGTGTTAGATAAAAGACAGTTGGTAGGCGGTAAGAGTACATCTGTAAGATGACGTCTATGCAAATTTCGCGCTCGGCATATTCGTGTGGTGCTAGTAGTGCCCCTCGGAACATGCAAAGCAGGTTTGCTGTAAATACGCGCAGTAACGTTCGTGAGTGTTAGTTATCGTTCAGATTTGACGTAGGGTGTTGATGTTAGTCAAGAATGCCTTTAAGAAGACGAAAAAGCCATTATCAACAGCTCACGGAGTTTGAACGAGGTCGTGTAATAGGGCTACGAGAAGGTGGATTTTCTTTCCGCAATATTGCAGACCGACTTAGCAGGAATGTAGCCACTGTGCATGATTGTTGGCAGCGGTGGTCAAGGGAAGGTACTGCCTCAAGAAGACCGGGTTCCGGCCGGCCACGTGGCACTACTGAGATGGAAGACCGCCGTGTACGGCGTATGGCCGTAGCGCATCGTACCGCGTCTGCGGCAGCAATTCGAGCTGCAGTTGGCACCACAGTGACACAACGAACTGTTACAAATCGGTTACTTGAAGGACAGCTCCGAGCCAGACGCCCTGTAGCGTGCATTCCACTTACTCCAAACCACTGCCGTTTGCGACGTCAGTGGTGTCAAGCTAGAGCTCATTGGAGGACGGAGTGGAGATCTGTTGTGTTTTCTGATGAAAGCCGGTTCTGCCTGGGTGCCAGTGATGGCCGTGTGTTGGTTAGAAGGAGGCCAGGTGAGCGCCTGCAACCAACCTGTCTGCGGCCGAGACACATTGGACCTACACCTGGAGTTATGGTCTGGGGAGCAATTTCCTATGACAGCAGGAGCAATCTCGTGGTTATCCCACGCACCCTGACGGCACAGTTGTACGTCGGTCTGGTGATTCAACCTGTTGTGCTGCCATTCATGAACAGCATTCCAGGGGGTGTTTTCCAACAGGATAACGCTCGCCCGCATACCGCTGTTGTAACCCAACATGTTCCACAGAGTGTCGACATGTTGCCGTGGCCTGATAGATCACCAGATCTTTCACCAATAGAGCACGCATGGGACATCATTGGACGACAACTCCAGCGTCACCCCCAACCAGCATTAACCGTCCCTGTATTGACCGACCAAGTGCAACAGACATGGAACTCCATTCCACAAACTGACATCGAGCACCTGTACGACACAAGGCATGAACGTTTGTGTGCTTGCATTCAACATTCTGGCGGTTACACCGGTTATTAATGTACCAGCATTTCACATTAAAAATGGCTCTTCTCGCGCTTACAATAAGCTGTGATCTTGAAACCTTAATCGATTAAATATGTTACCTATACAAATGTATTGCCGCCATTTCATTCCTCTACAACTATTTTTTCGTGGTGTTGGGATTTTTTTCCGTCAGTGTATATATATATATCATCATTATCATCATCATTTTCAACCATTATCAATCCACTGCTCGACGAAGGTCTCCCCAAGTTTCCTCCACAACGGTCTGTCTTGTGCCAGTCTCCTCCATGTCACTCCCGCATACTTTCGAATTTCATTCACCCATGTTCCATGTGGTCTTCTTCTGGGTCTTTTCCTGTCCCTTGGAATCCAATCTAAAATTTCGGCTGTCCATCGATGATCTGTCCTTCTGGCAGTATGTCCAGCCCATTGCCATTTCAGGGATTTAACTCTGATCATGATGTCATCCACTCTTGTCATTTTTCGGATCCACGAGTTCCTCTTCTTATCTCTCCTGGTTACACCAAGCATGCACCTCTCAATGCTGCTTTGAGTTGTCTGCAGCCTTTGTATGTCTCTTTTAGTTAAGGTCCACGTCTCTGCACCATACGTAAGCACTGGAAGGATGCATTGATCAAACACTTTTCTTTTAAGACATAATGGCATATTGCTCTTGAAAATTATGCTGTTTCTTCCAAAAGCTCTCCAGGCAAGTTTTTACGCCGATTAATTTCTTCATCAATGTGACCCTCACTTGATATCTGCTGTCCAAGATAAACGTACGTGTCTGTTATCTCCAGCTTTTCTCCATCAATCGATAATCTTCATTTCTTGTAAAAGCATTGAACATCACTTTTGTCTTCTGAAAGTTCATTTTTAATCCCACTTCTTTACTCTTGTCAGCAAGTTCCTGGATCATACTCTGCAGCTCTGATGGGGTAGTTGCAAAAATGACTACATCATCAGCAAAACGAAGGTGGGTTAGATAATCTCCATTAATCTTTATCCCCTTGTTTTCCCAGCTCAGCGACTGAAAAACACCCTCCAATGTGGCATTAAAGAGCTTCGGAGATATGGTGTCACCTTGTCTCACTCCCTTTCCAATTTTTACGAGTGTTGTATTTTCAAACAGCCTAATCTTTGCACTTGCATTTTCATAGATGTTATTAATAATATTAATGTATGCATCTTCAATACCGCAGGTTTTCAGAGCCATTGTAACTGCTGATGGTTTCACCGAATCAAAGGCTTTTTCATAATCGATAAAAGCCATGCACAATGGAAGTTCATATTCCCTCGCTCTTTCAATTAGTTCTCTCAGCACGTGGATATGATCTATTGTGCTGTAGCCACTCCTGAATCCAGCTTGTTCTCTCGGTTGAGCCATGTCCAGTGTTACCTTCAAGCGGTGTGAAAGAACTTTAGTGAAGATTTTATAAACTACTGATAGGAGGCTGATAGGTCTGTAGTTTCCGAGATCCTCAATGTCACCTTTCTTATGTAGCAGGATCATTGTAGCGGTGTTCCAATCCTCAGGAATCTTTCCGTCATTAAGGCATCGAGTGAAAAATTTGGGCGAGTACTGTTTCGATTTCTCCACTTGCTTCTTGTATGATGTCTACAGTAATTCCATCTTCTCCTGGAGCTTTTCCCCGCTTCATGTTCTTGATTGCATGTGCAACTTCTGCTGGAAGGACTGGAGGAACTCTGGTACTGGTATCTTTCATGATGTCTGGAGTGCATGTATCATCCCTTTCATATAATTTGGAGTAGAAATCTTTCACTCTTGTCAAAATTTCGCCTCTATTTCTTGTTACAGAACCATCTTCTTTTCTCAGTGCCATAATCTGTTTTCTTCCCTTACTGAGATGTCCCTTTGCTATCTTTAGGCTTTGGTTGTTTTCAATTGCTTTCCTCACTAGTTCACAGTTGAATTTTCTTACGTCTTCAGTGATACTTTTTCTTACTGTCTTGCATAGCTCTATATATTCCACTTTGGAAGTCACATCTTCTTTAGTTGTCCTCATCTCTCTTCTTTTTTGCATCAACATTTTCGTTTTTCCTGATAATTTATTTACATGCAACTTGTTCTTAGACCCAGCTAATTTTGTTGCTGTTTCCATAAGAGCTTTGGTTACTTTTCTGTTAACTTCAGAGATGTCCACTTCTTCTGATGTTAGGCCTTCTAAAGCAGAGAACCTGTTCTTCAGTTCCAACTTGAAGGTATTATGGTGTTTTTAAGGTTGGTTATGTCAATAGATTTTGTTTGTCTTATGAGCTTGCCACGTTCAAGTTTAGTGTTGAGGTGCATCTTACATCTCACCAATCTATGGTCACTACCTGTGTTGAACTTGTTTAGCACACTGCAGTCTTCTATGACGAATTTTTTGTTACACATAATAAAATCAATTTCACTTGTCGTCCCATTTGGATGTCTCCATGTCCATTTCCTGTGTGGCTTTTTCTTGAAGAAGGAGTTCGAGATGAAAAACCCTTCTGCCTCTGCAAACTCAACGAGAGTATTTCCACGCTGGTTTCTGTTTCCGTGACAGAATTTACCTACTGAAGTTTCATTCTGTTGCCGTTGCCCTATTTTTGCATTGAAATCTCCCATAATTATTTTCAAGTGCTGCTTACCTTTATTATTTAGATCACGAATTTCCTCATAAAATTCTTCAATTTCTTCTTCAGGATGACTTGTGGTGGGTGCATAAGTTTGAATAATCTGAGCCTGGTATCTTTTCGAGAGTTGGATAACAAGTCGTGCAGCTCTGTCAGAGGAACTTTCAACTTCTACAACTTTATCCTTCAGTTTCTTGTTTATTATAAATCCAACACCACTAGTTCTGCCAGTATCTGTCCCACGATAGTAGAAGAGATGTCCACTTTTCAGTTCGATGAGATCTTCTCCTTTTCTCCTTACCTCACTTAGCCCCACGATGTCCCACTTGATCCTTTGTAGTTCCTCTTCCAATTCAAGAAGCCTTGAATCAGAAGATAGGGAGCGTCCATTGTACGTAGCCAAGGTCAGCATCAGATGGCAGCCTAGTCCGGTCCTCCGGGGATTCTTAGCACCCTCTGCCTTCATGTCGCACTGGCCGCTGCATTGGCCAGGTACATTCCAGCTGCCGGAGACTGAGGGCCAAGATTTAAGTTGTGCAATCATTTTGGAGGGGTTTGGCCATAACTCACCACGCTGGCCAAGCGGGTTGGTGAGTGTGGGATAGAATTTCCTCTAATCCCGATGGTATAGTTATACCGCTATTGGCGGTCGTCAGAGCCCCTTTAGTGGGAACAGGATGCACCACGAGAAGGCGGGGTTGACATTTGTCAAGGAGAGGCTGTGATGTTACGCATCACCTGACCTTACATCCTATATATATATATATATATATATATATATATATATATATATATATATATATATATACTTAAGAGCAAAACTGAAGACTAAGGAAAAACTTTAGAATTTAAAACGAAAGTTGCAAAATAACCCGAAGATCAAAACGCGCAACGCAGCAGTTTTGAAAATTCAGAATTCACATTCTATTAAGAAGATACCTAAGCAAAAAAATACATATATAATTTTGACTCACCTAGTACAACATGGAAAAGGTTATGTATCTACTTGTGTGAGTAAAAGGAGAAAAGATACAAAAATAAAATAAAACAATTGAATGTAGAAGGTGTCGAGAATACTGAGCCTTGGCTTTATCAAGGACCAGCAAAAACTCTGCATTTCTTACTTCCACAAAGACCCTAGTTGGAAATGGGTTTCTGCAAGGCCATAGATGCAAGTAACATTCCCACCTAAAATAGTTTAAAAAATATATATATATGTCATGTCCTCCGTAGAGTTGCATGACCTAGCACTAGTTAACAATTTCGCTTGCATCCATTAACCTTCCTGGCCCGACCCATGCTCTTCATCTGTTACTATTAAACAGAGAGAAGAAGATTAAAAAGAACTCAAGCTGTGAGAGTGACATAATAATTAGAAATGATTTTCAGCCATAACGAATTGCCAAGTTCGTTTGAGAGAGAATTTAAACCTGAAAATCAATGCAAAAGAAATCCAAATTTTTACATTGCAATTAAAATAGGAAATATTAATTTTTAACAAACAGATTTTTGAAAGAAAACTTGAGTCTAAAACCCCCTACTCTACAACTTATGACAGCACGAAAACGAGAATAAGTAAAAGACAATAATTAACTAAAGAAAACTTTGTGAAAGTTATATACCTTAAACAGTTAGTTGCAATATGTACAAAGTATTTCAGCAGTGCTTTAAGTGCATAATTAATTAGTTATTAAGAACTTAACTACTTTGAAAATACAGCGCATAGAAAAGGAACAAGCTAAGCCATCTTCTGTTCTAGGTACCCCAAAAGACGCGCAAAGTTACAAAGAAAAGAAAGAGTTAAAACCCGCAAAAATGTTAACAGACAAGCCAGTGCCTAAAAGCTGAAAAGCTAAAAAACAACAGAGAAAAAGTACATGAAGTACAAACATTGAACTTATAAAACCTAGAACCCAAAAACAAGGAAGAGCTTACCTCTTGTGTGACAAAACCTTTCTCCTCACAAGAGAAGAACATGGCTGACCTCTTCCGCCACTCCCTAGTCGCTGGGGGCAGTGAGGGTGTGGCTGATGGCCTCCTCATACAGCAAGAAACCAACACGCGGAGATTTTAACCAGAAAAAATATATAAACTTAAGACTGTGGATCTGTATGATCAGAAAGAGCAGAATTAACTCTCCAGAATACATGAGAAATATTATAAAATACACGAGTAGTGTATTTAATAATCTTTGCATGTATTAAATCACCTTAGTGAGCTTCTATAGATTAATCAGAATCTTATTAATTTTAATGTTGGTTTTACTATTTTTAGTATAGCTATCCTAGTGATGAATAACTAGTTTTCTTTTTTATTTGTTTTTATTTTCTCTTATAAACAGATTTTTAAGCTTTTTTGTGATTTTGTTTATATTATTTAATTTTTTGTTTTAATAGGACCGTCATATCCATAGCACTAAGGTTCCTTTAGGTAGTTAATAGGCATCCTCTAGCCAACTTCCTTACGGCTTTGATTGGTCAGAATCATATTATTAACTGTGTAGAAAATTAAAGCAGATCTGCCAACCTTACTCTATTATTCAGAATAATTTTTCTTAAAGTTCTTTTGATGAAAGAAGAAGAATTTCGTTCTCTAGAAAACTTTCTAATAGTATATTAATGTGGTAATTGAAGTCCAAATTGTTGCTGCAAATTCTTGAAGATTCTTAGGACCTGAGAAATTAGTACATTCTCAATTACTTTGGTTGAAATGTTATTATTCCAGTGTAGATATTTAATTACTTTGAAAGGAAAATTAACTCTTTTGTCAAAGAGGCTAATAGATGGGTTACCTCTGTTGAGCTTAATGCTTAAGTCTAGGAACTCAAGTTCCTGATTACTGTGGTTGGTTTTACATAAGTTAAGAGAGCTAGGATAGATATTATCAAAATCACTCTCTATAACTTCTGAATTATTGATACACAGCAGATCATCAATATATCTAAAAGTGTAAAGGTAGTTATCTGAGCAGGTGGGTGATTTTTAATGAATTTATATTCCTTAAAGAACAGGAATAGATTAGCGATATTCGTGGACGTTGATGTTCCCATGGGAATACCGTTCACTTGCTTATAGAAAGTATTATTATATAAGATATGGTTATTTTTTATGCAGCAATTGAGATAAGAGTTCCAGTTCCTACATTAACAAATTGGTTAAGTTTAAATTCTGCATACAGCTCTTTAAAGGTAGTGATTATATCTGATAGAGGCAGATTAGTATATAGGTTTTCAAAATCATAACTATTAATATCTAGGGGACATACTTTGAGTATAGTAGAAATTACTTCTGCATTATTATTAATTATCCAAAAATCTCTGTACATCAAGTTAGAACAGTTTCTAATGTGTTTCAAACCTTCTTTAAGACATCTTCAAAAGCAAGATCTATTTTCTTTTTATGACTCCTTACTCCACTAGCTATGAACCTGAACTTCACAGGATCCCTATGAAACTTAACCGTTGCAAAAAGAAATGGAAATTCAGGCTCATATCTTCTAGTTTGTGGAATTTTAAGTTTCTTGAAAGAATGCCTTGAACCTATTTTCTAACTGCTTGGTAGAATAACTTACGGGCTCGTATGTTACTCTATTATTGAGCTCCATAGTTAACAATTCAAAATAGAACTTCTTACAGATAATTGCAAAATTATTGCTAGCTTTATCCGTAGTGGTAAAAATAAATTGGTCTTGTAGTTTGAAGTGACCTTTTAGCTTCTCCAGAGAAAAAGAGATTTCTGTCGAAACAAAAGTCCAGACCTGCCAACTCACCGGTGAAGCTATTGATTATATTATATTTCCATTCTGCGAAGGCCTCAATAGGCTGATTGTACGTTAAACTGGTTTTTACGATGTACCTATTAACATAGGATTCTTGAGAGCTTCCTCAAGATGTTAATAGGTACATCGTAAAAACCAGTTTAACGTACAATCAGCCTATTGAATTCTGCAGAATGGAAATATAATATAATCAATAGCTTCACTGGTGAGTTGGCAGGTCTGGACTTTTGTTTCGACAGAAATCTCTTTTTCTCTGGAGAAGCTAAAAGGTCACTCTCCAAACTACAAGACCAATTTATTTTTACCACTACGGATAAAGCTAGCAATAATTTTGCAATTATCTGTAAGAAGTTCTATTTTGAATTGTTAACTATGGAACTCAATAATGAGTAACATACGAGCCCTGTTATTCTACCAAGCAGTTAGAAAATAAGGTTCAAGGCATTCTTCAAGAAACTTAAAATTCCACAAACTAGAAGATATGAGCCTGAATTTCCATTTCTTTTTTGCAACTTAAGTTTCATAGGGATCCTGTAGTTCAGGTTCATAGCTAGTGGAGTAAGGAGTCATAAAAGAAAATAGATCTGCTTTTGAAGATGTCTTAAAGAAGGTTTTGAAACACATTAGAAACTGTTCTAACTTGATGTACAGAATTTTTGGATAATTAATAATAATGCAGAAGTAATTTCTACTATACTCAAAGTATGTCTAGATATTAATAGTTATGATTTTGAAAACCTATATACTAATCTGCCTCTATCAGATATAATCACTACCTTTAAAGAGCTGTATGCAGAATTTAAACTAACCAATTTATAATGGGAACTTGGAGACTCTTATCTCAATTGCTGCATAAAAATAACCATATCTTATATAATAATACTCTCTATAAGCAAGTGAGTATTCCCATGGGAACATCAACGTCCACGAATATCGCTAATCTATTCCTGTTCTTTAAGAATATAAATTCATTAAAAATCACCCCACCTGCTCAGATAACTACCTTTACACTTTTAGATATATTGATGATCTGCTGTGTATCAATAATTCAAGTTATAGAGGATTTTTGATAATATCTATCCTAGCTCTCTTAACTATGTAAAACCAACCACAGTAATCAGAACTTGAGTTCTAGACTTAAGCATTAAGCTCAACAGAGGTAACCCATCTATTAGCCTCTTTGATAAAAAGAGTTAATTTTCCTTTCAAAGTAATTAAATATCTACACTGGAATAATAACATTTCAACCAATAATTGAGAATGTACTAATTTCTCAGGTCCTAAGAATTTCAAGAATTTGCAGCAACAATTTGGACTCAATCTACATTAATATACTATTAGAAAGTTTTCTAGAGAACGAAATTCCTTCTTCTTTCATCAAAGAAACTTTAAGAAAAATTATTCTGAAGAGTAAGGTTGGCAGATCTGCTTTGATTTTCTACACAGATTAATAATATGATTCTGACCAATCAAAGCCATAAGAAGTTATTAGAGGATGCCTATTAACTGCACAAAAAGGAGACCTTAGTGCTATGGATATGACGGTCTATTAAAACAAAAAATTAAATAATATAAACAAAATCACAAAAAAGCTAAAAATCTGTTTATAAAAGAAAATAAAAACAAATAAAAGAAAACTAGTTATTCATCACTAGGATAGCTATACTAAAAATAGTAAAACCAACATTAAAATTAATAAGATTCTGATTAATCTATAGAAGCTCACTAAGGTGATTTAATACATGCAAGATTATTAAATACACTACTCGTGTATTTTATAATATTTCTCATGTATTCTGGAGAGTTGAATTCTGCTCTTTTCTGATCATACAGATCCACAGTCTTAAGTTTATATATTTTTTTCTCTGGTTAAAATCTCCGCGTGTTGGTTTCTTGCTGTATGAGGAGGCCATCAGCCCCACCACTGCCCCCAGCGACTAGGGAGTGGCGGGAAGAGGTCAGCCATGTTCTTCTCTTGTGAGGAGAAAGGTTTTTGTCACACAAGAGGTAAGCTCTCTTCCTTGTTTTTGGGTTCTAGGTTTTATAAGTTCAATGTTTGTACTTCATGTACTTTTTCTCTGTTGTTTTTAGCTTTTCAGCTTTTAGGCACTGGCTTGTCTGTTAGCATTTTTGCGGGTTTTAACTCTTCTTTTCTTTGTAACTTATAACGAAGTGAATTTCTCCACCATTTTGGTCTACGCCGGGATTCGAACCCGGGTCCACTCATTCCGGAATAAGTTGCTCTACCAATTAAGCTACGCGGACATTGATTCTAATTGCTATCTGCCTTTATGTCGTGTGCGTCCTTCTGGCAGGTACGTCACATCTCCTGGTACGTTACATCATCTCGCCCTTCTTTTTCTTTTTTTCGAAGTGCTGCTCATATTTTTCCTATCTCGCGGTGTGGAAATAACATCACACCAATGCGAGATTTTGAACGGTCGGAGTCATCCGGGTAGTTCGGGCGCCATTATAACGAAGTGAATTTCTCCGTCATTTTTGGTCTACGCCGGGATTCGAACCCGGGTCCTCATTCCGGAATAAGTTGCTCTACCAATAAAGCTACGCGGACATTGATTCTAATTGCTATCTGCCTTTATGTCGTGTGCGTCCTTCTGGCAGGTACGTCACATCTCCTGGTACGTTACAAACTTTGCGCGTCTTTTGGGGTACCCTAGGAACAGAAGATGGCTTAGCTTGTTCCTTTTCTATGCGCTGTATTTTCAAAGTAGTTAAGTTCTTAATAACTAATTAATTATGCACTTAAAGCCCTGCTGAAATACTTTGTACATATTGCAACTAACTGTTTAAGGTATATAACTTTCACAAAGTTTTCTTTAGTTAATTATTGTCTTTTACTTATTCTCGTTTTCGTGCTGTCATAAGTTGTAGAGTACGGGGTTTTAGACTCAAGTTTTTCTTTCAAAAATCTGTTTGTTAAAAATTAATATTTCCTATTTTAATTGCAATGTAAAAATTTGGATTTCTTTTGCATTGATTTTCAGGTTTAAATTCTCTCTCAAACGAACTTGGCAAATTCGTTATGTCTGAAAATCATTTCTAATTATTATGTCACTCTCACAGCTTGAGTTCTTTTTAATCTTCTTCTCTCTGTTTAATAGTAACAGATGAAGAGCATGGGTCGGGCCAGGAAGGTTAATGGATGCAAACGAAATTGTTAACTAGTGCTAGGTCATGCAACTCTAGGAGGACATGACATATATATATTTTTAAACTATTTTAGGTGGGAATGTTACTTGCATCTATGGCCTTGCAGAAACCCATTTCCAACTAGGTCTTTGTGGAAGTAAGAAAATGCAGGATTTTTGCTGGTCCTTGATAAAGCCAAGGCTCAGTATTCTCGACACCTTCTACATTCAATTGTTTTATTTTATTTTTGTATCTTTTCTCCTTTTACTCACACAAGTAGATACATAACCTTTTCCATGTTGTACTAGGTGTGAGTCAAAATTATATATGTATTTTTTGCTTAGGTATCTTCTTAATAGAATATATATATATATACTATGACTTTGCAGAAACCCATTTCCAAATAGGTCTTTGTGGAAGTGAGAGAATGCAGAGTTTTTGCTGGTCCTTTATAAAGCCAAGGCTCAGTATTCTCGACACTTTCTACATTCAGTTGGTCTATTTTTTCTCTTTTTACTCACACCGGTCAGTACCTAACCTTTTCTATGTTGTACTTGGTATGAGTCAAAAATTTTTTGTCAGTCTCTTCTTAATAGAATATAATGGAATATAATAGAATATATATACACTGCTGGACAATTGCTAAGGACGGATGACAATAGCAACGATAGCAACCATAAAATGGAAGGCAGGAAAATGCGGAAATTAGCATAAGTGCGGGATACAGTTAGACGTGTTGTGCGTATGCAAATTTTGGATTGCCGAACTTGTTCGTGACGTCATAGCGCTGATAAGAGATATAAAGGATTTGACGCGTATTGACCGTTGTTGTTCAAACGCAAAGTTGAAAGGGAAAGAATCAATTGACGAACTTGCAATTTTCAGTATGTCTTCCCGACATCACCTAGATGATTTTACGCGTGGCCGTATTATTGGCAAGATTGAAGAAGGGCGAAAAACAACAGATGTTGCCAGGGAGTTCGACGTCAGCCACAGTGTTGTTTCAAGGCTTTGGAAATCATTTCAAGCAAATGGAGAGTGTAGCAAACGTCACTGGGGAGGTCGTGTTTGCAGTACGACACCTGCAGAAGATCGGTACATAGTGCTATCAACAAAGAGACACCGGCGCAGCACAGCTAGTGAGGTAGCAAATCAGTTTATGGCTGCTACTGGCAAGCGGATCTCCCGAAAAACTGTCGCCAGACGTTTGCATGAAGGAGGACTATACGCCCGCCGTCCTGCTGTGTGCATCCCATTGTCTAGACGTCACCGTACCGCCCGTTTGCAATGGTGCCATCAACATCGCAATTAGACTGATAACGACTGGTCTGCTGTTCTCTTCTCAGATGAGAGTAGATACAGTCTATCGTCTGATTGTCGACGACAACTGATCTGGCGTGATAGTGTTACTGCATATTGTCCAGCAAACATACAGGAAAGGGACCGATATCCGACATGTAGTGTCATGGTATGGGCTGGCATCATGATCAATGGCCGTACGTCCCTCTATGTGCTTCCAACTGGGACTATGACTGGCCAACGATACATTAATGATGTTCTGCTACCTCATGTTCGCATGTTCCGTGGTGCTGTCGGTGATAGATTCATTTTCATGGACGACAACGCAACATGTCATCGAAAAGTCGCTGTCCAGGAGTGTCTTGAGAGCGAGGATATTCAACGCCTCGTATGGCCAGCACGTTCTCCAGATCTGAATCCCATTGAAAATGTGTGGGATGCTTTGGGGAGGAGTCTTGCTGGTCGCCAATGCCCTCCAATAAACAAGGATACCCTCATCCGTGCACTGACAGAGGAATGGGATAAATTACCCCAACAGCTGCTTGAAAATGTTGTGCAAAGCATGACACGACGTGTGGAATCTTGCATCGCCCTCCATGGTGGCCATATCCCGTATTGACATCTTACGCCGGAACGCCTGCGGACGGTAATTGCATTTTTTTCACGTTTACGTATTCTGCACAAAATGGCCTGTTTGTCCCTTGAACACGTTCCAAAGCCTTCTGGATTTCAGAGCACAATAAATTGTCTTTCTTGTAATGTCCTGGCATTCTGACATTATTTTATTTCACTTGGCATCCAACCACACTTACTTTTTTATGCGCTATATAGCCGTTTATGATCAGTCCTTAGCAATTGTCCAGCAGTGTATATGTACTGAGAGAACTAATTGAAAGAGCGAGGGAATATGAACTTCCATTGTGCATGGCTTTTATCGATTATGAAAAAGCCTTTGATTCGGTGAAACCATCAGCAGTTACAATGGCTCTGAAATCTTGCGGTATTGAAGATGCATACATTAATATTATTAATAACATCTATGAAAATACAAGTGCAAAGATTCGGTTGTTTGAAAATACAACACACATAAAAATTGGAAAGGGAGTGAGACAAGGGGACACCATATCTCCGAAGCTCTTTAATGCCACATTGGATGGTGTCTTTCAGTCGCTGAGCTGGGAAAACAAAGGGATGAAGATTAATGGAGATTATCTAACCCACCTTCGTTTTGCTGATGACGTAGTCATTTTTGCAACTACCCCATCAGAGCTGCAGAGTATGATCCCGGAACTTGCTGACAAGAGTAAAGAAGTGGGATTAAAAATGAACTTTCAGAAGACAAAAGTGATTATATATATATATATTGTTTTGTTTTTTTTTTTTTTTTTTTGGATGAAATTCGAAAGTATGCAGGGGTGACATGGAGGAGACTGGCACAAGACAGACCGTTGTGGAGGAAACTTGAGGAGACCTTTGTCCAGCAGTGGATTGATAATGGTTGACAATGATGATGATGATGATGATATATATATTGTAATAATTATAAAAATAATACAGACACGTACGTTTATCTTGGACAGCAGATATCAAGTGAGGGTCACATTGATGAAGAAATTAATCGGCGTAAAAACTTGCCTGGAGAGCTTTTGGAAGAAACAGCATAATTTTCAAGAGCAATATGCCATTATGTCTTAAAAGAAAAGTGTTTGATCAATGCATCCTTCCAGTGTTTACGTATATTGCAGAGACGTGGACCTTAACTAAAAGAGACATACAAAGGCTGCAGACAACTCAAAGTAGCATGGAGAGGTGCATACTTGGTGTAACCAGGAGAGATAAGAAGAGGAACTCGTGGATCCGAAAAACGACAAGAGTGGAAGACATCATGATCAGAGTTAAATCCCTGAAATGGCAATGGGCTGGACATACTGCCAGAAGGACAGACCATCGATGGACAGCCGAAATTTTAGATTGGATTCCAAGGGACAGGAAAAGACCCAGAAGAAGACCACATGGAAGATGGGTGGATGAAATTTGAAAGTATGCAGGGGTGACATGGAGGAGACTGGCACAAGACAGACCATTGTGGAGGAAACGTGGGGAGATCTTCGTCCAGCAGTGGATTGATAATGGTTGACAATGATGATGATGATATATATATATATATATATATATATATATAATATTAATAAATATTATATAATAATAGAATATTATTATAATGTTATTATAATATTATATAACAATATAAGATTATTATACTATTATAATATTATATAATAATAGAATATTATTATAATATTAATATTATTACATTTTATAATAGAATATTATTATAATATTATATAATAATAGAATTTTGTTATACTATAATATTATTACACTTTATAATAGAATATTATTATCTTTGATAATAATAATAGAATATTATTATTATAATAGAATATTATTATACTTGTGTATAAAGGCCGGAGAAGCCTTCATACAATAAGTAGAAATAACAAGAAATAATAATAGAAATAAGTAGAAATAATAATAGAAATAATAAGAAATAATAAAGAAATTTTGAATGGAATTACAGTAGAAGTGAGTCACCACGTGGATGTGTTCTGTGTCTGGTAAACTTCATGTTTCCCCACCGTGAGGCGTGCGCATTCGTCATTCCGAGCGAAGGCCATGCCCGAGCTCTTGGTCGATGGAGGCAGACGTGTCGATTGATCACTCGTCTCGGAACAAGGATAATGATGTTGACGGTCGAACAGAGAGTGTTTCTGGTGGAACATATTTTTCGCCATGCCGACAAGTACACGGATGAAGTGCAAAAATAGTTCGCAGGAGGATATTTCGTGATACAGACGTCCCCCACTGTAATGCGGTACGTCAGCTCATATTGATGTTTCAGGAAACTAAGAAAGGTCTTTTTTTTATTGAAGGTTTAATGACCACCGTGAGCAACTCAATGGGTTATAAGCAGTCGCCCGTCCCTAATTTAGGGTCACTGGCTCCAGGGAAGGAAGACAGCCAGTGCCGTATATAATGAAGTAAATTTCTCCGTCATTTTTGGTCCACGCCGGGCATCGAACCCGAGTCCACTTATTCCGGAACAAGTCGCTCCACCAACTGAGCTACGCGAACGTTCGTTCTCGCTGCTATCTGCCTTTACGTCGTGTGCGTCTTGCGGGGCAGGCACGTCACATCTCCCCCCCCCAAAGAGGGCCGGGGGCATGATGGACCACGGTTCAGCCGTGACCATGAATCGTCGTAAGCAACCATCCGCTGAAGAACGTGAACTTGAGAACTCCCAGTCAATCTAGTGTGTGGAATACATACAACATCACACGCTTTTTAGCACGTCCTTTTGTAAAAAAAGATCGTGCTTCTGTTATCGGTTTGTCCGTCCGTCCGTCCGTCCGTCCGTCTGTACCCACGATATCTCTGCAACTATTAGTCCGATTTGAATTTTTTTTTTTTTTTTGCATTGGGAAGCTTGAAATATGCAAAAGATGATCCTTCATTTCGTTTTTCTTTACGATGTACAATTTCGCCGGTAGAGGGCGTAAATGCAGATGATGTCGAATTCAAAAATACGTTTTATTCCACATATTTGCTTCTAAACATCCGATTGAAAAAAAAAATATATCTTTCGATTCCATTTATATCGAAGAGTATTTTACATATTGTTACTTTTTCAAATTACGCATAGATTTGCCGCTAGGGGGCGTAAAAGTAAATTACCTTTTCCTCGATAACTCTTCTTCTAAAACTCCGATTTGCATTTTTTTTTCTTCAGGGGATACATCTCCTGATGGAAAATCTTTTGCAAATAATTTCAAATTTTTGGTAAAGAATACTTTGGCCGCCAGGGGGCGTAAGTGTTAATTTTTGCTTCTGATGTATTTGCCATAAAATCGGAGCTTCTAAAATATCGATTGCAAAAAATTTTTCGTGGAATGATGCCACTCACATCGATGAACCTTTTCGGAATATTTTCTTCTTAAAATATTACACAGTTTCTCCGCCAGGGGGCATAGATGTACATCTTATTTTTGTCAATATCTCTACTTCTAGGAGTCCTATTTGAAAAATTCCTTCTTTGTTGGATAGTGTTTTCCGTGTGACATGTTTTTCATGTAATTTCAAAATTTTCAAGTAATTCATAGACTTCCCGCTAGGGAGCGTAGCGGTAAATTGCGTTTCCCCCTATATCTCTGCTTCTAAATCTCCGATTTGAAAAATTATTTCTGCACCGGATACAGCTCCTGATGGGAAATCGTTTGCATATAATTTCTAATTTTTGTAAAAAAAATAGTTTGGCCGCCAGGGGGCGCAAATCTTAATTTCCGCTTCTGTTGTATTTGCAGCAAAATATGATGCTCTAAATTATCGATTGAAAAAAACGCCGTTTGTTGACCGATACTACTCATGTCGACAAACCTTTTAGAAACATTTTCTTCTTAAAATAGTGAATGGTTTCTACGCCAGGGGCGTAGATGTATATCTTATTTTTGGCAATATCTCTACTTCTAGGAGTCCGATTTGAAAAATTCCTTCTTTGTTGGATAGTTTTTCTAGTGTTACATGTGGTTCATATAATTTCAAAATTTTCAAGTAATTCATAGACTTTTCGCTAACGGGCGTAAATGTAAATTGCGTTTCGCAATATATCTCTGCTTCTAAATCTTCGATTTGAAAAATTCTTTCTGCACCACATACAGCTCCTGATGGGAAATCGTTTGCACATATTTTCTAATTTTTGTAAGAAATTGTTTGGCCACCAGGTGGCGTAAGTCCTAATTTCAGCTTCTGTTGTATTTGCAGCAAAATATGAGCTTCTAAAATCTCGATTGAAAAAAAGTCGTTTGTTGACCGATACGACTCCTCATGTCGACAAACCTCTTAGGAAAATTTTCTTCTTGAAAAAATACATTGTTTCTACGCCAGGGGGCGTAGATGTATATCTTATTTTTGTCAATATCTCTACTTCTAAGAGTACGATTTTAAAAATTCCTTCTTTGTTTGATAGTGTTTCCGATGCGAAATGTTTTTCCTATAAATTCAAAACTTTCAAGTAAATCATAGACTTTCCGCTAGGGGGCACAAAGGTAAATTGCGTTTTCTGCGTTATTTCTGCTCCTAAAGATCTGATTTGAAAAATTCTTCCTGTATCGCATACAAGACGTGATGGAAAATATTTTTCACATAATTTCTAATGTTTGGTAAAAAATGGTTTGGCCACCAAGGGTCATAAGTGTTAATTTCTGCTTCTGAAGTATTTGTTGCAAAATCTGGGCTCCTGAAAACTCGACTAATTTTTTTCTTCGACCGATACCGCTTATATGGAAACACCTTTCGAGAATACTTTCTCCTAAAATAATGCATGGTTTTCCAACCAGAGGACGTAAAGTCACATCTTATTTTTTTCGATATCTCTGTTTCTAAGAGTCCGTAAGCTCAGGATTCTGTTTACAGTAATATCTGAGGGATTAAAAACCCGATTTAAAATCTTCTTTCTTTCGTCAGATCTATTGTTTTCCTTACCGGTTCCATTGACTTTGAATAGCTTTGATAAATTTAATTTGCGTCAGAACGGATTTAAAAGACGTGCATATTACACCCGAAAATTCGGTGTCATCTTTCTTGTTTTATTTTTCGAATCGCTGAAGAAGGGATTATCTTACTTTTCCTATCTCGCGGTGTGGAAAGGAACATCACACCATTGCGAGATCTTGAACGGCCGGGTCATCCGGGAAGTTCGGGTGCCATTATAACGAAGTAAATTTCTCCGTCATTTTTGGTCCACGCCGGGGATTGCACCCGAGTCCACTTATTCCAGAACAAGTCGCTCTACCAACTGAGCTCCGCGAACGTTTGCTCTCGCTGCTATCTGCTTTTGTGTCCTGTGCGTCCTGCGGGGCGAGGCACGTCACACGTAAGGCAAACACAACATCCATACCTCAACAGAATTCGAACCCGGACCCCTTCACGGACGAATGCCCATATGCCAGCGCCTAGACCACTGCGCCACCGGGGCGGCGAGAAAGGTCTTCACAACATGCAGAGACATACCCTGAGAAAGGTCTTCACCAACATGCAGAAGCAGGGGCAAACATGTCTGAACGTCGGTGAGGCCCATTTCCAACACCTGCTGTAGGAACCAGAGCTATTCTTCCACAGGCGGGCGCACGGATCATTGCTGACAGCTAAGACAGCGGAACGTTGCACAGCTCCGCGAGCATGTACCAGAAGCATTCACTACTGTTTTCGATGTGGCAACGGATCTGTTGTTGTTTACATCCGAACGCAAACAGCATGGGAAGCCGAAAAGTGGTTATCTTTGCATTCTGTGCTTACTTTTTTTTATTTCATCATAATGACTGACGTTGCTATCATCAAAGAAAATGTTTCATGGACTACATGAAAAACATTGAGATACTGAAAAAGAACTAAAAATAATAATAATGAACTTACCACTGTATACGTTCGGTTACTGATAAAAAAAAATTACTTTCGTTTTTACAAGTAGTATTTTAATTCGCATTACAAATATAAAGAAAAAGACAATTTTAAAACAAAAGCATCGACGTTGATTGCCATTCGTGATTTATTATTATTTGAAGCATTTCTTCGTAGACGTCTATGCTCCTGGCACAACATTCCCTTCGGAATATGAATTCCATCAATCGATCACCTAGATTGTCCAACCAACCTAGATTGTCTTTATGTACACCTTGTTTCATTATGCTACGTTTTAAATGTCTCTAAAACATGTTGTTTGGGTTCGAATATAAACAACAACAGATCCGTTGCCACATCGAAAACAATAGCTTGATGCTTCTAGTACATGCTCGCGGAGCTATGCTACCGTTCCGCTGTGTTAGCTGTGAGCAAATGATCCGTGGGCCCATCGGTGGAAGAATAGCCGGAACCAGTTCGACATGGTGAGTGTTACTTTCAGTGCACAGTTATTTTTCGGATACCATGTGCATACAGCGTTACGATTCCTGTTGGAGAAATTTTGACAGAAAAAATTGAAATAAACTTGATATTTTCCCGTTTGATGCAGAAAAGATTTTCATCGTGGCAAATATACCAACAATGCGTATACTTCGTCTACACACTATTCTCGGTTGTATCCAAGCACACGAATTCCCCCAAAATTGTTTCGTCAACGTGACTCACCGTAAAATAAAATTTAAACAAAGCTTTAGAGTTAACGTATAAAATAAAAAGTAAATAAAAGATCAGTCGTGCAGCACACTGTATAGACTTTGAGTTTCATCCCTTTTTTTTTTTTTTTTTTTGAAAGGGAATGCTAATAAGAATTCTCTTTTTACCTTTTCGTTTACCAAACAGCAACTTCTTCAAACGGCCTTTATACTGCCTCGACTTGAAGTCATCTTTCCTTTCAGAGGCTTCAACGAAATGGTCAATACCTGGATCGTCAACGGCAGGAGGACATTTCTCGAATATACCCAAATAAATGTTGTCCATAACTAAATTCTAGAAAAGTTTTCGTGAATAAATCAATCTTTATCACCTCCTTAAAAGATTTTGCACCAATACCAAATACCCAAAAGCAACAATTAGGAGTCAAAATGTCAACTTAGCAACTTCTATTGCCATGGAATAGCTACGCAAAGTTTAAATTTAGTGTGATCGCAAAGATGCTCCGCTAACAGATGCTTCCCAGAGGGCTATTTTTATTCCGGAGTATCTTTCCAAGTAAAACCTTACATGCAGCACGCGCCAAGGGTTCATGCATAACAAGAGAATTCAACGTAACAGGGATCCTTTCCGGCTGTTCTGAAGACGAAGCTAACACATCAAGTCTGATAGAAAGTTTAGGAAGTAATAATGCCGTTTCGGTGGCTGGCTTCTGGCTGCCCGTCGGGGATTGGTCTGGTTTCGAATCCCAGTTGAGGCATGGACGGTGTTCTTCTCTTACGGCACTGGTTCTCTCCCTTTCCTGAAACAAGTGGCTCCAAATTAAGGATGGGCAACAGCTTATATCCCACGGTGGTCGTTAAACCCCTAAACAAACAAAAAGAGGCACAGCATCTGAGAATTACTTAGCCTTAGGCACTGTTTACTTTTCGAATTAACGCTATTCATAACCCTTGAATTCTTTTTTATTTATGAGCTTCTCGCTCACTTCTGTAACTCTTGCAGTGAAACATTTTCAGCTGTCCGTCGTAGTAAAACGACGGTAGCTTCTTCCACTTCAGCATAATCAATCTTGGCCGCCCCGGTGGCGCAGTGGTCTAAGCGATGGCCTCTGATCATTCGTCCGAAAGGGGTCCGGGTTCGAATCCCGTGACCCTAAATTAGGGACGGGCGACTGCTTATAGCCCATTGAGTTGCTCACGGTGGTCGTTAAACCTCCAATAAAAAAAATCAATCTTGTCGTACTTCACTTTTGCTGCGATTCCTTCTTCCCCATTTGCATTCTGTGATATCTTTTTTTTCTTCTATTGGAGGTTTAACGACCACCGTGAGCAACTCAATGGGCAATAGACAGTCGCCCGTCGGGATTCGAACCCGGACCCCTTTCGGACGAATGATCATAAGCCATCGCTTAGACCACTGCGCCACCAGGGCGGCGAGATATCTCAAAAATCTCTCTGTATGATATAGATATGTAAGATTAAAGGTATTTCGTGCTCAGATGTAGATAAGAAGAATTCAAAGCTGTCGAAGCACGGTTAATTTTTCATGAAGCAGCCAAAGCACACGTACCACATTTTAAATATTCCTTCTAAAAACGTAGGATCTAAGAAACGTCTTCATTTACAATTTAAAAAATTATGCTAGATAAAAGCTCTGGGGAGCACTTTTGCGACCACTATGGCCGCATCATAAGGCCATTGAATGAAACCAGATTAGAACGGCACAAGGTTAAATAGTGACAGACATGATCATAAGCAATACACATAATGTAAATGAACACAAATCATTGCCCATTTACTACAAATTATATCGTTTGTAATCATCCGGATTCTTCTTCCCGAGAGTACTGCAAAATCAGATTCCTCCAGGTAAATGGAATGTATACAGGCACGTCTCCATTACAGCATGTTGGTCCAAGTTTAATAATATATAGACTCTCAGTAAAAAGCATAGAACGTTTATTAAAAGCAGTCGACAGTAAGCTTGCACTGTTCCAATCAGGTCTTAAGCCTTTTTCAGCAACAATTTTTCACAATGTCGAAGCAGCAGATTCTTTACGGATGCATATCTGTGTTCAGCCCAGCGAGTACCCAGGCTTCGATAGGTCCAGCCCACAAAAAGCAAAGATTTCCCGACTGTCCATTCTTGTCCAATAAAAGAATGTTATAAACTCCAAAACGGGAAGTAGTTGGAACTACGTTTCTACCACGTCTAATTAATGAAAATAGGTTTTGGGTTTTAACCCCAAACCCAATAGATTATTTTTTAAATACGTTATTTTATAAAAAGACCACAGATTCCTGGTAGTCCATGCTCCCCACATACTTAACTGTTGGTACATTTCTAGTCAGTGTTGTGAAAGTTTTCTGTTGATATTGTTGAACAAGTCTTTGAACACAACCAGCGGGGTATCAATGAGCATCAGAAATCCTAATGATTTTTCGTATTTCTAGGTTCCGGCTATCAAAGGTTGATGAGTGAGTAAAAGCTCTGTGTACAAGGAGTCTAAGTGCTGAAAGTTTGTAGGGCGCTGGGGTGAATGAATTGAAAGGAATAATAACTGGGGTTGAAGTTGGTTTTCGATAAACTGAAAAGTCGAAATGTGAGTGCTCAGAAGTGCGGGAAACTAAAAAGTCAAGATAAGGAAGTGACCCATATTCCTCAATCTCAACGGTAAACCTTATACCGGAAAAGATGGAGGATAAATTCGAAGCTAAATTAAATAATTCTGGGACTGGATGGGACCTAACATTTAACCTTCTGCCGTTCTAATCTGGTTTCACTCAATGGTCTGATGATGCGGCCATAGTTAGTGGTCGCGAAAGTGCTCCCCAGCGCTTTTATCTAGCATAATATTTTAAATTGTAAATAAAGACGTTTCTTAGATCCTACGTTTTTAGAAGGGATATTTAAAATGTGGTGTGTGTGCTTTGGCTGCTTCATGAAAAATTAACCGTGCTCCGAAAGCTTTGAATTCTTCTTATGATATAGATATTTTCGCAGACCCGGTGGTCAGGCGGTCAAATGCGATTGTTTCTGAATGATCATTCGAGTTGGCTTTAGCAGTTAGAGTTCCGAATGAGGCTACTGTGGCATGTTGGTCCTACGGCTCAGATTTGGTGCCTTCACTGGAATCAGTGTCCCTATATTAGGGACGGGCTGCTTCAGACAGACTTAGACGCACGTGGAGGTCGTTAAATCTTGAAAGAAAAAGAAAGTGCACTTTCGTCGGATTTGCCTTGTTTGTCGAATCATGCAATGGTTGACCCACTATACAGCATTCATAGTCTACATTAAGCGGCGCATTAATGATAAGGTTCAAAAAGCACACAGTTTTTTTTATTGGAGGTTTAACGACCACCGTGAGCAACCCAATGTGCTATAAGCAGTCGCCCGTCCCTAATTTAGGGTCACAGGTTCCAGTGAAGAGAGAGACAGTTCCGTAAGACTAACACAACATCCATGCCTCACCGGGATTCGAACCCGGACCCCTTTCGGACGAATGATCAGCAGCCATCCCTTAGACCACTGCGCCACAGGGGCGGCAGCACACAGTTTTGCGTTTCTCCTCCACTTCCCCTCCCCCCAATTTTTTCGCACTAAGCGCTTCAAAGGCGAGCTAGCAAATGTTTTGCATTCCTGCATTGTCAATCTATTTTCATATGTGACCTGACACTAGAGCACAGAGGACATAATTTCTTGACATTTTTATATATTCTATTGACACAAAAAGTGAGATGGAATTTCTTGTCTTTTTTTTTCTTTTTTTTTTAAAGTTTTACGACCACCGTGCGCTAATCAATGGGTTATAAGCAGTCGCCAGTCCCTTATTTAGGGTTACTGACTCCAAGGAAGGGAGAGAGCCAGTGCGTAAAGACAAACATAATATCCATGCCTCACGGGATTTGAACCCAAACCCTTCACGGATGAATGGTCATAAGTTAGTGCTTAGACCATTGCGCCGCCGGGACGACGGGATGGAATTTCATTGAGACAAAAGTGGATGGGATTTTCATATATCCCATTCAGACAAAAAAAAAAAAAAAAAAAAAAAGGTTAAACTTGTCCTTGTGAAGACAACAATGGCCGACCCGGTGGCGCAGTGGTCTAAGCGATGGCCTCTGATCATTCGTCCGAAAGGGGTCCGGGTTCGAATCCCGTGAGGCATGGATGTTGTGTTTGTCTTATGGCACTGGCTCTCTCCCTTCACTGGAACCAGTGACTCTAAATTAGGGACGGGCAACTGCTTATAGCCCATTGAGTTGCTCACGGTGGTCGTAGGGCCGCGGGTGGCCTAGTGGTCAGCGTTCGTGACTGCCATGGAGATAATCTCAGGTTCCATCCTGGGCAGGTACGAACGTTCGAACCACTAAATACCCGCCGTGCGTCGGATGGGCACGTTAAGCCGTCGGACCCCGGGTACTGGCCCCCGGTAGTAAATAAGGGCGTCTTCCTCCCCCTTTCTACTTCCCTTCCGTGTCACTTTCCTATCGGGCACTCTAACCCAAATCTCCTAGCTTCCTATTTCTAAGGGTTGTTTAAGACCTGGGGTCAGACACTCCCTTCTTAAAATCCTCTACATATGATCTGATCAGATCAGATCACGGTGGTCGTTAAACCTCCAATCAAACAAAGACAACAATGGTCAGGGTTCATTTGTTTTTTGTTTTTTTGATTGGAGGTTTAACGACCACCGTGAGTAACTCAATGGGCTATAAGCAGGCGCCCGTCTCTAATTTAAGGTCACTGGTTCCAGGGAAGGGAGAGAGCCAGTGCTGTAAGACACAAAAAAATCCATGCCGCACCGGGATTCGAACCCGGACGCCTTTTGGACGAATAAGCAGAGGCCATCGCTTAGACCACTGCGCCACCGGTGCTGCTGTTCAGGGTTCGTATAACCGCCTAACGTATAACCCTTCTAACCCTAACTTTTCTAACCCACTCGGGTAGGGTAGGATGTAGGGATTTTTAAGACTTTCTGTTACCTTCCGTTCGGCGCTAAAATTCGTCCTGCAAACTGGAAGTCTGTGGTCAAGCTTCCAAGTCCATGACCAGCATTTCTTCTTTTCTGCTAAACTGGAAGTCTGTGGTCAAGCTTCCAAGTCCATGACCAGCATTTCCTCTATTCTGAAAAACTGGAAGTCTGTGGTCAAGCTTCCAAGTCCATGACCAGCATTTCCTCTTTTCTGGAAAACTGGAAGTCTGTGGTCAAGCTTCCAAGTCCATGACCAGCATTTCCTCTTTTCTGGAAAACTGGAAGTCTGTGGTCAAGCTTCCAAGTCCATGACCAGCATTTCCTCTTTTCTGGAAAACTGGAAGTCTGTGGTCAAGCTTCCAAGTCCATGACCAGCATTTCCTCTTTTCTGGAAAACTAGAAGTCTGTGGTCAAGCTTCCAAGTCCATGACCAGCATTTCCTCTTTTCTGGAAAACGGGGTCTGTGGTCAAGCTTCCAAGTCCATGACCAGCATTTCCCCTTTTCTGGAAGTAATTGAGCGTTCAATGAATCACACCACCAGAATAATAAAAATAAAACGCATTCATCATTGGTCATTCAGACAGGAGATACCCCAGACTGAAGAGACACATAACTTCAATGTATTGCCTTTATGTTTAGGGTGGTCCTTATTCTTGAAATTTTGAAATGTTGTTGTCTGACCCTCCTATGTTGTTCTACCATATAAAAAAATATTCTTTGTAAAGTTTCAGGCAGATCTGACTATATTTAGAGGTCGCTCAAGTCAGTTGAAATATTCACTTACCGTATTATCCCCGTCACCTGACTTCTCCGTTCACCTTCTCTTGTCTTATTTGACTTAAGTGTCAATCAAATACTCCAAATAAATAAGGTAATGTCTATTTTTATTTCATATAGTTGGAAAATTCTGTACAGTTCCAGAAACAAGCTTGCCTATATAAACCTTGAAGAAGACAACTCGTGAGGGTTGTAGGACTGTTGTTAAGGAAACTGCTGTGCTTTGGGAAAAGGCTCATATTCCCATTTACCATGAACAAGATTGTATCAAGAAATTGGAGAAACTTCGTGAAAAGTGGCTCAAGCTGAAAAAAAAATTGCAAAGGGAAAACAAAACGTGTCTACAAGTGTACAAAAAAAGGTCTACAAAGCTATGCTTCGGTCGGTCCCTTAATGCAAAGGACGGGGTCGACGAACTTCTTAAACGCATCAAGCTGAGTGGTAAGATTTCTCGTGATATGGCTGAGTGGTAAGATTTCTCGTGATATGGCTGAGTGGTAAGATTTGGGGTGTCAGAGAACACTTTTGGGGTGTCAGAGCACATTTTTGACAAAAAACACTATGAATTTCTATAATCGCCTTAATATCCCAAGAGATTATTTAGATTTTGATCCCGAAATGGCCAACCCGGTGGCGCAGTGGTCTAAGCCATGGCTTCTGATCATTCGTCTGAGTTGGGTCCGGGTTCAAATCCCGGTGAGGCATGGATGCTGTGTTTTTCTTACGGCGTTCGCTCTCTCCCTTCCCTGGAACCAGTGGTCCTGAATTAGGGACGGGCGACTGCTTATAGCACATTGAGTTGCTCACGGTTGTCGTCAAACATCCAACTCAGAGAATGAAGACCAAAAACAATACTTATTACAAGTTGTAGAACAACATAGGTGTTGCTATCCCAACTGCAGGGGAAAAAAAAACTTAATCTCAGATGAGTCAAGTTACAAGCATTTCTGATTTAAGCGATTTACTGATTTTCTCAGTGTTAACAATGAATATTACTTCAAGTGGAAATAATGTTGTTGTCTTTGATAGGCATAATTAATTTAGATCAGGATTTGTGTTTGGAATTTTTCAGAGTAATTAATAAATCAGTATGTCTGTACTAATTGATGTATAATTTTATGACGTACAATATATGCAATCACAAGTAAAACTTTGAGCGTATTGAGCTACCACTAAATATTAATTAAAGTGGTAGAAATTTTACACACATTACTTTTTACATCAAGGAACACTTTTGGGGTGTCAGAGCACATAAATTTTTGAAAAAAAAATTCGTTGTATTTTAAGGATCACTCTAACATATATATATATAAATTTCTTTGTTTACGGGTTCAACGTTAACGTCCACCGTGAACTCAATGGGCTATAACCGATCACAATCCATCACATGTAGAGGATTTTAGGAAGGGAGTGTCTGACCCCAGGTCTTAAACAACCCTTAGAAATAGGAGATTTGGGCTAGAGCGCCCAATAGGAAAGTGACACGGAAGCGAAGCAGAAAGAGGGAGGAAGACGCCCTTATTTATTACCTGGGGGGCAGTACCCGGGGTCCGACGGCTTAACGTGCCCATCCAACGCACGGCGGGTATTTAGCGGATCGAGCGTTCGTACTTGCCTGGGATCGAACCTGAGGCCCTTCCCGTGGCAGTCACGAACGTTGCCCACTCGGCCACCCGCGGCCCAATGGGCTAGTGGGCAGCGGGTGGCCGAGTATTAATCAGTCGCCCCTCCCTCATTTAAAGCCACTGATTCCAGGGAAGGGGGAGAGCCAGTGCGTTAAGGCAAACACACCATCCAAGGCTTAACCGGAATTCGAACTCGGACCCATTTCGGACGAATGGTCATAAGCCATATATAAATCACTTGAAATGTTTCGTTTCATCGTGATAACCTCCCCTCCCCCGAACTTTTGGGACATGTCTACACCCATGAGTGATGCTAAGAAAACACACACGAGAAAGAAAAAAAGCAAATGAAGATTCAACAGTTTATTTTTTCTCTCTATAACACAACATACTCACCACAATACATTCATCTGCTCAAATATATTTACATCTTCAAACAGAGTCATATCATTTGAATATACAGTAAACTCATATTTGTTAGTTTGACTAGCTATGTTGATTATCTGTTGAAATTTACAGGAACCATTTGCAGATGAACTGAAGTCCTTGGAACAACAAAGTGATTGCTATGATTAACACAACGATATTTACATTACTCGTGTGCTCAAATCTGCTTCTCAAACACTGAATCTCAGTTCCATAAATACGAGAAAAACTATTGCACGCCGCAATAAAAAGAGCGAAATATTATTTCTAACAATAACGTACATCCTTTCGGATGAATCTGAGGGATCAGCTGTACTTATACAGCACGTCGATAGAAACGATTTTAGTTTCTATCGACATACGCCGATAGAAACGATTTCAGTTTCTATCGCTATATGCCGACAGAAACGATTTTTGTTGTCAACCACGACGCTTGATATGTATTTCAGTTTCATTCACTTCAGTATAGTAACGTAATTAAATGCAATTCTACAGTACTTAGCATTCCTTTTCCTGCAATATATATGACACACCGGCAATTGAATGAGCATAATAAATTTTTTTTCTGTGGAAACTACTATGATTTTAAACAGATTCTAATAATGCGTAGAGGACATCACAACAAGCTTTTTTGTCACTTTTCGGAGTCACGAGCGTATTCTGAGAAACAGAAGAATATCGCATTGCGACACACCAACAAGTGCAATGAAAAATTCATTTTGAGTTAGTAATATGGCTTATAGAAAAGCTCTGACAAATTACACAAATCACAACATCTCAAAGGAATGCAGTTTCCCATATTAACACAGATTAAAGAAGTTAATTGAGTTTGGATAAAACTTGTGTTATGAGAGAATGCTGGCGCTATAATTAAATTGGACGCATTTTATGCACACCAAAAGCTGAATGAACAAAAACACGAAGAAGGATTAAAAAAAAAAAAGCGAATAAAATTCAAGCTTATGAATAAAATCCCCTGTATGTGATGTTCGGAATTCCGCAAACTTTAAACAAAATTACGAAATCTACCGTTTCTAAAAGCTACCTGAAGCGCGGAAAGTTATGTTTTACACTTAAATTTCGGTGTTTGAAACAAAGTTCCCTGCATAAATTATCATACATAATGTGCCCCAAAGCGCATGACGCTAACATGAACTACAAATTGCAGTTCCAAAAATTGGAACCTGATAAAAAATAAATAAATACAGGCCACACTCTGAGAAAACTCTCCAAGAAACAAAACTTTGGTGTAAAATATGAGCAACAAACCTTTCTAATAACTGAACCACTTCTATACTTTGAAATTTTTGCAATTCTTACATAGTACCGCGATTATTTTTGGATACAAATTAGCCACATCGCTGAATAACGTAGACAGCAAAAAAGACAGTGCTATTAGCGCTTAAACTTTGGTAATTTTTTTGCGTCCATCCCAAATTTAAAGTTACTGGTTCTACTGAGTGGCAGGAAAAACACTATTAAAACACCGAAAATTCAATGTCTGATTCAAACTCTGGGAGCAAGAATTTGTCTACTTAATAGTAACAAATATTTAAGTACAACACAAACACTCTAGCGCCAACATTTTCCCATCCATCACAGAGAATTTCAGTCACTCAGAGACCTCAGTTCTGCTGAACACTGTATCATTTTCGCAATGCTTAAGCTACATAGACGGTGTCGCCTTCTGTGTTGAGGTACGGATACTAAGTTCTGAAGGAACCCGTTGGTTACAACGACAGCAGCCAATACTCAGAGAAAATCCGGCAGAGGTGCACATAAACAGGATGTATCAGTGGGCATGAGAAATGAAGCTTCTCGAACTGTCATAAGCGGCGATGAGATCAAATACTTTTTCTTCGGTTACGTTACTATTTTTTTCCCAGACTGAGGTCTCTGGTTAGCCCATGTTCTCTGTGCTCATATAAAACACATGAAAACTGAAAAATTTATTTCTAATCATTTGTTTTGAAGATTTCTGATTCTATATAAGTGCTTGATTACAAATGGAGCATTGTTTTAAGTATCCTCGATTTTTTCAGCAAAAATTAAAATCAATGAACGTTCCATCATTAAAAAAAATTAATGCATGTCACGGAACTTCTTGAATTTCGTGTTATAAAATTCACATTGTGTAATAAATGCAGGTACTTCAAAGACGCTTTTTTGTATTATACAATAATCGACTCTCAGAATATCAAAGATTCACACAATATACGCACTTGCAATATCTATCAATCACCTTCACAACAACACACCCATGAAGAAGAAAATTCAGAGAACTTTTGAAAGGTACTTCTGATATGTTGCACACATGTAAACCTTATTTGATTTCAATAACAGCAAATATGTCAACATCAAATGCATTAAATTACAACTAGAAAAAAATTCAATAGAATCCTATTTGAAACATACAATGCATATATACTTTGCCTTTATCTTTTTTACAGAGTTCAATTGCATTGGTGCTTTTTATTAGCATATTTTAGTATTTTGGCAAAACATTTAACAAAACCTTCTGAAAAGAACGAGATCATGAATAAAAAACATGTTAATCGTGTATTGTATTTCTATCATAGTATAGCTACTGTTTAAATACCAGAGGTTTATATGACTAGCTTATACTTTTCTTTTGATGCACATACTTTGAACTGACAGATAAGAATGACATCTTCAATATTCTGCACGTTTCATGTAACCACATAATATAAATTTCTATAAATCTTTAGTCCCAGCATTTTTATTTTCCTACAAAAACAAATCGCTAACATCAATGATTTGGATACTGATACTAGTTTATCCTTTTTGGCAGCCATTATTCAGCTCAGTTTGAAATTTTTATGCGTTTAAATCCCTGAAGGGTTAGGTACCTTTGCGTTTAATTGTTTTAATGTCAAAATACGATACAAAAGCAGCTTTATTACAAGTAACTTTCCTGAAAAACAGAATTCAGTTTGCTTCGTCTTCGACCAAAAACGAAGAGTGCATAAGTGTAGTCATTCAACGCTAGGAAATGACGAAGAGCTGCTGCGCCACTGACTTGCAGCGGCTGAATGTCAAACTAATCGGAGCACTACATGATAAGTTGAGGGCAGCCATTAATTTGAGTACTGCACAAATTTAGTTCTTTCAGTAGTGTTTCGCAGTTCTGATCTCGCAAATTTAAGCGATCGAACGATGTTTGAACATAAGCTCCGTTAGTGCAGCAGATAACTCAATTTACTTTTAGCCAGTTTTGCCATTCCCCTACATAACGGCGAGTCGTTCACTTTACGATCAGCCTCCCGTAGAGGTGACGATACTTCTCTTAAGCTGGCTTTGGCGCAACACTGCAAATTACCCTATACATACCACTGAACACAAATCAAAAGTAACATTAGCCAATACTGATGTCAACACCACAAGGTTACCCACTTCTCTTAAAACGACGTTGCACTCAAGAAGGTTAGAATAAGATATCTGGAGATGCCCTTGTTAATTTGTCTTTGCGTGAAGCCTATAACCGCGAGTGACGGCCATTCAAGTGTCAGAAAACTGATGGTTTTCAAGGCTATTGCAATGCATTTTGTGTTGTCCGAAACGCATTCTTTCGTCACAAATCTTTCTAATTTTGCATCGCAACTTGCTGCCGATGTGTGAGAAAACGCTGGATTTACAAAATCCTTAATTATTTTAAAATTCCTTCCCCTTTTAATTTTAAATTGAATTACATGAACGTTAGTGCAAATTCAAAACAAAAACATTACGTTAAAATTGAAATCTTAACTTGTATATGAAGTATAATTCATTCCGATTTTATGTTAGCACGACTTCTGCAACCAAAAACCATGCAATGCAAACTACACACAGCTAAAACTACATGGGCATTATGTAAACAAATCAAAATTCCCACACTTTGTAGCTTCACTGTTAAGAGACCAGGGCATATCCAAAAGTGTTATTCTAGCCTCCTTGGTTCCACTACAGAGAAAAAATATGCAGTATTTTGTAAAATAAGTTCCTTTTCACGTTTTCTGCACTAGTTGGTAGATTTCTCCAAGCTGTAAAGTGTTTTTGGATGTGATCAGCGATGTATGGTGTAACTGCGTTTGCTTTGTTGTTGTTCAGCATTAGAAGGCCTTACTACATTAATAATAGGAATACCTCCAAGGAAAAATCATTATGCTAACACTTTCGCTGCATGAATTTGAGACCGATTGCTACCATGAGTCCTGCTTAATTCTGTTGATTTTTTTTTTCAGTAATCGTAGTTGAAAGATTTGTGTAGGCAACGTGAATGAATTTTATCAAAGTATTTTGGAGAGACCTTGGTTTATGCGCGTATTTTTTTTCTCTTCGCATGAGGAAAAAAATCGCGTTACTAGTATAACTTAAGGCTCTTTCGATCTCGTTTACAGTGCTACCTGGTTTCACTTCCTGTTTACTGGGAGAATGTATAGAATTAAGCAGATAACCTCATGTTACTTTACATCGTGTGATTGGCTCGTGACGTCATGGTCCAGTGAAAGTGTTGAGACACGAAATTAGGGAACAAGTGGGTTTTCCGACAACCAATAATATCTGGTTCCAAAATAAGAACACGCTCACTATACGTCTAATGACAGCGTCGTTACGTAGATAGACATCCCCTTTATATTGTAGCATGAAATTGCTGACACATCAAAACAAAGGTACATACTCCTGTATTTACTTGATGATATGCACACACACACACACACACATTTATGACTTGCGCTCATTTTATAAACAGTTGATAAAAAAATAAGGCTCATATGTAGAAGCGACCTCGGTGATCGATACTACGCTTCGTAAGCCACGGTAGTTCGCTGGTATTATGCGATACCGATCCCTGAGACATCAGGTTGGATATTTTTCTTCTTCTTCTTTTGAAAAGCTCTCGAAAGTTAATTTTGTGTCTTGGAGGAGCAACAAAAAAGCGCTCTTAGAAAAAGAGACGGGACAATTCTTTCCTTAGTAACGCAACATAACAGCCTCTCTGGTACGTAAGAAGGAAATTCTTACCTCCCAGCTGAAGAATGATGAACATCCTGGAAATGTTAGTTCAAAGTACACCAGGCTTTGCACAGTCAAATAGCGCTTATAACGTAGTAAAATCCGTTTATTCACTGGTGTAAGACGTATATAGATTCGCCGAGCTTCCGGTCTCCACTGGGAGGCTTTTTCAAGACAATAGGTATATATCTAATTTACTGGTGTAGGACGTATATGGGTTCGCCAAGCTTTCACTCCCTACTGGGAGACTTTTTCAAGACAATAGGTATATATCTAATTTACTGGTGTAGGACGTATATGGGTTCGCCAAGCTTTCACTCCCTACTGGGAGACTTTTTCAAGACAATAGGTATAAATCTAATTTACTGGTGTAGGACGTATATGGGTTCGTCAAGCTTTCACTCCCTACTGGGAGACTTTTTCAAGACAATAGGTATATATCTAATTTACTGGTGTAGGACGTATATGGGTTCGCCAAGCTTTCACTCCCTACTGGGAGACTTTTTCAAGACAATAGGTATATATCTAATTTACTGGTGTAGGACGTATATGGGTTCGCCAAGCTTTCACTCCCTACTGGGAGACTTTTTCAAGACAATAGGTATAAATCTAATTTACTGGTGTAGGACGTATATGGGTTCGCCAAGCTTTCACTCCCTACTGGGAGACTTTTTCAAGACAATAGGTATATATCTAATTTACTGGTGTAGAACATATATGGGTTCGTCAAGTTTTCATTCCCTACTGGGAGACTTTTCCAAGACAATAGGTATATATCTAATTTACTGGTGTAGGACATATATGGGTTCGCCAAGTTTTCATTCCCTACTGGGAGACTTTTCCAAGACAATAGGTATATATCTAATTTACTGGTGTAGGACATATATGGGTTCGCCAAGATTTCACTCCCTACTGGGAGACTTTTTCAAGACAATAGGTATATATCTAATTTACTGGTGTAGGACGTATATGGATTCGCCAAGCTTTCACTTCCTACTGGGATACTTTTTCAAGACAATAGATATATATATATCTAATTTACTGGTGTAGGACGTATTTGGGTTCGTCAAGCTTTCACTCCCTACTGGGAGACTTTTTCAAGGCAATGGGTGGACAGGGCCTGCAAATTTATCCCTGTTGGCCCAAATCTTATGCGCCTCCGGTAAGGAAGCGATGTTTAAAGGATGCCACGTGACCATAATCATACCTCTTACATCGTGTCCGCTACGAGAGAGGTTGTCATATTGCGTTCATAAGGAACGAAATATCGCATTGTTTTCTGAAGTAATTTTTTTTGCTCCTCCAATACACAAAATCTCTTTTTAACAGCTGTTGAAAAAAAACAAAAACATAGTGTGCCTCACGGTATAGTATCGCATAATGCGAGGGAACGGATATGGCGACATCTAGCGTCGTCTGGGGCACATAAGTCACTTTTATAAATGTGCCAAAACTAAAGCTCAGCTAAGTTTTCACGATAATGATAGCAGCTTATCAGAAACTGAATTCATTAAAGGGAGGCGTGTCTAAGCATGCTACTTCGTTGGGTCAGTTATGACTGCATGTCATCCACTCAACAGAATAAATTGATGTCCAGCCCTGTCAAATCTTACGCTAGTGGGACAAGTATTAGTCTTTGCTCAACGGTCAAAGTAAACACTTGTTCACCTTAATCAAACAGATAATACGCTTTCGAATTTTTATCATACGTAGCCAAGAACAGATATACTGCCAAAAAAGCAACTTGAAAAACTTAACTGGAAATCATTAAAACAATTTGAGAATGCAGAAATGGAAATGGAAGTGGCACGAGTGACGTTAGTTTTGATTTTTAAATTTAAAACTTTGTTAATGATAGGATATTAGCAGTTGATGATATGTTGCAGAAAATCTCGTTTTCTAGGGTGCCAGTGCTCCCCCTCCCTTTTTTTAATCTTTTCGTATAGCGGGATTCTCGGCTGTCGGGGTTGTAGAGTATCCTGCGCCAATATTTATGGTGAACCAATAGAGTTTACCAGGTAGTTATCTGGGTCATGAAAAAGCAAAAGTATTTCAAGGGTATTTCCTATTTTCAGGACAGGGCGATCATCTTGGGAACGGCACTTTTAGAGGGGCACTGGTTACATAATACATTCGCACCGGCGAATTCCGGCTTTTTCGCAGGAAATTCAAAGGGGAAGGGAAAGATTGTGGGGTTTAAGCATACTTGCAGGTGCATCTTAAGGTGTTGGAAACGAAAGAAGGCTTCATAAGAGTAAGGAGAATTAGCTGGCATAAGCTTTGGTAGCGAAGATAGCATGAAACTCTAACGACAGATTGTACTGTTGAGGATATTCGAAAACGAAAGGTGAAGCGAGTGAATTGAATCCTTTGGCTACGGAACTCGATTCCAGAGATACGCTGGTGAGAAATTCCATGAACTGGAATAAGGTAGCCTCATGAAGGACTTGGAGTCGTGTGGCACTGATAACTTTCGAGGAATCTCTTCTCTTGCCGTTACACTGTTTAGGAACTACAATCGAACTTGCAAATGGTTCTATCAAATAATCGAATTCGCACTTTTCTAATTTAAAAGCTGACGCGTAGTGTTACAACAAAGTGTCTTTCCCTTTCTTTTGGTTTCTTTCATTTTTCCCTCATTAATTTGCAATGCTATTCATAATACATATGTGGAAATATATCTTGGCATAACACGCACATGTATACATCCATCTAAAACAATGTCGTCAAGGTGGAATAACCATACTACCACGTTCAAGAAAATTTTTTTGTCTCAGATTTTACAATAGCATTGTGCCCCACTCATAGCACAGATAAGATCATGCGCACTCCAAACCGGTGACGTCACGAATCGATGGTATTGCCATGTGTGTTTAAATAAAACTTTCCCAAGAGTACGCAGTATGCGCCATTTTTGTTTACTCTCTTGACTAATTGTGGGAGCTGGTTGCTTAGCAACTTACTACTTCAGTATTGGCTATCATACCCACACACAGGCAGCGACATAATTTTTGCGACTTTTCTTAAGAGGAGTTATCGTCATCGCTGTGGTATTGTAACGTCTGCTTGATTTATCATTTGTATCGAACATGTTTCACACGGCCAACCTTTAAGACCTTAGGGCATTTTACTTCGTTTAATGAGGTCAGAGAGCGACAGATGGCAACATATTTTCAAAAAATAGGTTGAGCTTGTAACTGGAGTTACGATGATAAAAGCAAGCATTATAGCGACAGGAATTCCATCCGTTTTTACAAATACTTTGGAAAATATACTGGCATTTCTATGGGCATATAGGAAATTATAGCTAACCTGCAGAAATACATCAATATATATATATATATATTTCATATCGCCTTTGTTTTAATCAGGGAAATAGTATCTCTATGCATTTGGGTAGGATATTGTAGACCGAAAATTCCATTTCCATCACTGCAACTAACAACAGGATCATTACATTAGTTTCTGAATTTCTTTGATTTTGGAAGATAAATCAAGGGAATTTTCTTCTGAAAAAGTGAGTTGGCAATATCAAGCATATCTGCAAAACTCGAAAGACAATGATTGGCGCTTGCAGAGAGTAGACAAAAACTTATTCCAGAATGTAAACACTGTTGTTAAAATTCGCTTAATGGTCATGTGAAAAGAACTTAAATCTATTTTTACGTTAGTATGTCACATCCTGTTATCACGTAATCTTCCAATTTATTTTTAGGCCTATTTTACTTGATCAGATGAGCGTCTTTACCTAGTCTTCAATTAAGGCAATCATCCTTATCTTTTTCAAATGCGATAGGTGCAGCAATTACAAAGGTAAACTTAAGGCATGCTAACGGAATAAACAATAAAAAAACGGAAAAACCGAATAACCATGCTAACGGAAAAATCAATGCAAGAAAAAAGTTAGTTTTAGCATCTTAATCGCTATTATTAAATGAAATAAGACAATACGGGTATGCTTGCAAACAATAATGATAAAAAATCGATTGTACTTTTGTCTACTCTTTCAAGCACAATACATGACTTTTTTTATTGTTATTATTGTTCAGATCTCCAGTTAGGTGATGATTGCGTGAAGTGATTCTATATTAAAGATCGTTATAAATTCAGTTAGAGGCATAGAAATCGTTTCCAAATTTTGAAGGTGTGCATCGGATATTGGGTAAAATGCTTAAGAGAACTCATGAAGCATGGACTTTATCCATGTGACGAAGGCATACAGCTGATTTTTAAGCTACGTACTATCTTACAATTTGATTCAGACTAGTTTTAATGCATAGTACTTTCAATTCTAATTTTTGTGCAGTAGAATGGAGTAATTACCCAGATATGATAATATATTAAATGTATGTACATATCATTTGCATAAACTAACAAATGGAAAAGGTAATGTAGTTCAAAGGGTGCTCCCATGATTGACAACTAGGAACTACAAATGTAGGATATTAATCTTCATTGTCTTAGTAAAATTGATCAACTAGTTAACAGAAACATGATAAAATGTGTGTAAATTTAGAATAGGTGCATTCTCAAAGAGCAAATTTCAAATAAATTTGGTTCATCTCTCTTTCTCACACTCTGTTTTTCTTCGTTTTTCGTTTCTCCATTCCCTGTCTTCGTCATGAGACCTGAATCATTCTGGAAGTCTGCCTGAATTCTTTCTCGTGGTGCGATGAAGACACTTGAGGCAGAAAATCATTGTGGCCTTTAAGATTAGGACAGGACTCGTGACTTGCCAAAGTTGTCTTGAAACCGACTAGATCCGCATTTGATTTCTGAAAGCACACCTTCTCAGGAGCTCCACAGTCTTTTTGTTTTCGTTTAGACCTGGGAAACTCGTCCCTCATTCTGAAATTTTCCTCTGATAAGGAATACGAACTGATTTCAGTTAATATACCAGGACACGAATGCACTCGGTAAAGCCCCGAGCTGCAATCCACAGATGAAGCATAGTCAGTGCTACCAACAGATTGTTTTTGAATGAGATCCTGTTCATCGTGCAGCTTCACGCGAGACTTTCCTCTAGGCGACAAGGAATTTCTGGTGCTGCTTCGAAAAGATATGCTCACTTCTTCTTGAAGTTCGCACATCGCCTTGTCTCTCTCAGGTGAACGGCTTTTATGCTGCGATGGTGAAAGACTAGTATCATCAAAGGGTGCCGTGCGTTTCCGAGGCCACGGCCACGGCGGGGATGAAGGTACTCCGGAATCATGAAAGCTGTCGGGATCGTCTGATCGTGGATCAGAGCCTGATGGACTGACGTCATCTGCAAAATAAAATAATCACGTCAATTAAAACATGTTTTCTTTTCATATATAATCTGAAAAAATATTTAAATACACAAACTGAAGCAAGATAGATTTAGATTGGTGACCCATTTTTCTTACTTATGTGTGTGCATATATACACTATATTGACAAGTCACCGGACACCTAGAAGAGAAACACAACATAGCATTTATTGACATACATCAGTACGGTGTCGGTCCACCTTTGGCCTTAATGCATGCACTGACCCTTCGAAGCTCGAAGTGGTTGGGTTTTGAGCTCCGTGATTTTCGTTGCTATAAGGTGTTTATTGAGTGCTTTAGTTTCTGTGGTTGCGTGTATCTTCAAGTTGAAGTTCTACGCTTTACGTTCGTGTATCTCCCAGGCTGGTGAGTGCCATATTTTTTCATTATTCACTGTTTTATTTTTCAACCAAGCTGGTCTTTTTTCGTTAAAGTCTCGCCATTGCTTCGATGGCGGAGGCAGACAAGGGTGACGCCCACATCCTTATCTTGGCAGATCAGCCAGCTTCCTCCTCTTCTTCTACCACTCAGCTTAATGAGGTGGCTCCCGAGCGTCATTGCGACGTCATGGACACCTCTTCTTCTCCAGCTATTACTCCCACCAAGTGCGGTGGTGCCAAGTCTCCTATCTACATCTCAGCAGATGATGACGTATCCGTTATCAGCAATACTGAGCTCATAGCTTCTACTTCTCATCAACTTTCTGATTCGCCCTCACTGCTAGGAGCCGCTTCATCGAATTCTCGACCCATGTCTGCCCAAGCGTCCTATGCTTCTGCAACTTCTGGGGTCCTCACACCCCCAGTTTCATCTGCTATGCCTTTTCCTGAATCCTATGTCACTGTCGTCGGTTCTACTGCTACAATTGACATACCAGAGGATTCCCGAGCTGGTCACCTTTTTTCCTCCACTATGGAACGGGGCGTCTATTTTGATGCGCTTCCCGACACTAAGCTGTGGCAATATAGCCGAGCCCTCAAAACTATCTTACCAAAGGATGCAATAGACTTTATAGCTCGAAAACCCAGATCTGTCTTGGTCTATTTTAAGGATAAAGCGAATGCTGACCAGGTCCTTACGGAAGGTCTAACCATCAATGACGCGCATCTGTTAGTACAACCGGTTGCGCACCGCCCGGTGCAGGTGACCTTCTACCCCGTACCACCAGAAGTATCCGACGCTGCACTTTGCACCTTGCTCAGCAGGTACGGCAGAGTTGTTGGCTCCATAACAACTCTCTCTGCGGCTCCCAGAGACCCTGAAGACAAATCGATTCGAGGTTTTCGCCGCACTGCTCGAGTCCTCTTTTCATCTGATGCTCAGCTGAAAGCGGTTCCGAATGTTTTGCACATCCGCTGTGGACAGCAACGCCGAAGAGTTGAGATAATCACTTCACAGTATTGCACTATATGTCAGAGCGAAAGTCACATAAGGGCTCAGTGCCCACGTGCCTCCCTGCAAACAGCTCCACACACTACATCTTCTTCTACTTTGTCCACCAACGCTTCACAGACTTCTTCCTATTAGAGGAAAGTCGCGGAATCAAGATCTTCCAAAAGTCAGCTTACTGCCATTGGTCAACAAACGACTTTGATGCCTCCACCTCCTGCTGATCCTAAGAATTTTCCCAGGCTTCCAAAATCGACTCCCCCTTGTACTTTTACAACCACTGCTGATGTACATGTTGACCACTCCTCAGCTTTTACCGTTGGCTCCATGACACGAGTCACAGGTAACGCTTCGGGTTCAGACTCTCCAGACGATCATGAAGCTTTAGTGGTTGCTGGAAAACGCAGTGGTGCTACTCGCCCCAAGACGAAGAAGTCAAAGACTCTGGCGTCCCGAAGATCATCTCACTCTTCTACCCGCTCATCCACTCGCTCTGTCAGCTCTCGACGACCGTTCTCCAGGTCGCCTCTACACACTTCCTCTGAGACAGCATGTGAGGGTGCCTTTCCCTCACTAGAAGAATTCACAACTTTTCTTGCTGAAAATGCTTTCCCTGCTGAGCCTCTGCCATACGAGGACGTGCTGGATTGCCTTTTAGGGTCCTCTAGCCCTTCCTCAGCACGCACTTCCATTCAGCAGTATGAAGCAGCTCTTCCACAAGTGCTGGTTCAATTACACTCACTTGAAAACACTCTTCGGCGCACTGCGGACGAGGTCCCGTGGAGTGCTTGTTTTCTCCGTCGACTCCACTCCATCACTACAGCCAGTCAATTCCTACTGCATCCCACAACTAACCTAGACATTCAAGGTGGTGTCACTTAATTGTCGCGGTTTTGCGACACCTCTTGCGAATGCGCTGGTACGAGAGGATCTTGCTCCGCTGAATGCTGATATATTACTTCTGCAGGAAACAAACTGTACTTCCACCACTCAATTTCATCAATGGCGTCAGTGGGATCATACTTTCCATCACGCCTACAGCCAACTGTCGCGTGGTGGCATGGCAGTTGGTGTTCACTCACGTTTTCGTTCAACTCTTTCCTCCTTCTCAGTGAAAAACTTATGTCGAGACTTATTACAACGAGTCTCTTTCACCGTCGCAGCTGAAAAATTTCACGTATTCAACATTTATGTTCCTTGCACTCCTACTCACGTGCCAGAGCTGTTTGCAAAACTTCGACGGGCTCTGTCACGTATTCCCATCACCGACCGGGTACTTATCGGAGGTGACTACAATTGCACTCTACATCCCCTAACTGATCGCTCTTCTTCTTCCAGAGAACACCGTACGGAAGTAGTACATCTCTTACAGTCTATCACTTCAGACTTCTCACTCGTAGATGTTCAACGCCATTTGTCACCAACCCAGACTACACATACATGGCGTGCACCAAGAGCCATTGATCCTCCTACAGCAAGATTGGATAGCTTTTATGCAACTTCTCTTCTTCTACCAGTAATATCAGATTCATGCTGTACACCCACAGCTTCCTCGGATCATTGCGCCATTGCCATAACAGTTTTTGCTACTTCAACACAGCCACGTACAATCCGGCCTTGGACTTTTGACGACACTCTTTTAGATGACTCAGCCTTCTGCTCATCGGTGCGAGATTTTCTTGCGGATTGGCGTACAAGGCTTCATTCTGCACCGTGCCCCCTCAACGTTTGGTTGGAAGTAAAACGCCACCTCATACTACTGGTACGAAACCTGTCATACTCGATCATGACACAACGGAGGATGCGACTTGATCATACTAGGCAAATGCTTTCTTTGCTCAATCTTGCTGATCCCCTATTTCAAGTCTACCAGGCAGAATTACATTCACTTTTGGTGCCACTTGCAAAACAAGCCCTTCAACGCCTTAAACTACAACACCTGAAACCTGATGCTTGTTCGTACGAATTCCTTACGTCACTTGAGTCAACTCGCCGATCCTCTTCTGTTCTACAGCACCTTCGTCTTCCAACTGGAGTAGTTTCATCCGAACCAGTTCCAATTTGTTCTATGGTACGTAATTACTACATTTCAAAATTTTGTGAAACTCCTCCTCCCTCCCCTACGGCTTCTGCTCTTCTGTTCTCTTCTTTGCCTCAGGTCCCTTCTCATCTTTCAGCCAGCCTCCTCCATCCTCCCACTTTAACTGAGCTCTCTGACACTTTCTCGTCCCTCAACCCCCGGGCTTCACCTGGCCCGGACGGTCTCCCTGTTTCTTTCTATAAGGCTTTTCTTCCTGCCCTCCTTCCATTTCTCCTCTGTGCCTTTTCTACTGCCATGCATCTTACATCTCTTCCAAGGAGTTTCACGCTCGCACATGTTGTACTTTTCCCCAAGAAGGGTGATCCGCTTGACTTGGGGAATCGGCGTCCCCATCTCACTCTTAAATACTGACTATAAACTCTATACTAAATTTCTGTCCCGCCGGCTTAACCCCATACTCCTTCATATTCTCTCCACTAATCAAACCTATACTGTACCCGGGCGCTCCATCTCCCATAATATTCAGCTTCTTAATGATCTAATTCACCTCGCCCGCTCTCGCTCAGAACCCCTTGCTCTTCTTTCCCTCGATCAACGCTCAGCGTTCGATAATATTTCTCATGATTACCTTCTTGCTACATTTCTAAATTTCGGCTTTCCTCCTTCCTTTGCTTCTCTTCTCATCTCCCTCTACCGGGACGCAGTTTTCCACGTCAAGCTGCTCAACCTTCTCACAGCTCCCATAACCTTTCGTCGCGGCGTGCGTCAGGGTTGCCCCTTATTCGGGCAGCTCTTCGCCCTCGCAATAGAACCTTTTTACGCGCAGTCCATCGATCCTTCTTTGCTTCACTACCACCGGTGGTAGCCAGCACACGTCATCATGTTGCTACCTATGTTGCCTACGCCGACGATATTACATTCTGCATTCGGCAAGACACACAATTTCACGATCTCCACAATCTCTACAATACCTACGCCTCATGTTCCGGAGCAGCGCTAAACACAACGAAAAGCACAGGCCTGTGGACCGGTTCGTGGGCTAACCGCACTGACTCTCCTTGGGGAGCAGAGTGGTCCAACACCTCTCAACGATTCCTAGGAGTCCACCTCGGAAAACCAGCAACTGCTTCACTCGTCACCTGGATGACTCTCCGGCCACGCCTACATCGCTCGGTCGCAATCTGGCGGCGCGCACAATTCTGCACCTCCGTCTTTCAAAGAGCACGTCTAACGCACACTTACCTGCTTTCAATGTGCACGTATTCCTGGTTGGCTTCGAAGCAACCAGCACTACGTCTTCTTGAACTCACCCGCTGTCAAACTCAGGTTATCTGGCCCGGCCATCACTGGGTCGGAGCACCTCAACTCAGCCTGTCTCCTTCCAACGGAAGGCATTAGTCTACCCGACGTCAGATCCTATTACAAGGCTTATCGTGTGTCTACGTTTTTACGATCACTTGCGGCACCTGCTCCCTCTGCAGTTGCTGCTCGTGATGTCATAGTCTCTCCGCATAACCCACGCTTTACTCTCCTTTCGTTCTTACTCATGGACCACTGTCCCCTTCTCACACTTTTCCCTCCTGTCTACAAAGAGGCTATCTCCTTTCTTCGTTCCCTCCCTCTTTCTCGCTCTCTCCCTGCCTCCACAAATGACCTACTTTCCGAACCTCTTTTTTTTTCATCTCTGCTACACCCTCCCCATCTCCCATGTTTTGCTTTTCCTTCATGGCTCCGAGCTGGAGTCGTTACTGTCAGCGATCTTGTTAACACCGATCTTTCCTGGCTCCCCTTCTCTTCTCTACCCTCTGCTCTCCGTTTCAATGCCAACGCTCACTTTGTTCACAACTCTCTTATTTCTACTATAATCTCCCTGTTCTTTGAACTTGCTACTCCCTCAGGTCTCATTTCTGTTCACTCTGCCTCTCTCCTTCTCCCATTTTTTCTGTCGTCCATTGGTCCACCTCTTCCTCTTGTCTCTTTCTCAACAGCTGATCTCTACCGTTTTCTCTCTCGCTCTTCCGCACCTCTTCCCATTTCTGGAATTCCACTTTCTTCTACCTCCGCAGTGTGGTCCGCTGCGCTTTCCCCACTTTCAGCACCCCTTGAAGTCAATTCACATTGGCTTTTCTTACACAACCGCCTCCCTGTGCCGTCGATTTTACATCGCATGACCATTTTATCTTCACCCTCCTGCCCGTATTGTGGCGAGGAGGCTGACGTCCAGCATGTCTTCATGTATTGCACAGTATTATTGCCAATACTCCATCTAGCTTTCACGCTAGCGCAACGATCCTGTGAGACCGTCCTCACCTTCAGCGCCTACCGAACACTACTTCTGAACTCTTCTCGCCCTATTCACCTTCCGGCAGTCTGCTCCTACATCTTCGTGCTTGTAAAACATATAATTCACGTGTATCATCTTCAGTGTCCCCCTGAAGCTTCTACTGACATAAATAAAGTCAGTACTGCGTTACTTTGTCATTTTCGTAATCGCCTACTCTCCCGCCTTCGACTAGAACTTACCACTGCAGTTGCACGCTGCAGTGAACCACAGTTCCTATCAACTTGGTCACCAACAACCACTTGGTTTGCAGGGTCGCCCACAATGCTTCACCTTACAGTCGGAACTTTTGTTTCACCTACCTCCTGATAGATACAATTTTTGCCATGCTGACTTGTCTTCAATTTCTGCTTCATCAGAGACTATTTTTTGTCTTTTCCGACAAATTATCATACATAAACTGTATTCTCTCACCACTATATTGAGCTTTGTGAATAGGTCGTTGCGTCAGCTACAAGCACCTGTAAATCTTCTTTTCATATGTCATTTTGAGACGATTTTTCTATACACATTTCCTGTTTTTTTTTTCTTGCTTCGCAACTGAGTGCAATCTTGTTCCTCAACATTCACAGTACTATATTATTTGTACTCTCTATTTTATCAGAATTTTTTTGTTTGTCTCACTATTGTACATCACTTTTAGTAGATCAATTATTGTATAGAATCCTATGAATTGTTCGAAGCATGAGCTACTTATAATTGTCAATTTCTTTTCACGCTTTTTTTTAAGCCTCTGTTCTCATCCTCTTCACATGTATCATTTCGTGTATAACTCATGTGTAATTTTTTTTGTTTTTCATTACTCATCTTGCTGAATTATGTATTCTCTCTGCGATGTCAGAGACTATTTCTTTTACCACCTCTGACAAACCAATATATATAAATTGTAACTTCTCATTGTACAGAATCATGTATATAGGTCGTTTCACGAACCACAGACATCTGTAAACTTTGTCGTTTTTACAGTATATTCTTATCTTCAATTCCTGATTCAACAGTGTAATTTTACTTTTCAACTGTGTAAATTTGTGTTCTCCAATACTCACTGTGATGAGTTGTGTCTTCTCTCTGTATTTTCAGAGATTATTTTTTCTTTTGTATTCTCAGGAAAATTATTGTATATAACTATTTTTCATATCACCGTTGTATGTAACATGTAGTACCGCGAGTCACATTCATCTGTAAATTTTTCATCATCTGTCTTTCGAACTTTCGATTTCATGTTTGTCCCTTGATCACCTGCAACCTCCTGGTTTTCCAGGTCACCCACAATGTATCACCTTTCGGTCAGAACTTTTTTTTTTTTTCATCAATATTGTGTAAAATTTATACTCTATAGTGCTCATCATTCTGGATTGATTTTACTCTCTGTATTACCAGAGATTCATATTGCCTCGCCAGATTTCTACTGCACTTAACTGTTGTCATGCAAACGTTGCACCGAATCCTGTAATTAACGTAGCGCAAGCTGCACATTCTGTTAATTTCTCATCACCTGTCTTTTGAATCTATGTCTGCAAGCTCGAATTCTGTATTATTCCTTGCATCAATACTGTGCAAAATTAATATTGTATAACGCTCTTCAAGCTGAATTGTTCCTATTCTTTGCTTTGTCAGAGACTTTTGTTGCCTCACCAGACACTCGAGTGTAATTAACTGTTTTTTTACTATCATCAATGTACAGAACCGTGTAAATAAGCAGTAGCGTAAGCTACAAGCATCTGTAAATATTTTTTTTGTCATACATCATTTGAGATGATTTATTCAAGCACATCTCCTGTATCTTTCTTCTAATAAATACTGTGTGAAAACTGACACTTCGACACATGTTTTCAACAAGGTTTTGGAACACAGCGATAGGTATGCGCTTCCATTCAGTACATAATGCTGCCGCTAACTGTTGCTTAGTAGTAGGCCTTATTCCAAACTTCCTATGCGGCGCTCTAATTCGTCTGATAGGTGCTCTATGGAATTATGATCAGGGCTCTGTGCTGGCAAGTCCACGCACGATACGGAAAAATCGTCAAACCACGCCGTAACAGTGCTTGCTTTATGGCTCGGGGCATTATCCTGCTGGTACCAACAAGGATCGGTTCCATTGTATTGCCGCAGAGTTGGTAAGGCATATTTGTCCAGAATATCGAGGTAGACGTGCTGGTTAACAGGTTTGTCCACCATAACCAATAGGCCGGGGCCCTACCACGAAAAACACCCCCACACGAGTACACTGCCCGCTCCAAACTTGACTGTAGGAACAGTACACTGTGGTAAATAGCTTTCCCCGGTTGCCGCCATACCCACACATGGCCATCAGACTAATGGATCGTGTATTTGGATTAATCAGTCCATAGGACCCCATTTCCATTGATCTACGGTCCACGATATATGTTCTTTACACAATGCTAAACGACGAATAGCATTTCGAGTGGAGATGAAAGGCTTATGAGCAGCCGCACGACCGCGGTTACCCATGGAATGAAGTTCTCTGCGAATGGTACGTGTACATACCCAGGTTCCAGCAATTTTACTCACCTGTACACTGAGGTCTTGTGCAGTACTCCGTCAATTAGCTGTAACGACTCTCCTGAGGCTTCGACATCCTCTATCACTGATTTTCTTTGGTCTGCCGGTACGTTTTGCTGCTTCAGGCACGCCATGTGTCTTCCACTTATTCAGTACATCCCAAACAGTTAACTTGGGTATGTTTAAACGCCTCTTGGTTTCTCTTATGGACAACACACTAATATAACACCCAACAATCTTTCCTTTGTCAAAGTCAGTTCTCTCCCGTCGTGACTTTTTCACTCAACCTCACAGTGCAATATGATCGCGGTCAGCTGCAGGCTTGTTTTTATACCGCGCATCTTAACAATGCAGTGGATCCGTTCATTTGCTTTTGAAGGGGTGTACGGTTACTTTTGTCAACATAGTGTATGCGCTGTCTGAGAAGTGGCCCGAACACGGCTGGAACGAATAAACCTGCACATCAAGAAGCGTTGCTGTCCCCTTAGCTGTTATTCAAGGTGGTCATTTAGAGGGATGATTGACACTACTCCTTTCTGAGTGATTACCTGCTGACAGGGATATAACAATTGCGACGAACTATGAAAGGGAAAAAACAATGTTTGAGTCACTTATTACCACCCAGTGACATGATGCCCATATCAGGAGAATTAGCTCTTCCCATGCCTTGGGTCATGGAGGAGAGAATAAAGGACTAGTAGGGGCATCTAATCACCTGTGGAAGGTTTATTTTCGACACTGGTGATATGAGAGGGAGAAAGAAATTGTTTTCTCGGTAGCTTTTATAAAACTTTGCTGCCATGGGAGCATTTTTGTGGGGAGCACAGGAAATTTTGGGCACCATTTGGTTGAGGTACATCGGTCACTTAAAGGGTTAAAAGGCGAGCGACCCTGAGTTCGTGAATAGTCTGGTGTAGTGGGTAAAAGAAGAAAACGAGAACGTTCACAAACAAAGCGACGCGACGACACGTTTCACTCATAAGGGTAATGTCACCATACAGCAAATAGTGTTGGATGAAATGGCAATGCCCAATACGGAGACGTGCCAGTACAACCTCCTTCATACGTTCTGGTATTGAGATGAAATCCAGACTACACGAACTAGCTTTATATGTAAGATGCGGTTTGTTTCCTAGCTGTTGCTTCTATTGGTTGTGTGATCATTATGTGTGATATGTGAAACAGAATGTTTATCTATAAACAGAATGTTTTAAAACAGAATGTTTATCTATTCTTCTTTTCCGAAGTTTTAAGTCTTCAATGGCAGACTTAAAACTTCGGAAAAGAAGAATTATAGCATACATGAACGAACTCGCCTTGAATAATATTATCGTTTGAAAAGAAAAGAAACTATTTAATAAAATAACGCAATAGGAGCACTGTACACAGAACATATTGAAGATTCGTTGCATCAAAACATTGCAGCTGTTGAAGACCACTTTCTCTGTTCGGTTGCCACTTATCGTGTGAGAGTTCACGTGATTTGCCACTCGCTCAATGCAACGAGAATTTCTAAACAATTGCTTCTCTTCCTCGCTTGTGCGGACTTTTAAATTTCGACTACTGCGAAGCGCGCCCTATGTTTCCTTGTGTTTCCAACAGTTTCTACAGAGCCTTCTACATGCTGTACGTTTAATATGCTCCCGAATATTTGAGAGTTCTGGTGGTACAATAGCAATGAAGTGGCCTCCGATGAGGGGACTTGGCAGCTATATCGGCCGACTTCTTAGTCTGGGTCCCAAAATGGTTGGGAATGGGGCAAAGTCGGACCAGAAAACAGACCCCCCGTACAAGCAACGTTGTAGCCTCCAATGAGGGGACTTGGCAGCTGTATCGGCCGACTTCTTAGCCTGGGTCCCAAAATGGTTCGGAATGGGGCAAAGTCGGACCAGAAAACCGACCCCTTACAAGCAACGTTGTAAACGTCTCACTTCGGAAAGAGAAGGAGAGTCACAACATTCTACTTATTATTTCTCTCCCGTGAAACTATTCGATAAAAATCATCTTTAGGCGAAGTGATCTTTCAGTGAAGCAGTTTTTTCGATGAAAAGACTCTTCGGTGAAACAAACCTTTCGGTAAGGCGACCCATCAGGGCTGAACTTCAGTATTCGGCCCCCAAGTAGTTCCAGCTGAAGACAAAACAAGGGAGTTGGAAAGCAAATATTTATATTTTACGCTTCCTTGTTTAATCTTAATTGATATCTAATTGTTTATCTTAATTTTTCTAATTATCATAATTAATTTTCATTGTATTAAGCTAATATTTATATTTATTCAAACAAACGCTTTGGTAAACCCCTCGGATGGACGCAAGTCGTACATCTTCAGCTGGAACTACTTGGGGGCCGAATACGGAAGTTTAACCCCCATCAGTTAAACGAACCTTTCAGTGATGTGATCTTTGTGAGGTGATAATGATACTATGTGAAGCAGGGCTGGTATCTATCTATCCATTCCTTCTCCATCAAAGCAGGCATGCAATTGTAAACATCAAGTGTAGGTTAGAACGTGGTAGAAGTAAGTCGGAAATCACGTCACTGTTACTTTGTCACCGTTACTGAAAAATCCACTGTCCCCGTTATGACCAGTGACAAAAAGTAACAGTTCCAAATTCACTGATAAGATTGCCACCGTTGGCTGTGTCCGAGCCATGGCCGGTTCAACTATTAGGCGAACTAGGCAGCCGCCTAGGGCGCCAAAATTTGAGGGCGCTATGATTTAGAGTTGATAAAATCAAATGTTAATAAATGAAAAAAAAATTAAGAAAAAAAGACGATTTTATTTTCTACTGTCCATTCAATATAACTTGCGAATTCTTACTCAGTGAGAAACGGAAACCTGTTCTTATGGGCTGGGTAAGGTCTTACAGACTCGGATTTTTCTGCTGTCTATTCAATATAAGTTGTGAATTCTTATTCCAGACCTGCCAACCTCTCAGAACGTAACGCTCAGAAAAATCGTAACACGACCCATGCTGATAATTTTTGAAGCCTATTTCAGCTATATAAATTCTTGATGATGAGAATGTAGGGATTTTTTCCCTACATCAAAATTTTATTGAGAAACTGATTAAATCTAATCAGAAAACACTTTTATGTTGTTAATTATTAGAAAAAAAAATTACGATTACGGGAGAAATCCTCACTCCGCCTAACTTCCGTTTTCGGAAATTTTGTGAGGCGGAAAACTTGCATTTTAGGAGGTCTGCAGATGTATTTTGGGTTTTGCGGATGTATTTTTTGTCTGCAGGACCAAAATAAATCTGCGATGTGCATCGGCTGTCGCCGCTATGCTGCTACAGGGATTAGTAGAAAATGAATCTGCGATGTACGTCGGTCGTCACCGCGATTCTTCTACGTGGATGAGTACAAAATAAATCTGCGATGTACGTCGGCCATCGCCGCGACTCTGCTACGGGGATGAGTACAAAATAAACCTGCGATGTACGTCGCTGCAATTCTTCTATGGGGATGAGTACAAAATAAATCTGCGATGTACGTCAGCCGCCGCTGCTATGCTGCAACGGGGATGAGTGCAAAATAATCTGCGATGTACGTCGGCCGTCGCCGCTATGCTGCTACCGGGATGAGTGCAAAATTAAACTGCAATATACGTCGGCCGTCGCCATGATTCTTCTACGGAGACGAGTACAAAATAAACCTGCGTTGTACGTCGCCGCGACTCTGCTACGGGGATGAGTACAAAATAATTCTGCGACGTACATCGTCCTTCGCGAGAGAAAAAATTACGATTACGGAAGAAATCCTCACTACGCATAACTTCCGTTTTAGGAAATTTTGAAAGGCGGAAAACTCGCATCTATGATAGGGAGTCTGCACGATGGTTTAATAGGGTTTGGGGGATGTCATTTTTGTCTTCAGATAGGATGCCTATCGCTTTATATACGCACTGGCGGACACAACAGAGTACGCGCATAGGGGACGTTGCTATGTATTTTGCATAAGCTCGTCTGTACCAGTTTTTCTGGCACTTCAGTGTAGATTTGAAGACACTTTTTGGCAATTTTGCGAAAAATAAAGCACGCAAAAAGAAATTTTAATTTCATTTCCACCAGTGAATAAATGAATGTAGTTTCTTTCTATTTAGTTTACATTGTATTTTTGCGTCTTGAAATAATTACTGAATAAATGCAAAATATTTGGCCACACAAAGAATAATAAAATTTTGGAGGCGCAAGGCTGATGGCCTGCCTAGGGGGCCAAACACCCTAGCACCGGCACTGGTCCGAGCAATGCTTGGGGTCCTAAAATCACTGCTAAACAATGTTTCCTTTTTTTGTGGAAACATCATAGCAGTCGCTAGTGATGTGAGCTTCCTTTCATTCTCCCTCTTTTTCCCATACTCAAGATAGTTTTTGTTTTGGTAAACAATGCGTTCAAAGCGAACCGAACGTAACAGGCATTTTGTCACTGTTACATACGAGATGGTTACTTACAGCCCCATTACTGTTACGTCATCCTCGTCGTAGACAGTGATACTGCCACTGTTACAGGTAAGGCGGTGATTCGGATCTCCAAACTCTTTGCAACTCCATCACAGTTGTCGTAAACGGTGATTTTGTCACCGTTACTTCAGTGAAAGCTGTCACCGTTGTCACTGTGACGGGAAAAAAACTCTGTTAAGCCCACCTCTAGATTGTGTCAACATTAATTAACTAGCAAACCAGAAAATTTCGTTAGAGATAAACTCAGACGTAAAGGAAATTCCGTCGGTTTAAAGACATACATGAGACTGACTGGGTGAAAAAATCAGAACTTGTGGCGAAACGGTGTAAATATAACGCAAAATGAGCCAGACAGAATTGTTCACTGAAGTTTGTTTACGCAAATATTAAACTGGAGCACATTACACTATTTAAAATATAAAATTACTGATATTTAACAACAACACAGAATAGAAGAAATATCGCGGGGGGGGGGGGGTGTACGATTACGGGCTAAATCTTCGCTCCGTTTGACTTCCGTTTTTGAAAGTTTTTCCTCCGTTTCCAAGCTAAAAGGCAGATATTTATGGAATAAAATGATATTTAACAACAATACTGGGCAGAAGAAACATCACAAAAAAATAAAAAAATAAAAATTGCGATTACAGAAGAAATCTTTACTCCGTCCAACTTCCGTTTTCGAAAGTCGGAATTCCGTCCTTAGGCGAAAAACATCCCCCCCCCATCCGCCTCCACCAATTCGCCTAAAAAATTCTGTTCCATTTATTCTTCGATCTCCAGAACCACATAAATGAGAAGAATCTGATGCCTCAAGATTCCCTAGGAATTTTCGTGCCGCGTAACTTCCGTTTTCCAAACATTTCGTTTCATTTTCTAGCTACAATACAAATATCTATGGAATAAAATATTTAACAACAATACATTGCAAGAAAAAGACATCACGATTACGGGAAAAATCTTCCCTGCCTATTCGAAAGTTTTGAAAGATGGAATACCTTGTCCACAGACGGAAAATGACTCCTCACAATTTCTCTTCAGTTCTGCATCGATCTCGAGAATGACCCAAATAATAATAATAATAAAGCGGAATCCCGCGAATGAATCTCATGTATGTTAAAGATCAATGAAATCAAGCAATATCTTTTATTCTTACCTCTCGTATGAATGTCTTCTCTGTCTATCTCCAGGTCCTCCAGTAAATGCCTTTCGGAAGGGCTCAATGGGCTCTCTAATCCCTTTGACCAAGGTCGGCAAACCATCTCGGGAAGTGTAAGCGAAAAGTACGCACTGTCTTTGCTTTGCCTGCAGGTTTCTTTCAGTTCTCTGGGCGAACTCCTTAAGATGACGTCATCATCTAAATCTTCCACATCCAGTTCCTCCAAATGAGAATTTTCCAAAGCTCCAGCGTTGGGATCAGTACAATCAGAACTTTCACTCCCGAAACCCGAAGTGGTGGCAGAATCTGAGCGTCTGTACCCTTCAGAAGCAACACAAAAGGGGTTCAGATATTGCTGGTTGTCTGGAGCGGCAGCTTCTTTTCTTGTGCACAGTTCCTTTGGCATTTTCCTCAAAACCACAGGCGATGACTTATTTTTTAGTGTGTTTTCCTTGGGCATTACTTTAAACTCTTCACCACCGGACGATGGCCACACAGTTCCAATAGAGGAAGTTTTTTCTTTTTGCTGTTCCACATTATTAAGTCCCGTAGGCACATAGAGTTTATAAGAACCACACTCAACGTGTGACAGAGTCTGAACAGAAAATTTCTCCATAGTCCACACAGAACTCTCTTCAGAATTTCGTACTTCCGGAGTAAAAGAAAATACATTCTGTCTCTCTTGATTGCATTTCCAAGAAGTGACCGTTTTATGGTTAAAACTTCCGGATGTAGTTGTGACTCGAGTTTCCTTGTTACCTCGAGATATATCTGATATGAGGGCCTCACATTTGATTTCCTTCACAGGAGACAGTGGCTTACAAGGAGGAGCAACTGGATGGCTCTCCTTGATTGCCCTATGCTCCACGGTACTGTCTTCTCGGTCTCGCAGCCAATCCCCGTAACAGCTCTTACTACGGTACTGCCTGAAATCTGGCCAGCTCAGTGGGTTCTTCTCTGTCAGAGAAGGGCTCTCTGGTGTTGTTGGGCCAGCAAAACTAAGCTTCGCCAATGCTGTTGTTGGAGACTGATCACCACTGCGAGGCTGAGGAAACGCACCAGGATTCGATTTCGAGGAACTATTAACGTCAATGTTCAAAGACAGCTTCGGCGTCCTCATGTCTCGACAACATAACCGTTTCTTTCCACATATAGGAGGTGCTGAGGTAGCTTCAAGCTTAGCATCCAGTATTTTCTCTTGCCTTAACTGTTTTTCATATTCTAGTAGCTGTCCAAGGAAATTGAAATTAGGAGAGATCGTGGGACGCTTGGATTTCACGTACCTAGATAAAGAAAATCAGCAGATTGAATAGATGTAAAGATCACATCACCTTTAAATACAGTTTTAAATCTCAATTCCATTGCACTATTACTGGAAGCAAGAGTATAAAGTGTCTGGAACAGTCAAAAAATAAACAGAGTTGAAGGCAAAGGTGTTGTGGTCACTCACAGCACAAATCTGTTTCAGAAAGTTTGCAGCTGGCAACAAGAGCTTAGAGAGGAAGAAGGGTTTCGAAAGGCCCTCTGAAGTTGTTTCAGATGCCTTGCTCACAGCTGTTGAAGCATGTCCAACAACCAGTACCATAAATTGTTAGATGAACTGGGAGCTTCCAAATCCATCATTGCTAATCCCTCTTGCATAAACTAAGAAAGAGGTCCAATGACATGAATTAACCTCAGCTCAGGCTCAACAACATGCTGAGTTAGCTACTCAAGGATCCACATGACACTGTTCACCATGCAAATAGCTACTGGAAATGAGAAGTGTGTTTATCTTTGTAATCCAGACACCTCCAATTTGCGGAACTAGTAGTTGGACACAGGTGAAGCAGTTTCACCTGTCCACAAATGTAGGCGTTTTGAGATAAGGGTCATGTTGTGTGTATGATGGAATCACAAGGATGTGATCCACTTTGAGCTCATTCCAGATAACCAATCTATGAACATTGAATTCTACTTCAAGCAGTTGGACCAGATACACAAGCTGGAATAACTGTACCCTGCTTTGGTCACCCAAAAGCGGACAACACTTCAACAAGACAATGCTAAGCCTTATACTGCCACTTCTACATTCATAAAGCTTTATGAAGTTGACAGAATTAAGCTCCTTCCACGCCCAGCACACAGCCTCTACCTAACCATTTCTAATAATAACCTTTTTCAGGCAATGGTACATTTTCTACCTGACACAACATCTCATCACATTTAAATCAAAATACTTTTCCAAAATTTGGTTGGTTCATTATTTCTTTAAACAATGAACAAATAACTAGGTAAAATTAACGAAGAAGTAATCACAGAAATCTCAATTTCTCGTATACTAGCACAGGAATAAATGCAGAATGGTTCTGATCAAGTGCATGGCAAGAATGCAGTCATGTTATGTATGGCCCATAATGTAGCCATATCGTTGTAAAAACTTAAAAACTGCATAGCCCTAGAAAGGGAACCTAACCCACATTTCTCGACTTCGGTTTGAGCATGCTATAATTAATACATCTACAGTATATGCTTCCCACGCACTTCAAAAAGTTTCTTCACTAATATCAAATAGAAGTCATCGCTCTTTCCACGTTCATAAGGGATTCAAGGAAAAATTCTCATCGGCAGCTACAGAGAATAGAACCCAGGGTCTTCCAGTTACGCGCCGGATATGCTTCCACCGCACCACAGCGGCCTCGAAATTCTCCAGACTCACAAACGACAAACCACATGGCAGATTGCTTCTTTGGAGCCCCACACAATGCTGGGGATTCACCAAAGATGAACAGCAGCAACTGAACAAATAACTAGAAGGCGAATGAATGATAAATACACAGTTGGCGTGAACCAGGAACATCAAAGAGAAATCATCGCTCTTTCCACGTTTATAAGTGAGTCACGGAAAAATTCTCATCAGCCGCCACCGGGAATCGAACCCAGGATCTTCCAGTTACGCGCCGGATATGCTTCCAGTGCACCACCGCGGCCTCGAAATTTATCCAGACTCACAAACGACAATCTTCGCCTTCTAGTTATTTGTTCAGTTGCTGCTGTTCATCTTTGGTGAATCCCCAGCATTGTGCGGGGCTCCAAAGAAGCCATGTGGTTTGGCAGTTTGTCGTTTGTGAGTCTGGAGAATTTCGAGGCCGCTGTGGTGCAGTGGAAGCATATCCGGCGTGTAACTGGAAGACCCTGAGTTCGATTCCTGGTGGCGGCCGATGAGATATTTTCCGTGACTCACTTATAAACGTGGAAAGAGCGATGACTTCTATTTGATGTTCCTGGTTAACGTCAACTGCGTATTTATTATTCTTCACTAATTTCTGTGATAATATCTCTGAAGAACTGGAGATTCCTGGTGTGGTAACATCAAGAAGGACGTCCACAGCTAAAGGCAAAATGTTGGTATTCAGTGACGGAGTACCTACAAAGGTTTGTGTAAAGACCAGGAACAAGGGGAGATACTTTGGGATTTCTCAGCCGTGGACTTCACTCTTCTTCTGGGGAGTCTGTTGTCAGTAGCGAAGCAGGAAGGTGATGCGATGCGATTTTGCTTTTCGATGTGAAGCCAGGAATAAGGGAGAAAAGGAATGAACGCGGAGGTTTAAAAAAAGAATACTAGCCGTGAGAGAAGGATATCAAGCTGTTAATAATAATATACAGAATGAATGGAAATCACGGACAATGCTTAAGACCTTCTCCATATTAACTGAATAAACACTTTCCTCACTGCAAGAGCGAGGTATTTTAGTCGATATTTTATTTATCTGCTACAGTCGGCTAAAATACGCGTTAAACCCCTGAAACAAAACTATCTAAAGGCGACGCCTCAACGAACCCTTCTCACAGGGCACTGAAATATAACTCAGTACCAAGTCCTGTAACAGTGCAAATCATCTTAGCAAGTGACAGTTTCTAACATACACTGCCGGAAAGTGAAAAAAGAACATCAAGAAGGAATTGGCGGACGATCTTGAAATTTACATATGTTAATGGGGTCGAGATTACGTAGGCGTGATGTTAATTTCGGGACCAACCGGTGAGCGCTTACGTCACAGCACGGCATAATATGCAAATTATCGTCGGTGGTATTTAAGGAGTACAGCGAAGTGAATGTAATCAGTCGTCGGCGTACGGACACATGCGAAGACCCTGAAGAAGCTGCAATGCCTGAACATGGAAGACGCGAACGATTTCAGCAGTTATCGGACTTTGAGCGAGGTCGTCTAGTCGGACTCCGCGAGGCCGGGTGGTCGTATCGTCGTATTGCGGAGCGAATTGGACGGGAAGTATCGGTGGTGATACGATGGGGGCGTAGATGGTCTGAGGAACATTCCCACACGAGAAGACGTGGAACCGGGAGTCACAGACGGACTGATGAGCGGACTGATCGACGCATAAGAAGAGCGGCATTGTCAAGCAGAACATCCACTGCGACGCAAATACGAGCTGCCGTTGCACCTGAGGTGACTGTGCGAACAATCCGCAACCGTCTACTGGATGCAGGACTACGTGCACGTGTGCCTCTGACTCCAGCCCACCGTCAGGAACGGCTGCAGTGGTGTCTCACCAACGTCTGCACTGGAGAACGCAATGGCGATCTGTCGTGTTCAGCGATGAAAGCAGATTCTGCTTGGGAGCCTCCGATGGCCGTATGCGTGTTCGCAGACGCAAAGGGGAGCGTCTCCACCCTTCGTTCATCCGCCAGCGACACACAGGGCCTACTCCTGGTCTCCTGGTGAGGGGAGCGATCAGCTATCACTCCCGTACACAACTAGTATTTGTACCGGGTAAGTTAAACAGCACCTCCTACATCAACAACATCATACAGCCCGTTGTTGTGCCATTTGTAAGGTCGGTCCATCGTGGTGTTTTCCAGCAAGATAACGCACGCCCACACACGGCACGTGCAACGCAACATGCACTTCAGGGTGTGAAATAACTTCCATGGCCTGCACGTTCACCGGATTTGTCCCCCATTGAGCAAGTGTGGGATTTTATGGGACAACCTCTTATCCGTTCTCCACGGCCAGCCACGACCATCCCCGATTTACGCGTCCAGGTTGAGGATGCATGGAACTCAATACCCCAAACTTACATCCAACATCTGTACGACAGACTTCATGCCAGAATCGCATAGTGTGACGCAGTTCATGGCGGTTCAACCTTGTACTAATTATGTTACATGGAAATGTTATTTTTCAGTTTACCAGCAAATACAGCTATATTTTGCCATAATGTTTTGATCAAGTTATCCTCTGTATTCCGTTATTATGCTGAATAAATTTCGTTGGTATCAGACGTCTCCTTCTTGGTGTTCTTTTTTCACTTTAGGCCAGTGTATATGTGTGATCTGAAGAGATTTCCAATTCACACCGCCATCGCGCGGTTAGGAAAAGTACAGTCTGCGCCCAGCTTCTGCGTTGCGAAGAAGCTAATTACAGTCATTCTTCGCTCCTCAATTCTTACTTCGAATAATGCAAAAACCGCAACATTTTTTACACACTGATATTTATTCTAATATTACAAACTGTGTCACATCTGACGATGTATTTGTGTCACATCTGATGATGTATTTGTGTCACATCTTAGTGTTGTAACCATCGCGTGTGCATATCCTGTGGTTGTGGATATTGAGTGCGAAAATTGGAGTTAAGTGTTTCCTCTGGCATACAGACAGGAGGCTTTATTCAGGGGATGCATTCTTTTCAGTTTGGGCGGCCAGCATGGAAGGAAGCGACATATTTATAGCAAGGGTAAAAAGGCTGGCACTTTAAATTGAAGGTGAAATGCGCAAGAAGCATCTAAGAGGCAATACAATCTGTCTGTTGCACCTCGGAGGGGAGAAGGGGAGGGGGTGAGAAGGCACCAGCCAAAGGATTCATGAGGAAGCGGAAAGTGCATTGAACTCTGAAAAACTGTTTTAAAAAGCGTTGGCCAAAATCCGTCGACGAAAACAAACCACTTGTTGGGGCGGCTGCCGTGTGTGAGGAACGCCGAACGGACATCGCCGAAGAGAGAGAGAACGACCCTTAAGCTGGGAGATTCCTCTTCTGCCTTCATCCCTCTGTGTGTGTGTGTGTGTGTGTGTGCATTATGACATATACTCTAATTTAACTTTCATTTTTAGTTCCTTTCTCTATGTAAATTTTGTGTTCATTCTTTTTAAGCGTTTTCAACCTTAATGTTATATTTTCTCACTCGTGGAAAGTTTTGAGGCAACAGTCTTGAGGTCAGAGTGCGTGACGTGTGAGTGTTGGCAGATAAGAACGAAAGATATAATGTTGGAGCAAGCAGAAGAAAGTGTGGTGGTGTGGTTTGCGTAATCGTGGAATATAGGGTGATTGTAAACTCCTTCAACAAAACAAGAGGGGTGATAGTATACATGAAGACGAACAATATTTGCATTGGAACCTAGGGCAGCATTCCACTCCTAGTGCCAGGAAAGAGTAAAGTTACATATCCACGTTGAGCCTTCAACAGTGAAAACAAAGAGACATACCTAATTTATGAGTTGCACAATTCCAATCGCATCAGAGAAAGACTCAAAGGAGCTGCTCAAACTGGCGTCCAAGGGCGTCGCTGCACATCCCACACCGGTGAATGAAGGACTGTCGCACCCTCTCGTAGACTCCCGGTGTCGTGTTGATCTTGTCGGCAGCGACAGCGATTCGCGCGAGATCTTCCAGGGAGTTCACAGCTGTCTCGTACACTAATGCTTTCATGTGCCTCCAGAAGAAGAAGTCCAATGGATTACGGTCCGGGGAGCGTGGAGGCCAAGCCACAGGTCCACCGCGTCCAATTCACCGCCCGGGACATGTCGCATTTAGGAAGTATCGGACCTTGGTGTCAAAGTGAGTTGGGCCCCCATCATGCATAAACCACATGTCCCTCCATGTGGTGAGAGGAACATCCTGCAACAGATTGGGAAGCACTTGCTCCAGGAACACACGGTACGCTGCGCCGGTCAGACGTATACGTCAATTCTCATGTGATGTTCGCACGGTAATATCGCTGAACGGGTTCGGCTGCGTTTTTAAATGTTTGCTCCTCATCGTCTACGCACGTGCTCAGCGCACCTGATTTGCATCTCGTGCTTCTCATGCGCTGGTTGGAACTTCGTGTGCCTGCTGGAGGTTTTTCGAACGTGTTCTTTTTCTGGCACTAGGAGTGGAATGCGGCCGTAGGTTCCATTGCAAATATTGTTCGTCTCGATGTGTACTATCACTCCTCTTGTTTCGTTGAAGGAGTTTGCAATCACCCTGTATGATATGTAGAGCACTGCAGCAAATTGTTGTTGATGGATGTAAACAAGACGAACCTAAGTCGATAAAGGTTTAGTTTTGTAACACGTGGATGCGGTCGTCTTTGATTAATTTGAAGTACCATACAGCATGTTTATGCAGTTCCTGGAACACTAATAAAGACCATTTATGTGAGTAACTGAAATCTTCTGTCTTCTGGTCGTAGGGTCGTCTAATTTAGCTCATTGTATGATTAAAGAGTATATGGGATTTGCAGTTACAATTTCTGTATGCCCCCTCCTGAAAACTAACCTATGGGCGCCCATGCAACCGTCGTGATTGTTCTGGAAGTTAAATAGCCCGGCCATACGGTAATAACCAAAGACCTATAAGATACATAGACTGGAAGTTCTTGTGCAAATGAGTGGCAGCAGCTGGCGACATTCTGATCGCAGAGCTTGTACGGCAAAACGGCATGTTTCCTATGTCATCATCATCATCATCATCATCATTATCATTGTCAACCATTAGCAATCCACTGCTGGACGAAGGTCTCCCCAAGTATCTTCCACAACGGTATGTCTTGTGCCAGTCTCTTCCACGTTACTCCCGCATACTTTCGAATTTCATCCACCCATCTCCCATGTGGTCTTCTTCTGGGTCTTTTCCTGTCCCTTGGAATCCAGTCTAAAATTTCGGCTGTCCATCGGGGTTCCATTCTTCTGGCAACATGTCCAGCCCATTGCCATTTCAGGGATTTTACTCTGATCATGTCTTCCACTTTTGTCATTTCTCTGATCCACGAGTTCCTCTTCTTATCTCTCCTGGTTACACCAAGCATGCACCTCTCCATGCTTCTTTGAGTTGTCTGCAGTCTTTGTATGTCTCTTTTAGTTAAGGTCCATGTTTCTGCATCATACGTAAGCACTGGAAGGATGCATTGATCAAACACTTTTAAACAACGTTAATTAAGCTCCTTTACCTGCGAGAAAGAAGGAATTTTACGTTGTTATAAAACTGCGTATTAATTTTTTCTCAGTGGGGGATAAATTGGGCGTAGCACATTTTAACTTACGATAAAGGAAAACATCAATATCGTAATTTTGAGGGATATGAAATAACTGAAGGGAAACGTCGCTTGTCCTACGTGTAAAAAATATTTCTGCTTCAGCTGCTTGCAAACTGTGTGATCTAGTTGCATGAAATTCGCATTTCACACTCTAAGTAATGTCAAAATTCATTTTAATTTACCATTTGTTTATTCTTAAGAGAAGTTGCCGAGGACCAAACTTTTAATTGGAGGTTTTTCCCGCAGTATTGTGAGTTCGTAATAGCTACTCAACGGTAGAAAAAATAAATAAAATTAAATATGATAGGAAGAAATGTCCTCTTCACATAATTTAGAGTTTAGACGATTTCAAATCTCTGGGATTAAAAGTCTAGAAAGAGAGGATTGTTTAAATTGAAAAATTTCTAGCTCATTAAAAAGTTTTGTTTAATAAAAAAATGTTTAGCTCATTAAATCTAGCTATTTTATCTTCTGAAATACTTTACAATATATGCATACTATTATAAAAACAAAAAATAATAAATATTGCTGGTTATATACTGTATATGAAGAAATGGATGTAACTCATATAAACACGCGAACGCCTTTAGTACACAACGAGATGTGACAGATTCTTTCCGTACAAGGCTGAACTTCAAATGTCGCACGGCTAACTTACGGCTTTCCAGTCTATATATCTTATAGGTATTTGGTAATAACATTAAAATGGATATTGGATTACACGAATTCTCCTGAGCATTCAGGTATGTCACATATTATTATTATACATATATATATATATATATATATATATATATATATATATATATATATATATATATATATATATATATGGGATGTAAGGTCAGGTGATTCGGTGAAACCATCAGCAGTTACAATGGCTCTGAAAACCTGCGGTATTGAAGATGCATACATTAATATTATTAATAACATCTATGAAAATGCAAGTGCAAAGATTCGGCTGTTTGAAAATACAACACACATAAAAATTGGAAAGGGAGTGAGACAAGGTGACACCATATCTCCGAAGCTCTTTAATGCCACATTGCAGGGTGTTTTTCAGTCGCTGAGCTGGGAAAACAAAGGGATAAAGATTAATGGAGATTATCTAACCCACCTTCGTTTTGCTGATGACGTAGTCATTTTTGCAACTACCCCATCAGAGCTGCAGAGTATGATCCAGGAACTTGCTGACAAGAGTAAAGAAGTGGGATTAAAAATGAACTTTCAGAAGACAAAGGTGATGTTCAATGCTTTTACAAGAAATGAAGATTTATTGATTGATGGAGAAAAGCTGGAGATAACAGACACGTACGTTTATCTTGGACAGCAGATATTAAGTGAGGGTCACATTGATGAAGAAATTAATCGGCGTACAAAACTTGCCTGGAGAGCTAATCTATTCCTGTTCTTTAAGGAATATAAATTCATTAAAAATCACCCCACCTGCTCAGATAACTACCTTTACACTTTTAGATATATTGATGATCTGCTGTGTATCAATAATTCAGAAGTTATAGAGAGTGATTTTGATAATATCTATCCTAGCTCTCTTAACTTATGTAAAACCAACCACAGTAATCAGGAACTTGAGTTCCTAGACTTAAGCATTAAGCTCAACAGAGGTAACCCATCTATTAGCCTCTATGATAAAAGAGTTAATTTTCCTTTCAAAGTAATTAAATATCTACACTGGAATAATAACATTTCAACCAAAGTAATTGAGAATGTACTAATTTCTCAGGTCCTAAGAATTTCAAGAATTTGCAGCAACAATTTGGACTTCAATTACCACATTAATATACTATTAGAAAGTTTTCTAGAGAACGAAATTCCTTCTTCTTTCATCAAAAGAACTTTAAGAAAAATTATTCTGAATAATAGAGTAAGGTTGGCAGATCTGCTTTAATTTTCTACACAGTTAATAATATGATTCTGACCAATCAAAGCCGTAAGGAAGTTGGCTAGAGGATGCCTATTAACTACCTAAAGGAACCTTAGTGCTATGGATATGACGGTCCTATTAAAACAAAAAATTAAATAATATAAACAAAATCACAAAAAAAGCTTAAAAATCTGTTTATAAAAGAAAATAAAAACAAATAAAAAAGAAAACTAGTTATTCATCACTAGGATAGCTATACTAAAAATAGTAAAACCAACATTAAAATTAATAAGATTCTGATTAATCTATAGAAGCTCACTAAGGTGATTTAATACATGCAAAGATTATTAAATAAACTGCTCGTGTATTTTATAATATTTCTCATGTATTCTGGAGAGTTAATTCTGCTCTTTCTGATCATACAGATCCACAGTCTTAAGTTTATATATTTTTTTCTCTGGTTAAAATCTCCGCGCGTTGGTTTCTTGCTGTATGAGGAGGCCATCAGCCCCACCCTCACTGCCCCCCAGCGTCTAGGGAGTGGCGGAAGAGGTCAGCCATGTTCTTCTCTTGTGAGGAGAAAAGTTTTTGTAACACAAGAGGTAAGCTCTCTTCCTTGTTTTTGGGTTCTAGGTTTTATAAGTTCAATGTTTGTACTTCATGTACCTTTTCTCTGTCGTTTTTTAGCTTTTCAGCTTTTAGGCATTGGTTTGTCTGTTAACATTTTTGCGGGTTTTAACTCTTTCTTTTCTTTGTAACTTTGAGCGTCTTTTGGGGTACCTAGGAACAGAAGATGGCTAAGCTTGTTCCTTTTCTATGCGCTGTCTATGCGCTGTTTTTTCAAAGTAGTTAAGTTCTTAATAACTAATTAATTATGCACTTAAAGCACTGCTGAAATACTTTGTACATATTGCAACTAACTGTTTAAGGTATATAACTTTCACAAAGTTTTCTTTAGTTAATTATTATCTTTAGCTTATTCTCGTTTTCGTGCTGTCATAAGTTGTAGAGTAGGGGTTTTAGACTCAAGTTTTCTTTCAAAAATCTGTTCGTTATAAATTAACATTTCCTTTTTTAATTGCAATGTAAAATTTGGATTTCTTTTGCATTGTTTTTCAGGTTTAAATTCTCTCTCAAACGAACTTGGAATTTCGTTATGGCTGAAAATCATTTCTAATTATTATGTCACTCTCACAGCTTGAGTTCTCTTTAATCTTCTTCTCTCTGTTTAATCGTAACAGATGAAGAGTATGGGTCGGGCCAGGAAGGTTAATGGATGCAAGCGAAATTGTTAACTAGTGCTAGGTCATGCAACTCTAAGGAGGACATGACTTATATATATATTTTTTAAACTATTTTAGGTGGGAATGTTACTTGCATCTATGGCCTTGCAGAAACCCATTTCCAACTAGGTCTTTGTGGAAGTGAGAAAATGCAGAGTTTTTGCTGGTCCTTGATAAAGCCAAGGCTCAGTATTCTCGACACCTTCTACATTCAGTTGTTTTATTTTATTTTTTTATCTTTTTTTCCTTTTTGCTCACACAGGTAGATACATAACCTTTTCTATGTTGTACTAGGTGTGAGTCAAAATTATATATGTATTTTTTTGCTTAGGTATCTTCTTTATAGAATATATATATATATATATATATATATATATATATATATATTTTTTTTTTTTTTTTTTTTTTTTTGTGCATGATGTGAAGTTACTATGGCAGATTCACGCTTCACCGTTCCACTACCCTTTTAACGCACAACCTTCACTGTTGGAATCATTATTTTCAGACATCAGTGGCGTATTTTGGGTCCGAGACCTGGGCTATCTCAACGCCGTCCCCCCCCCCCCCCCCCACTGTTTTTTAAAAATTGCGAAGTTTCTTTTTTAATTGTTAAGTAATAGAATAGTAACATTTTCTTCTAAATTTTAGGTGCATGCTATTGCTAACAAGTTACCAAATAATTATGGGGAATTAGGATTTGAACACTTATTTGTACACGAACTCCATTCTTCTTTCCTTTTGTGTGAACTTGAGTGTTACGTTTTCACAAAAATGCTTCTTCGGAGTACTTTTTCGTATTTAAAAAGAATGTTTTTCTCTATTAACAAACCAGCCAAGTTGCTCGAATGCGCATGTCCTTTTGTGGCTCTAAGATATATTTTGATTCTTTTTAATACGGAAAAACCTCTTTCGGCAGTTGCAGTTTTTGATGAAAAGTTTAATATTAGATCTGGTAATTTGTACACCTCAATAAACACTATGTCCAATTATTCAACTTTATGTAACAAGTAATGTCTCTTACTGATTTGTTTTGTATTCATCAAGGGAATTAAACACCTTCAGTTCATTTTTTAATCGAGCTGTATCAAAATTTGAAGCCAAGCTCTGAAAGTAGATGTTCAGGGAAGCTTTCACAAAATTTATCAAAACAGTTCGAATCCAACAAAGCCACGAATTTAAGATATAATATCACCGATTTTAATTCATTGACACTTCACATAAACTGAAACAACTATCGCGAAACACGCGCTGGAAGCATGGAGGGACTGAGGTAGTCCGAAATCTTCGTTTTTTCGGAGCGAACCTTTGGCCAAAGCGATGGCCATTCACGAGCTCCGTAGCTCATTCATGTTGTCATGGAAACACTAGCAGGGATAGTATTGATACATCAGAACAGCGAAGTCTCTCGAAGACCTATTTGCGTTACGTTGATGCCGCTGATTATCGCTCGCCAGGCTGATTCTCGTAATCGAAAGAAGCGAATCCGCTCGTGTTATTTTCGCAGCGAAAGCATCGACATATCTTCATACCGTTGATAATTGACTTTTATTTATGTATATTTAATTAACTTTTATTTGTGCATTATACGCCACTGTCAGACACCTACGTCATATTAGATTGGCGTGACTCAGATATGGTGATGATGAACACGTTTTACAACTCACAGCACTCTAGGTCGTCTTCCCAAAAGGTAAAATTAAGTTGAACTCCGATTTCTCGTTTGACCTGTCTGCGAAGAAATAAACAATGTGTTTAAGGCCGTTATTACTACACCAAGTCCCAGAATCTGCCCCGCAATGAGGGCTTCCCTGTCTCGACACAGCAGATATCTTTATCGTTAATACCCCGTTTCAATCTCAACAAATCCTGCTCTTAATCATCTTGTGTAATGGATAAAAGAAAGAGGTAATGAGGTATGAGCAAAACATAAAAAAACTTACCTATAACCGTCATCAGAAGACAAACGAAGGTAGCGCATAACATATGCTATAGCTACAGTGGGAGACCTAGATATCCCTGCCAGGCAGTGCACCAACACACATCCGTTTCCTTCGCGTGCCTTATCTGCAAAAGTTTGCACAATTAGCATCTGATATCTTAAACATAAACCACTATAAAAATACAAAGGCAGAATTTTGACAAAAATGAAAAAAAAAAAAAAAAATCGTTTTTCAAATTTTTAACTTCAAACCAAGAAGCTGATAGGCGTTTGTAGCTAATTTGCGTATTTAAACAAACTCAGGGGTGATTACGAAATGAAACAAAACACCCGGAAACTCTGAGCTCATTGCTAATATACAGGGTGTAACCAAAAATCCGGAAACAGCCACGAAATAATGATCTTACAGGAACGAAACTGATGGCTACGTATAGGTAAAAGGCTATGGCCGATCGAATGGGACCAACAGCAGCGCTTTCTGGCGGATATTTGTGGTACTTTTGAAAACTAGCTTCGAAACAAAGCGAGATAGGGGGGAAGGCAAACGCAAAGTTGTAGAGCCTTAGTTGGTTAGTAGAAAACGACACTTGGTTCGCCCAAAACCAGCAAGGAAATGCCTGTAAACGCAACGAATGCGAAAGTTCGCAGGACGCGCAACGAATGCGAAAGTTCGCAGGACGGTGTCGATTAAAAAACCGTTGGCTAACGCATGTTGCATGTCGGTTTCTAAGCATGGTTTTCCGACTGACATCGTGCGGCGAACGTTGGCATTCGTTGCGTTTACAGGCGTTTCCTTGCTGTTTTCCGGCAAACCACGTGTCGTTTCCTACTAACCAGCGGATGCTCTACAGCTTTGCAGTTGACTTTTTGCCCTACCTCGCTTTGTTTCGAAGCTAGTTTAAATAAGTACCGCAAATATCCACCAGAGGGCGCCGCTGTTGGTCCTATTCGATCGGCAATGGCACTTTACCTATACCTAGCCACCAATTTCGTTCCCGTATGACCATTATTTCACCAGTTATGCAGCTGTTTCCGGACTTTTGGTAAAACCCTGTATATATAATTTATGTATTACGCACGTACTGACTAACTACACAACAAATAAGCACTAGTGTCTATGTAGTTTAACTTCGCATCTTTTCTTGTACCAAATTTTCTTTCCGTGGGCTACAAATCCTTCGGCATTATATTTTAGAAGTCAAATTTCGCACTTAATATTACACAATAATTGGGTATCTATGGAGATTAGTTCTACTGGAAGCCTACAGTGGTTGCCATTCAATTTCTAAATGTAGCTCATTGGATTAACGGAATCTAATATACCCAAATTATCGGATACACAGGTATGATAAAGTAAACTTCTCCATCATTTTTATGCCAGGGGAGGACTTCGAACCCACAACTCTCGGCTCCGGAGCTCCGAGTGCTATTCACTATACTACACTGGCATGTGCTCTCACTGCTATCTGCCTTTATCTCATGTGCGTCCTATAGGGCAGGCACACATTTTTATGCCAGGGGCGGAATTCGAACCGACAACTCTCGATTCCAGAGCTCCGACTGCTATCCACTATATTACACTGGCATGTGCTCTCACTGCTATCTGCCTTTATCTCATGTGCGTCCTATAGAGCAAGAACACATTTTTATGGCAGGGCGGGATTCGAACCCACAGCTCTCGGCTCCGGAGCTCCGTGTGCTATCCCCTATAATGCCCTGGCATGTGCTCTCACTGCCATCTGCCTTTATCTCGTGTGCGTCCTATAGGGCAGGCACACATTTTTATGCCAGGGGCGGAATTCGAACCCACAACTCTCGGCTCGGGAGCTCCGAGTGTTATCCACTATACTACACTGGCACGTACTCTCACCAGGGGCGGGATTCGAACCCACAAGTCATCTGCCTTTATCTCATGTGCGTCCTATAGGGCAGGCACACATTTTTATGCCAGGGGCGGATTCGAACCCACAACTCGCGGCTCCGGAGCTCCGTGTGCTATCCCCTATAATACACTGGTATGTGCTCTCACTGCTATCTGCCTCTATCTCATGTGCAGCCTATAGCGCAGGCACACATTTTTCTGCCAGGGGCGGATTCGAACCCACAACTCTCGGCTCCGGAGCTCCGTGTGCTATCCCCTGTAATACACTGGCATGTGCTCTCACTGCTATCTGCCTTTATCTCGTGTGCGTCCCATAGGGCAGGCACACATTTTTATGCCAGGGGCGGAATTCGAATCCACAACTCTTGGCTCCGAGTTCTATCCACTATATTACACTGGCATGTGGCCTCACTGCTATCTGCCTTTATCTCATGTTCGTCCTGCGTGGCAGGCACGACACAGATCTATAATGATGAAAAAAGCCTTCCTTTCAGCATGATATTATCTTGAAAGCATGTTTGATAACAAAATTGACAAATCGTCTACATTCACCATCTATACGAAAATGCGGTGTTTTCAATCAAACAGTGTGATTCCCAAAGAAAATGGAACTTGAAAAGAACTTTTAGTTATCATTTCGTAGCATTTTTAGAAATGAAATGACTATGGAATCTCAAATTCTTCTAATACTTAAAAAACCGGATTTTCGGGCGCAAAATGTGACAAAAACCCGGAAGTCCGTGCTATACACAGATTACAGACAGTTATGCAAACTAATAAACCCGGAAGACCCTGCTACACACGGATTACAAACAGATGTGGAAACCAGTAAACCCGGAAGTCCCTGCTACACACGGATTACAAACAGATGTGGAAACCAGTAAACCCGGAAGTCCCTGCTACACACGGATTACAAACAGATGTAGAAACCAGTAAACCCGGAAGTCCCTGCTACACACGGATTACAAACAGATGTGGAAACCAGTAAACCCGGAAGTCCCTGCTACACACGGATTACAAACAGATGTGGAAACCAGTAAACCCGGAAGTCACTGCTACACACGGATTACAAACAGATGTGGAAACCAGTAAACCCGGAAGTCCCTGCTACACACGGATTACAAACAGATGTGGAAACCAGTAAACCCGGAAGTCCCTGCTACACACGGATTACAAACAGATGTGGAAACCAGTAAACCCGGAAGTCCCTGCTACAAACTGATTACAAACAGATCTGCAAACTAGTAAAACACATTACACCAAACCCACGTTAATAAGTCTTAAATTACAACGTTACCAATCTGTACACACTGCTGTCAGTCGAAGATACCAGAGGCGCAAATAAAAAAAAAAAGTTAAACTCGTATAAGAAACAAAACGAGGAAGTACCACATTTTACTGCGGTCACGAAACATTTTCTTCATACAATTTGCGTTCGTCGAAAATATTCAGTACACAACAGATTGAAACAAGGGGACATTTCAAGAGGGCGTGGTACCTGATACATAATTCCGTAGTGTCGCACAAAATTGCGAGACATTGGTAGGTCGCACGAACTTGGGAAATGGCTCATTTTAGAGATCTGGATCCCAAGAATCGGGTGAAAATAAAAATTTTCGTCTAAGTTTAATCAGCTGATTGTTGTACGTATCACAATACTCAGTCTCACTTCGTCATCGCAACGAGGGCAGACGGGTAGTCGTATGACCTTGGAAGATGGCGCCAGCCGGAGCCAATGAGCAAGGAGCTGATTGGCTATTATCAAGAGCGAATCCGCTGAACGAGCTTCCACTGCTATTCAACTGTAAATGTTACAGTGACCGGAAATACAATAGTGCAATGTCATTAGCTCTCGGTCTCGGCCTCAAAAAAGGAGATTCCAGGCAATGGTGCGTACTGCTTTATATTTCAGAAGCAGATTCACCAGTACATCTCGGACTTATTACCGCTTACTGGCGAAGAGTGTACTTTATAGATTCCTCGGCAGCTACTGATATACGTATAGGTCGTAATGAAAATAAAGAATTAAAGCCATCGATATTGACAGCCCTGGCAGTATTACGACTAACAGTACTTACGCCCAAGCATACAAGACTGCAGCTGAGGTGATTGAATATGAAGTAGGAGGATATAACTTGGACCTGCGTTTTGTTGATAACATATTTACACATTCTCTATATTCCCTCAACAAAATACATAAAGCATGAAAAAATGGCGCAATTTTATTGCCGCTTTACTTTCTTAAAAACTGCGAAAATTACTTCTTATTAGATTGGAACTTTTGCCGCACCAAACCATTTAGTATTAGTATAATAGGAAAATGACCCAGATCCTCGATATTAAAATATATACACTATATTGACAAAAGTCGCCGGGCACCTAGAAGAGAAACACAACATAGCATTTATTGACATACATTAGTACGGTGTCGGTCCACCTTCGGCCTTAATGCATGTACTGTACTGACCCTTCGAGACATGCTTTCGACAAGGTTTTGGAACACAGCGATAGGTATGCACTTCTATTCAGTACATAATGCTGCTGCTAACTGTTGCTTAGTACTAGACCTTGGTTCCAAACTTCTTATGCAGTGCTCTAATTCATCCCATAGGTGCTGTATGGGATTAAGATCAGGGTTTTGTGCTGGCCAGTCCACACGCGATACGGAATTATCGTCAAACAATGCCGTTACAGTCCTTGCTTTATGGCTCGGTGCATTATCCTGCTGGTACCAGCAAGGCTCGGTTCCATAGTATTGCCACCGGAGGGCATAATTGTCCAGAATATCGAGATAGACGTGCGGGCTAATAGGTTTGTCCACGATAACCAATGGGCCGGGACCACACCACGAAAAACACCCCCACACGAGTACACTGCCAGCTCCAAACTTGACCGTAGGAACAGTACACTGTGGTAAATAGCTGCAAACATATCTACACGCGGCCATCAGACTGAAGTTCTCTGAGAATGGTACGTGTACATACCGAGGTTCGAGCATTGTTACTCACCTGTACACTGAGGTCTTGTGCAGTACTCAGTTGATTAGCTGTAACTACTCTGAGGCTTCGACGTCGCCGCCCCGGTGGCGCAGTGGTCTTAGGCGTTGGCCTCTGATCATTCGTCCGTAAGGGGTCCGGGTTCGAATCCCGGTCAGGCATGGATGTTGTGTTTGTCTTACGGCACTGGCTCTCTCCCTTCCCTGGAACCAGTGACCCTAAATTAGGGACGGGCGACTGCTTATAGCCCATTGAGTTGCTCACGGTGGTCGTTAAACCTCCAATCAAATAAATAAATAAAGGCTTCGACGTCCTCTATCACTGATTTTCTTTGGTCTGCCGGTACGTTTTGCTGCTTCAGGCACGCCATGTATCTTCCACTTATTCAGTACATCCAAAACAGTTGACTCAGGTATGTTTAACTACCTCTCGGTTTCTCTTATGAACAATCCACTATTATAACACCCAACAATTTTTCCTTTCTAAAGTCAGTTCTCTCCCGCCGCGACATTTTCACTCAACCTCACAGTGCGATATGATCGCGGTCAGCTGCAGGCTTGTTTTTATACCGTTTGCAGCTGTACCTCGCACATTAACAACGCAGCGGATCCGTTCGTTTGCTTTTGAAGGGTTGTCCGGTGACTTTTGTCATTACAATGTATATTAGCTACACTGTTAAAAATTTTGTGGTTGGTTGCATCAAAAAGTGGCGCTACAATAGGTGCATCACTTTCTGAGAAAAGATACACCATCGAGTGGTGCAAACAGAACGTAACAATATGTTGCAATCTTGCACCTACAGCACTGGCTTCTCCCTTCAATGAAACCAGTGTCCCAAAATCAAGGATGGGCGAAAGCCCCATCGAGTTGCTCACTGTGGTCGGTACCCCCCCCCCCCAATAGTTTCAAAGTTTATCGGATATATTAATTTTTCATTCCGGAAAACAATTTTTTTCTCCTAAGAAACTTAGCCCCTACTTAAATGGGCTCTGGACACCACTTTTGAATAATGAGGGGGGGGGGTCTCATCACTAGTGGCGATACCGTCGATTCGTTTTGTGGGCAAATTTCACCCTTTTTTGGGCAAGACCTTGGCATTAGAGAGATGAGTTCCCTCCGTTTGTGACGTCACTCTCATGTTACAGAGCTTGATACGTCGGTGTCGTGTTTGACGTCATACACGACAACGTTGGAAACCAATCCGGCCGCCCCGGTGGCGCAGTGGTCTAAGCGATGGCCTCTGATCATTCGTCCGAACGGGGTCCGGGTTCGAATCCCGGTGAGGCATGGATGTTGTGTTTGTCTTACGGCACTGGCTCTTTCCCTTCCCTGGAACCAGTGACCCTAAATTAGGGGCGGGCGACTGCTTATAGCCCATTGAGTTGCTCACGGTGGTCGTTAAACCTCCAATCAAAAAAAAAAAAAAAAAAACAACAATCCGAAGCCTTGGTTTCTACGTGACGTCACTAAAAGAGGGAACTGATCTCTTTAATGCCATGGCCTTGTACTTTCTAGACGGCTTTGGCCTAACGCATTTTAAATTTCTTAACTTGAGTATTTGTCATTTTCTTGCAGGACTTCCGTCCACAGTGAGTAGAGTTTAGGTCCCAGCCACCTACAGCGAGATTGCCTTTTGGGCAAGACACAGAAACGGAAGGAATGAGAGCAAGTCTAGCGACTTTGACAGAACAGTTTGTAGTAAGATTAGAGTACAGTAGATGGCGCCACCGTACAAGTACGATGTTGCACACAGAGGAATGAGAGAATTTCAGGGGGACATAGGAAAGGATACCCATTTAACCAGTGGGTCCAGCCTGGGGGCAGTTACTTAACGTGCTCGTCCGATGCAGGGCGGATATTCAGTGATTGTTAGTAAATCACACCATCTCTGAAAGATCAGCTCAGGTTCGAACCTGAGGACCTTGCATCGATAGTCTGAATCGCTAACCACTAAGCCATCCGCGGCTCTTTAAATTTCTTAGAATGTCCGTAATGTAAAGTGCCACATTTTTCAAATAATTAAATGGTGGTAAAGTATGAGTTTTTCCATTTCTCTTTTTGTTATCATGTAACGATGTTTAACAGCAGTAAATCTTATATATACTCAATAAACGTCACATGTTCAGTTTATAAACACTGAAAAAGTAAATTTACCTAGGAAGTTGAAAGCCCTAGGAAAATGAGGAAGCAGCTTTTCACTGTAGTTATCATTCACCGGTATTCTCATAAAATGCCCTTCAGGTACGAAATCTGGCTGCGGACATGTGGTACTTACGTTCAATTCATAAGTGATGTTATAATCCTGCAAAACATAATTTCAGAAATATAAAGCACATGGAGTTTAAATATTTCAAAACAAAATTATTTTGCAGAACTTTAGCTACAAAGGCCATTCCATAATAACTGAGAGTATTCTTTCTTTTCTTTTTTTTTTTTTTTGAGTTGGCAACAGTGCGAAGGGGGAAAATAACTACGCAGACGAATAACTGAATTAAGGAAGCATCTATGGCAACAGTTATTGGCCATGACAAGCGATTCTGGTTTTGTTATTGCGCAGTTGTTTAAGGTACGTCTGCATTTCGCAATACAGCTATGGAGGTGAGTGATTCAGAGTTAAGAAGTGAAATGCGTTATGCGATAAAATTTTGCTATCGTTTGGGTAAAACGGCTCCAGAAACAGTTGATTTAATGTAAAAAGCTTACAAAGGTTAATGTTCAGGGGAGTCTGCGATTTTTAGATGGCACCATGATTTCAAAAAAGGGCGTTTGTCGGCAGAACTCGCTCCTTGGCCTGGTAGACCTGAAAGTGTTACGGAGCGTATTGTTACCACACCTTGGGCAATCCTGCTAGAAGATCGACAAATGACGTGTGAAGCCATAGCGGCGCCAACTAATATTTCAAAAACGTCGGCATTCCGCATTCTATGAGACAAATTACTGCTCATCGTGTGCGTTCCAGATGGGCACCTCATCACCTGACAAGAGAAAAACTGTTAGCCACTGTTCAAGTCTGTTATGAGTGGAAACAAATGATTGCAAAGGATCCAAACTTTCTTAACACAGTAATAACTGCTGATATAACATGGGTCCACTATTTCGACCTCCTCATGAGGCACGCAACGAGTGTCTGGAAACAAACAGGCCCGTCTCCTCCGAATAAAGTGCGTCAAACCAAATCAGCTTTGAAGGTAATGATGATAATTTTTTTATCATAAAGGTGTAGTCTATCCACATGCCGTTCTTCCACAGACTTACTGTCAATGCTGAGTATTATATTTCAGTCTTGAAGCGTCTGCGACGACACATATCGATTAAGCGACCGGAACTGGTGGGCAAGTGGACCTTACACTATGATAATGCCACCCACATGTGGCTGCTTGTGTTCAACAGTTTCTTACGAAATACAGTATTGAAATCCTGCCACAGCCTGCCTACAGTCCTGACCTCGCCCCGTGCGATTTCTGGTTGTTTCCAACAATGAAGGAGAAGTTCCGTGGCGCAACATTCAACACCGATGCTGACGTCATTCAAGCTGTACAGGGGTCGCTAAAGACTTCCACAAAATGCCACCGCCACATGCTTTGAAAAGTGGACTGAGCGATGGGACCGTTGCATATCATCCGAGGGAAGATACTTTGAGAAAGAATAACATACACTGACGGGAAAAAAATCCCAACACCACGAAAAAATAGTTGTAGAGGAATGAAATGGCGGCAATACATTTGTATAGGTAACATATTTAATCGATTAAGGTTTCAAGATCACAGCTTAATGTAAGCGTGAGAAGAGCCATTTTAAATGTGAAATGCTGGTACATTAATAACCGGTGTAACCGCCAGAATGTTGAATGCAAGCATGCAAACGTTCATGCATTGTGTCGTACAGGTGCTGGATGTCAGTTTGTGGGATGGAGTTCCAGGCCTGTTGCACTTGGTCGGTCAATACAGGGACGGTTAATGCTGGTTGGGGGTGACGCTGGAGTTGTCGTCCAATAATGTCCCATACGTGCTCGATTGGAGAAAGATCTGGTGATCTAGCAGGTCACGGCAACATATCGACACTCTGTAGAGCATGTTGGGTTACAACAGCGATATGCGGGCGAGCGTTATCCTGTTGGAAAACACCCCCTATAATGCTGTTCATAAATGGCAGCACAACAGGTTGAATCACCAGACCGACGTACAACTGTGCCGTCAGTGTGCGTGGGATAACCACGAGAGTGCTCCTGCTGTCATAGGAAATTGCTCCCCAGACCATAACTCCAGGTGTAGGTCCAGTGTGTCTCGGCCGCAGACAGGTTGGTTGCAGGCACTCACCTGCCTCTTTCTAACCAACACACGGCCATCACTGGCACCCAGGCAGAACCGGCTTTCATCAGAAAACACAACAGATCTCCACTCCGTCCTCCAATGAGCTCTAGCTTGACACCACTGACGTCGCAAACGGCAGTGGTTTGGAGTAAGTGGAATGCATGCTACAGGGCGTCTGGCTCGGAGCTGTCCTTCAAGTAACCGATTTGTAACAGTTCGTTGTGTCACCGAGGTGGCAACTGCAGCTCGAATTGCTGCCGCAGACGCAGTACGATGCGCCACGGCCATACGCCATACACGTCGGTCTTCCCTCTCAGTAGTGCCACGTGGCCGGCCGGAACCCGGTCTTCTTGAGGCAGTACCTTCCCTTGACCACCGCTACCAACAATCATGCACAGTGGCTACATCCCTGCCAAGTCGTTCTGCAATATTGCGGAAAGAAAATCCATTTTCTCGTAACCCTATTACACGACCTCGTTCAAACTCCGTGAGCTGTTGATAATGGCTTCTTCGTCTTCTTAAAGGCATTCTTGACTAACATCAACACACTACGTCGAATCTCAACGATAACAAACGCTCACGAACGTTACAGCGCGTATTTACAGCAAACCTGCTTTGCATGTTCCGAGGGGCGCTACTAACGCCACATGTATGCGCCGAGCGCGAAATTTGCGTAGACGTCATCTTACAGATGTACTCTCACCGCCTACCAACTGTCGTTTATCTAACACAACCACTTCTTGGTGTTGGGATTTTTTTCCGTCAGTGTATATTTTGCTGTTCCTATATTTCTTCATTTTGTGTGATTTTACTCTCAGTTTTTATGGAACGGCCGTTGAATATAAATTTGCACAGACAAAATGTGATGAAAGGACCAACTTTACATGATGATAATGAGGAGCAGAAAATGTTTTGGTACACGACGATGGAGATTTAATGGAAGATGACTGGAATATAAAGACTGACGACACCACATAAAAGTGTTTTTTTTTAATAATATAATAATCTGCAATGCAACAAATTAGTAATAAAAACTGATGGTATTAAAAAAATCGCAAAATGGTAATCGACACAGTGGAGAAGAATTATTAACAGTTTGCAATACGATTCCTTAAAAAATAAAAATAAAAAGGTTCGAAAAAAGCTCAACACATGGCATCAAAACACAAGTAACTCATAAAAAGGTATGAGACACAGCTCCGAAAAGGCGTTACCCTCTTGGACAAGACATAAATGGTCCCATTTACTTGAAGACGAATGCGGTACATAGTCGAAAGGTGTGAGATTTTATTTTTTGCCTTCTGCTTGGATATCTGACGAACACTTGTGACGTACTACATAGATGAAAACATGCGTCAAGACGACAAATATGCAGCGAGACATTCTGTCCACGTAGTTCAGTTGGGAGAGCGACTTACTCCGGAGTGAGGGGACCCAGCTTCGATGCCCGTCGCGGACAAATTTCTGTTTTCACATTGGAGCCCGATTGTGGGAAATGGATCCACTGGCCATTGGGTTCTTCGAAAAATGTGTGATGTTTGCTCCACACATTGTTTGGAATTAATGAAAAATTCCTACTTTGCTTCAAAGACAATAAAAGAATTAAGAGGGAGATGACGTGACGTACTACATAGGTGAAAACATGTGTCAAGACGACAATTCTGCAGCGAGATATTCTGTCCGCGTAACTCAGTTGGGAGAGCAACTTACTCCGGAGTAATGTTCGTGTAATATGACTCTCTGAACACTACATACTGTAGATCAGTCTCACAACTTCACCTATAGTGAACCAGGAGTCATTCAAGGAATTTCAGAAAATGTTACTTATGATTAGTCTTTATTCAGCTAGGTAAATATCTAGCACGACTCCGTCTTCAACAATATTATTGAACTAATCAATTTACTTGTGAGGGAACGTTTAAAAAATAAAACAAAACACCAACACTAAATACACTGCTGGCCACCCAAAATGCAACACCAAGAAGGAAGCATCCGATTGGCCTTAAATTCGCTGCATGCGTCGCCCGCGAGAGGACATGCAAACGATTACCATTGCAGGACATATGCAAATCATGTGTGCACGGCACGCCACCTAGAAGCACTGTAAGAAGGGTGAATAGAAGGCGGGGTGTAAGTAGTGGAAGTGTTTTGTGCTGCCGGACCTGTGCGTGGGAAGCTTTCTGATGCCTCGTCGCAGAATACGGCAGTCATTCCAGCACGTTTCGGAGTTCGACAGAGGACGAATAATGGGTTATCGCGACAGCGGTTTATCGAACGAGACATCGGTGCCCGTGTGGGACGACATCCAGCTACAGTGAGGCGAGTATGGATTCGGTGGGTGCAGGAGGAATGGACGGACCGACGTAAGCGATTGCCGCAGCCCCGGAACACCACCGAACGAGAGGACCGGTATGTTGTGCGGCGGGCATTGACGGCTCTCACCGCCACATTACGAACGTTAGCGCAGGAATTAGGATGTGTTGCGCAACAACCTGTGTCAGCACATACCGTTCGACGTCGTCTGCAGGAGCGGGGACTTGTCGCACGGCGCCCATTGCTCCGATTACCATTGACGTTACACCACCGGCGAGTGCGGTGGCGGTACCGCGGCGAGAGACTGTATGACGCCTGATTATGCATCGCCATACCGGCCCTTCGCCTGGCGTTATGGTTTGGGGCGCAATTGGATATGACACCCGCACCCCTCTGGTACGCATCGCCGGTACACTCAACAGCCACTGCTACATCTCCGACGTTTTGGAGCCTGTAGTCCTCCCTTACCTGCAGGACCTGTCAGCGCCCACGTTTCAACAGGACAATGCGGGCCCGAAAGTGGCACACGTCATGCAACAATTCTTCACGGCCCACCAGGTGCCACTGCTGCTGTGGCCTGCCTGTTCTCCCGATATGTCGCCCTTCGAACACGTCTGGTCGCTGATCGGCAACCGAGTGGCCCGGCAAGCACCACCCGCGGCTACGCCTGATGAACTGTGGAAACGTGTGGAAACAGCCTGGACCGTCATACCCCAAGCCCACATCTAAAGCCTCTTTTGTTCGATGCCGCGGCATGTAGCGGCCGTTATAGCCAGCCATGCGGGGGCCACACGAACTATTGATGTCTGCGTGTTCCGCAAGTCGCAAGGGCCTGTAAGCTCAATCGTTTCATCTTTGTATCTGTTGTTATGTGTCCAGTAAATCTGGCTTTGCTATCTTGTGTCCTTCTTGGTATTGCATTTTGGGTGGCCAGCAGTGTATATAATACACAGACGTCAAGAAATCACAACTTCAAGCAACTCAATTCCCCAACTACTATTATATCGTCATACTACCAACATCTCCATATACTGCTGCTTCTGAAACATTATATATCGTTCAGTTCTTATTTGACATATGCACACGTCATACGTTCTGACTTCAAAGGTGTTGCCAACCATACTCTTGCGAGAGAGAAAGTATCATGCTAAGTTTGAAAAATGGTACGGAGAACGAACTCAAATTTACACAGAGAAAGAAACTTAAAAGGAAAGTTAGAGTATACGTCACAGACCCAGGGGTTGCTCTGCGGCATATTTAAAGTTTTCGCCAACCCATTCGCCAAATTCAATTTTTTTTTCGCTAAATGTAATTTGAAGTCGCCAATGTTTTTTTCCGCCCTTAACTGGAATTACCAAAAAACCATAAAAATATATGAAGTATTATAATAGGTCTTACATCAGCGATTGCGTCACTCTATTCACGTAATCGCTTTCCCTCTCTCGCGCAATGTAAAGAATGAATGTTAGGTCAAAATACACCACACTGTACGCAATCGAAATGCACTTATAGCCTAGTAAAATTCATAAATTCATTTATTTAGTGTTGTCAGAGGTATATAGATTCGTCAAGCTTTCGGTCTCCACTGAAAGGCTTTTTCAGGCAATGGGTAGTCATTTTAGGCTTTTTCAAGGTTGGTTGGTTGGTTGGTAAATTTTTAATGGCGTAAGGGCCATGGTTGGCCAAAGAGCGCCAAACAAAAGACATAAAAAAAAAGAATCTATAAAAAACGTACACAAGGTTAAAAACAGGCTGATGTGGTAAAAATGAAATATGATAGTGAACAAGTTAAAAGCTCGATAAGTTTAAAAAAGTCAATTTCTTGTAAAAACGAAAACACTGCTTTCATGTCGCAGGCATCGCCAATAATAGTTTGCAGCGTAGCTGCTCCTTCGTCCAACAAATGAGAGTGAAAATGACGAAAACGATGATCACAAAACCGAACACAAGTACACAAAACGTGAAGGACAGTGAGACGACAGTTGCACGCCTCACACACCGGGACACCCTCGCCACACAGCAAAAAGCGGTGAGTAAAACGACAGTGCCCAATGCGGAGACCTGCAAGAACAACTTCCTCACGACGGTTCTTCCGCAAACTAGACTTCCAAAGTCCGATCTGTGGTTTGATAGAATGCAGCTTATTGCTGCCACCACAGGGACTGCCACTCGTCCAGGAGAAATGTCCGGATCAAAGGTCTAAAATCGCGGAAAGACAGCGGCAGCCGAGCTGGCGACATGGAGAAAACAGACCTGGCAGAGAGATCTTCCAGCTCGTTACCCCGGATCCCAACATGGCCAGGAACCCAACAGAATCGGACCAGGAAGCCATCACCCTCCAAAGTTCCCAGAAGACGACGGACATCACGGATGACAGGTGAGTCCGTGTCCTCTGGAGAAGATAAAACTTGGATGACGGACTGGGAATCAGAGCAAACCATAGCGCGACGATGCGATTGAGACTGTATGTGGCACAAAGCGAGGTGTACCGCACGCATCTCAGCCGTAAAGTAGGTGGATTCAGGCGGAAGCCTCTCAGTATGTGAGGCATCGCCACACACATAAGCGGATCCAACGACGTCCCCGGACCTCGAGCCATCGGTGAACACAGGCACGAAATCCGGGTAGACAGACTGTAATTCAGCAAAGAGCTGCTGGTACACCAGAGCAGGAGTGGACGACTTTGGCCACACACAAAGAGAAAGGTCAGCCGTTGCTTGAACGGGCTGCCAAGGAGGTTGGCTAAAAAGGTGGTCAAACCAATCCCAGACAGGTTTAGACCAGCATCGCGCACTATGGCAGACATCCGAATCCCGAACGTCGGAACAAAGGAGGGGCGGTGGGAAAACAAGCGGACACAGTCCGGTTGGAAGATGGAACCATGCAGCGGATGATCAGGAAGACATTTCAGTTTTGTGTAAAACTGAAGAGACAGCTGCTTACGACGGATGCATAACGGCGGCTCATGAGCCTCCGCATACAGGCTATGCACGGGAGAGGTACGGAAAGCACCAGTACATAGCCGCAATGCCTGGTGATGGACGGGGTCCAAAGGCTGTAAAACCGATGGACGTGCTGAACCGTACGTAATGCATCCGAAGTCTAACTTTGACCGAATGAGAGAGTGGTAAATGCGAAGCATTGAGCACCTGTCAGCCCCCAAGATGTTCGAGAGAGGACCTTTAGGATACCCAATGACTTCGTGCACTTCACCTTCAAAGACTGAATGTGAGGCCGGAAGGTGAGCGCTCGGTCAAAAGTTAGCCCAAGGAACTTGGCTTCTGACACCACAGGGATGGTAGAACACCCCAGACGGAGGCTGGGGTCTGGGTAAAGACCCCGTTTGCGGCAAAAATGCACGCAAACGGTCTTCTGCGTCGAGAAGCCAAATCCATTTTGGGAAGCCCAGTGAGAGATCTTGGTAATGACAGACTGGAGCTGTTTCTCGATGGTGCGCATGTTAACTGAGGCGCAAGAGATATGCAGATCATCCACGTACATGGCTCCACGAACCGTCGGAGGAAGCAGATTGAATATGTGATTCACCCGAAGGATGAACAGAGTGACTGATAAAATGGAGCCTTGAGGTACACCCTGTTCTTGCGGGTACAACGCAGAGAGGGTCGACCCGACGCGCACACGGAAACTCCGGTCCTGGAGAAATCCGGCGATGAAAGATGGTAAGTTTCCCCGCAATCCGTACTCGTGCAGATCACGGAGAATGCCGTATCTCCAGGTACGGTCATAGGTTTTCTCCATGTCGAAGAAGACGGAGACCATGTGCTGACGCCGGACAAACGCCTCCCTGACAGATGTCTCAAGGCGAAGATGATGATCGGTGGTGGATCGAGATTTGCGAAATCCACTCTGATGAGGTGAAAAAATGTGATGAAACTCCAAATAAAAAATGAGACTAAAATTAATGATACGCTCAAGTACTTTGCAAAGGCAGCTCGTCATAGCAATTGGCCGGTAGTTCAACGGGTTGGTGGGATCTTTACCAGGTTTGGGAACAGGAACGACAATGACAGTGTGCCAAGATTCGGGAAAACATGCTCTTTACCAAATCCTGTTAAACAGGATTAGCAGACATTCAAGAGAAGACGGAGAAAGTGCTTCAGCATCTCGTAATGGATGTTATCTGGTCCGACAGATGTCCGGCCGGACCTATTCAGAGCGGTCTTCAGCTCCACGGCAGTCAGCGGGCTGTTGTAATCTGTGGAAGAAAAAGGTCCAAAAGAAATCTTGGACCTTTCAAGCCGCGGCTGTAACTGCCGGAACGAAGCAGGGTAATTGCTGCTGCTGGACACCGAAGAAAATACGGCGCCCAGACAGTCAGCAATACCCTGAGCGTCAGCAACCGTTCCTTCAGCACTCTCAAGAATGGAGATTTCCTCAGATGGGTACTGTCCCCGAATCTTACGGATCCTGTCCCAAATGATCTTAGGGCTGGTAGTGGTGTTAATCCCGGATACATATTGTATCCAGGACTCCCGTTGACTACGCCTACGAACCAATCGCGCGTAGGACTTGGCTTTCTTGAAAGCAAGTAGGTTCGCGTCGGTGGGGTACCGACGAAACCTACCCCAAGCCCGATGTTGGGCCCGACGAGCTGCCATGCAAGTGGAATTCCACCAAGGTCTCTGGCAACGTGGAAGTTTAGTCGACGTCCTGGGGATGGTAAGTTCTGCCGCTTGCACAATACAATCCGTTTCCGCCGCAACCGCGTCATTGACCGTTCCTGAGGTCACCATAGCATGGGTAAGATTTGCCGAAGCCGTGAATGGGTCCCACTTGGCTTGATCAATATTCCATCTAGCAGGGCGAGTTGGGTAACGGTACCCACCACTCGCAAGACGGAGAAAGATGGGAAAGTGATCGCTGCCAAGGGGATCACCAGACACGCTCCAGGACCAGGCAGGATATAATGATGGTGAACTCAGAGACAAATCAATGGCTGAGTACGAGCAGGAGGGTTCATGGAAATAAGTGACTGCCCCGGTGTTGTGGAGACAGAGGGACGTGTCGGAGAGAAGGGACTCAACAACACGGCCCCTGGAGTCTCGAGTGGTAGAACCCCACAACGGATTGTGTGCGTTGAAGTCCCCTAAGATGAAGAAAGGATGCGGCAGTTGGTCGACCAAATCTTCCAGATCCGAAAGGCTCACAGCTTCATCTGGTGGTATGTAGAGGGAACACACCGTGAACAATGTGTTCACAGATAGTCTCACTGCCACTGCCTGCAAAGTCGTCCGAAGGGCAACTGCAGTGACAGGAACACCATGAAGAACAACGACGGCCACTCCTCCGCAGGCGACAACGCCGTCCTGGTGATCTACGTGGAAAAGGGAATGTCTCCGTAGCGAAGGAGTGTCTGTCGTGCGAAGCTTTGTCTCCAGAAGACACACGCACACAGGTGTGTGCGAAGACAGTAAACCTTTCAAATCATCAATGCGTTATCGCAGATTTCGGCAATTCCACTGAATGAGCGTGGCCATAATGAAAAATGAAATGAAAGAATCAAAAAGACAGACGACTAGAACGTCTCAATGTCGTCCATCACCTCCAATCCATCCGCAGTGTCTGGAGGTAACACAGGACTGTGTTTACCCCCTGTGTTAAGAGGTGGTTTTTGCCTGCTCTGTTTCGGGGAGGATGATCCTGGTTTCAACTTCTCCGGCTTCTTCTTAGCAGTGCCCTGGGTTCCTGTGTTGACAGATGTTTTCGGCATAGAGGAAGGTTTCGGCGACGATGTTGATGTCGCCTTGGAGGCTATGCGGCGAGACTTCAGTGCCTCCAATCCAGCAGCATCGATGTCCTCAAAATCATAAGGACACCGTGCTGGGATGGTCACCTCAGTCTGGACCGCCACTGAGGCCTTCTGCACCACAATTGAAGCATATGACTGCCGCCCTGGTTGTAAAGGAGCGATCCGCCGTCTAGCTTCGGGATACGAGAGATGCTCAGTTGTCTTCAGGCGTTGAATTGCCTGTTCCTCTATCCACTTTGGACACTGCTTAGAAGAAGCAGGATGAGACCCTTCACAGTTGACACAATGATCAGACTCTGCTGAGCATTCCGCCAAAGAGTGTTCTGTGGAACCACAGCGACCACACTTTGCAACATTACGGCAAGACTGCTGGGAGTGACCGTAATGCTGGCACCGGAAACATCGCAAGGGGTTCGCAACATCAAGCCGTAAATAACCTGCCTTGATGGAAGTAGGCAGGGTTGGGGAGTCAAAGGTGAGGATGATGTTACGGGAGGGAACAGATTTCCCATCCCGTCTAAAAAGAATCCGTCGAACACCAATGACATGCTGTTCACCAAGTTCCTCCAGCAATTCCTCATCGCTGCATTCAAGCAGGTCGCGGGAGTTGACTACACCGCGAGAGGAATTGAGGTAACCATGTGGAGAAACCTGAACAGGAACGCCAAGCAAAACGGTCGTTTCCAGCAAGGTGGCACTGTGGCGTGGAGTAGAAGTTTCCACGAGAAGATCCCCGGAAGGGAGCTTCTTGACACTCTTTGGAGGGCCAGCAACAGCCTGCAGAGCCTTGTTAATCCAGAAAGGACTCTTGGTACTGAGTGACTGTGAAGAGTCACCAGATTTGATTAAAAGAAACAGAGCATTACAATTAGATGTGACAAGTTTCTTCGTGGAGGAGGGTGCACCTTCCTCCACAGGACGCTTTAAAGTACTAGCATGGGAAACACTTTGTGTAGCTATGAATAAGAGAAAAAATTCGTCCGCCGACCTCCCCACCCACTACCGAGCCCAACGAGGGAGAGCCGGAGGTCCGCAAGCCCAAGAGGACGCAGGACACGGCTCTAGGGATAGTCAGCGGATATAGCAAGTTGGTAGGGCAGACATACGCTCGGCGTGCACCCAGATTTTCCCGTACCCGGGGAACACCCCTTTGGCATGCCCACCCTACCCCCAAACTCACCCTGCCGAACAAAACGACAAGCCGCCAGAAGCCTGGACGCCACTCGGGCACAGACTTCCTGACTAGGAGTGGGTTAACTCCCAGCCTCCCGTTTAGGGTGAAGCAGAGGGCAAAGAGGAGTGTTGGCATCTGGAGACACTACAACCCGGCCCCCAAATACCTCAGCCTCCAGCATACCCATTTCCACCTGTACGGGTCACCGCACACGGCAAACATGCAGGTAGGTCTAAGCTAACCAGCTCCGGAAAAAACAGAAAATGTAACATAAAAAAAGAAAAAGACAGGGAAGGGAACGAGGAACAAAACCCGGAGCTGGCGCTTCATCACAACCTCAGCAGTCTACAACTGAGGCGGGTACATGTCAATATATGAACTAAAGACGAAAAAAGCAAAACAATAAGAGAAAATCGGCTCGGGCCGTGGGGACGCCATTCCCCATCAGCTGGATGAACAGCTGTCCCTTCGGCGATGTTATCGTTCATGAGTAAACGAAAAGTACTCCGTCACAAGGTGAGCTCGGGCCGTGGGGGCGCCGCTCCCCAAATAACTGGAAAACCAGTTATCCCCGTGCAGGGGGCTTTTTCAAGGCAATAGGTAGATACTTTATGTCTAGCTGTTGCCTTGAAAAAGCCTCAAAATGGAGTGCGAAAGCTTGACGAATCCAATCGTCTTACACCAGTAAATAAACGGATTTAACTAAGCTATAAGCGCTTTTTGATTATGAACAATGAAAAAAGTAATTAACATTTGACATTTTTCAATTACAAAATCGCATAAAAATTAATGATTGTTTTTGCTCGGACTTCATCAAAAAAAAGTAATCGCCAATATTTTCCCCAAAACTTTTCATCAATCGCCAAAACAAATTAATTTTTTTAGCAAATTGCGAAGAATGCGATCGGCAGCGTGACCCCTGCAGACCCCATAGCAATATTCAAAGCGCCTTCGCGTCAAATTTAACAGTGCATTTGAAATAGCATATGAAGACTGCATAAAAGATCCTCAAGGCCTATATCAAAACTGACGTGTTAAGTTCTGGCAGAAATCGAAAGCCTGTTCAGAATATCCCGAACTACTTAGCTTAAGTGAGATGAGTTTCCGGTGTTTCAGAAGTTCTCTCTGTCCTAAAATTATTTCCGAGTGCTTAACAAAAAATCAGAAAGAATGTTTAGAATATTAAAGCCTATATGTAACTTTCCTTTAGACATAAATATGAACATGCATTGGATTTTTTATAACATTAAACTTCCTAATTTATCATCTTTTCTTAAAAATTTGCTTTCACTAAATTTTTCCTTTCTGTCATCTGATCAACTGCAGCTGAAAGGTTACTTCACCATACTTAGGTGAAAGGATTACTTAGCTATGAACATCATCCAGAGCGACTTGAGCTGAAAGATCGTTACTTTGCTCTGAACATCACCCAGAACAACTTCAGTTGAAAGAGTTACTTCGCCGTGAACTTTCCTACTACAGATGAAAGAGGGATACTTCGCCATGCACTTTCTTCCTTTTAGCTCAAAGAGTTACTTTGCTCTGAATATCATCCAGAGCAACTTCAGTTGAAAGAGAGTTACTTCGCCATGAACTTTCCTACTCCAGGTGAAGGTGGGTTACTTCAGGTGCTTTCCTACTTCAGATGAAAGGGTTATTTCACCATGAAATTTCCTACTTTAGCTAAAAGATGGTTACTTGGTCCTGAACTTTCATACAAGTGTATTCCCTAGACATAGCTCCTCCGGATTATCACTTTTTGTTGTGTTCTTTGCCAAATTATCTTCATAGTAAAAAACTGGACTAATTCGATGACGGCAAAACGTAAGCCTTTTAATAAAGCGACACTAACATGTGAAATTAAACCCTCCTCCTCCTTTTTTTTTTTTTGCCGGTGGAGGTATTCGAATCAACGTGTCCTCACTCCGGAGAGGAGCCAGTTATTCTCTCGACTGAACTACACCGTATGACGAAGTAAATTTCTCCATCATTTTTTATGCCAGGGGCGGGATTTGAACCCACAACTCTCGGCTCCGGAGCTCCGAGTGCTATCCGCTATACTACACTGGCAGGTGCTCTCACTGCTATCTGCCTTTATCTCATGTGCGTCTTATAGGACAGGCACACATTTTTATGCCAGGGGCGGGATTCGAACCTACAACCTTCGGCTCCGGAGCTCCGAGTGCTATCCGCTATACTACACTGGCAGGTGCTCTCACTGCTATCTGCCTTTATCTCATGTGCGTCTTATGGGACAGGCACACATTTTTATGCCAGGGGCGGGATTCGAACCAACAACTCTCGGCTTCGGAGCTCCGAGTGCTATCCGCTATACTACACTGGCATGTGCTCTCACTGCTATCTGTCTTTATCTCATGTGCGTCCTATAGGACAGACATACATTTTTATGCCAGGGGCGGGATTCGAACCCACAACTCTCGGCTCCAGAGCTCCGAGTGCTATCTGCTATACTACACTGGCATGTGCTCTCACTGCTATCTGCCTTTATCTCATGTGCGTCCTATAGGGCAGGCATACATTTTTATGCCAGGGGCGGGATTCGAACCCACAACTCTCGGCTCCGGAGCTCCGAGTGCTATCCGCTATACTACACTGCATGTTCCCTCACTGCTATCTGCCTTTATCTCATGTGCGTCCTATAGGGCAGGCATACATTTTTATGCCAGGGGCGGGATTCGAACCCACAACTCTCGGCTCCGGAGCTCCGAGTGCTATCCGCTATACTACGCTGGCATGTGCTCTCACTGCTATCTGTCTTTATCTCATGTGCGTCCTATAGGGCAGACATACATTTTTATGCCAGGGGCGGGATTCGAACCCACAACTCTCGGCTCCGGAGCTCCGAGTGCTATCCGCTATACTACGCTGGCATGTGCTCTCACTGCTATCTGTCTTTATCTCATGTGCGTCCTATCGGGCAGACATACATTTTTATGCCAGGGGCGGGATTCGAACCCACAACTCTCGGCTCCGGAGCTCCGAGTGCTATCCACTATACTACACTGGCATGTGCTCTCACTGCTGTCTGCCTTTATCTCATGTGCGTCCTATAGGGCAGGCATACATTTTTATGCCAGGGGCGGGATTCGAACCCACAACTCTCGGCTCCGGAGCTCCGAGTGCTATCCACTATACTACACTGGCATGTGCTCTCACTGCTATCTGCCTTTATCTCATGTGCGTCCTATCGGGCAGACATACATTTTTATGCCAGGGGCGGGATTCGAACCCACAACTCTCGGCCCCGGAGGTCCGAGTGCTATCCACTATACTACACTGGCATGTGCTCTCACTGCTATCTGTCTTTATCTCATGTGTGTCCTATAGGGCAGGCATACATTTTTATGCCAGGGGCGGGATTCGAACCCACAACTCTCGGCTCCGGAGCTCCGAGTGCTATCCACTATACTACACTGGCATGTACTCTCACTGCTATCTGCCTTTATCTCATGTGCGTCCTATAGGCCAGGCATACATTTTTATGCTAGGGGCGGGATTCGAACCCACAACTCTCGGCCCCGGAGCTCCGAGTGCTATCCACTATACTACACTGGCATGTGCTCTCACTGCTATCTGCCTTTATCTCATGTGCGTCCTGCGGGGCAGGCACGTCGCAACCGAACTTGGCTTATCGCTGCAACTTGCCCTTTTGACTCTTGCGTCATCTCAGTTGTACGTCGCATATATCCCTCCACCCCACCCACCTCCCACACACACACACATACTCACACTTGAGAAAGGGATGGGATGGAATCGTGGGTTTCTGGGTTAGCCGGCAAATCATGCTGGCTGGAGCTCATCGTAAAAGAAGATATTCTGACTAATTTCAGACGATGTGTGGAAGGAGCATCACACACTCTTCTCGAACCTCGCGGTTAGCAGATTAATTTTTACGTTAGGGCGTCAATGTGAAGATTACGCCCATTTTCCTTATTTTTTTTTTTTTTTTGTTAGTGGTGAGATTCGAAACCACGTCTCCTCGCTCCAGTTATTCTCCCGATTGAACTACACTGACCTTCCCTTATCCCTGAAACTTGCCGTTCTAACTCTTGCGCCATCCCAGTTGTACTTCACAAACTTGCTGAGGTGCTGTTATGACTAACAGCAGAAATCATCACCATCAACCATTCTCATTCCATCGCTGGATGAAATTCTCCCCGAGTCATTTCCACATGTCACTCCGTCCTGATTTCAAATCTCATCCTTCCAACTCTCACGTGGTCTACTTTTGGGTCTTTTCCTATCCCTTAGTGTCCACTCGTATATTTCAGTAGTTCAATGGTGGTCAGTTCTTCTAATAATACGTCCAGCCCATTACCAAGTGAGGGTCTTTACTTTGATTATGATATCATCAACTCTTGATCTATTGGCTCGGTTCCTCTTCCTACCTTTCTTGGTTACACCAAGTATGCATCTCCCCATGCTATTTTGAGTTCTGAAGCCTCTATAGGTCTTCTTTAGTTAAGATCCATCCATGTCGCTGATCTAAACTAGAAGGATACATTGATTAAACACTTTTTTCTATGTCATAACAATGATTTGCTCTGGAAGATTCCACTGTTTCTCCCAAATGCGCACCAACCAAGTTTTATATGTTGTGACGTATTACAGGATGAAGCACGTGCCAATGTGACAAATGTGTAGTGATACATTCCGTCAATATAGTTTAATCGGTTAGGACAACTGGCTCCGGAGCGAGGAGGTGCGATTTCCATCTCCGTCACCGACAAATGTGTGTTTTCACAATTCCTATTAATTTCTTTTTTGATTGTAACGTACCAGGAGATGTGACGTGCCTGCCAGAAGGACGCACACGACATAAAGGCAGATAGGAATCAGAATAAAACGTCCGCGTAGCTCAATTGGTAGAGTGACTTATTCCGGAATGAGGGGATTTGGGTTCGAATCCCGGCGTAGACCAAAAATGACGGAGAAATTTACTTCGTTATAATGGCGCCCGAACTATCCGGATGACCCGATCGTTCAAAATCTCGCATTGGTGTGATGTTCTTTCCACACCGCGAGATAGGAAAAATAAGAGAATCCTTTCTCCAGCACTTCAAAAAAAAAAAAAAAAAAAAAAATAAGGGGGGATGATGTAACGTACCAGGAGATGTGACGTGCCTGCCAGAAGGACGCACACGACATAAAGGCAGATAGTAATCAGAACAAACGTCCGCGTAGCTCAATTGGTAGAGTGACTTATTCCGGAGTGCGGGGATCTGGATTCGAATCCTGGCGTGGACAAAAATGACGGAGAAATTTACTTCGTTATATGATGTGGGACTAGCTTGAAATCCGTTGTCCAGTATACATATAAATTACTTCTAATTTTGCCCCATCAACCTCTGAATCTTCAGTTTCTGTAAAAGCACTGTACGTCAGTCTTCTTTTCTGTAAGTTTTATTTATTTATTTATTTATTGTAAGCACATCCCTACAGACGGTAAATCTAGTTACAGGAATAGCTATATTTATATTTACAGTGGTAATTACCAAGTGATATTTACAATCTTGCAAAACATGCTTTATGAAAAAATATTACTTACATTAAAAATATCCGGACATTCTTCAGATGAGTTGTGAAGCCCATACATTTTACATAACGGAGAATTTTTTCCAGCATCAGTTCTGCAAAATGGCACTGCAAATAGTTCCCATTTTGTCCTCGGTAAATATGGGACACGGAAACTTAATTGGTTTACAATTTGAGTATCGTCTATCTCTCCATGATGACGCCGTACAGAAACTTGAGTTGGAGAGCCTGCCTTCTCGATTGCAGAGAGGTCATATAATGGTTCACGATTCACATATATGTTATACTGAAGTCAATATAAAGTTCACATTTAATCCTACCTTTTTACTCTTGTCAGTAAATTCCTGGATCACACTTTGCACTGTGACATGTGCATGCGAAGATGACTACGTTGCCCCTAAAACGAAGGTGGGTTAAACTATCTTTTTAAACCCCGTCTTCCTATAAAATTGATTAAATAAACAAGAGTTTTAATTACATTTTTTTTTCAAAAACCGATATTTCCCATCGACCCATTATAATTCTATTTATTATGAATTATATTCATCCAGATTCGACATTGAAGAGGCGTAAAGAATTAAACAGAGTTTGAAAGATGGACGACAGTGACAAGAGTGGTAAGATTTTATGCATCTTGAAACATCGAGTGATATATTTTTTGTTGATGTGGGTGATAACACATTATATTCTTTCTGGTGACACAGTGATGTGCTAAAAATAAAGATTACTAGTTTTAACAAAAATTGGGACATTAATTTTTGATAAAAACCTCAAACAAAAAAATGACTGGTATGTACGTATAAAGGTTCACGATTCTCATATATGTTAATACTGAAGTCAATATAACATATACTGTATGATTAAGTTATATGTTATTTTCTGACAACCATTTAACTGTGGTTAATAGTTATTAATGAGGCTGTTTATAAATAAAAGTTAAGATTAATAATTATATAGACAGGTCAGGGTTCTTTGAATAGTGTCAAAAATATGAGTCTCCATGTGTCAAAAAAGTATGAGTCTCCCATGTCATAGAGTGTCAAAAAAAAGACTCCATGTGGAGAGTAGTAAAAAAATATGCACACTTATTTAACTGTGGTAAATAGGTAACTGGTTATTTTCTGACTACCATTTATTTTCTGTACTGTGTTAAGTATGTTATACTGAAGTCAGCGATTCTCATATATGTTATACTGTATAAGAAGTTATACTGAGTAGGTTTCTTTGTCTCTTAAATTATTCGTCATCGAAACATTTTTTGTTCCAAAAAATAAAACTCAAACAAAAATGACTGAATGTTCCACTAATGTGATAACACATTATATTTAGTGATTTTCCGAGATTTTTTTTTCGACCCATTATAATTCTATTCATCCAGATTCGCTAAAATACGAATGTCGTTGCTTCGACTAGCGATTCCTGTGATGTGTTAAATTCAACTTCCTCGGAAACTTGAGACTTGGTCGTTCTGAGTGGTGTAGTGGTTAGCATACTCGGGCGCAAACCGGGAGACGCGGGTTCGAAATCCCGCTCCAGGATGATGAAATTTTTAAAGTTTTCGAATATTTTATTTGACTTACTCTACTCTTGTCGTAATTTACACCAAATAGGCGGAATCGCAACTTCAAATTTGCATTTATATTACTGTTTGTTTGTGGATGGCATTGTAACAAATTGCAAAATGAATTTTACCTTCAGCAGTTCCGTATTCATAGCATCGTGTTGTGAACCAAGATACATAAAAGGCAATATTCTCGTGGGACCTTGATTGTCAATTGGCATACATGGCTGGGAGAGGGAAGACAAAGGTGGGCATTTTCTTGTTTTGTCTTCACACAGATCGGGATAGCAAGCTTGGAACTCAAGAAATCCCCCTGTAATTAAAATAATAAAAAACACACAACACTAAGTAATTAGTATGTAGGATTCGAAGTAAGGCATTTACAGGCATTATGATACTCAAATCTATCAACTACTTTTTCGAATGAAAACAATTTCAAAATTTAGTTCGGATAATCATCATCATCATCATCATTGTCAACCATTATCAATCCACTGCTGGACGAAGGTCTCCCCAAGTTTCCTCCACAACGGTCTGTCTTGTGCCAGTCTCCTCCATGTCACTCCCGCATATTTACGAATTTCATCCACCCATCTCCCATGTGGTCTTTTTCTGGGTCTTTTCCTGTCCCTTGGAATCCAATCTAAAATTTCGGCTGTCCATCTATGGTCTGTCCTTCTGGCAGTATGTCCAGCCCATTGCCATTTCAGGGATTTAACTCTGATCATGATGTCTTCCACTCTCGTCATTTTTCGGATCCACGAGTTCCTCTTCTTATCTCTCCTGGTTATACCAAGCATGCACCTCTCCATGCCTCTTTGAGTTGTCTGCAGCCTTTGTATGTCTCTTTTAGTTAAGGTCCACGTCTCTGCACCATACGTAAGCACTGGAAGGATGCATTGATCAAACACTTTTCTTTTAAGACATAATGGCATATTGCTCTTGAAAATTATGCTGTTTCTTCCAAAAGCTCTCCAGGCAAGTTTTGTACGCCGATTAATTTCTTCATCAATGTGACCCTCACTTGATATCTGCTGTCCAAGATAAACATACGTATCTGTTATCTCCAGTTTTTCTCCATCAATCGATAAATCTTCATTTCTTGTAAAAGCATTGAACATCACTTTTGTCTTCTGAAAGTTCATTTTTAATCCCACTTCTTTACTCTTGTCAGCAAGTTCCTGGATCATACTCTGCAGCTCTGATGGGGTAGTTGCAAAAATGACTACGTCATCAGCAAAACGAAGGTGGGTTAGATAATCTCCATTAATCTTTATCCCTTTGTTTTCCCAGTTCAGTGATTGAAAGACATTTTCCAATGTGGCATTAAAGAGCTTTGGAGATATGGTGTCACCTTGTCTCACTCCCTTTCCAATTTTTATGTGTGTTGTATTTTCAAACAGCCGAATCTTTGCACTTGCATTTTCATAGATGTTATTAATAATATTAATGTATGCATCTTCAATACCGCAGGATTTCAGAGCCGTGGTAACTGCTGATGGTTTCACCGAATCAAAGGCTTTTTCATAATCGATAAAAGCCATGCACAATGGAAGTTCATATTCCCTCGCTCTTTCAATTAGTTCTCTCAGTACGTGGATATGATCTATTGTGCTGTAGCCACTCCTGAATCCAGCTTGTTCTCTCGGTTGAGCCATGTCCAGTGTTACCTTCAAGCGGTGTGAAAGAACTTTAGTGAAGATTTTATAAACCACTGATAGGAGGCTGATAGGTCTGTAGTTCCTGAGATCCTCAATGTCACCTTTTTTATGTAGCAGGATCATTGTAGCATTGTTCCAATCCTCAGGAATCTTCCCTTCATTAAGGCATCGAGTGAAAATTTGGGCGAGTACTGTTTCAATTTCTCCGCTTGCTTCTTGTATGATGTCTATAGTAATTCCATCTTCTCCTGGAGCTTTCCCCCGCTTCATGTTCTTGATTGCATGAGCAACTTCTGCTGGGAGGACTGGAAGAACTCTGGTACCTTTCATGATGTCTGGAGTACATGTATCATCCCTTTCATATAATTTGGAGTAGAAATCTTTCACTCTTGTCAAAATTTCGCCTCTATTTCTTGTTATAGAACCATCTTCTTTTCTCAGAGCCATAATCTGTTTTCTTCCCTTACTGAGATGTCCCTTTGCTATCTTCAGGCTTTGGTTGTTTTCAATTGCTTTCCTCACTAGCTCACAGTTGAATTTCCTTACGTCTTCAGTGATACTTTTTCGTGTTGTCTTGCATAGCTCTATATATTCCACTTTGGAAGTCACATCTTCTTTAGTTGTCCTCATCTCTCTTCTTTTTTGCATCAACATTTTGGTTTTTCCTGATAATTTGTTCACATGCAACTTGTTCTTAGACCCAGCTAATTTTGTTGCTGTTTCCATTAGAGCTTTGGTTACTTTTCTGTTAACTTCGAAATATCCACTTCTTCCGATGTTAGGCCTTCTAAAGCAGAGAATCTGTTCTTCAGTTCCAACTTGAAAGTATTATGGTGTTTTTTAAGGTTGGTTATGTCAATACATTTTGTTTGTCTTATGAGCTTGCCACGTTCCAGTTTAGTGTTGAGGTGCATCTTACATCTCACCAATCTATGGTCACTACTTGTGTTGAACTTGTTCAGCACACTGCAGTCTTCGATGACGAATTTTTTGTTACACATAATAAAATCAATTTCACTTGTCGTCCCAATTGGATGTCTCCATGTCCATTTCCTGTGTGGCTTTTTCTTGAAAAAGGAGTTCAAGATGAAAAATCCTTCTGCCTCTGCAAACTCAACGAGAGTATTTCCACGCTGGTTTCTGTTGCCGTGACCGAATTTACCTACTGAAGTTTCATTCTGTTGCCGTTGCCCTATTTTTGCATTGAAATCTCCCATAATTATCTTCAAGTGCTGCTTACCTTTATTATTTAGATGACGAATTTCCTCATAAAATTCTTCAATTTCTTCTTCAGGATGACTTGTGGTGGGTGCATAAGTTTGAATAATCTGAGCCTGGTATCTTCTCGATAGTTGGATAACGAGACGTGCAGCTCTGTCAGAAGAACTTTCAACTTCTACCACTTTATCCTTCAGTTTCTTGTTTATTATAAATCCAACACCACTAGTTCTGCCAGTATCTGTCCCACGATAATAGAAGAGATGTCCACTTTTCAGTTCAATGAGATCTTCTCCTTTTCTCCTTACCTCACTTAGCCCGACGATGTCCCACTTGATCCTTTGTAGTTCCTCTTCCAATTCAAGTAGCCTTGAATCAGAAGATAGGGAGCGTCCGTTATAGGTAGCCAAGGTCAGCATCAAATGGCAGCCTAGTCCGGTCCTCCGGGGATTCTTAGCACCCTCTGCCTTCATGTCGCACTGGCCGCTGCCTTGGCCAGGTACATTCCAGCTGCCGGAGACTGAGGGCCAAGATTTAAGTTGTAGAGTCATTTTGGAGGTGTTTGGCCGTAACTCACCACGCTGGCCAAGCGGGTTGGTGAGTGTGGGATAGCATTTCCTCTGATCCCGATGGTATAGTTATACCGCTCGGATAATATATGTAAGAAAGTAGAAAAAAAAACAAAAAAAACACCGGCGTGGAGGTGGTGAATAACTACCAACCTCGTGCATGTGTGCATGGAATAATAGGATTTAACTGACTGTAGAAATATTAATATATAAGTTTAAGGTTTGACTTCAATGCAATATCCACCGTGCCCGAATGGCCTAGTGGTCAACGTTCGTGACTGCCACGGAAGAACCCCAGGTTCGATCCCGAGCCGATACGAACGCTCGAACAACTAAATATCCGCCATACGTCGGATGGGAACCTTATGCCGTCGGGCCCCCGGTAATAAATAAGGGCTTTTCTCCCCCCCCCCTCTTTCTACCTCGCTTCCGTGTCCCTTTCCAATCCGGCACTCTAGCCCAAAGCTCCTAGTTTCCTATTTCTCAGGGTTGTTTAAGACCTGGGGTCCCTTCCTAAAATACTCTATCATATGACCTGATCTGATCAATGCAAATGTCATGTCGTGACTTAAATTTAATCTGCTGAATTTAGTAACTTTAAGAACCTTTATTATTCTAATTCGTTCGTTGCTTGTTCGTAATACCTGCAACATTAACCCTTTAACCGACTGAAACGAATTAACTCGGGTTGAGGCAAAATGGGCTGAAATCAGTTCGAATGAACATACCCCTGTCTAAGAAGCCACCGAATGCGGCTGGAACGAGTGAAACTGCGCACCAAAAAACATGGCTTTCCCCTTAGGCTTGCCATTCGAAGTGGTCATTTAGGGAGACGATTGACACTATTCCTTTTTGATTAAAAGTGCTGTAAACATGGTGATGAGCCTAAGAAAAGAGAGAGAAGGCGTTTGAACCACTTGCTTCTAAACAGTAGCACGATGTTCGTGTCTGGGGTAAAAGCCCTTCCACATCATGGCTACAGAATAGAGGACTAGAAGCGAGTGTTTGTTATTGGCTCCTTATTCGGTGACAGCGAACTGTTACAGAGCTGTTCACTAAGTCTCTTTAAATGACCTGTCGGTGGGCTTCTTGGGCTCTCACTTGTAGGAAATTTAGAAGTTCCTAGATTTTAAATATATTTACTACGATGATGCAACAAATAAATCACCAGATAAAGTAAAGAGTAGGCTTTTTCAGTGAAGTGTATGGGGAAAAGTCTATCGAGTTTTGTCCTGATTTCTTTGCATTTCTTTGCACAATAATTAATATATTGATCTGTTTCTGATTATTATTCTATCACGCTTCTTCTCAGTAACTTCGCTGCTAAGTTTCTTTTTTCAACTTTTTTCTTTTTCAATCTTCCATCTCGACACGGGACATCGCTTTTTTACGCTTTCCAATCGTAGGTTGAAGAAGCGTATATGCTCCAGCTTTGTCCGTCTGTCTGTCCGTCCGTCCGTCCGCACGATAACTCGCGTAAAAGTGGTTCGATTTCGATGAAATTTTAGTATGTGGCAGGGGACCACCTGGGGACGAACCCTATCGAAAATGGGCGAAATGAGGTCAAAGATCAGGGCATATGAGCGTGATCCATTCCCCCTTATGCGTCATAACTTACGTAAAAATGCTTCGATTGAGACAAAAATTTATCATGTTGTTCCGGAAATATACTTAACCGATTCTGTTGAATATCATCGAAATGAGGTCAAAGGTCAGGGCACATGAGCGAGATTTATTCCACAGCAATTATTCTCATAACTTAAGTAACGATTTCTGGTATGTTTGAAAGCGTATCATAATCAATGTATTGCTTGATTTTACTAACTTGTGTTTTTTTTCTTCTATGTTTTGGGGTTTAACGACCACCGTGAGCAACTCAATGGGATATAAGCAATCTTCCAGGGCTATCACCCCAATTTCAAGGGAGAGGGGCTGTTTCAATGAACCTGAAGCCCCATATATGGAAGGCCAGAAGAAAATCAAGGAAATTTAAGCATCTAAGGAGACATCAAACGTTCTTTGAAACAATAATACAAAGAAAATTAAAAAATATTAAAAGCAATCAAACGGTTAAACAGCACAACATACTGTATGTGAAGCTGATTTGAGCATTGCCTGAATAATAGCTTGTTGAAAAAGGCTTTTGCCAATTTTTAAATTACGATTTCGGTCTACTCTCAGAATCTGATTAATATCCTTACATTTTCACTATGAAACTGTCAGAGAATTTCCGATGTACTCTGAGGAACGTTTTTCTGAAAGAAGCTTCTTTTACAGTTTCCCTTTAGTTAAGTAATAGACCAGCTGTTTAATCGGCAGCATAATTTTACAGCCAATACCCCACCACGCAGGAGCGTATCTAGAGGGGGCCGCAGGGGGTGGCCTTGGCCTCCCTCGAAAGAGTTTCATTTTTTTTAAGTTTTTGGTTAAAATACGACTTACACTAGAAAAAAAGATTTATTGTTTTCTCCTATTTTTCAATAACTTTAATTTCGTTCTGATGGATTCCAAAAATTTTCATTTTCTGTCTCCCCCCCGAAAAAATTTCTATATACGCCCTTGCCACCACCCCTCCTCGCCATCATAGCTGATGTGATGTGAGTGAAAGTACTATGATTTTGCAATTTAAGAACATAGTTTAAAGAAACAAGTTAGTAAAATCATGCAATGCATTGATTATGATACGCTTTCCAACATACCAGAAATCATTACTCAAGTTATCACGATAATGGCAGTAGAATAAATCTCGCTCCTGTACCCTGACCTTTGACCCCATTTCGATGATATTCAACAGAATCGGTTCTGTATATCTCCGGAACAACATACTAAAGTTTTGTCGCAATAGAAGCATTTTCAGTCAAGTTAAGAAGATAACGGCTGTGGATTAAATCTCGCTACTGTGCCGTGACCTTGACCCCATTTCGATGATATTCAACAGAACCGGTTCACTATACCTCCGGAACAACATGATAAAGTTTTGTCACAATCGAAGCATTTTACGTAAGTTATGACGCATAAAGGCGATGGAATGGATCCCGCTCCTATGTCCTGACCTTTGACTCCATTTCGCCCATTTTCAATAGGGTTCGTCCCCATGTAGTCCCTACCACATACTAAAATTTCATCGAAATCGAACCATGTTTAAGCAAATTATGACGCATAAAGACAGTGGAATGAATCCCTCGCCTATGTCGTGACCTTTGACCCTATTTCGATGATATTCAACAGAACTGGTTTACTATATCTCCGGAATAGCATGATAAAGTTTTGTCGCAATCGAAGCACTTTACGTAAGTTACGACGCTTACGGGCGATGTAATGGATCCCGCTCCTATGTCCTGACCTTTCACCCCATTTCGGCCATTTTCAATAGGGTTCGTTCCCAGATGGTTCCCTACCACATACTAAAATTTAATCGAAATCAAAGTGTTTTTACGCAAGTTATGACGCATAAGGGCAATGGAATGGATCCGGCTCCTATGTCCTGACCTTTGACACCATTTCGTCCATTTTCAATAGGGTTTGTCCCCTAACCACATACTAAAATTTCATCGAAATCGAATCATTTTTACGCCAATTATAGTGCGGACTCACAGGCCGGACGGATGGACTAAGCTGGAGAATATACGCTTCTTCAACCTACGGTTGGAAAGCGTAAAAAAAAAACAGTGGCCAATATAAGATCATTTGTGTGATATCAAAGAAAGTTGTGAACCTTTGCAAAATTGCAGGTTTATAAATGCTGTTTTTACGCTTCCCAACCGTAGGTTGAAGAAGCGTATATGCTTCAGCTTTGTCCGTCCGTCCGTCCGTCTGTTTGTCTGTCTGTCCGCACGATAACTCACGTAAAAATGGTTCAATTTCGATGAAATTTTAGTATGTGGTAGGGGACAACCTCGGAACGAGCCGTATTGAAAATGGAAGAAATGGGGTCAAAGGTCAGGACACGGGAGCGGGACCCATTCCACCGCTCATATGCGTCATAACTTATGTAAAAATGCTGCGATTGCAACAAAACTGTATCATGTTGTTCCGGAGATATACTGAACCGGTTCTGTTGAATATCATCGAAATGGGGTCAAAGGTCACGGGACAGTAGCGTGATTTAATCCACAGCCGTTATCCTCATAACTTAACTAAAAATGCTTCTATTGCGACAACACTTTACTATGTTGTTCCGAAGGTATACTGAACCAATTCTGTTTAATACCATCGAAATGGGGACAAAGGTCAGGGCACAGCAGTGAGATTTATTCCACATCCATTATTCTCATAACTTGAGTAATGATTTCTGGTATATTGGAAAGCGTATCATAATCAATGCATTGCATTATTTTACTATCTTGTTCAAGTTAAGCGTAGCATTTTTGCTTTAACAGCGGCAAACTCGTTCATGAGTTCATCCTCCAGCTCTTCAGTGATTTCTCACGTCGTAATTTACAACGTATGTACTGCTAAAAATGCGCATCCCAGTTCACTCAAATCGATGGAACTGTCTTCGCAACAGTACTGTCATACAGTCAAAAAATTTCTGATAGGTTGCACCAGTGGCGCGCTCAAGATTTCTTTATGGAGATAACCCAAAATATTGAAGATGCAATCAAATACCCCGGAGAAAACCTCTCTGGAAATATTCGGAAGCGATATTAAAAAGCGTTTCCAATGATTCGCAAAATATACGTGTACATTTAAAAAGAATATAACGAAGTAAATTTCTCCGTCATTTTTGTCCACGCCGGGCATCGAACTCGAGTCCTCTTATTACGGAATAAGTCGCTCGACCAAATGAGCTATGCAGACGTATCTTCTCGCTGCTATCTGCCTTTATCTCGCGTGCGTCCTGCGGGGCAGGCACGTCACATCTGCAAAAGAGGGCCGGGGGCATGGCCCACGGGACTATGTGTCGCTGTAGGCAGTCATCTGCTGAAGAACGTACACTTGAGAACTCCCAGTCAATCTGGTGTGTGGAACGTAACATCACATACATTTATTTTTCGAAGCGCCGAAGAAGGGATTCTCTTATTTTTCCTGTCTCACGGTGTGGAAAGAACATCACACTATTGCGAGAACTTTAACGGCCGGGTCATCCGGGAAGTTCGGGCGCCATTATAACGAAGTAAATTTCTCCGTCATTTTTGTCCACGCCGGGCATCGAACCCGAGTGCTCTTATTCCGGAATAAGTCGCTCTACCAACTGAGCTACGCAGACGTATCTTCTCGCTGCTATCTGCCTTTATCTCGTGTGCGTCCTGCGGGGCAGGCACATCACAAGATATACACTGAGGTGCCAAAAGAACTGCAAAGGGCGATACCATTTCCACTACATGCCAGCACACCCATGCGTGAATAGTATCATGCGCAAACGACTTATACACAGAGTGAGATATCTCTGCAAGCTCAAGTAGTAGCATTCATAGTTCAGATGGCTATGAATGCTACTACTTGAGCTTGCAGTAGTAGCATTCATAGCCATCTGAATCGCATAAATCAAGATTTATGCGATTTCGAAAGTGGTATGATAGTCAGCGCCCGGGTTATGGGTCACTCCACCTCGGAAATTACCACGTAATTCGGATTTACACGGTAACCAATTTCAAGGGTGTACCTGGATTACACAAACTCTGGGAAAACATCGACAGTGCGAAAAGTCCTGGACGATGGTGGACAGCGGCGTCTGGCACCCATCGTACTAACATTTGCTCGGTGTGCAACATTTCCACAAAACACAGCGCAATTCAATGCTGGGACTAGTACTAGCATCAGATCAGCGTTCGGACAGTGCAATGTTCCCTGTGCTGTACAGGGTTACGTTGCTGACCCGATGACACTAAGCTGTGCTCATCGCCTGAATGACTGGAAACGTGAAGCCTGGTCCGACGAATCGTAGTGCCAACTGTTTCAGGCAGATGGCCGACTCCGTGTGTGGCGACAACCCCAAAAGGCAATGGATCTTGCAAAGGAACAATGCAGACCGGCGGTAGCTCTGTTATAGTGTGGAGTGTTTTCAGGTGGCACGTATTAGGACCCCTTATAAGTCTGCAGACAGCTCTGGCCGATGGTGGCTACGTAACCATACTTGGGGATCATTTGCACCCGTTCACATCATGCAAGCACTCCGACCTCTCTCAACACGAGAATGCGCCGCCGTACAAGTTCACAGTCGCTCCGATTATGACTGACCGAACATTTCACGAAGTTTGGCATACTGACTTGGCCCCCTCGTTCGACGGATTCAAACGCCATCGAACACATTTGAAATGCTGTTCAACGTGCCCTCAATGACAGAATTCATGCACCGGCAAATATTACGGAATTGTGGGACTCTCTTCAGGAAGCATGGTGTGCACAGTCTCCATGCCGCCCCGGTGGCGGAGGTGTCTAAGCAATGGACTCTGATCATTCGTCCGAAAGGGGTCCGGGTGAGGCATGAATGTTGCGTTTGTCTTACGGCGCTGGCTCTCATCTTTCCCTGGAACCGGTGACGCTAAATTAGGGACGGGCGACTGCTTATAGCCCATTGAGTTGCTCACGGTGGTCGTTAAATCTTCAATCAAAAAAAAAAAAAAAAAAAAAAAGCCTCCATACTATTAGGTGCTTGAATTAATTCCCAGTGTTGCCCAATAGAGCGCAGCACTGGTGCATTGTGACCTCACTGGCGCACGCACGTACCGTCCGTAGTTTGGGCGAAGCAGTGTGTGACACGCGATCGGAGGTCACAGAACACAAGTTTGTATCGCATTCACGATGTCGAGTTTCGTACCAAAAAAGGCGCATTTGCGGGAAGCATTACTCTTCTGCTTTCATCTAAGAAATCTGCAGCGGAAAGTCATCGTCTGCTAGTGCAGGCCTATGGGGAACATGCCCTATCAGAAACGACATGCAGAGAGTGGTTCCGACGCTTCAAAGCCAACGAATATGATGTGAAGGACAACGATCGCCCTGGGTAGCCGAAAAAGTTCGAAGATGGCGCATTGGAGGTCTTATTGGACGAGCATTCATGTCAGACGCTCCACGAGTTGTGTGAAACACTACGGGTCGATGAGTCAACTGTTAGCAAACGTTTAAAGGCAATGGGAATGATCCAGAAGCTCGGAAACTGGATTCTACATGACTAGGTCATTCTTTTCCACGACAACGCTAGACCTCATGTCGCCAAATCCGTGAAGGAACTCTTGGACTTGGCTGGGACTTCTTACCCCTCCCGCCTTATTCCCCGGACATTGTTCCCTCGGACTTGCATTTGTTCCGGTCGCTACAACATGGCCTGTCAGAGCAGCACTTCCTTTCTGTCACGGATATCCAAAAATGGCTCGATGAATGGTTCGCCTTGAAAGAACCTGCATTTTTCTACCGCGGAATCCCTTTGTCACCCCAACGGTGGGAAAGGGTCGTAGTTGCCAACGGACACTACTTTGAATAGACTATCCTGTACCGTTCTGTGGCAACACACAGGTGTTTGTGTGGCAAAAAACAGCGGGAATTAATTCAAGCACGTAATATTACAGGGAGGTCGTGTAGCCCATGCCCCGTCGCGTTGCTGCCGTTATCCGATTGCGAGAACGACCAACGCGGTATTAGAGAGGTATCCTAGTTTTTTTGGCACTTCAGAACATACAAATATATAGCCACTAACAAGTGATATCTCATGAGGACGACCCGGGCCCCAGAGCCTCCTCCTACTGAGTACGCCACTGGGATGTACCCAAAAGTAGTGCTGTACCACTTTCTGAGGAAAGATACACCACGATGGAATGTAAACAAAAGCCAACAAGATGACGTAATTGCACCACGTTGTTGGGTTTTGTTTGCACCACACAATGGTGTATCTTTTCTCAGAATGTGGTGCAGCTGGTGTAGTACCACTTTTGGATGCAACATAGCACAAAATTTTGAATACCGTATCTGCGGTCTGCTTGAGAGATTTATTGTAGCGGCGCGCTAGAAAGGTTATTCCCCGAATGCCGCCCTCTTGAAAAATGTATTATCCGAAAGTACTGATGGCATCAGTCATTCATTCATGGGAGTTTATTCATCATTCACGAATGCTCACTCAAATGAATGGTTATTCACTTTGCATCCGCTCTCGGCCAGTTAGCTGTCTCACAACACTCACTGAGAAAATCATTCGTTGCTCCAAAGTGCCCGCGAGTGCGAGGCCAAGCAGAAATTGGCATACTGCCCAAAAGAGCAAGAGCTTAGGAGACTCATTCACCGTTCGTTCACGAGTGAATTTCCACTCCTGGACAACAATTCGGACACACCATTCAAATGAATCGCAATCACGTATCATTCTCATTCTTAAGTTTTACCATTACTTCTTAGTTGATTGCAGACAGCTCACTCACATAGCGATTGACATTTATTAATTCTCGAGATTACTTTTCTTTTTGGGGAATTCGTTTCTGAACCCACTGAGGGCGTAATAAAGCAAAATAAGCTGCGACTTCAGTGTGTGTCGCAGTAATGGCGGATTGAGTGATCATTCATTACTCCTAGAGCGAACTATTCAACATTCACGATGAAGAGCCATTGGATGAGAATGAATCCTTCACGAACGGTCCGTCAGTAGTCTGTCGCAGTAATGGCAGATTCAATGATCATTAACAGAGGTGAGAGAGAATCATTCACAGTGAAGAGCCATTCGTTATGAATGAATAGTTCACGAATGGTCAATCACTAGTGATAGCTTTCTGTTGCAGTAATGGTGGATTGAATGATCATTCACAGCGGTGGGAGCGAACCATTCATTCTACACGGTGAAGTGTCATTCGCTATGAATGAATAGTTCACGAATGGTCCATCGGTAGTGCTGGCCTTCTGTCGCAGTAGTGGTATTGAATGATCATTCACAGCGGCGAACCATTCACGGTGAAGAGTCATTCGTTATGAATGAATAATTCAGGAATGGTCCATCACTAGTGATAGCCTTCTGCCGCGGTAATGGCAGATTGAATGATCATTCACAGCGGTGAGAGTGACCCATTCACCATTCACGGTGAAGAATCAGTCGTTATGAATGAATAGTTCACGAATGGTCCATCACTAGTGATAGCCTTATGTCGCAGTAATGGTGGATTGAATGATCATACACAGCAGTGAAAGCGAACCACTCACCATTCACGCTGAAGAGTCATTCGTTATGAATGAATTGTTCACGAATGATCTATCACTAGTTGATAGCCTTCTGTCGCATTAATGGCAGATAGAATTATCATTCACAGCGGTGAGAGCAAACAATTCACCATTCAAGGTGAAGAGTCATTCGCTTTGAATGAATCGTTTACGTATGGTCCATCACTAGTTAATAGCCTTCTGTCGCAGTAATGCAGAAAGAATGACCATTCACAGCGGTGAAAGCGAACCAATCACCATTCACGGCGATGAGTCATTCGTTAAAACGGAATCGTTCACGATTGGTCCATCACTATCCGAAAGGTTCATCATGTGAATGGGGCCTAGATCCAGTGATCCAGTTTGACACTACTGATTTACACTATACAGCAATGTCCATTTTCAAGTTTCTAGTTTTAATTTTGCATTTAGAAGCCGTTTACATGGAAAAACAATTTGTAACCTACGATATTGGAAGATTACAGATCAAAGTATTATCAAGGTTTTCCCATATTTTTACCCACAGTTGCCCTTGGAAACTTATGAGATGCTGTAAGGGCACAGTCGCGAGTGCAAAATTGCGGTCACTGTTATCTTCATTAATGCTTGCTGAAGTCGATTAAAATCATAGACGCATTAGCTTCACTGACATCCTTTCTATCTTACAAGAACTGCTACGTAACTGCGAACCAGGAAATGACATGAAATTAATAATCACGACACACAAGCACGGAAATGAAAGTGAAGGTTGTTTAAGTAACTAACTTTTGTGAAAAATTGCCAACGAGACAACAGCAGAGGAGAATTAATGTCAAAAACGTTTTCATTTCCTGTACCTGTCAAAAAAAAAAAAAAATCGCTGAGGATGAGTTTTAAAGCACTATCTTCCTTTTGAAACAATTTTTGAGCTCTGGTATTGCCCAAGGTAAGAATAGTCCAAAACCTTAATTACTTGCCCGAGGGAAAAGACAACCAAAATCATAAACAAAGAAGTATTTCTTTATAGAATTTTAAGGCTTTGAGGGCACAACAGGTATTTTGTTTTAACAACTCTGCCCCTGTTCATTGACGAGTTCAGCAATCCATTTTTTAATTCCCAAAATCAAGCAAAAATATGAATATGAAACGGTACTCAACCCTCCACGTGTGGGAGTTCCATTTGCGCGAACTCAAATATCCGTGAACTGCAGTTATTAACCTTTGTTTTTCGTACATGATGCCAAATTAAAATACACTGAAGCGGCAAATTATTAGGGACAGCTACCAAATATCTTGTTAGGTGACTCTTGGCCTTTGAAACAGCCTTGACACAATGTAGCATGGATTCAACGGATTGCTGATATCGTTCTACAGGTATATTCCGCCAAAGGGATGTCAATTGTTGAATGTTCGCTGGAGGAGGACAAGGCGATTTTCGTCACGAATTGCTCTCTGAATTTCATCCCATAGGTTTTCAATTGGGTTAAGGTCTGAGGACTGTGTGCTTGAAAGTCGCTGTCGTGCTACGGGAATCGCTGTGTGACGACCCGAGCCTTAAGGGATGGAATATTCATTATCCTGATGGAAGTAGAATTCATCAACGGGGAAACTCCGTGCACGTGTACACGTGTTTCTGGTCCGCTGTGATGTTAGGACCTCGTGGCATTCAAAGCTGTTTCAGAGATGTTAACAATTCATCAACAAGAAACACCATGCATATGTACGGATGTTTCTGATGCGCAGTGATGTTAAGACCTCGTGGTATTCAAAGCTGTTTCAGAGATGTTAACAATTCATCAACAAGAAACACTATGCATATGTACGGATGTTTCTGATGCGCAGTGATGTTAAGACCTCGTGGCATTCAAAGCTGTTTCAGAGATGTTAACAATTCATCAACAAGAAACACTATGCATATGTACGGGTGTTTCTGATACGCAGTGATGTTAAGACCTCGTGGCATTCAAAGCTGTTTCAGAGATGTTAACAATTCATCAACAAGAAACACTATGGATATGTACGGGTGTTTCTGATGCGCAGTGATGTTAAGACCTCGTGACATTCAAAGTTGTTTCAGAGATGTTAACAATTCATCAACAAGAAACACCATGCATATGTACGGGTGTTTCTGATGCGCAATGATGTTAAGACATTGTGACATTCAAATGCTATTCCAGAGATGTTACGGAACTCAATGCCTGCTACAAAAGCAGATCTTAGACCAATACAACACCCTTACCATACTGTTGACATCATACACCGTACTGTTGATGACATATTTGGCACGTTCAATGTCGTGTACAAACTGGAATCGTAAAACATCGAACCAGTCAATATTTTCCACTCTTCAAGCCAGTTCTGGTGGTCCCGTGCACACCGCAGACAAATTTACAGCATTTTGGTAGAGAAGATTGGTACACGAAGGGATTGTGTCTGCTGCTATAGCCCATTCACTCCAATGTACAGCGAGCTGTGTATGATGAAATCCTCGTCCTTGTGCCATTGTTGTACTGCACTGTTACTTGACCCAATGGAGCAGAACTCAGTGCCAAATTTCATAGAGACTGGCTCCACTTGAGCGGAGGTATGACATCGCCAACAATCGTCTGCGTCTGAATCCTTTGCAGTGAGCTGTTTATAAAGTTATCTCAACGTTATAGTTACGTACGTAAGTGGACATGGCACGCGTTTGATTGCTATTGGGTGGTTCTAATAACTTAACCCGTCAGTGTATACACGTTTTAAACAACGCGGTAAACGTACTTCTCCTATTCCGCGACATATACATGGTCCACTTAGCGATCTTGCTTCTTTCATGAGGAAAGCATCTGCATTCCACTCTTCCGACGCTTTGACAGAGTTCCCGATTTTCCGTTTTCCTTGTTCGCAGGACAGCGCAATTACCGATCAATAGCAGTGGTTAGTAGTATTGCACTGCGCTTTACGTTCGTCCTGAATCGGCTCCGTTCGCCACTCATCATATCTGGTGGAGTTCTCGCAGCCGCCGTCGGCAGGCAAACAAGAATAAAACGAGTAATGTTTGTTTTCGTGTATTACTTCGTAGTTCGATTTCTATGACTTACGTTTATGAAGTTGATGAGCATAGCATGTCGACGGAGAGAAATATCAGAATTGTAGTTGCCTTATACAAACTTATGTTGGTTGAGACGAGAAAAAGAACTCGACAGCCACGATTAATGGAGCTCTTTCGTCGGTCCACCAGTGGTTCTCATCTAGAAACTTCAGACACGCTCTTTTGAGGGCGACAGCACCGATTTCGACTCAGATTCTGATTAAGCTTATGTGATCAATAATTTGCCGCTTCAGTGTATAAATTAAAATACACTGAAGCGGCAAATTATTAGGGACAGCTACCAAATATCTTGTTAGGTGACTCTTGGCCTTTGAAACAGCCTTGACACAATGTAGCATGGATTCAACGGATTGCTGATATCGTTCTACAGGTATATTCCGCCAAAGGGATGTCAATTGTTGAATGTTCGCTGGAGGAGGACAAGGCGATTTTCGTCACGAATTGCTCTCTGAATTTCATCCCATAGGTTTTCAATTGGGTTAAGGTCTGAGGACTGTGTGCTTGAAAGTCGCTGTCGTGCTACGGGAATCGCTGTGTGACGACCCGAGCCTTAAGGGATGGAATATTCATTATCCTGATGGAAGTAGAATTCATCAACGGGGAAACTCCGTGCACGTGTACACGTGTTTCTGGTCCGCTGTGATGTTAGGACCTCGTGGCATTCAAAGCTGTTTCAGAGATGTTAACAATTCATCAACAAGAAACACCATGCATATGTACGGATGTTTCTGATGCGCAGTGATGTTAAGACCTCGTGGTATTCAAAGCTGTTTCAGAGATGTTAACAATTCATCAACAAGAAACACTATGCATATGTACGGATGTTTCTGATGCGCAGTGATGTTAAGACCTCGTGGCATTCAAAGCTGTTTCAGAGATGTTAACAATTCATCAACAAGAAACACTATGCATATGTACGGGTGTTTCTGATACGCAGTGATGTTAAGACCTCGTGGCATTCAAAGCTGTTTCAGAGATGTTAACAATTCATCAACAAGAAACACTATGGATATGTACGGGTGTTTCTGATGCGCAGTGATGTTAAGACCTCGTGACATTCAAAGTTGTTTCAGAGATGTTAACAATTCATCAACAAGAAACACCATGCATATGTACGGGTGTTTCTGATGCGCAATGATGTTAAGACATTGTGACATTCAAATGCTATTCCAGAGATGTTACGGAACTCAATGCCTGCTACAAAAGCAGATCTTAGACCAATACAACACCCTTACCATACTGTTGACATCATACACCGTACTGTTGATGACATATTTGGCACGTTCAATGTCGTGTACAAACTGGAATCGTAAAACATCGAACCAGTCAATATTTTCCACTCTTCAAGCCAGTTCTGGTGGTCCCGTGCACACCGCAGACAAATTTACAGCATTTTGGTAGAGAAGATTGGTACACGAAGGGATTGTGTCTGCTGCTATAGCCCATTCACTCCAATGTACAGCGAGCTGTGTATGATGAAATCCTCGTCCTTGTGCCATTGTTGTACTGCACTGTTACTTGACCCAATGGAGCAGAACTCAGTGCCAAATTTCATAGAGACTGGCTCCACTTGAGCGGAGGTATGACATCGCCAACAATCGTCTGCGTCTGAATCCTTTGCAGTGAGCTGTTTATAAAGTTATCTCAACGTTATAGTTACGTACGTAAGTGGACATGGCACGCGTTTGATTGCTATTGGGTGGTTCTAATAACTTAACCCGTCAGTGTATACACGTTTTAAACAACGCGGTAAACGTACTTCTCCTATTCCGCGACATATACATGGTCCACTTAGCGATCTTGCTTCTTTCATGAGGAAAGCATCTGCATTCCACTCTTCCGACGCTTTGACAGAGTTCCCGATTTTCCGTTTTCCTTGTTCGCAGGACAGCGCAATTACCGATCAATAGCAGTGGTTAGTAGTATTGCACTGCGCTTTACGTTCGTCCTGAATCGGCTCCGTTCGCCACTCATCATATCTGGTGGAGTTCTCGCAGCCGCCGTCGGCAGGCAAACAAGAATAAAACGAGTAATGTTTGTTTTCGTGTATTACTTCGTAGTTCGATTTCTATGACTTACGTTTATGAAGTTGATGAGCATAGCATGTCGACGGAGAGAAATATCAGAATTGTAGTTGCCTTATACAAACTTATGTTGGTTGAGACGAGAAAAAGAACTCGACAGCCACGATTAATGGAGCTCTTTCGTCGGTCCACCAGTGGTTCTCATCTAGAAACTTCAGACACGCTCTTTTGAGGGCGACAGCACCGATTTCGACTCAGATTCTGATTAAGCTTATGTGATCACTTCGTAAAACCATTTAAAAGTTTTCGATTGCTAATGTACATGTTATAAAAATGCAAACCCTTTTGTTCTACATTTTTATCGCTTTTTACTTGCATTATCTTACGTAATTTGCAAATACATGGCAGTCCGAAAGTGTTACCCTATTTTTAGAAAATTAATAAGAATTAACTACGCAACTTACAGAAGTAAGATTTGCAGAATTTGAAAGGTAAATATCTAAAAATTTTTGTGCCTATCACTGCGTGTAGATGGCGGTGGTTGTTCTTTCTCTTCATAGTTACAAGGAAAGGGAGCGAATGATCATCTCAGTAAATAAATGTTAGAGAATTAAATCGGAGCATCTCGCAGTAATGCGTACGGAACAGCCAGCTGCAAGGACTTTGGACTTTGCATCCAGCGAAGAAAATAGCGCTGGTCATGTGACCTAAACATGAGTCGCACTGTGTGCTTAAGAAAAAACCAAATTGCAGTGTATGCTTGTGTAAACAACCCAAAAGCAAAATCTCTCACTGTTTGTGACGTACCTGCCAGCAGGACGCACATGACATAAAGGCAGATAGGAATCAGAATACATGTCTGCGTAGCTCAGTTGGTAGAGCGACTTGTTCCGGAATAAGCGGCCTCGGGTTCGAATCCCGGCGTAGACCAAAAATGACGGAGAAATTTACTTCGTTATAATGGCGCCCGAAATACCCGGATGACCCGACCGTTCAAAATCTCGCATTGGTGTGATGTTATTTCCACACCGCGAGATAGGAAAAATCAGAGAATCCCTTCTCCAGTGCTTCGAAAAATAAAAGGTGTGACGTTGCATTCCACAAACCAGATTGACTGGGAGTTCTCAAGTGCACGTTCTACAGTGGTTGTCTGCCTGCAACGATTCATGGTCACGGCTGATCCGTGGGCCATGCCCCCGGCCCTCTTTCGGGGGGGGGGAGATGTGACGTACCTGCCAGCAGGGCACACATGACATAAAGGCAGATAGGAATCAGAATACATGTCTGCGTAGCTCAGTTGGTAGAGCGACTTGTTCCGGAATAAGCGGCCTCGGGTTCGAATCCCGGCGTAGACCAAAAATGACGGAGAAATTTACTTCGTTATATGTTTAATTATGTTATCTTTAACCTCGAGCACATTTATCCCATATGTATTCATCATTACACTTTATCGTGTAATGTTTAGCGTTCAATTAAAATACATAGATTGCCCCAAAATATCTGAGAATGTTTTTATAAAATGTATGCATTACTGCGCCCGACTTTGGCACGAGTCTCGAAAAAACAGTAGTCGTTGTAGTAACAATAGCAACCGCCCATACCTGTTTATCACGCGTGCGTCACCGGTAGTGCGCAGTTTAATAAGCGTTGCTTCGTGAACCCCTAACAAGTGTTTTTGCACTGTGAGTTTTCGAGAAAACGAATGCGAAAGGGGAACAAAGATGCGCTATTAAATTTCGCTGTTGACTTAAGAAGTATGCTGGGAAGAACTTTCCTTCTTATGCAAGAGACTTATAAAGATGAATGTATAGGAACATCAACAATTTACTGATGGCATAAAAAATTTATGGATGGTCGTGAGTCGCGCATGAAGGAAACGAGTGTTACAGAGGTAAACATCAATTCAATAGGTGTTATTATATGCGGGAAGACATACACCTGTCAATTAGAGATACCGAAGACATGGTTCACACTTCAAAATCACCACTTCACAGAATTTTAACCGAGCTTTTGGGCATGAAACGAGTTTGCTCAATTTGTGTTCTCCATTTCTTTTCATGTGCGGCCCAATTCGCATTAGGTGGCGTATGGCCAGTTCTGTTGGCTTGGTTTAATTTCATGTATTGTAGGGAACGCCAACATATCAGAAGAATCGTTGTTTGCAGGTCCCTGTCATTGGAGCACGAAAGCAAACACACTGCTGGCCACCCAAAATGCAACACCAACAAGGACACGAGATAGCAAAGCCAGATTTACTGGACACATAACAGTGACACCTGGTGGGCCGTGAGGAATAGTTGCACGATGCGTGCCACGTGCGGGCGCGCATTGGCCTGTTGAAACGCGGCCGCGGCAGGTCCTGCAGGAAGGGAGGACTACAGGCTCAAAACGTCGGAGATGGTGCGGTGGCTGTTCAGTGTATCGGCGATCCTTACTAGAGGGGTGCGGGTGTCATATCCAGTTGCGCTCCAAACCATAACGCCAGGCTCCGAACCGGTATGGCGATGCATAATTCAGGCGTCATACAGTCTCTCACCGCGGTGCCGCCACACGCGGATCCGACCATCGTGGTGTTGCAGGCAGATGCGGGATTCGTCGGAGAAGACGGTGTCGTGCCATTCCGTAGTCCAGGTGCGGCGTTCAACGGCCCACTGCCGGCACACTCGCTGGTGGTGTAACGTCAATGGTAATCGGAGCAATGGGCGCCGTGTGACAAGTCCCCGCTCCTGCAGACGACGTCGAACTGTACGTGCTGCACAGTTTGTTGCACAACACACCCTAATTCCTGCGCTAACGTTCGTGATGTGGCGGTGCAAGCCGCCAATGCCCGCCGCACAACATGCCGGTCCTCTCGTTCGGTGGTGTGCCGTGGTTGCGGCAATCGCTAACGTCGGTCCGTCCGTCCCTCCTGCACCCACCGAATCCATACTCGCCTCACTGTGGCTGGATGTCGTCCCGCACGGGCGCCGATGACTCGGTACGATAAACCGCTGTCGCGATAAGCCACTATTCGTCCTCTGTCGAACTCCGAAACGTGCTGGAATGACTGCCGTATTCTGCGACGAGGCTTCAGGAAGCTTTCCACGCACAGGTCCGGCAGCAGGACACACTTCCAATACTTACACCTCGCTTTCTGTACACCCTTCTTATAGTGTTTCAATGTGGCGTGCCGGGCGCACATGATTTGCATATGCTCTGCAATGCTAATCGTTTGCATGTCCTCTCGCGGGCGACGCATGCTGCGAATTTCAGGCCAATCGGATGCTTCCTTCTTGGTGCTGCATTATGGGTGGTCAGCAGTGTATCAAGAGCTCAAGCTACAACAAACAGATGAAACACTAAAACTATAAGTAGTTCCATATTTTGTTCTTACCGGACAATAAGTTCACACTCCTAAAAACAACTTGTAATTTCTTTAGAAGAACAGAGATGAAACTATCTGATGGAATACTTTCGACGTCCTTAGATAACTGGTCATAAACAACCACATCGTATGCGTCTTCTACGTCGCAATGGCAGGTATGCACCAACAGTTCTTTAACGGACAACTGAAATGAGGAAAAAATCAAATGCATCATTGCTGAAGATTCACACTGACAAATGAGAAATGCAGATATATACACATCCTCAAGGTGCAGTGATATTAATCCCGGTTATATAAAACAGCTTCAACTGTATGTCAGAAAATACCTTCAACAACTTTACAGCTTCTTACAGTGCTCAACAACCTTTAAATCGAATTGGAATGTATGTAAATTATTAATTTAAAATAATTTTAGGTGCACTGCAGGTAGAGCAGTGCGCTTAAAAATTTGTTTTTGATCGAAGGAACTTACGGATGCAGACAGAGATATCGTATGCCCAGTAATGGGCGTACGCACGCACAGAATAGTCAACCGATAAATCAACGCGCGACATTTTTCGGCCCCCAGAATGAATCTGTGCAACCGGAAGTTGGAATCGAAAACTTTTTGTGTCAGCTATAACCATGCGATAAATAATTTATTCAACACCACTGTTTCCAAGAGCCCAGTTGGAGCACTGTGGAGTTGTAATTATGCAGTTTTCCCAAGCATCTCGTCTACTTTTCCTGGCACATAATTCACCACTGGATGGCGTACAGGTAGATTGTGCAAACTGATGTAAAAGCATCTTCATATTTTCTTTTCTTTATGTGACAGTTAAATCTAGCAATCGCCAAACTGTTTTGTTCATTTGCTAGCTATTATGTAACGGAAAAGTTTTGGCTAGTTGACGTAAATGTAAATTTCGTTTCACAACATCTCGCCGCTGGAAAACAGGTGTGAAAAAGTTCTGTGTCCGCAGTTGTGGATATTGCGACATGCACAATGCATTTTATGCAAAAGCTTTCTCACTAGGGGGCATCATTGTATATTTGTATTTCACATGACATCTATGCTCCTAGAATCTGGATTTTTTTTTTAGCGTCCAATAGCTGTAATTATGGTCAAGGTAATCGGCGAATTTTTAAATTTAGATGATATAAACGATTTCTCGCTCCTTCGATAACTCTGTTTCCAAAAGACATTGTAAAAATCTTTTTTGAAGGCAGTTGCACTACGTAATAGTCCACACATTTCCGAATGTAGACCGACCGGCCAGAAGCCAGTGCTTCAGACCACTCGGCTACCGAGGTGGCCTTTTAAAAGTCTTGGAAATTTATTTTCCTCCCTCGATGATATCCGTGATCAAAATCATTAGCATACACTATTAAAAATTTTGTGGTAGTGTAACCGGGGCTTCCATATTTATCAGAAGTGAATTTCAGCAGCCATTTTGAGCGATAAAGATTTGGAATCACTTTCCTTCAATTCCCGCCATTTTGATGAGCTGCGAAGCAAACGTCAATGTACTTCTTTTCCCACGCGTCGCAGCAGAGGGGGTGTTAGATATATAGTTTTGTTGATGTGAGAAGAATGAAACTGGACATTATTACTTTTCCGCTGTCCCAAACAGCACGGTGAAGCGAGAGAAGAGGGAGACAGAGAGCCAATTAAAGAATCTTGCGTTTTCAGAGGGAAGGTATTTCTAGGGTGTGGCCGCACTTTATAGGAACTCGTCGGACTTCTTCGGCAGGTGAAAGTTCTAGGGGGGTTCTCCTGGCAAGAGACAACTGGACGTCCGTTATCGCGTTTTACCGTGGCCAAGAGGCTGCACAAAGGTGGTCTATTTGCACGACGACCAGTACGGTATGTGCCATTAACGCCTGCTCATCGGAGTCGGCGGTTTCTGTGGTGCCAGGAACACAAGAACTGGACACATCAGCAATGGGGTCGAGTTCTCTTTATGGATGAGAGCCGATTTTGTCTGACGAACGATTCTGGACGTATACACATCTGGAGAGAGCAGGGAACACGCAATCACACCTCCAACATCATCGAAAGGGACCGGTTTGGAGGTGGCGGAGTTCTTTGGGGGTGGTATCATGCTTGGTAGCCGTACTGACCTGCACATCTTCCAAGTAGGTTCAGTCACTGGTGTTCGCTATTGTACCGAAGTTCTCCTGCCTCACGTGCGCCTGTTTAGAGGGGCTGTGGGTCCTGAGTTCCTCTTCATGGACGACAACGCTACACCTCATCGTACAGTGGCTGTCGCAGAGCTGTTGGATAGTGAAAATATTCAACGCATGGATTGGCCCGCAAGATCCCCGGACCTAAATTCAATCGAACACGTGTGGGACCTTCTCGGGAGACGCTTAGCAGCACGTGACCAGCTGCCAGCTACGATTCCGCAGCTACGATTGGCGCTACAAGAGGAATGGGCCGCGATGCCTCAACAGCTCCTTGACAACCTCGTCCTCAGCATGGACAGACGTTGTAAATCCTGCAACGCAGTCAGGGGTGATCATATCCCCTACTAAAGACTGGATTTTTCTTGGCAGCCGCCTGTCACATGGACGTTTCTGTCTTCTGTCCAGTTGTGCTCGAAGCTACCTTTTCAATAAAGTGCCTTTGTATCCTCTGGATTCCTTGTTTGGACGGTTTTGCTCACTTGTCCCATGTTCTTACATCTTGGGGATCTTATGGTATGATTTGATTCGATGTGAAGCACTTCTGCACGACGTTACATTCGAAAAACCGTCTCGTCCTTAATTTTTGCACGCCAGTGTGCAAGATTGTCACACATTATCGTGTAAAGTTGCACCATGTTGTTGGATTTTGTTTGCACCACACAATGGTGCATATTTCCTTAGAAAATGGTGCAGCTGGTGTAGCACCACTTTTTGGTGCTACCTACCCCCTAATTTTTAACAGTGTATGATAAATTTTGCTGATGTATAAATAACCAGCATGTTACGCCAAGTTCATATTTTTACTAGGTACGATTTTTTCACGAAGTTTAGCGATCACTGCGAGCAACTGTAAGGGCTATAAACAGTCGCCCGTCCTGATTGAGGGTCACTGGTTCCTGAAGAGGAATAGAACCAGAGCCATCCGATTAGCACACCACCCATGGCTCATTCAGGATTCGAAACCAGTTCCAACTGGAACGACTGAGGCTCCTTCGGTGGATGGTATGTAACAACACAAAGACCAAGTTTGGTGACATTCATCCTAAGTGTGATATATATACACTGCTGTTAATAGAAATTGCAACACCAAGAAAGAAACAAGCAACCACAATGAAATTTATGGGAGTGATTAGTTATGGTACAAGCTGCAAACGATTACAATTACATACCGGTTCGTGATGAGGAAGGCCAAAAAATTAGTAATAAGTAAATACACTATGGGCGGTGATAACCGACCCCACACGCCGTGGGATCGAATGAGACAGAGTTTGGATGGTCCTCTGCAGTATTGCATTCCATTCTACTTCTACAAGCATCCACAATTCGTTGGTTTTGACAGGCGGCGAGGTCATGCGAGCCAATCGTTGCGCGATTACACCCCAGACGTTCTCAATAGGCGACAAATCTGGCGAGCGAGCAGGCCAGGGGAGACCAGGACTTGATGCGCACAGAGTACGGCTTGGACAGTACGAACAACATGGGGTCGGGCATGGTCTTGTTGGAAGACGGCTCCCGGGATCGTCTGAAGGAAGGGTAGAAGTTCAACTTCCAACACTTCCGTGATGTAGCGTTGACTATTGTGACGTGCCTGCACCGCAGGACGCACTTGAGATAAAGGCAGATAGCAGCGAGAGCATACGTCCGCGTAGCTCATCCCGGAATGAGGGGACCCGGGTTCGATGCCCGGCGTTGACAAAAATAACGGAGGAATTTTCTTCGTTATATTATTCAATGTGCTTGTGACGCGTAGCAGGCGTGGGCGCGATAACAAGCAATAGCGCCCCAGATCATCATGCTCGGCGTGGGACCGGTATGGCGCTGCCAATGCAGCCTTCCAGATGCCGTTCACCAAAGTATCTGCGAACAAGGATTCGACCGTCGTGGTGTATTAGACTGAATCTGGACTCGGCCGAAAACACAATATGCTCCCATTCAGCACTCCACTTTCGACGTTCGCGGCACCACTGCAACTGCTGGCGCCTATGGTTCAGAGCCAAGGGAAGTCGCAGCAATGGACGGCGAGCAACGAGGCCTCTCTAAGGCAATCGGCGACGAACAGTGCTGGCAGAAATCGGACGATGTGTGACCAACTTCCATTGGTGCGCAAATGTCGTGAGTGGTGTTGTGCGCAACGTCACTGCCATACGCTGCAAATGCCTGTATTCCCGCTCGGTCGGGCGATTTCGAGCTCCAGACCCTGCGTGACAATGCGCAGAACCTTCTGCTGTTCATTGACGCCATGTACGCATAACGTTAGTAGCGTTAGGCCTAATGCGTGCAGCAATATCACGGTATGATAAACCACCTTCTCTGAGTCCAACGATTATACCTCTTTCAAACTCCGTCAGGTGTTCGTATGGTTGTCTCGTTCTCCTACGCGGCATGTTTACATGTTAGCAACTGCGTACGATCGAGTTCAGCGTTTGCAAATTTAAAAACTTGCTCTCTGTACGCCTTCTTTTACACTTATAACGAAGTAAATTTCTCCGTCATTTTTGTCCACGCCGGGCATCGAACCCGAGTCCTCTTATTCCGGAATAAGTCGCTCTACCAACTGAGCTAAGCAGACGTATCTTCTCGCTGCTATCTGCCTTTATCTCGTGTGCGTCCTGCGGGGCAGGCACGTCACACACTTCCTGGTGGGACGTTTCTGATGGCGTTGCGCGCGCCTCACATTTGCATGTGCACTGCAATTGTAATCAATTGCATCTCCCAGAGTGTCCTATACACCCTGAAAATTTCGTGTAAAACGGAGCATTTCTTCATGGTGTGCAATTTCTACTAACAGCAGTGTATATAATATACACACCGAGGGTACGATACTAGTTGGTTTGATTTCGTAGTTTTATTGCGCAAGGCTTATGCTTAGCTACCAAAATAAAGAAAAACACCAAACAGAAAAGACTAGATCCCTGGGCGTAGGAACACTATCTGTCAATGAACAAGTCAAATAGGGGACACCATGAGGGATGTAACATTTACCTCCAATTTAACTTTTCTTTTGAGTTTCTGTGTTCTTATGTAAATTTCGTTTCTTCTCGTTAAACGTTTTCTGATTTAATGATGCAATATTTTCCTCGACGGATTTTTTAAGTTTGGTATCACTGGCAGTGGGTCAGAGGTCAATATAACGTAATCACTGATTGTAGTAAGAGTGAAGAACGAGCTAAAGATTTGTTAAGTGCAGTGCAGGTTGAGATAACGATTTGTAATGAGAGCAGTTTGTTATACCAATCTGTCGAGTAGAGAACGGGGTTTGAGCTAACGTCTTGAAAAATGTGTGTTTTTGAGATAACGACTGCTAGAAGAGTGTTTTGATGTTGTGATATGATCTAAAGCCAAAGTTGTTCTATGATGATGTGCTATGAAGATCACTAAAGCAGGGACTGTGAAATCTAAGTTACTGCTTTCTTACCCTAGACCGTTAGTGGTTTTCAGTATTGATAATCACAAGTTCTTAGTTAGGCATTTAAGCCTTACAGCTTGCATCTATGAGCAACTTACTCCGCCCCCCCCTCACTCCGGAAAAGTTGCTCTCCTAACTAAGTTACACGTACGGAACGTAATCGCTGCAGATTTGTCGTCTTGACATGTGCTTTACCTCTGCAGTACGTCACAAGCTAGAGTAAAGCTTGTCGCGCCGTCCGAGGCTCGGTGGATATTTAGGGCTAGTCGTAGCAGCAGTGGGTTTCGAACACGCAACCAACAAGCTGACAGTCGGCTGCCCTAACCACTACGCCACCCACAACCTAAAATATGATCGCCCCGGTGGTGCAGTGGTCTAAGCGCTGGCTTGTGACCATTCGTCCGAAAAGGGGCCAGGTTCAAGTTCTGGTCATGCATGGACGTTGTGCTTGTCTTCCGGCACTGGCTTTCTCCCTTTCCTGGAACCAGTGGCCCTAAATTAGCGACGGGCGATTGCTTATAGTGCTTTGAGTTGCTCACGGTGGTCGTTTAACCCTGAGCAAGAAAAAATTGCCACATGTATCATCTATCCCAAGTTTTAATTTACTAGTCAAAAATCAGGAACGAGGAACAAACATAACAATCATACCTTCCCTAGAGATTAAAAGACTGAAGATATGCAGAATAAAATGCATCTATTCCATCTTTTTTTGCCACTGAAGCCGTCTATAAAAGCAGAGTAACTAAAAAATTAAAGAGAAACAATTCAATGTCGCACTGGTGATCTGATTACGAGAAAGTTCACCTTCCAATTAATTTTTTCTCAAGCATGGCTTAAGACACGTTTTTCTATACCAACCTGCCATCAACCAGTTCCATATACTCAATAAATACAACACATGAATTTTAATATTTGTAGATTCTGCCAAAGAAACAATAAAATAATTTTGAAACACGAATAACTTGAATAGTCTCGAATAATCTTGAAAATAGTATGGTACGAAATGAATTGAATGTTTCACGATATAAGAAAAAGCCTAGCTAGGCGTTATTATATATATATATTTTTTTTTTTCTGGTCAAAGTGAAAAATAATTTTTTTATTCATTAGGTACACACAAAATTATTTCATACAAAATTATATTATATAAATGAAGATAAAAATCCTGATTTTGCTTACCTTATCTTGCTGTAATCTCCTTTTTACAATTTTGGAGCAGCAAACATTAACCGCACTAGCCACATGGCAATTATTGTATTCAATAAATGATCGACTATCAATTATCAAAACCTGTAATAAGAAGAGCAATTGAATTCAACATAGCAAAGAAAACAATTCTTCAAAAACATAATGCTAGTACTTAAAGAGTATGAACCGACAAAAATTGCACAAGCAAAATTGAAATTCACGATAACATCTGCCAAAACTAAACGTGCTTAGACGGAATTTTCTGGCATGAAGATGAAACTTTGTAACAGATCATCTGTGAGGCATGATTTTTATCACTATTTTGGATCACTCTCTGAGTCCTATGATTTTTATCATTATATTGTATCACTCGCAGTACATGATTTTTATCACTATTTTGAATCACTCGCTGACTTATCATTTTCACCATTATTTTGGATCACTCTCTAAGTTCTTAGCACTATTTTGGATCACTTTCTGAGTCCCACGATTTTTATCACTTTTTTGGATGACACTCGAATTCCTGTTGTTTTTTATCAGTATTTTAGATCACTCGCCGTCCTATGATTTTTATCACTATTTTGGATCACTCTCTGAGTCCTACGATTTTCGTCACTATTTTGGATCGCTCATCTGAGTCCTACGATTTTCGTCACTACTTTGGATCCCACTTGGAGTCCTATGATTTTTATCACTATTTTGGATCACTCTCTGAGTGCTACGATTTTCGTCACTATTTTGGATCGCTCATCTGAGTCCTACGATTTTCGTCACTACTTCGGATCCCACTTGGAATCCTATGATTTTTATCACTATTTTGGATCACTCTCTGAGTTCTACGATTTTCGTCACTATTTTGGATCGCTCATCTGAGTCCTACGATTTTCGTCACTACTTTGGATCCCACTTGGAGTCCTATGATTTTTATCACTATTTTGGATCACTCTCTGAGTGCTACGATTTTCGTCACTATTTTGGATCGCTCATCTGAGTCCTACGATTTTCGTCACTACTTCGGATCCCACTTGGAATCCTATGATTTTTATCACTATTTTGGATCACTCTCTGAGTGCTACGATTTTCGTCACTATTTTGGATCGCTCATCTGAGTCCTACGATTTTCGTCACTACTTCGGATCCCACTTGGAATCCTATGATTTTTATCACTATTTTGGATCACTCTCTGAGTCCTACGATTTTCGTCACTACTTTGGATCCCACTTGGAGTCCTATGATTTTTATCACTATTTTGGATCACTCTCTGAGTGCTACGATTTTCGTCACTATTTTGGATCGCTCATCTGAGTCCTACGATTTTCGTCACTACTTTGGATCCCACTTGGAGTCCTATGATTTTTATCACTATTTTGGATCACTCTCTGAGTTCTACGATTTTCGTCACTATTTTGGATCGCTCATCTGAGTCCTACGATTTTCGTCACTACTTTGGATCCCACTTGGAGTCCTATGATTTTTATCACTATTTTGGATCACTCTCTGAGTGCTACGATTTTCGTCACTGTTTTGAATCACTCATCTGAGTTCTACGATTTTCGTCACTATTTTGGATCGCTCATCTGAGTCCTACGATTTTCGTCACTACTTCGGATCCCACTTGGATTCCTATGATTTTTATCACTATTTTGGATCACTCTCTGAGTGCTACGATTTTCGTCACTGTTTTGAATCACTCATCTGAGTTCTACAATTTTCGTCACTATTTTTGGATCACTCTCCTGAGTCCTACGATTTTCGTCATTACTTCGGACCCCACTTGGATTCCTATGATTTTAATCACTATTTTGGATCCACTCTGACTGCTGTTATTTTTATCACAATTTTGAGTGCATTAAATTGAAGTTTGGCCGAAGGTGCCCCGTGGCACATTTTATTTGTTCATGATTTGGTCATTACATTGAAATCACTGGAATGCAGTGACCCCCAAAATTTACACAGCGGCAAATGGCATCTGGAAATGTTAGTCAAAAGATAAATGTACCACAAAAAATGAGATGGTTGGCAGTTCAAGAGGTGAACAAGATGTTTTGATTCCTTATTACCAAAAAAAAAAAAAAAAAAAAGATAAGCGCTAATACAGAACATGGAACAAACAGAGATGTTGATCAGTTTCAGAGGTGAAAAACATTTATTAGTACATGATAGAGAATGCAAACGACCAATAATAAATGTGTCAACAACAGATATGTTGATCAGTTAAACGGGTTAGCAACATTTTCTACTATATGATAGAGAGGGTAAACGATTAATAATAACTCTGGTAGGAACAGAGATGGTCAGTTCAAGAGGTGAACATTTTTTACTACAGGTGTTTATCAAAGTAAAAGTAACGGAAACACCTACTGCGACTGGAGTACACGCAAAGCACCGTACGCAATTCACAGGCACGAAGTCGCCCGCGATGTGAGGTATGTAAAGATATAAAGGGGTGCAGTACGATGTCGGCTATCATATATCGCAGGTGAAACAGTTGTTATGGAATAATAGTCGACAATGTCAGATCTCAGTGACCTGAAAAAAGAGGCATGATCATTGGTGCGCGTTTTGCAGGAGCTTCAGTAACTAAGACACGAAGAACTGTATCGAAGATTATGATTACCTATTAAAAGGATACGGAATTGTCTCCAAGCGAAAATGTACGATAGTGACAGGCGAACGTTGGAAAGGATTGTGCAACGGAAGCTGAAGACCACGGCATCAGCAGAGTTGAACACTCGGAATGATCCGGTTTCCGTCATAACAGTTCGTCGGAATCTCCATCTGACGGGTATTTATGGCCATGCTGCGAATGCAATAAAACGTGAGACGTGGTGCAAAGCACATAAAAACTGGGTTACTAAACACTGGCAACTTGTCATCTGGTCTAACCAATCATGCATCAGTCCCACTGGTAGAGTGCACATCTAGCGAAAAAAAATCTACAGAACTGTACCACCTCGACTGTTTGGTTCCAACTGCGAAGCATGGAGGTGGATCTCTGATTCTATTGGGTTGTCGGAAAAGTCATGACGTATTTTGGCACCCGATCGCGGTTGGGCGATTTTGGAAGTACTACAGTCATGCGCAGCTCTGTTCTTGCTATGGCATTCGAGAGGTGCCAGTTCTAGCTGCAGTCTAAAAGGAATAGTGAGCGATTTGGTTGATTTGTAGAGTTTTGACGTCAAGTTGAAGATGGAAGACCGAACTGTGCATTTTCGCCATATTTTACTGTTTTACTTCCGTAAAGGGAAGAACGCGCGTCAAGCTCGTGAAAAGTTGCGTAAAGTGTACGGTGATAATGCTCTACAAGAACGTCAGTGCCAGCGGTGGTTCGCAAAATTACGTGCTGGTGATTTTGACCTCAACGATGCTCCTCGGTCCGGGAGGCCAACCCGAGGTTGATGACGACCAAATTAAGGCATTGATCGGGTCAAACCCACGTTACACGACACGAGAGATTCAGACACATTGCTCATCCATCATTCAAGTGTTCACGACCACCTGAAGAAGCTCGAATACGTAAGCAAGCTCGATGTGTGGGTTCCTCATGAACTCAAAGAAGCTCAATTGACGGCGCGTATAAACGTCTGCGATATGCTCATTAAACGTGAAGAAAACGATCCTTTTTTGAAGCGACTGATAACCGGTGACAAAAAGTGGATTATGTACAACAATGTGCTGCGCAGACGGTCTTAGTCCCGACGTGCTGCTTCGCCTCAAACGACATCCAAAGCAGACATTCATCAGCGGAAGGTTCTGGTCTCAGTGTGGTGGGATTTTAAAGGTGTCGTGTTTTTCGAGCTAAACAATCGGAACCAAACAATCAATTCGAATGTGTACTGTCGGCAATTGGACAGTTTGAACGAATCCATCATCCAGAAACGTCCACAGCTCGTTCGTCGTAAAGGTGTTGTGTTCCATCACGACAACGCGAGACCACACACAAGTTTGATCACCCGCCAAAAATTATTGGAGCTTGGGTGGGATGTGTTGCCACACCCAGCATACTCGCCTGACCTTCTGCCGTCAGACTTCCACTTGTTTCGCTGTCTTCAACAGTCCTTGCGTGGTATGAGGTTCAATTCAGATGAGGCTGTAAATCAGCACCTTGTACAGTTTTTCGCCACGAAAGACAGGTCCTTCTATGAACGAGGCATTCTGCAGCTCACTGAAAGATGGCAAAGGATTATCAAACAAAACGGGCATTATATCATTGATTGATCTTTGTTCTTTCTATCAATAAATGAACTTTGCAAAACATGGCTAAAATACGTCATGACATTTCCGACAACCCAATATGTGGGTGCCATATCGTGGCATTCCTTAGGGCCATTGGTTATTTTACAGGGTCGTAACACATCTGCAACATACGAATCCATTCTTCGGGACCACCTGCACTCAATATTGCAGGCATTGTTCCCTAACGACTATCTCTGGTTTCAAGCAGATAATATACCCGTGAATTGTTCGAAACGTGCCAAGTTGTGGTTTACAAAGTATGAGGATGAGGTACAATAGCTACCCTGGAATCAGTCATTCCCTCACTGCGAGAAAGCAGTTAGGCAATGAATGATAGCAGACTACAATAAATGGAAACAGGTGTCGAAGGTAATCTGTAACAATAAAGATCCGATAAAAGAGAAATGAAAACGTAGAGGGGGATCAGATGAGATGTAGAGGATTTTAGGAAGGGAGTGCCTGACCTTAGGTCTTAAACAACCCTTATAAATAAGTAGCTAGGAGATTTGGGCTAGAGTGTTCTATAAGAAAGTGACACGGAGGTGAGGTAGAAAAGGGGAGGAAGACGTCCTTATTTATTACCGGTGGGCCAGTACCCGGGGTCCGACGGCTTAACGTGCCCATCTGACGCACGGCGGATATTTAGTGGTTCGAACGTTTTACCTGCCTGGGATCGAACCCGAGGTCTTCTCCGTGGCAGTCACGAACGTTGGCCACTAGGCCACGCACAGCCCACGTAGAGGGGGAACATTAATATCTGCTCTTTTATACGAATCACAAACAAGGGTATTCACAGGAAAAGAACAACCGAAAAGAAAACAGATGATGATACTGAAATGGATGAAAGGGTGGTGTCAGGGAAAGAAAATAGGAGAAATTACGGCAAAGGAAAAGAGCTCAAATAAAAAAAAAACAGTGGTGCTTTGTTTACCATATAAATTCGGGTATTATGTTTTGGTACTACTTCGATAATATTGACATTAACATTATTAAAACCTACATCTCACATTTGTGGCTGTGTTTGGAGTAGTGAACTACTTTGCCAAAAGCCCGAATTCCCAAAAAACACCGAATAAAATAGAGAATAAAAGAAGCGAGCGCATTAGAAATTACCTGACACAAATTGACGATAAAGAAATTACCTAAAACTCTATCCCCGTATAGTTTCGTATGTACGTAAAGTATAATTTTGCCAGGTTCAGCTATTAATAGACTTCCTTGACGAGGAAGATATATAGGTGTTAAAACACGTGCATCCTAAGACTGACTATACGCACTACAATTTTGCCTTCTATGAAGTCTTTTGCAAAACATTTCTATGAAATATGTGCATACAAAAGTGGGAGCGTTATCGTTTTGAGACACGCACAGCCTGTATTGAATAACTATATAAATGCAGGTAACACGAAGTTACAGAAAATGTCAGTAGAGCAATCAGAATGTAAAGTTCTTGGTACCAAGACTAACTGATCTATTCCAAATCAGGGAGATGCTACCATACACACGTCCTCTAAACTCCACTACGAGACATACAGATACTGCTTTGACCATCTTACCTGTGAAGCGTAACTCGTTGATACAGAATAAGTACCGTTCATTAGTCGAGAGTCTCGGAAGAGTATACCAAGCTACTGCTGGGCGTCTTTGGCGTTCATTAGTCATGTGCAGACGTTATTACACACTACAACTCTGCCTTGTAGTTACTAAAATGTCGTTCTTACTCGAGGTCACTACAGTACTTCATTAGTATCACACCAGTTATATCTGTGTCGGCGATGGAATTCCTTTATGTTGTTTACAGAAACAGATTACAAGGTGAACAAGCGAAAATCAGCACAAATGTAAAGGCCACTTACATTTTCTATTCTATTTCTGACGACCACCGCCAGTTGGTGTATATCCACTACGCTTACTGGGTTTGGATTCCCAGTCGCCATAGCAGACCCAGACGTCATTCCCCGAGCGCAGCGCCCCGGACTTCCCACATGGCTAAGCACGACCTAATAAAAAAGAAAATAAAAAGACATGAAGATTTGGCAAACTCAAAAGCTCACTTAAACTAATACAATAATACATTTTAAAGAAGTTATCGAAATGTAATACAGCCGCCCCGGTGGCGCAGTGGTCTAAGCGATGGCCTCTGATAATTCGTCCGAAAGGGGTCTGGGTTCGAATCCCGGTGAGGCATGGATGTTGTGTTTGTCTTACGGCACTGGCTCTCTCCCTTCCCTGGAACCAGTGACCCTAAATTAGGGACGGGCGACTGCTTATAGCCCATTGAGTTGCTCACGGTGGTCGTTAAACCTCCAATCAAAAAAAAAAAAAAAAAAAAAAAGAAATGTAATACCGTACCCACGGGGAGGACCGATTAGCCCCCCCCCCTTCCTGGCTGACAGAGTGGAAAATTATTACGTCGAGGTTTGAAACAAAAAGTCACGATACACGATCTACCCATACACGCGTCCTCCAAACTCCACTAACTATGCATAATGTACCATAATAATCATGTACCGTATAATTACAACATATAATAATTATAAGGGAGTAATTCTGTTGAATATATATAAAAAAATCTAACCAGAAAAGGAATCTCATCTACTGCTTCTTCTAATCATTTAACTTTCTTGTACTGTAACATTCATTTACTAGTAACTGGAAAAGAATAAATGTGAAAAAGTCAACCTCCTTCTTAATTGTTATGGGACCTGACTATTTTTCCCGGTAAATTTAGGAGGGGTCACCCCATCTTGGGAAGGGCCGAAGGTGGCCTAGTGGTCAGCGTTCGTGACTGCCATGGATATAACCTCAGGTTCGATCCTGGGCAGGTACGAACGTTCGAACCACTAAACACCCGCCGTGCGTCGGATGGGCACGTTAAGCCGTCGGACCCCTGGTACTGCCCCCCCCCCCGGTGATAAATAAGGGCGCTTTCTTCCCCCTTTCTACCTCGTTTCGTGTCACTTTCCTATCGGGCACTCTAACGCAAATCTCCTAGCTTCCTATTCCTAAAGGTTGTTTAAGACCTGGGGTCAGACACTCCCTTCCTAAAATCCTGTATACATATGATCCACCTTGGGGAAATTCTGTGTGTCACGACCCCTTGGGAAATTTCTGGGTGCGCTACTGCCGGATGGAGTCTACACTGTTAATACACCCTGAAAGATTTCTCTAACAGAGCCACACTCATGTTGAGCAATACTCATAAGTTAGTAAGTCTACCACCTACAATAATAAAAGTGTGCATGTGTGTGTGTGTGTGTGTGTGTGTGTATGTATGTATGTTAGAGCTGAGTTCGGGCTCAATTTTCGGAGCCCGAGCCCGTCCGAGCCCGTGGTATATCATCCCGAACCTACTTGAGCCCGAATTTTATATTGCAAGATAGAGCCCGGCCCATACAAGCCCGAAACTGGTTAACCTGTTCAACCATTAATAAAAAACTTCTCCTTTTCCACACTTCCACTCTCTCCTCCTCCTGCAATTAACCAATGTATTTCTCAAATGAGGAGTGGGGAAGGTAACTGCACGATTTTTTTTTTTTTTTTGACAGTTCGTTTCCACCTAAAGTACTTCGGACGGCCAGATATCCAAAACGATCGGGCGGCGCTGCAATTGTATATTGCTCAAATAATGCTAATATTATCACGCCATAATGCGCTGCAATATGTACGTTGTAAATAGAATTAGCAGGAAGGTACTGCTTGGAGATAGGGGGTAAATTATCATCGGCATGCTATCAACTATCCAATATCTTTAGTTCTTGAAAAATCTTTTTTTTTTTCTCTGCAGAAACACACTAATGGCATTTTCTACACACTAATAGCATTTTCTACCCAAGCCCGGAATAAATAGCCATTTCGAATGCCCGCTTCCCAACCAGAACCAATTGCCGAAGAATTTCCTTTACCAACTATAAATTGTCTCATTTGCTAAATCATATAAAATCACATTTATATATAAAAAATATTATCTCGTTCTTTCTAAGAGCCCGAGCCTGAACCGCAGTAACTATTCTACAGCCCGAGCCCGCAGCCCGTCTCAGCTCTGGTGTGTGTGAGCCATAACTCATCGGAAATTAATGGGAGAGACCCTTCAAGATTTGGCAGATTCTTTTTCTTCGTTGTCCAGTTTCAAATCATTATTCCAAACAAGAAAGATGACACCGAATTCTCGGCTGTAATGAGCACGTCTTTTGAATCCCTTCCGACGCGAATAAAGTTATTCAAAGTTATTCATAGTCAATGAAACCGGTTGAAAAAAAACAACAACCCGGATTTCTATAATCAATAAAACATCCACAGACAGAAACAGCTACTTACTCTCACTAGCGGATGAACAGTCTGTTACAAAAATTAACAAATTGTGAACAAAAAATTTCTCATAGCAGAAGGAAGATATCAGAGACAAAGAGATTTTCAAATCGAACATTTAGAAGAAGGAATATAAATGGAACATGATATAACTCTACGACCCGAGCGGAAGAATTTTGCACATCGGAAAAGTTGAAAACACGCGAAAATTATTCTTCGTAGCCAGGACCGGATTAAGGCCCTAGTGGGCCACTAGGCTAAGGCATTTGAGTGGGCCCCAAGGCTAAGATATCTGAGTGGGCCTTATGACGCGGAATCATTATGAAATCCGTTAAAACACTGCGGAAAAATGCTTGTGATACTTAATTCGTACAATGCATTCTTCAAGCTAATAAATTATCTGCAGAGTTTTCACAATAAGTCACTATGTTTTCCATTGTTCCCATAAGATCATGAG